>OX063282.1:894728-1604728 GCA_944039245.1 Nebria salina
GGCTTCCCAGCGGAGGGCTTCTTAATGAAGGGCTTCCCAGCGGAGGGCTTCTTAATGAAGGGCTTCCCAGCGGAGGGCTTCTTAATGAAGGGCTTCCCAGCGGAGGGCTTCTTAATGAAGGGCTTCCCAGCGGAGGGCTTCTTAATGAAGGGCTTCCCAGCGGAGGGCTTCTTAATGAAGGGCTTCCTTAATGAAGGGCTTCCAGCGGAGGGCTTCTTAATGAAGGGCTTCCCAGCGGAGGGCTTCTTAATGAAGGGCTTCCCAGCGGAGGGCTTCTTAATGAAGGGCTTCCCCAGCGGAGGGCTTCTTAATGAAGGGCTTCCCAGCGGAGGGCTTCTTAATGAAGGGCTTCCCAGCGGAGGGCTTCTTAATGAAGGGCTTCCCAGCGGAGGGCTTCTTAATGAAGGGCTTCCCAGCGGAGGGCTTCTTAATGAAGGGCTTCCCAGCGGAGGGCTTCTTAATGAAGGGCTTCCCAGCGGAGGGCTTCTTAATGAAGGGCTTCCCAGCGGAGGGCTTCTTTAATGAAGGGCTTCCCAGCGGAGGGCTTCTTAATGAAGGGCTTCCCAGCGGAGGGCTTCTTAATGAAGGGCTTCCCAGCGGAGGGCTTCTTATGAAGGGCCTTCTTAATGAAGGGCTTCCCAGCGGAGGGCTTCTTAATGAAGGGCTTCCCAGCGGAGGGCTTCTTAATGAAGGGCTTCCCAGCGGAGGGCTTCTTAATGAAGGGCTTCCCAGCGGAGGGCTTCTTAATGAAGGGCTTCCCAGCGGAGGGCTTCTTAATGAAGGGCTTCCCAGCGGAGGGCTTCTTAATGAAGGGCTTCCCAGCGGAGGGCTTCTTAATGAAGGGCTTCCCAGCGGAGGGGCTTCTTAATGAAGGGCTTCCCAGCGGAGGGCTTCTTAATGAAGGGCTTCCCAGCGGAGGGCTTCTTAATGAAGGGCTTCCCAGCGGAGGGCTTCTTAATGAAGGGCTTCCCAGCGGAGGGCTTCTTAATGAAGGGCTTCCCAGCGGAGGGCTTCTTAATGAAGGGCTTCCCAGCGGAGGGCTTCTTAATGAAGGGCTTCCCAGCGGAGGGCTTCTTAATGAAGGGCTTCCCAGCGGAGGGCTTCTTAATGAAGGGCTTCCCAGCGGAGGGCTTCTTAATGAAGGGCTTCCCAGCGGAGGGCTTCTTAATGAAGGGCTTCCCAGCGGAGGGCTTCTTAATGAAGGGCTTCCCAGCGGAGGGCTTCTTAATGAAGGGCTTCCCAGCGGAGGGCTTCTTAATGAAGGGCTTCCCAGCGGAGGGCTTCTTAATGAAGGGCTTCCCAGCGGAGGGCTTCTTAATGAAGGGCTTCCCAGCGGAGGGCTTAAGAGGGCTTCTTAATGAAGGGCTTCCCAGCGGAGGGCTTCTTAATGAAGGGCTTCCCAGCGGAGGGCTTCTTAATGAAGGGCTTCCCAGCGGAGGGCTTCTTAATGAAGGGCTTCCCAGCGGAGGGCTTCTTAATGAAGGGCTTCCCAGCGGAGGGCTTCTTAATGAAGGGCTTCCCAGCGGAGGGCTTCTTAATGAAGGGCTTCCCAGCGGGAGGGCTTCTTAATGAAGGGCTTCCCAGCGGAGGGCTTCTATGAAGGCTTAATGAAGGGCTTCCCAGCGGAGGGCTTCTTAATGAAGGGCTTCCCAGCGGAGGGCTTCTTAATGAAGGGCTTCCCAGCGGAGGGCTTCTTAATGAAGGGCTTCCCAGCGGAGGGCTTCTTAATGAAGGGCTTCCCAGCGGAGGGCTTCTTAATGAAGGGCTTCCCAGCGGAGGGCTTCTTAATGAAGGGCTTCCCAGCGGAGGGCTTCTTAATGAAGGGCTTCCCAGCGGAGGGGCTTCTTAATGAAGGGCTTCCCAGCGGAGGGCTTCTTAATGAAGGGCTTCCCAGCGGAGGGCTTCTTAATGAAGGGCTTCCCAGCGGAGGGCTTCTTAATGAAGGGCTTCCCAGCGGAGGGCTTCTTAATGAAGGGCTTCCCAGCGGAGGGCTTCTTAATGAAGGGCTTCCCAGCGGAGGGCTTCTTAATGAAGGGCTTCTTAATGAAGGGCTTCCCAGCGGAGGGCTTCTTAATGAAGGGCTTCCCAGCGGAGGGCTTCTTAATGAAGGGCTTCCCAGCGGAGGGCTTCTTAATGAAGGGCTTCCCAGCGGAGGGCTTCTTAATGAAGGGCTTCCCAGCGGAGGGCTTCTTAATGAAGGGCTTCCCAGCGGAGGGCTTCTTAATGAAGGGCTTCCCAGCGGAGGGCTTCTTAATGAAGGGCTTCCCAGCGGAGGGCTTCTTAATGAAGGGCTTCCCAGCGGAGGGCTTCTTAATGAAGGGCTTCCCAGCGGAGGGCTTCTTAATGAAGGGCTTCCTAGCGGAGGGCTTCTTAATGAAGGGCTTCCCAGCGGAGGGCTT
Source organism: Nebria salina (assembly GCA_944039245.1). Lineage (NCBI taxonomy): Eukaryota > Metazoa > Arthropoda > Insecta > Coleoptera > Carabidae > Nebria > Nebria salina. Next base: position 897,128 of record OX063282.1, read on the forward strand.
CTTAATGAAGGGCTTCCCAGCGGAGGGCTTCTTAATGAAGGGCTTCCCAGCGGAGGGCTTCTTAATGAAGGGCTTCCCAGCGGAGGGCTTCTTAATGAAGGGCTTCCCAGCGGAGGGCTTCTTAATGAAGGGCTTCTTAATGAAGGGCTTCCCAGCGGAGGGCTTCTTAATGAAGGGGCTTCTTAATGAAGGGCTTCCCAGCGGAGGGCTTCTTAATGAAGGGCTTCCCAGCGGAGGGCTTCTTAATGAAGGGCTTCCCAGCGGAGGGCTTCTTAATGAAGGGCTTCCCAGCGGAGGGCTTCTTAATGAAGGGCTTCCCAGCGGAGGGCTTCTTAATGAAGGGCTTCCCAGCGGAGGGCTTCTTAATGAAGGGCTTCTTAATGAAGGGCTTCCCAGCGGAGGGCTTCTTAATGAAGGGCTTCTTAATGAAGGGCTTCCCAGCGGAGGGCTTCTTAATGAAGGGCTTCCCAGCGGAGGGCTTCTTAATGAAGGGCTTCCCAGCGGAGGGCTTCTTAATGAAGGGCTTCCCAGCGGAGGGCTTCTTAATGAAGGGCTTCCCAGCGGAGGGCTTCTTAATGAAGGGCTTCCCAGCGGAGGGCTTCTTAATGAAGGGCTTCTTAATGAAGGGCTTCCCAGCGGAGGGCTTCTTAATGAAGGGCTTCCCAGCGGAGGGCTTCTTAATGAAGGGCTTCCCAGCGGAGGGCTTCTTAATGAAGGGCTTCCCAGCGGAGGGCTTCTTAATGAAGGGCTTCCCAGCGGAGGGCTTCTTAATGAAGGGCTTCCCAGCGGAGGGCTTCTTAATGAAGGGCTTCCCAGCGGAGGGCTTCTTAATGAAGGGCTTCCCAGCGGAGGGCTTCTTAATGAAGGGCTTCCCAGCGGAGGGCTTCTTAATGAAGGGCTTCCCAGCGGAGGGCTTCTTAATGAAGGGCTTCTTAATGAAGGGCTTCCCAGCGGAGGGCTTCTTAATGAAGGGCTTCCCAGCGGAGGGCTTCTTAATGAAGGGCTTCCCAGCGGAGGGCTTCTTAATGAAGGGCTTCCCAGCGGAGGGCTTCTTAATGAAGGGCTTCCCAGCGGAGGGCTTCTTAATGAAGGGCTTCCCAGCGGAGGGCTTCTTAATGAAGGGCTTCCCAGCGGAGGGCTTCTTAATGAAGGGCTTCCCAGCGGAGGGCTTCTTAATGAAGGGCTTCCCAGCGGAGGGCTTCTTAATGAAGGGCTTCCCAGCGGAGGGCTTCTTAATGAAGGGCTTCCCAGCGGAGGGCTTCTTAATGAAGGGCTTCCCAGCGGAGGGCTTCTTAATGAAGGGCTTCCCAGCGGAGGGCTTCTTAATGAAGGGCTTCCCAGCGGAGGGCTTCTTAATGAAGGGCTTCCCAGCGGAGGGCTTCTTAATGAAGGGCTTCCCAGCGGAGGGCTTCTTAATGAAGGGCTTCCCAGCGGAGGGCTTCTTAATGAAGGGCTTCCCAGCGGAGGGCTTCTTAATGAAGGGCTTCCCAGCGGAGGGCTTCTTAATGAAGGGCTTCCCAGCGGAGGGCTTCTTAATGAAGGGCTTCCCAGCGGAGGGCTTCTTAATGAAGGGCTTCCCAGCGGAGGGCTTCTTAATGAAGGGCTTCTTAATGAAGGGCTTCCCAGCGGAGGGCTTCTTAATGAAGGGCTTCTTAATGAAGGGCTTCCCAGCGGAGGGCTTCTTAATGAAGGGCTTCCCAGCGGAGGGCTTCTTAATGAAGGGCTTCCCAGCGGAGGGCTTCTTAATGAAGGGCTTCCCAGCGGAGGGCTTCTTAATGAAGGGCTTCCCAGCGGAGGGCTTCTTAATGAAGGGCTTCCCAGCGGAGGGCTTCTTAATGAAGGGCTTCTTAATGAAGGGCTTCCCAGCGGAGGGCTTCTTAATGAAGGGCTTCTTAATGAAGGGCTTCCCAGCGGAGGGCTTCTTAATGAAGGGCTTCCCAGCGGAGGGCTTCTTAATGAAGGGCTTCCCAGCGGAGGGCTTCTTAATGAAGGGCTTCCCAGCGGAGGGCTTCTTAATGAAGGGCTTCCCAGCGGAGGGCTTCTTAATGAAGGGCTTCCCAGCGGAGGGCTTCTTAATGAAGGGCTTCTTAATGAAGGGCTTCCCAGCGGAGGGCTTCTTAATGAAGGGCTTCCCAGCGGAGGGCTTCTTAATGAAGGGCTTCCCAGCGGAGGGCTTCTTAATGAAGGGCTTCCCAGCGGAGGGCTTCTTAATGAAGGGCTTCCCAGCGGAGGGCTTCTTAATGAAGGGCTTCCCAGCGGAGGGCTTCTTAATGAAGGGCTTCCCAGCGGAGGGCTTCTTAATGAAGGGCTTCCCAGCGGAGGGCTTCTTAATGAAGGGCTTCCCAGCGGAGGGCTTCTTAATGAAGGGCTTCCCAGCGGAGGGCTTCTTAATGAAGGGCTTCTTAATGAAGGGCTTCCCAGCGGAGGGCTTCTTAATGAAGGGCTTCCCAGCGGAGGGCTTCTTAATGAAGGGCTTCCCAGCGGAGGGCTTCTTAATGAAGGGCTTCCCAGCGGAGGGCTTCTTAATGAAGGGCTTCCCAGCGGAGGGCTTCTTAATGAAGGGCTTCCCAGCGGAGGGCTTCTTAATGAAGGGCTTCCCAGCGGAGGGCTTCTTAATGAAGGGCTTCCCAGCGGAGGGCTTCTTAATGAAGGGCTTCCCAGCGGAGGGCTTCTTAATGAAGGGCTTCCCAGCGGAGGGCTTCTTAATGAAGGGCTTCCCAGCGGAGGGCTTCTTAATGAAGGGCTTCCCAGCGGAGGGCTTCTTAATGAAGGGCTTCCCAGCGGAGGGCTTCTTAATGAAGGGCTTCCCAGCGGAGGGCTTCTTAATGAAGGGCTTCCCAGCGGAGGGCTTCTTAATGAAGGGCTTCTTAATGAAGGGCTTCCCAGCGGAGGGCTTCTTAATGAAGGGCTTCCCAGCGGAGGGCTTCTTAATGAAGGGCTTCCCAGCGGAGGGCTTCTTAATGAAGGGCTTCCCAGCGGAGGGCTTCTTAATGAAGGGCTTCCCAGCGGAGGGCTTCTTAATGAAGGGCTTCCCAGCGGAGGGCTTCTTAATGAAGGGCTTCCCAGCGGAGGGCTTCTTAATGAAGGGCTTCCCAGCGGAGGGCTTCTTAATGAAGGGCTTCCCAGCGGAGGGCTTCTTAATGAAGGGCTTCCCAGCGGAGGGCTTCTTAATGAAGGGCTTCCCAGCGGAGGGCTTCTTAATGAAGGGCTTCCCAGCGGAGGGCTTCTTAATGAAGGGCTTCCCAGCGGAGGGCTTCTTAATGAAGGGCTTCTTAATGAAGGGCTTCCCAGCGGAGGGCTTCTTAATGAAGGGCTTCCCAGCGGAGGGCTTCTTAATGAAGGGCTTCCCAGCGGAGGGCTTCTTAATGAAGGGCTTCCCAGCGGAGGGCTTCTTAATGAAGGGCTTCTTAATGAAGGGCTTCCCAGCGGAGGGCTTCTTAATGAAGGGCTTCCCAGCGGAGGGCTTCTTAATGAAGGGCTTCCCAGCGGAGGGCTTCTTAATGAAGGGCTTCCCAGCGGAGGGCTTCTTAATGAAGGGCTTCCCAGCGGAGGGCTTCTTAATGAAGGGCTTCCCAGCGGAGGGCTTTCTTAATGAAGGGCTTCCTAGCTGAGGGCTTCTTAATGAAGGGCTTCCCAGCGGAGGGCTTTCTTAATGAAGGGCTTCCTAGCGGAGGGCTTCTTAATGAAGGGCTTCCCAGCGGAGGGCTTTCTTAATGAAGGGCTTCCTAGCGGAGGGCTTCTTAATGAAGGGCTTCCCAGCGGAGGGCTTCTTAATGAAGGGCTTCCTAGCGGAGGGCTTCTTAATGAAGGGCTTCCTAGCGGAGGGCTTCTTAATGAAGGGCTTCCTAGCGGAGGGCTTCTTAATGAAGGGCTTCCCAGCGGAGGGCTTTCTTAATGAAGGGCTTCCCAGCGGAGGGCTTCTTAATGAAGGGCTTCCCAGCGGAGGGCTTCTTAATGAAGGGCTTCCCAGCGGAGGGCTTCTTAATGAAGGGCTTCCCAGCGGAGGGCTTCTTAATGAAGGGCTTCCCAGCGGAGGGCTTCTTAATGAAGGGCTTCCCAGCGGAGGGCTTCTTAATGAAGGGCTTCCCAGCGGAGGGCTTCTTAATGAAGGGCTTCCCAGCGGAGGGCTTCTTAATGAAGGGCTTCCCAGCGGAGGGCTTCTTAATGAAGGGCTTCCCAGCGGAGGGCTTCTTAATGAAGGGCTTCCCAGCGGAGGGCTTCTTAATGAAGGGCTTCCCAGCGGAGGGCTTCTTAATGAAGGGCTTCCCAGCGGAGGGCTTCTTAATGAAGGGCTTCCCAGCGGAGGGCTTCTTAATGAAGGGCTTCCCAGCGGAGGGCTTCTTAATGAAGGGCTTCCCAGCGGAGGGCTTCTTAATGAAGGGCTTCCCAGCGGAGGGCTTCTTAATGGAGGGCTTCCCAGCGGAGGGCTTTCTTAATGAAGGGCTTCCTAGCGGAGGGCTTCTTAATGAAGGGCTTCCCAGCGGAGGGCTTTCTTAATGAAGGGCTTCCTAGCGGAGGGCTTCTTAATGAAGGGCTTCCTAGCGGAGGGCTTCTTAATGAAGGGCTTCCTAGCGGAGGGCTTCTTAATGAAGGGCTTCCCAGCGGAGGGCTTCTTAATGAAGGGCTTCCCAGCGGAGGGCTTCTTAATGAAGGGCTTCCCAGCGGAGGGCTTCTTAATGAAGGGCTTCCCAGCGGAGGGCTTTCTTAATGAAGGGCTTCCTAGCGGAGGGCTTCTTAATGAAGGGCTTCCCAGCGGAGGGCTTCTTAATGAAGGGCTTCCCAGCGGAGGGCTTCTTAATGAAGGGCTTCCCAGCGGAGGGCTTCTTAATGAAGGGCTTCCCAGCGGAGGGCTTCTTAATGAAGGGCTTCCCAGCGGAGGGCTTCTTAATGAAGGGCTTCCCAGCGGAGGGCTTCTTAATGAAGGGCTTCCCAGCGGAGGGCTTCTTAATGAAGGGCTTCCCAGCGGAGGGCTTCTTAATGAAGGGCTTCCCAGCGGAGGGCTTCTTAATGAAGGGCTTCCCAGCGGAGGGCTTCTTAATGAAGGGCTTCCCAGCGGAGGGCTTCTTAATGAAGGGCTTCCCAGCGGAGGGCTTCTTAATGAAGGGCTTCCCAGCGGAGGGCTTCTTAATGAAGGGCTTCCCAGCGGAGGGCTTCTTAATGAAGGGCTTCCCAGCGGAGGGCTTCTTAATGAAGGGCTTCCCAGCGGAGGGCTTCTTAATGAAGGGCTTCCCAGCGGAGGGCTTCTTAATGAAGGGCTTCCCAGCGGAGGGCTTTCTTAATGAAGGGCTTCCTAGCGGAGGGCTTCTTAATGAAGGGCTTCCCAGCGGAGGGCTTCTTAATGAAGGGCTTCCTAGCGGAGGGCTTCTTAATGAAGGGCTTCCTAGCGGAGGGCTTCTTAATGAAGGGCTTCCCAGCGGAGGGCTTCTTAATGAAGGGCTTCCCAGCGGAGGGCTTTCTTAATGAAGGGCTTCCTAGCTGAGGGCTTCTTAATGAAGGGCTTCCCAGCGGAGGGCTTTCTTAATGAAGGGCTTCCTAGCGGAGGGCTTCTTAATGAAGGGCTTCCCAGCGGAGGGCTTTCTTAATGAAGGGCTTCCTAGCGGAGGGCTTCTTAATGAAGGGCTTCCTAGCGGAGGGCTTCTTAATGAAGGGCTTCCTAGCGGAGGGCTTCTTAATGAAGGGCTTCCCAGCGGAGGGCTTCTTAATGAAGGGCTTCCTAGCGGAGGGCTTCTTAATGAAGGGCTTCCCAGCGGAGGGCTTCTTAATGAAGGGCTTCCCAGCGGAGGGCTTCTTAATGAAGGGCTTCCCAGCGGAGGGCTTTCTTAATGAAGGGCTTCCTAGCGGAGGGCTTCTTAATGAAGGGCTTCCCAGCGGAGGGCTTCTTAATGAAGGGCTTCCCAGCGGAGGGCTTCTTAATGAAGGGCTTCCCAGCGGAGGGCTTTCTTAATGAAGGGCTTCCCAGCGGAGGGCTTCTTAATGAAGGGCTTCCCAGCGGAGGGCTTCTTAATGAAGGGCTTCCCAGCGGAGGGCTTCTTAATGAAGGGCTTCCCAGCGGAGGGCTTCTTAATGAAGGGCTTCCCAGCGGAGGGCTTCTTAATGAAGGGCTTCCTAGCGGAGGGCTTCTTAATGAAGGGCTTCCTAGCGGAGGGCTTCTTAATGAAGGGCTTCCTAGCGGAGGGCTTCTTAATGAAGGGCTTCCTAGCGGAGGGCTTCTTAATGAAGGGCTTCCTAGCGGAGGGCTTCTTAATGAAGGGCTTCCTAGCGGAGGGCTTCTTAATGAAGGGCTTCCTAGCGGAGGGCTTCTTAATGAAGGGCTTCCCAGCGGAGGGCTTCTTAATGAAGGGCTTCCCAGCGGAGGGCTTCTTAATGAAGGGCTTCCCAGCGGAGGGCTTCTTAATGAAGGGCTTCCCAGCGGAGGGCTTCTTAATGAAGGGCTTCCCAGCGGAGGGCTTCTTAATGAAGGGCTTCCCAGCGGAGGGCTTCTTAATGAAGGGCTTCCCAGCGGAGGGCTTCTTAATGAAGGGCTTCCCAGCGGAGGGCTTCTTAATGAAGGGCTTCCCAGCGGAGGGCTTCTTAATGAAGGGCTTCCCAGCGGAGGGCTTCTTAATGAAGGGCTTCCCAGCGGAGGGCTTCTTAATGAAGGGCTTCCCAGCGGAGGGCTTCTTAATGAAGGGCTTCCCAGCGGAGGGCTTCTTAATGAAGGGCTTCCCAGCGGAGGGCTTCTTAATGAAGGGCTTCCTAGCGGAGGGCTTCTTAATGAAGGGCTTCCTAGCGGAGGGCTTCTTAATGAAGGGCTTCCCAGCGGAGGGCTTCTTAATGAAGGGCTTCCTAGCGGAGGGCTTCTTAATGAAGGGCTTCCTAGCGGAGGGCTTCTTAATGAAGGGCTTCCCAGCGGAGGGCTTCTTAATGAAGGGCTTCCCAGCGGAGGGCTTCTTAATGAAGGGCTTCCCAGCGGAGGGCTTTCTTAATGAAGGGCTTCCCAGCGGAGGGCTTCTTAATGAAGGGCTTCCTAGCGGAGGGCTTCTTAATGAAGGGCTTCCCAGCGGAGGGCTTCTTAATGAAGGGCTTCCCAGCGGAGGGCTTCTTAATGAAGGGCTTCCCAGCGGAGGGCTTCTTAATGAAGGGCTTCCCAGCGGAGGGCTTCTTAATGAAGGGCTTCCCAGCGGAGGGCTTTCTTAATGAAGGGCTTCCCAGCGGAGGGCTTTCTTAATGAAGGGCTTCCTAGCGGAGGGCTTCTTAATGAAGGGCTTCCCAGCGGAGGGCTTCTTAATGAAGGGCTTCCTAGCGGAGGGCTTCTTAATGAAGGGCTTCCTAGCGGAGGGCTTCTTAATGAAGGGCTTCCCAGCGGAGGGCTTCTTAATGAAGGGCTTCCCAGCGGAGGGCTTCTTAATGAAGGGCTTCCTAGCGGAGGGCTTCTTAATGAAGGGCTTCCCAGCGGAGGGCTTCTTAATGAAGGGCTTCCCAGCGGAGGGCTTCTTAATGAAGGGCTTCCTAGCGGAGGGCTTCTTAATGAAGGGCTTCCCAGCGGAGGGCTTCTTAATGAAGGGCTTCCTAGCGGAGGGCTTCTTAATGAAGGGCTTCCTAGCGGAGGGCTTCTTAATGAAGGGCTTCCCAGCGGAGGGCTTCTTAATGAAGGGCTTCCCAGCGGAGGGCTTCTTAATGAAGGGCTTCCCAGCGGAGGGCTTCTTAATGAAGGGCTTCCCAGCGGAGGGCTTCTTAATGAAGGGCTTCCCAGCGGAGGGCTTCTTAATGAAGGGCTTCCTAGCGGAGGGCTTCTTAATGAAGGGCTTCCCAGCGGAGGGCTTCTTAATGAAGGGCTTCCCAGCGGAGGGCTTCTTAATGAAGGGCTTCCCAGCGGAGGGCTTTCTTAATGAAGGGCTTCCCAGCGGAGGGCTTCTTAATGAAGGGCTTCCTAGCGGAGGGCTTCTTAATGAAGGGCTTCCTAGCGGAGGGCTTCTTAATGAAGGGCTTCCCAGCGGAGGGCTTCTTAATGAAGGGGTTCCCAGCGGAGGGCTTTCTTAATGAAGGGCTTCCTAGCGGAGGGCTTCTTAATGAAGGGCTTCCCAGCGGAGGGCTTCTTAATGAAGGGCTTCCTAGCGGAGGGCTTCTTAATGAAGGGCTTCCTAGCGGAGGGCTTCTTAATGAAGGGCTTCCTAGCGGAGGGCTTCTTAATGAAGGGCTTCCCAGCGGAGGGCTTCTTAATGAAGGGCTTCCCAGCGGAGGGCTTTCTTAATGAAGGGCTTCCTAGCGGAGGGCTTCTTAATGAAGGGCTTCCTAGCGGAGGGCTTCTTAATGAAGGGCTTCCTAGCGGAGGGCTTCTTAATGAAGGGCTTCCCAGCGGAGGGCTTTCTTAATGAAGGGCTTCCTAGCGGAGGGCTTCTTAATGAAGGGCTTCCTAGCGGAGGGCTTCTTAATGAAGGGCTTCCTAGCGGAGGGCTTCTTAATGAAGGGCTTCCCAGCGGAGGGCTTCTTAATGAAGGGCTTCCCAGCGGAGGGCTTCTTAATGAAGGGCTTCCCAGCGGAGGGCTTCTTAATGAAGGGCTTCCCAGCGGAGGGCTTCTTAATGAAGGGCTTCCCAGCGGAGGGCTTCTTAATGAAGGGCTTCCTAGCGGAGGGCTTCTTAATGAAGGGCTTCCCAGCGGAGGGCTTCTTAATGAAGGGCTTCCTAGCGGAGGGCTTCTTAATGAAGGGCTTCCCAGCGGAGGGCTTCTTAATGAAGGGCTTCCCAGCGGAGGGCTTCTTAATGAAGGGCTTCCCAGCGGAGGGCTTCTTAATGAAGGGCTTCCCAGCGGAGGGCTTCTTAATGAAGGGCTTCCTAGCGGAGGGCTTCTTAATGAAGGGCTTCCCAGCGGAGGGCTTTCTTAATGAAGGGCTTCCTAGCGGAGGGCTTCTTAATGAAGGGCTTCCTAGCGGAGGGCTTCTTAATGAAGGGCTTCCCAGCGGAGGGCTTTCTTAATGAAGGGCTTCCCAGCGGAGGGCTTCTTAATGAAGGGCTTCCCAGCGGAGGGCTTTCTTAATGAAGGGCTTCCCAGCGGAGGGCTTTCTTAATGAAGGGCTTCCTAGCGGAGGGCTTCTTAATGAAGGGCTTCCCAGCGGAGGGCTTCTTAATGAAGGGCTTCCTAGCGGAGGGCTTCTTAATGAAGGGCTTCCCAGCGGAGGGCTTCTTGATGAAGGGCTTCCCAGCGGAGGGCTTCTTAATGAAGGGCTTCCCAGCGGGGGGCTTCTTAATGAAGGGCTTCCCAGCGGAGGGCTTCTTAATGAAGGGCTTCCCAGCGGAGGGCTTCTTAATGAAGGGCTTCCCAGCGGAGGGCTTTCTTAATGAAGGGCTTCCCAGCGGAGGGCTTTCTTAATGAAGGGCTTCCTAGCGGAGGGCTTCTTAATGAAGGGCTTCCCAGCGGAGGGCTTCTTAATGAAGGGCTTCCTAGCGGAGGGCTTCTTAATGAAGGGCTTCCTAGCGGAGGGCTTCTTAATGAAGGGCTTCCCAGCGGAGGGCTTCTTAATGAAGGGCTTCCCAGCGGAGGGCTTCTTAATGAAGGGCTTCCCAGCGGAGGGCTTCTTAATGAAGGGCTTCCCAGCGGAGGGCTTCTTAATGAAGGGCTTCCCAGCGGAGGGCTTCTTAATGAAGGGCTTCCCAGCGGAGGGCTTTCTTAATGAAGGGCTTCCTAGCGGAGGGCTTCTTAATGAAGGGCTTCCCAGCGGAGGGCTTCTTAATGAAGGGCTTCCTAGCGGAGGGCTTCTTAATGAAGGGCTTCCTAGCGGAGGGCTTCTTAATGAAGGGCTTCCCAGCGGAGGGCTTCTTAATGAAGGGCTTCCCAGCGGAGGGCTTCTTAATGAAGGGCTTCCCAGCGGAGGGCTTCTTAATGAAGGGCTTCCCAGCGGAGGGCTTTCTTAATGAAGGGCTTCCTAGCGGAGGGCTTCTTAATGAAGGGCTTCCCAGCGGAGGGCTTCTTAATGAAGGGCTTCCTAGCGGAGGGCTTCTTAATGAAGGGCTTCCTAGCGGAGGGCTTCTTAATGAAGGGCTTCCCAGCGGAGGGCTTCTTAATGAAGGGCTTCCCAGCGGAGGGCTTCTTAATGAAGGGCTTCCCAGCGGAGGGCTTCTTAATGAAGGGCTTCCCAGCGGAGGGCTTCTTAATGAAGGGCTTCCCAGCGGAGGGCTTTCTTAATGAAGGGCTTCCTAGCGGAGGGCTTCTTAATGAAGGGCTTCCCAGCGGAGGGCTTCTTAATGAAGGGCTTCCTAGCGGAGGGCTTCTTAATGAAGGGCTTCCTAGCGGAGGGCTTCTTAATGAAGGGCTTCCCAGCGGAGGGCTTCTTAATGAAGGGCTTCCCAGCGGAGGGCTTCTTAATGAAGGGCTTCCCAGCGGAGGGCTTTCTTAATGAAGGGCTTCCCAGCGGAGGGCTTCTTAATGAAGGGCTTCCTAGCGGAGGGCTTCTTACTGAAGGGCTTCCCAGCGGAGGGCTTCTTAATGAAGGGCTTCCCAGCGGAGGGCTTCTTAATGAAGGGCTTCCCAGCGGAGGGCTTTCTTAATGAAGGGCTTCCTAGCGGAGGGCTTCTTAATGAAGGGCTTCCCAGCGGAGGGCTTTCTTAATGAAGGGCTTCCTAGCGGAGGGCTTCTTAATGAAGGGCTTCCTAGCGGAGGGCTTCTTAATGAAGGGCTTCCTAGCGGAGGGCTTCTTAATGAAGGGCTTCCCAGCGGAGGGCTTCTTAATGAAGGGCTTCCCAGCGGAGGGCTTTCTTAATGAAGGGCTTCCTAGCGGAGGGCTTCTTAATGAAGGGCTTCCTAGCGGAGGGCTTCTTAATGAAGGGCTTCCTAGCGGAGGGCTTCTTAATGAAGGGCTTCCCAGCGGAGGGCTTTCTTAATGAAGGGCTTCCTAGCGGAGGGCTTCTTAATGAAGGGCTTCCTAGCGGAGGGCTTCTTAATGAAGGGCTTCCTAGCGGAGGGCTTCTTAATGAAGGGCTTCCTAGCGGAGGGCTTCTTAATGAAGGGCTTCCCAGCGGAGGGCTTCTTAATGAAGGGCTTCCCAGCGGAGGGCTTCTTAATGAAGGGCTTCTTAATGAAGGGCTTCCCAGCGGAGGGCTTCTTAATGAAGGGCTTCCCAGCGGAGGGCTTCTTAATGAAGGGCTTCCCAGCGGAGGGCTTCTTAATGAAGGGCTTCCCAGCGGAGGGCTTCTTAATGAAGGGCTTCCTAGCGGAGGGCTTCTTAATGAAGGGCTTCCCAGCGGAGGGCTTCTTAATGAAGGGCTTCCTAGCGGATTATGTAATGTATATCATGATTTTAAATGAGTAAATAAATTAATAATGCAGTTCGTTATCATAGTTAATGTAGTGATAAGGTTGTTTGAGTTCAAATAAATAATTTCGTATTCAGAACACGAAAACCATGCGGCTTGCGCGTTTTACATGAAATATATATATTTTTTTTTTGCGCACGCTAATTTACATACTGTATGAATTTATTTATTATTTGTTGGAAGCTTGGAGCTTTAAGCGAAAAAATAGTGATTACAACTTTTTGACGGGTTGACGGGTTGACGTATTGACGAGAATTGCCGATAATTTATAACGGTGCCATAAAATCGATTATATTTGTATTTATATATATATATTTGTTTGCTAAATAAATATTTGACCCCGAAAACTGTTTTATTTTAAATCGAGTCACGAGATATGTTTGTTTTACTGATTAGAATATTACGCAATCGTATAAATTGTTACAACAAACTGTTATAATATATGTTTCCGTGTTTTGATGCCGTTATTTTTATTTACAGTTTTTTTTTTCTGAGCGTGCGTAATTTTTTTTGCGATAAGTTTCTAGTCGTTTTTTTGTCGCCATTTCTAAACTAAGAGAGTAATCGATATTTTTTATTGATTCAATTATGCTTAAAATAAATTTGTATATAAGCTCAATTTTTTTCAAAATTTTTTAAGGACTTTTATTTTTTTTATTGTTGATTTTTATATATTTTCTTTTTCTACTTTTCTTCGCCATTTCTAAACGAAAAGAGTAATCGATAATTGTTATAGATTCAATTATGCTTAGAATAGATTTATATGTACGGTTATTTTTCATATTTTTTTAAAGGCTTTTATTTTTTTTATTTTGTAGTTCTTTGATTTTCATAAATATTTTTTTAGTTCCTTTTCGTCGCCATTTCTAAACGAAAAGAGTAATCGATATTTTGTATTGATTCAATTATGCTTAGAATAAATTCTTATATACGCTAATTTTTTTTCAAATTTTTTTAAGGACTTTTATTGTTTTTGTCTTTACTTTATTTTTACATTTCTTTTTGGCTCCCTTTCTTCACCATTTCTAAACGAAAAGAGTAATCGATATTTTGTATTGATTCAATTATGCTTAGAATAGAATCTTATATACGCTAATTTTTTTTCAAAATTTTTTAAGGACTTTTATTGTTTTTGTCTTAACTTTATTTTTACATTTCTTTTTGGCTCCTTTTCTTCACCATTTCTAAACGAAAAGAGTAATCTATAATTTGTATTGATTCAATTATGCTTAGAATAGATTCTTATATACGCTAATTTTTTTTCAAATTTTTTTAAGGACTTTTATTGTTTTTCTCTTTACTTAATTTTTACATTTCTTTTTGGCTCCTTTTCTTCACCATTTCTAAACGAAAAGAGTAATCGATATTTTATATTGATTCAATTATGCTTAGAATAGATTCTTATATACGCTAATTTTTTTTCAAATTTTTTTAAGGACTTTTATTGTTTTTGTCTTTACTTTATTTTTACATTTCTTTTTGGCTCCTTTTCTTCACCATTTCTAAACGAAAAGAGTAATCGATATTTTGTATTGATTCAATTATGCTTAGAATAGATTTTTATATACGCTAATTTTTTTTCAAATTTTTTTAAGGACTTTTATTGTTTTTGTCTTAACTTTATTTTTACATTTCTTTTTGGCTCCTTTTCTTCACCATTTCTAAACGAAAAGAGTAATCGATATTTTGTATTGATTCAATTATGCTTAGAATAGATTCTTATATACGCTAATTTTTTTTTTAATTTTTTTAAGGACTTTTATTGTTTTTGTCTTAACTTTATTTTTACATTTCTTTTTGGCTCCCTTTCTTCACCATTTCTAAACGAAAAGAGTAATCGATATTTTGTATTGATTCAATTATGCTTAGAATAGATTTTTATATACGCTAATTTTTTTTCAAATTTTTTTAAGGACTTTTATTGTTTTTGTCTTAACTTTATTTTTACATTTCTTTTTGGCTCCTTTTCTTCACCATTTCTAAACGAAAAGAGTAATCTATAATTTGTATTGATTCAATTATGCTTAGAATAGATTCTTATATACGCTAATTTTTTTTCAAATTTTTTTAAGGACTTTTATTGTTTTTCTCTTTACTTAATTTTTACATTTCTTTTTGGCTCCTTTTCTTCACCATTTCTAAACGAAAAGAGTAATCGATATTTTGTATTGATTCAATTATGCTTAGAATAGATTCTTATATACGCTAATTTTTTTTCAAATTTTTTTAAGGACTTTTATTGTTTTTGTCTTTACTTTATTTTTACATTTCTTTTTGGCTCCTTTTCTTCACCATTTCTAAACGAAAAGAGTAATCGATATTTTGTATTGATTCAATTATGCTTAGAATAGATTTTTATATACGCTAATTTTTTTTCAAATTTTTTTAAGGACTTTTATTGTTTTTGTCTTAACTTTATTTTTACATTTCTTTTTGGCTCCTTTTCTTCACCATTTCTAAACGAAAAGAGTAATCGATATTTTGTATTGATTCAATTATGCTTAGAATAGATTCTTATATACGCTAATTTTTTTTTTAATTTTTTTAAGGACTTTTATTGTTTTTGTCTTAACTTTATTTTTACATTTCTTTTTGGCTCCCTTTCTTCACCATTTCTAAACGAAAAGAGTAATCGATATTTTGTATTGATTCAATTATGCTTAGAATAGATTCTTATATACGCTAATTTTTTTTTTAATTTTTTTAAGGACTTTTATTGTTTTTGTCTTTACTTTATTTTTACATTTCTTTTTGGCTCCTTTTCTTCACCATTTCTAAACGAAAAGAGTAATCTATAATTTGTATTGATTCAATTATGCTTAGAATAGATTCTTATATACGCTAATTTTTTTTCAAATTTTTTTAAGGACTTTTATTGTTTTTCTCTTTACTTAATTTTTACATTTCTTTTTGGCTCCTTTTCTTCACCATTTCTAAACGAAAAGAGTAATCGATATTTTGTATTGATTCAATTATGCTTAGAATAGATTCTTATATACGCTAATTTTTTTTCAAATTTTTTAAGGACTTTTATTGTTTTTGTCTTTACTTTATTTTTACATTTCTTTTTGGCTCCTTTTCTTCACCATTTCTAAACGGAAAGAGTAATCTATAATTTGTATTGATTCAATTATGCTTAGAATAGATTCTTATATACGCTAATTTTTTTTTTAATTTTTTTAAGGACTTTTATTGTTTTTGTCTTTACTTTATTTTTACATTTCTTTTAGGCTCCTTTTCTTCACCATTTCTAAACAAAAAGAGTAATCGATATTTTGTATTGATTCAATTATGCTTAGAATAGAATCTTATATACGCTAATTTTTTTTCAAAATTTTTTAAGGACTTTTATTGTTTTTGTCTTAACTTTATTTTTACATTTCTTTTTGGCTCCTTTTCTTCACCATTTCTAAACGGAAAGAGTAATCTATAATTTGTATTGATTCAATTATGCTTAGAATAGATTCTTATATACGCTAATTTTTTTTCTAATTTTTTTAAGGACTTTTATTGTTTTTGTCTTTACTTTATTTTTACATTTCTTTTAGGCTCCTTTTCTTCACCATTTCTAAACAAAAAGAGTAATCGATATTTTGTATTGATTCAATTATGCTTAGAATAGATTCTTATATACGCTAATTTTTTTTTTAATTTTTTTAAGGACTTTTATTGTTTTTGTCTTTACTTTATTTTTACATTTCTTTTTGGCTCCTTTTCTTCACCATTTCTAAACGAAAAGAGTAATCTATAATTTGTATTGATTCAATTATGCTTAGAATAGATTCTTATATACGCTAATTTTTTTTCAAATTTTTTTAAGGACTTTTATTGTTTTTCTCTTTACTTAATTTTTACATTTCTTTTTGGCTCCTTTTCTTCACCATTTCTAAACGAAAAGAGTAATCGATATTTTGTATTGATTCAATTATGCTTAGAATAGATTCTTATATACGCTAATTTTTTTTTTAATTTTTTTAAGGACTTTTATTGTTTTTGTCTTTACTTTATTTTTACATTTCTTTTAGGCTCCTTTTCTTCACCATTTCTAAACAAAAAGAGTAATCGATATTTTGTATAGATTCAATTATGCTTAGAATAGAATCTTATATACGCTAATTTTTTTTCAAAATTTTTTAAGGACTTTTATTGTTTTTGTCTTAACTTTATTTTTACATTTCTTTTTGGCTCCTTTTCTTCACCATTTCTAAACGGAAAGAGTAATCTATAATTTGTATTGATTCAATTATGCTTAGAATAGATTCTTATATACGATAATTTTTTTTCAAATTTTTTTAAGGACTTTTATTGTTTTTCTCTTTACTTAATTTTTACATTTCTTTTTGGCTCCTTTTCTTCACCATTTCTAAACGAAAAGAGTAATCTATAATTTGTATTGTTTCAATTATGCTTAGAATAGATTCTTATATACGCTAATTTTTTTTCAAATTTTTTTAAGGACTTTTATTGTTTTTGTCTTAACTTTATTTTTACATTTCTTTTTGGCTCCTTTTCTTCACCATTTCTAAACGGAAAGAGTAATCTATAATTTGTATTGATTCAATTATGCTTAGAATAGATTCTTATATACGCTAATTTTTTTTCTAATTTTTTTAAGGACTTTTATTGTTTTTCTCTTTACTTAATTTTTACATTTCTTTTTGGCTCCTTTTCTTCACCATTTCTAAACGAAAAGAGTAATCGATATTTTGTATTGATTCAATTATGCTTAGAATAGATTCTTATATACGCTAATTTTTTTTCAAATTTTTTTAAGGACTTTTATTGTTTTTGTCTTTACTTAATTTTTACATTTCTTTTTGGCTCCTTTTCTTCACCATTTCTAAACGAAAAGAGTAATCGATATTTTGTATTGATTCAATTATGCTTAGAATAGATTCTTATATACGCTAATTTTTTTTCAAATTTTTTTAAGGACTTTTATTGTTTTTGTCTTAACTTTATTTTTACATTTCTTTTTGGCTCCTTTTCTTCACCATTTCTAAACGGAAAGAGTAATCTATAATTTGTATTGATTCAATTATGCTTAGAATAGATTCTTATATACGCTAATTTTTTTTCTAATTTTTTTAAGGACTTTTATTGTTTTTGTCTTAACTTTATTTTTACATTTCTTTTTGGCTCCTTTTCCTCACCATTTCTAAACGGAAAGAGTAATCTATAATTTGTATTGATTCAATTATGCTTAGAATAGATTCTTATATACGCTAATTTTTTTTCAAATTTTTTTAAGGACTTTTATTGTTTTTCTCTTTACTTAATTTTTACATTTCTTTTTGGCTCCTTTTCTTCACCATTTCTAAACGAAAAGAGTAATCGATATTTTGTATTGATTCAATTATGCTTAGAATAGATTCTTATATACGCTAATTTTTTTTCAAATTTTTTTAAGGACTTTTATTGTTTTTGTCTTAACTTTATTTTTACATTTCTTTTTGGCTCCTTTTCTTCACCATTTCTAAACGGAAAGAGTAATCTATAATTTGTATTGATTTAATTATGCTTAGAATAGATTCTTATATACGCTAATTTTTTTTCAAATTTTTTTAAGGACTTTTATTGTTTTTGTCTTAACTTTATTTTTACATTTCTTTTTGGCTCCTTTTCCTCACCATTTCTAAACGGAAAGAGTAATCTATAATTTGTATTGATTCAATTATGCTTAGAATAGATTCTTATATACGCTAATTTTTTTTCAAATTTTTTTAAGGACTTTTATTGTTTTTCTCTTTACTTAATTTTTACATTTCTTTTTGGCTCCTTTTCTTCACCATTTCTAAACGAAAAGAGTAATCGATATTTTGTATTGATTCAATTATGCTTAGAATAGATTCTTATATACGCTAATTTTTTTTCAAATTTTTTTAAGGACTTTTATTGTTTTTGTCTTTACTTAATTTTTACATTTCTTTTTGGCTCCTTTTCTTCACCATTTCTAAACGAAAAGAGTAATCGATATTTTGTATTGATTCAATTATGCTTAGAATAGATTCTTATATACGCTAATTTTTTTTCAAATTTTTTTAAGGACTTTTATTGTTTTTGTCTTTACTTAATTTTTACATTTCTTTTTGGCTCCTTTTCTTCACCATTTCTAAACGAAAAGAGTAATCGATATTTTGTATTGATTCAATTATGCTTAGAATAGATTCTTATATACGCTAATTTTTTTTCAAATTTTTTTAAGGACTTTTATTGTTTTTGTCTTAACTTTATTTTTACATTTCTTTTTGGCTCCTTTTCTTCACCATTTCTAAACGGAAAGAGTAATCTATAATTTGTATTGATTTAATTATGCTTAGAATAGATTCTTATATACGCTAATTTTTTTTCAAATTTTTTTAAGGACTTTTATTGTTTTTGTCTTAACTTTATTTTTACATTTCTTTTTGGCTCCTTTTCCTCACCATTTCTAAACGGAAAGAGTAATCTATAATTTGTATTGATTCAATTATGCTTAGAATAGATTCTTATATACGCTAATTTTTTTTCAAATTTTTTTAAGGACTTTTATTGTTTTTCTCTTTACTTAATTTTTACATTTCTTTTTGGCTCCTTTTCTTCACCATTTCTAAACGAAAAGAGTAATCGATATTTTGTATTGATTCAATTATGCTTAGAATAGATTCTTATATACGCTAATTTTTTTTCAAATTTTTTTAAGGACTTTTATTGTTTTTGTCTTTACTTAATTTTTACATTTCTTTTTGGCTCCTTTTCTTCACCATTTCTAAACGAAAAGAGTAATCGATATTTTGTATTGATTCAATTATGCTTAGAATAGATTCTTATATACGCTAATTTTTTTTCAAATTTTTTTAAGGACTTTTATTGTTTTTGTCTTAACTTTATTTTTACATTTCTTTTTGGCTCCTTTTCTTCACCATTTCTAAACGGAAAGAGTAATCTATAATTTGTATTGATTTAATTATGCTTAGAATAGATTCTTATATACGCTAATTTTTTTTCAAATTTTTTTAAGGACTTTTATTGTTTTTGTCTTAACTTTATTTTTACATTTCTTTTTGGCTCCTTTTCTTCACCATTTCTAAACGGAAAGAGTAATCTATAATTTGTATTGATTTAATTATGCTTAGAATAGATTCTTATATACGCTAATTTTTTTTCAAATTTTTTTAAGGACTTTTATTGTTTTTGTCTTAACTTTATTTTTACATTTCTTTTTGGCTCCTTTTCCTCACCATTTCTAAACGGAAAGAGTAATCTATAATTTGTATTGATTCAATTATGCTTAGAATAGATTCTTATATACGCTAATTTTTTTTCAAAATTTTTTAAGGACTTTTATTGTTTTTGTCTTAACTTTATTTTTACATTTCTTTTTGGCTCCTTTTCTTCACCATTTCTAAACGGAAAGAGTAATCTATAATTTGTATTGATTCAATTATGCTTAGAATAGATTCTTATATACGATAATTTTTTTTCTAATTTTTTTAAGGACTTTTATTGTTTTTCTCTTTACTTAATTTTTACATTTCTTTTTGGCTCCTTTTCTTCACCATTTCTAAACGAAAAGAGTAATCGATATTTTGTATTGATTCAATTATGCTTAGAATAGATTCTTATATACGCTAATTTTTTTTCAAATTTTTTTAAGGACTTTTATTGTTTTTGTCTTTACTTAATTTTTACATTTCTTTTTGGCTCCTTTTCTTCACCATTTCTAAACGAAAAGAGTAATCGATATTTTGTATTGATTCAATTATGCTTAGAATAGATTCTTATATACGCTAATTTTTTTTCAAATTTTTTTAAGGACTTTTATTGTTTTTGTCTTAACTTTATTTTTACATTTCTTTTTGGCTCCTTTTCTTCACCATTTCTAAACGGAAAGAGTAATCTATAATTTGTATTGATTTAATTATGCTTAGAATAGATTCTTATATACGCTAATTTTTTTTCAAATTTTTTTAAGGACTTTTATTGTTTTTGTCTTAACTTTATTTTTACATTTCTTTTTGGCTCCTTTTCCTCACCATTTCTAAACGGAAAGAGTAATCTATAATTTGTATTGATTCAATTATGCTTAGAATAGATTCTTATATACGCTAATTTTTTTTCAAATTTTTTTAAGGACTTTTATTGTTTTTCTCTTTACTTAATTTTTACATTTCTTTTTGGCTCCTTTTCTTCACCATTTCTAAACGAAAAGAGTAATCGATATTTTGTATTGATTCAATTATGCTTAGAATAGATTCTTATATACGCTAATTTTTTTTCAAATTTTTTAAGGACTTTTATTGTTTTTGTCTTTACTTAATTTTTACATTTCTTTTTGGCTCCTTTTCTTCACCATTTCTAAACGGAAAGAGTAATCTATAATTTGTATTGATTCAATTATGCTTAGAATAGATTCTTATATACGCTAATTTTTTTTTTAATTTTTTTAAGGACTTTTATTGTTTTTGTCTTTACTTTATTTTTACATTTCTTTTAGGCTCCTTTTCTTCACCATTTCTAAACAAAAAGAGTAATCGATATTTTGTATTGATTCAATTATGCTTAGAATAGAATCTTATATACGCTAATTTTTTTTCAAAATTTTTTAAGGACTTTTATTGTTTTTGTCTTAACTTTATTTTTACATTTCTTTTTGGCTCCTTTTCTTCACCATTTCTAAACGGAAAGAGTAATCTATAATTTGTATTGATTCAATTATGCTTAGAATAGATTCTTATATACGCTAATTTTTTTTCTAATTTTTTTAAGGACTTTTATTGTTTTTCTCTTTACTTAATTTTTACATTTCTTTTTGGCTCCTTTTCTTCACCATTTCTAAACGAAAAGAGTAATCGATATTTTGTATTGATTCAATTATGCTTAGAATAGATTCTTATATACGCTAATTTTTTTTCAAATTTTTTTAAGGACTTTTATTGTTTTTGTCTTTACTTAATTTTTACATTTCTTTTTGGCTCCTTTTCTTCACCATTTCTAAACGAAAAGAGTAATCGATATTTTGTATTGATTCAATTATGCTTAGAATAGATTTTTATATACGCTTATTTTTTTTCAAATTTTTTTAAGGACTTTTATTATTGTTTTTCTCTTTACTTAATTTTTACATTTCTTTTTGGCTCCTTTTCTTCACCATTTCTAAACGAAAAGAGTAATCGATATTTTGTATTGATTCAATTATGCTTAGAATAGATTCTTATATACGCTAATTTTTTTTCAAATTTTGTTAAGGACTTTTATTGTTTTTGTCTTAACTTTATTTTTACATTTCTTTTTGGCTCCCTTTCTTCACCATTTCTAAACGAAAAGAGTAATCGATATTTTGTATTGATTCAATTATGCTTAGAATAGATTTTTATATACGCTAATTTTTTTTCAAATTTTTTTAAGGACTTTTATTGTTTTTGTCTTAACTTTATTTTTACATTTCTTTTTGGCTCCTTTTCTTCACCATTTCTAAACGGAAAGAGTAATCTATAATTTGTATTGATTCAATTATGCTTAGAATAGATTCTTATATACGCTAATTTTTTTTAATTTTTTTAAGGACTTTTATTGTTTTTCTCTTTACTTAATTTTTACATTTCTTTTTGGCTCCTTTTCTTCACCATTTCTAAACGAAAAGAGTAATCGATATTTTGTATTGATTCAATTATGCTTAGAATAGATTCTTATATACGCTAATTTTTTTTCAAATTTTGTTAAGGACTTTTATTGTTTTTGTCTTAACTTTATTTTTACATTTCTTTTTGGCTCCCTTTCTTCACCATTTCTAAACGAAAAGAGTAATCGATATTTTATATTGATTCAATTATGCTTAGAATAGATTTTTATATACGCTAATTTTTTTTCAAATTTTTTTAAGGACTTTTATTGTTTTTGTCTTTACTTTATTTTTACATTTCTTTTTGGCTCCTTTTCTTCACCATTTCTAAACGAAAAGAGTAATCGATATTTTGTATTGATTCAATTATGCTTAGAATAGATTCTTATATACGCTAATTTTTTTTTTAATTTTTTTAAGGACTTTTATTGTTTTTGTCTTAACTTTATTTTTACATTTCTTTTTGGCTCCCTTTCTTCACCATTTCTAAACGAAAAGAGTAATCGATATTTTGTATTGATTCAATTATGCTTAGAATAGATTCTTATATACGCTAATTTTTTTTCAAATTTTTTTAAGGACTTTTATTGTTTTTGTCTTTACTTTATTTTTACATTTCTTTTTGGCTCCCTTTCTTCACCATTTCTAAACGAAAAGAGTAATCGATATTTTGTATTGATTCAATTATGCTTAGAATAGATTTTTATATACGCTAATTTTTTTTCAAATTTTTTTAAGGACTTTTATTGTTTTTCTCTTTACTTAATTTTTACATTTCTTTTTGGCTCCTTTTCTTCACCATTTCTAAACGAAAAGAGTAATCGATATTTTGTATTGATTCAATTATGCTTAGAATAGATTCTTATATACGCTAATTTTTTTTCAAATTTTTTTAAGGACTTTTATTGTTTTTGTCTTTACTTTATTTTTACATTTCTTTTTGGCTCCTTTTCTTCACCATTTCTAAACGAAAAGAGTAATCGATATTTTGTATTGATTCAATTATGCTTAGAATAGATTCTTATATACGCTAATTTTTTTTCAAATTTTTTTAAGGACTTTTATTGTTTTTGTCTTAACTTTATTTTTACATTTCTTTTTGGCTCCCTTTCTTCACCATTTCTAAACGAAAAGAGTAATCGATATTTTGTATTGATTCAATTATGCTTAGAATAGATTTTTATATACGCTAATTTTTTTTCAAATTTTTTTAAGGACTTTTATTGTTTTTGTCTTAACTTTATTTTTACATTTCTTTTTGGCTCCTTTTCTTCACCATTTCTAAACGAAAAGAGTAATCGATATTTTGTATTGATTCAATTATGCTTAGAATAGATTCTTATATACGCTAATTTTTTTTCAAATTTTTTTAAGGACTTTTATTGTTTTTGTCTTAACTTTATTTTTACATTTCTTTTTGGCTCCCTTTCTTCACCATTTCTAAACGAAAAGAGTAATCGATATTTTGTATTGATTCAATTATGCTTAGAATAGATTTTTATATACGCTAATTTTTTTTCAAATTTTTTTAAGGACTTTTATTGTTTTTGTCTTAACTTTATTTTTACATTTCTTTTTGGCTCCTTTTCTTCACCATTTCTAAACGAAAAGAGTAATCGATATTTTGTATTGATTCAATTATGCTTAGAATAGATTCTTATATACGCTAATTTTTTTTCAAATTTTTTTAAGGACTTTTATTGTTTTTGTCTTTACTTTATTTTTACATTTCTTTTTGGCTCCTTTTCTTCACCATTTCTAAACGAAAAGAGTAATCGATATTTTGTATTGATTCAATTATGCTTAGAATAGATTCTTATATACGCTAATTTTTTTTCAAATTTTTTTAAGGACTTTTATTGTTTTTGTCTTAACTTTATTTTTACATTTCTTTTTGGCTCCCTTTCTTCACCATTTCTAAACGAAAAGAGTAATCGATATTTTGTATTGATTCAATTATGCTTAGAATAGATTTTTATATACGCTAATTTTTTTTCAAATTTTTTTAAGGACTTTTATTGTTTTTGTCTTAACTTTATTTTTACATTTCTTTTTGGCTCCTTTTCTTCACCATTTCTAAACGAAAAGAGTAATCGATATTTTGTATTGATTCAATTATGCTTAGAATAGATTCTTATATACGCTAATTTTTTTTCAAATTTTTTTAAGGACTTTTATTGTTTTTGTCTTAACTTTATTTTTACATTTCTTTTTGGCTCCCTTTCTTCACCATTTCTAAACGAAAAGAGTAATCGATATTTTGTATTGATTCAATTATGCTTAGAATAGATTTTTATATACGCTAATTTTTTTTCAAATTTTTTTAAGGACTTTTATTGTTTTTGTCTTAACTTTATTTTTACATTTCTTTTTGGCTCCTTTTCTTCACCATTTCTAAACGAAAAGAGTAATCGATATTTTGTATTGATTCAATTATGCTTAGAATAGATTCTTATATACGCTAATTTTTTTTTTAATTTTTTTAAGGACTTTTATTGTTTTTGTCTTAACTTTATTTTTACATTTCTTTTTGGCTCCCTTTCTTCACCATTTCTAAACGAAAAGAGTAATCGATATTTTGTATTGATTCAATTATGCTTAGAATAGATTTTTATATATGCTAATTTTTTTTCAAATTTTGTTAAGGACTTTTATTGTTTTTGTCTTAACTTTATTTTTACATTTCTTTTTGGCTCCCTTTCTTCACCATTTCTAAACGAAAAGAGTAATCGATATTTTGTATTGATTCAATTATGCTTAGAATAGATTTTTATATACGCTAATTTTTTTTCAAATTTTTTTAAGGACTTTTATTGTTTTTGTCTTAACTTTATTTTTACATTTCTTTTTGGCTCCTTTTCTTCACCATTTCTAAACGAAAAGAGTAATCGATATTTTGTATTGATTCAATTATGCTTAGAATAGATTCTTATATACGCTAATTTTTTTTTTAATTTTTTTAAGGACTTTTATTGTTTTTGTCTTAACTTTATTTTTACATTTCTTTTTGGCTCCCTTTCTTCACCATTTCTAAACGAAAAGAGTAATCGATATTTTGTATTGATTCAATTATGCTTAGAATAGATTTTTATATACGCTAATTTTTTTTCAAAATTTTTTAAGGACTTTTATTGTTTTTGTCTTAACTTTATTTTTACATTTCTTTTTGGCTCCTTTTCTTCACCATTTCTAAACGAAAAGAGTAATCTATAATTTGTATTGATTCAATTATGCTTAGAATAGATTCTTATATACGCTAATTTTTTTTCAAATTTTTTTAAGGACTTTTATTGTTTTTCTCTTTACTTAATTTTTACATTTCTTTTTGGCTCCTTTTCTTCACCATTTCTAAACGAAAAGAGTAATCGATATTTTGTATTGATTCAATTATGCTTAGAATAGATTCTTATATACGCTAATTTTTTTTCAAATTTTTTTAAGGACTTTTATTGTTTTTGTCTTTACTTTATTTTTACATTTCTTTTTGGCTCCTTTTCTTCACCATTTCTAAACGAAAAGAGTAATCGATATTTTGTATTGATTCAATTAAGCTTAGAATAGATTCTTATATACGCTAATTTTTTTTCAAATTTTTTTAAGGACTTTTATTGTTTTTGTCTTAACTTTATTTTTACATTTCTTTTTGGCTCCTTTTCTTCACCATTTCTAAACGGAAAGAGTAATCTATAATTTGTATTGATTCAATTATGCTTAGAATAGATTCTTATATACGCTAATTTTTTTTAATTTTTTTAAGGACTTTTATTGTTTTTCTCTTTACTTAATTTTTACATTTCTTTTTGGCTCCTTTTCTTCACCATTTCTAAACGAAAAGAGTAATCGATATTTTGTATTGATTCAATTATGCTTAGAATAGATTCTTATATACGCTAATTTTTTTTCAAATTTTGTTAAGGACTTTTATTGTTTTTGTCTTAACTTTATTTTTACATTTCTTTTTGGCTCCCTTTCTTCACCATTTCTAAACGAAAAGAGTAATCGATATTTTGTATTGATTCAATTATGCTTAGAATAGATTTTTATATACGCTAATTTTTTTTCAAATTTTTTTAAGGACTTTTATTGTTTTTGTCTTAACTTTATTTTTACATTTCTTTTTGGCTCCTTTTCTTCACCATTTCTAAACGAAAAGAGTAATCTATAATTTGTATTGATTCAATTATGCTTAGAATAGATTCTTATATACGCTAATTTTTTTTCAAATTTTTTTAAGGACTTTTATTGTTTTTCTCTTTACTTAATTTTTACATTTCTTTTTGGCTCCTTTTCTTCACCATTTCTAAACGAAAAGAGTAATCGATATTTTGTATTGATTCAATTATGCTTAGAATAGATTCTTATATACGCTAATTTTTTTTCAAATTTTTTTAAGGACTTTTATTGTTTTTGTCTTAACTTTATTTTTACATTTCTTTTTGGCTCCTTTTCTTCACCATTTCTAAACGGAAAGAGTAATCTATAATTTGTATTGATTCAATTATGCTTAGAATAGATTCTTATATACGCTAATTTTTTTTCAAATTTTTTTAAGGACTTTTATTGTTTTTCTCTTTACTTAATTTTTACATTTCTTTTTGGCTCCTTTTCTTCACCATTTCTAAACGAAAAGAGTAATCGATATTTTGTATTGATTCAATTATGCTTAGAATAGATTCTTATATACGCTAATTTTTTTTCAAATTTTTTTAAGGACTTTTATTGTTTTTGTCTTAACTTTATTTTTACATTTCTTTTTGGCTCCTTTTCTTCACCATTTCTAAACGAAAAGAGTAATCGATATTTTGTATTGATTCAATTATGCTTAGAATAGATTCTTATATACGCTAATTTTTTTTCAAATTTTTTTAAGGACTTTTATTGTTTTTGTCTTAACTTTATTTTTACATTTCTTTTTGGCTCCTTTTCTTCGCCATTTCTAAACGAAAAGACTAATCGATATTTTGTATTGATTCAATTATGCTTAGAATAGATTTTTATATACGCTTATTTTTTTTCAAATTTTTTTAAGGACTTTTATTGTTTTTGTCTTAACTTTATTTTTACATTTCTTTTTGGCTCCCTTTCTTCACCATTTCTAAACGAAAAGAGTAATCGATATTTTGTATTGATTCAATTATGCTTAGAATAGATTTTTATATACGCTAATTTTTTTTCAAATTTTTTTAAGGACTTTTATTGTTTTTGTCTTAACTTTATTTTTACATTTCTTTTTGGCTCCTTTTCTTCACCATTTCTAAACGAAAAGAGTAATCGATATTTTATATTGATTCAATTATGCTTAGAATAGATTCTTATATACGCTAATTTTTTTTCAAATTTTTTTAAGGACTTTTATTGTTTTTGTCTTTACTTAATTTTTACATTTCTTTTTGGCTCCTTTTCTTCACCATTTCTAAACGGAAAGAGTAATCTATAATTTGTATTGATTCAATTATGCTTAGAATAGATTCTTATATACGCTAATTTTTTTTCAAATTTTTTTAAGGACTTGTATTGTTTTTGTCTTTACTTTATTTTTACATTTCTTTTTTACTCCTTTTCTTCGCCATTTCTAAACGAGAAGAGTAATCGATATTTTGTATTGATTCAATTATGCTTAGAATAGATTTATATATACGCTAATTTTTTTTTCAAATTTTTTTAAGGCCTTTTATTTTTTTTTTATATTTGATTTTTACTTTTTTCCTTTTTCTACTTTTCTTCGCCATTTCTAAACGAAGAGAGTAATCGATATTTTTTATTGATTCAATTACGCTTAGAATAGATTCATATATATACGCTAATTTTTTTTCAAATGTTTTTAAAGACTTTTATTGTTTTACGAATATAATTAATTAATTACGTTTTCCTATTACTTTTAAATCATTTAAAAGTACGTAAAAGTATTTTTATAATATTTTAAAGATAATTAAATGTCCTTAAAAATTATTTTATGTATAAATAAATAGTAATTGTTTAATATATGGAATAAATAGACATTTTGGTATAGAATAGAATTTTTATAAAAAAGTTTCGTAACAATACGTCAAAGTTTCCCAAAACTAGTCAATCATATCTAACGATTGATTACAGTTGACGACGCTACTCGATCAACCGTTACAGAAATTTATGTAAATTTAATACAGGTTTACAAAGAAAATATATAAAAAAAAAAATTGAATAGCGAATAAACAATGGTAACATAACAAAAATTGTTTTTTTTTGCAATAAAAGTTCTATCTCTCGTTTTTACCGAGAAATTCTGCGACGAGCTTTCAGGAGCTTAATCAATTCAATGCGACATGTTACATTGCATTCACATTACAAGGGCACACGTGCGCTACGTCAATTACGTCAAATTCCATGAAAATCGTCAACTTTGCATAGTTTATCAGGAAATTCATTAATTACTACGTCTTTGTTCGTAATTAATTTTATGTCATATACGCAACTTGCAGACATATTTACGACAATTAAAATATAATTTATAGTTTTTTTTATTCAAATAAAACTTTTTTTTCCATTTCTTATACGTAGTTATAAAAGAAAAAATTCAAAAAGATTATTAAGTCTGTTCGAAATTTATTTTATTAATTAACGTTGCTATTTTTTTATTAAAATGAAATAAGTAATTTATAGATTTTTTTTATTTAGATAAATATATTTTTTTCATTTTCTTATACGTAGGAATAAAGGAAAAAATTCAAAGAGATTATTAAGTCTGTTCGAAATTTATTTTATTTTATTAATTAACGCTGTTATTTTTTAATTAAAACAATTTAATTAATTTATAGGGTTTTTTATTTAGATAAATATCTTTTTTTCATTTTCTTATACGTAGGAATAAAGGAAAAAATTCAAAGAGATTATTAAGTCTGTTCGAAATTTATTTTAGTTTATTAATTAACACTAATATTTTTTAATTAGAATGAAATAAGTAATTTATAGTATTTTTTTAATTCAAATAAATTTATTTTTCCAATTTCTTATACGTAGTTATAAAGGAAAAAAATTCAAAGAGATTATTAAGTCTGTTCGAACTTTATTTTATTAATTAACGCTGTTATTTTTTAATTAAAATAAAATATATAAATGAATAATAAATTTATAGGTTTTTTTATTAAGATAAATTTTTTTTTCAATTTCTTATACTTAGTAATAAAGGAAAAAATTCAAAAAGATTATTAAGTCTGTTCGAAATTTATTTTATTTTATGAATTTACGCTGTTATTTTTTAATTAAAATAAAATAAATAATTTATAGGGGTTTTTTTATTTAGATAAAAATATATGTTTTGCAATTTCTTATACGTAGTAATAAAGGAAAAAATTCAAAGAGATTATTAAGTCTGTTCGAAATTTATTTTATTTTATTAATAAACGCTGTTATTTTTTAATTAAAACAAAATAAGTAATTTATAGGGTTTTTTTTTATTTAGATAAATATATTTTTTGCAATTTCTTATACGTAGTAATAAAGGAAAAAATTCAAAAAGATTATTAAGTCGAAATTTATTTTATTAATTAACGCTGTAATTTTTTAATTAAAATGAAATAAGTAATTTATGGTTTTTTTATTATGATAAATAATTTTTCTTTAATTACTTATACGTAGTAATAAAGGAGAAAAATGAAAAAGATTATTAAGTCTGTTCGAAATTTATTTTATTTTATTAATTAACGCTGTTATTTTTTAATTAAACTCAAATAAGTAATTTATAGGTTTTTTTTTTATTAAAATGAATATGTTTTTTTTTTTGTTTCTTATACGTAGTAATAACGGAAAAAATTAAAGGAGATGTAATATTGGGAAATGAATTATAAAATAATTATTTACGTGTTTAATTCATAATTTCTAGCAGTTTTAAACCAGTAATAATTAAAGCGATGTAATTATACGTTTTTAAACAGTTTTTAATTAGATGTTTAATGCGAAGGTTAATTATAAAATGTCTAAAGACCTTTTGATAAAACGAACAAAGGATTATTTGAAAGCTTTTGTTTTACGTATTAATTTGATATTTTGTTGCTTTATTTATTTTTTATTTACAAGTTCAAATATATACATATATATATATAAAACCAGCGCTATAGAAGTTACAGATATGACATTGCATTGCTTGGGGACTGGTTCCGGTGCCAGATAACGGATACGGATGAGACCAATTTTCTTACTCGCGTTCTATTTGAAAAATACGATTTAAGATAAAAAGAAAATCGCGTTTTTTAATAAAAATATTTTATGAAAATTATTTAACATATTTTGTTGTTAAATACTGTTTTTATTTTTTATTTAATAGCGTGTTTGTTCTAAAAGTGCGTAATTGTTTTAAGTGCTTTGAAGAGCGTAAAAAAAAAAAAACGCGCGTTAATCTCGGATTTATTTGTAACAGAGGCTTTTCATTTCTGTGGAATTAATTTAAAAATAACCGTCCCTTAAAAGGGTTTTACAATTCACAATGAAATGTCTACGACGAGTCCAATCTCGCAGTTTACACACAAACACACACACACACACACACGAAGGGTTGCATAACCCTAGGCGTTTGTTGTCTGTATATAAAATAGACCGCAAAAAAAAAATCTTTAGTCGCTTCGAATTCAACATAAAAGCTAAGAAAGTCGTTTTATTAAATAAAATAGAAAATTCCAATTCTTTACGTCTTTAAATCTGTAAAGAGAATTTGTGTATGTTTAAAAAAAATCCTCTATAGAAGACTTATAGACTTTCTTATAGTTGTACTATAAAATAATTATGTTTTAAGTTGTTATAAAAAAATTATGAAACGAATAAAGAATTTTTACGCGTATTTTTTATCGGGAAAATAGAGCTTTTTTAGTGTCTTTAAATCTGTAACGAAAATCCGTAAATGTGTAACAAGTTGCCTATAGACGACTTATAGACTTTTACAGGGTTGTACTATTCAAAAATTAGATTTTAACTTGTTTTAAATAAAATTTACGAAACAGTAATAAAGAATTTTTGCGCGTATTTTTTATCGGGAAAATTGAGCGTTTTTTAGTGTCTTTAAATCTGTAACGAGAATCTGTAAATGTATAACAAGTTGCCTATAGACGACTTATAGACTTTTATAGGGTTGTACTATTAAAAAATTAGGTTTTAACTTGTTTTAAATAAAATTTACGAAACAGTAATAAGGAATTTTTACGCGTGCTTTTATTAGACTTTTAATTAATTCTTATTGTGTCTGTAGTTCTGTAAAAAGTTCTCTATAGAAGATTCATAGACTTTTAAAGGGTTGTACGATTAAATAATTATGTTTTATTGTGTTTTATAAAAAAAATTACGAAACTGTAGACAAGAAATTTTACGCGTATTTTTGTTTTATTTTTAATTAATTCTTATTGTGTCTGTAGTTCTGTAAAAAGAATCTGTAGATGGTGAAAGGGTTCTCTATAGAAGACTTATAGACTTTTATAGGATTGTACTATTAACTAATTATGTTTTAACATGTTTTAAATTAAATTACGAAATATTAAATTGGCAATATTACGCGAATTTTTATTCTATTTTCAATTAATTCCTGTTGTGTCTATAGTTCTGTAAGGAGAATCTGTATATGTGTAAAGGGTTCTCTATAGAAGACTTATAGACTTTTACGGGGTTGTACTATTAACTAATTATATTATAATGTGTTTTAAATAAAATTACAAAACCGTGAACAAAAATTTTTACTCGTATTTTTATTTTACTTCTAATTAATTCTTATTGTGTCTATAGTTCTGTAAGGAAAATCTATACATGTTTAAAGGGTACTCTATAGAAGACTTGTAGACTTTTACAGGGTTGTACTATAAAGTAATTATGTTTTAAATAAAAATTACAAAACAGTAAACAAAAATTTTTACTCGTATTTTTATTTTACTTCTAATTAATTCTTATTGCGTCTATAGTTCTGTAAGGAAAATCTATACATATTTAAAGGGTACTCTATAAAAGACTTGTAGACTTTTACAGGGTTGTACTATAAAGTAATTATGTTTTAATGTGCTTTAAATAAAAATTACAAAACAGTAAACAAAAATTTTTACTCTTATTTTTATTTTACTTCTAATTAATTCTTATTGCGTCTATAGTTCTGTAAGGAAAATCTATACATGTTTAAAGGGTACTCTATAGAAGACTTGTAGACTTTTACAGGGTTGTACTATAAAGTAATTATGTTTTAATGTGCTTTAAATAAAAATTACAAAACAGTAAACAAAAATTTTTACTCGTATTTTTATTTTACTTCTAATTAATTCTTATTGCGTCTATAGTTCTGTAAGGAAAATCTATACATGTTTATAGGGTACTCTATAGAAAACTTGTAGACTTTTACAGGGTTGTACTATAAAGTAATTATGTTTTAATGTGCTTTAAATAAAAATTACAAAACAGTGAACAAAAATTTTTACTCGTATTTTTATTTTACTTCTAATTAATTCTTATTGCGTCTATAGTTCTGTAAGCCGAATCTATACATGTTTAAAGGGTACTCTATAGAAGACTTGTAGACTTTTACAGGGTTGTACTATAAAGTAATTATGTTTTAATGTGCTTTAAATAAAAATTACAAAACAGTAAACAATAATTTTTACGCGTATTTTTATTTTACTTCTAATTAATTCTTATTGCGTCTATAGTTCTGTAAGGAAAATCTATACATGTTTAAAGGGTACTCTATAGAAGACTTGTAGACTTTTACAGGGTTGTACTATAAAGTAATTATGTTTTAATGTGCTTTAAATAAAAATTACAAAACAGTGAACAATAATTTTTACGCGTATTTTTATTTTACTTCTAATTAATTTTTAATGCGTCTATAGTTCTGTAAGGTGAATCTGTATATGTGTAAAGGGTTCTCTATAGAAGATTTATAGACTTTTACAGGGTTTTACTATTAACTAATGTTTTAATGTGTTTTGAATAAATTTACGAAACAGTAAATAGGAAATTTTACGCAAATTTTTATATTTTTGTAAATTAATTATTATAGTGTCTGTAAAGCTGTAAGGAGAATCTGTATATGTATAAAAAAAATAGTATGGGTTGTATATATTTTATTCGTGTACAAATTGAGCGATCTGAATTGCGTGATACAAAATATTAAATCTAATCTATTTTCGCAAATTTGAAGACAAATGGCGCATGGCTCATTGCGAGCGTTTTCGACAGAAAACAAATGAACCGTTGCCAAACATTAATCATTAAGCAATTCCAATTAAATATATTTAGTAATCAACTCGCTGTCTTTCAACCATTCAATCCGTTTATTGAGTGAGAATGAACACACTTGTTTTCACATTGTGCGCCATGGGTAACGGATTAACACCCCGCCAATTCTGCAATTCCCAACCGCCGCGGATGGCTTTAACACCACTTAAGTAACACCCCGGAAAATCAGCCCCCCCCCAGCCACCCCCCCACCCAACAATCTAATTTACATCTTAATCGATTAACTTCCAAGTGCTCGCAAATTCGTGTGTTTGCATTGCAAATAATTGTTTTCACACACACGAATACCAAATGAGCACTTAAAATATTAGATAAAAAATATAAAACCGCAATTTAAATATGCGACAATATTTAAATTAAAAAATTTAAATAAATGCGACGCTCTCTAAAAATTATTTAAAAAATATTTATTT
This sequence comes from Nebria salina, assembly GCA_944039245.1. NCBI lineage: Eukaryota > Metazoa > Arthropoda > Insecta > Coleoptera > Carabidae > Nebria > Nebria salina. Next base: position 929,667 of record OX063282.1, read on the forward strand.
TAATATTGTCTACGTAAATAATTAAAATTCCACTATATAAGACACTAGTGTCTCGAAATCTTCACATTTGAATGCTTCAGCGTTTACAGTGTATCCATATTCCATATAAATCGCTTCATACATATTCAACGTAATGCTAATACGCGTACACGTTCACATTATAAACGTAAACTGTCCAATATATTATAGTATCCGACTAAAATCTAATGAATAATTAAGTTTATAGTTCATACGTTAACGTTTAAATGAATTAATCGTAAATCCATAAACTAGGATAATTTTTAGGGAAATGTTTAAATAAATTATTTTTTAGAGTGTACCAAAAAATACTGCATAAAATTACCTTTAATTTGATATATAATAAAGTTGTTTTAAATCAAAATAAGCGAGAGTTATTTATTATTAAACATACGCAAACAAGGACTCTTTTTAAGGAAACATTAAATCGTATTATTTTTTAAAGTGTACCAAAAAATAGGGCATAAAATTACCTTTAATTTGATATATAATAAAGTTATTTTTAATTAAGGTAAACGCAAGTTATTTATTATTAAGTATACGTAAACAAGGACTCTTATTAAGGATACGTTAAACTCTATTAATTTTTAGAGTGTACCAAAATATAAGGCATAAAATTTCCTTTAATTTGATATATAATAAAGTTATTTTTAATCGCGTTAAACGAGAGTTATTTATTATTAAACATACGCAAATAAGGACTCTTATTAAGGATACGTTTAACTGTATTATTTTTTAAAGTATATTAAAAAATAAGGCATAAAATTAGCTTTAATTTGATATATAATAAAGTTATTTTTAATTACGGTTAATAAAAGATATTAATTATCAAACATAATTTTAATTACTGAAAAACAAATTACGGTAAAACTATTCAAAAATCGATCGCAATTTTTTATTTTAGTCATTTATTTTACATTAATAATACATATCTATTCAATATAATATTACATAACAACTGTAATTAGAATAGTTGAAGATATTATCGATAAAAAACATAACAAATCATGTCAAGGACTTTAATAAACAATAGAAAATCGAAACGGGATCACCGGTAATAAATAATACCACGAATCATTCCCGTCCGTAATTTAGTGAATAATGGAAGTTATCTATATTTTATTCTCGCTTACAGTTTTAGTTTCCGTGAACGTAATATTTATTTATTCCATTTTAAGCTTGTACATATTTATTTAATTATTTTCGTCCAGGGATTTGAGATGCCTGATATGCCAGAAATTCCAGGAATGCCGGATATGCCATCCTTGCCGATTGGGGGAGATCTTCCGGGGCCTGAAGTGGCAGAAGCTATACGTTCATGTAAACAAAAATTACAAGTGTCTGCAGGTGGTTTATTATTGTTTATATTATTGTTTAAAATGTTCAATTATTTATTTAATTGTAGCTGATATAATAGCGATTACTCAACAAGAAATACCAAAGTCCAAAAGTACTATTTGTTTAATGGCGTGCGTTCAAAAAGAAATTGGTATTGTAAGTCTATATTTAGGACTATAAGTCCCTTATTTTACAACAAATCACCCTAATTTTTTTTTCACGTATTAACATTATATTGTTTATTAATATTAAATACATACTGATTTTTTATTATTATTCAATCTTTAATTATTAATTATTTAATATTTGAGTCAAGTTAAAACCATTATCGATACTACCGCAGTTTTAGGACTGTAGGTGCTACAGTTTGTGATTGATGTTCTTCAAATAATTTTTTTTGAGTTGCTTGTATATTCATAATTAATCCCTGAAATTCACAATATTATAATTGCCCCCAATTTTTAGTAGTGATTTTTTACATTTGAGATACCGTTTGATTTAAGATCTGTAACCGTCTGACACTACTAAACGTTTAAGGCTACAAGTCCTATAATTGTTTATTAATATTATTGAAATATTTTTTTTTGAGTAACTAACATACCAATTATTAATATCTGTAAAGTACAGTTTTATATCTGTATCCAGTTTTTAATAGTAATTTTTGGCATTTGATTGACTGGTTGATTTAAGATCTGTCGTCTTCTTACACCACTAAACATTTAGGGCTGTATATGCTATAATTGTTTATTAATCTTATTGAAATTTTTTTTTTGAGTAACTAACATACTAATTATTAATATCTGTAAAGTACAGTTTTATATCTGTATCCAGTTTTTAATAGTAATTTTTGGCATTTGATTGTCAGGTTGATTTAAGATCTGTCGTCATCTTACACCCCTAAACGTTTATAGCTACAGGTCCTACAGGAGTTTATTAATCTTCTTGAATTTTTTTTTTTGAGTGACCAATATAGTAATTATAACTATTTGTAAAGTACAGTATTATATCTGTATCCAATTTTTAGTAGGAATTTTTTTAATTTCAATAATTGTTAGATCTAAGATTTATCGTCATCTTACCGGATGATACGTTTAGGGCTACAGATCCTGCAATTGTCTGTAAAACCAACTGAAAATTTTTTTTCAAGTGACCCTTATACTAAATTCCGATTTCCGGAAAACAATAAATTTTTAATGAACCCCCCTCTCGCGTTTCTCATCCTGAGAAGAGAAACATCCACCAATTACGCTGTTGTTTTTTTCTGCAGATCGGTCCGGATAATAGGTATAATTTAGATGTTATTCGAGCGAAATTTGAGCCAATGAAAACAGCAAACAGTGATCTGTACGAGCTTACATTGCAAGCATTTGAAGATTGTATTGACGCTGGTTTGATATTATTTCAGTATTAATTACGACGTTAATTAACGCTATGTTTATATGTGTATACATTCGCAGGTGCACACGAGCGAGATGATTGCAAAGCGTACGGTAAGCTGCAGGCTTGTATGAAAGAGAAGAAAGCCGATGTAAGTTACTGTAAGACCTAAAGGTGCTTATAGATTTTAATGATTTTATTTATTACAGGCTAAAGAAACTCTGGTGGATTCTATGAAAATGATTGGCTAACAATTTATATTCAAATATATACATTTTCTTGTTCTTTAATGTAATAAATGTTATTAAATAAATATATATAAATATATACTTTTATCTGAAAATTTACTTTACTTCTTTATTTATTCTTTCTTTACACTTATATACGTAACAGTCTCTGTATGTTTCTATATGTCTCTGAAGGTGTCTGTATGTCTCTGTATGTCTTTGTAGACTCTCTGTATGCCTCTGCATGTTTCTGTAGCTCTTTCTGTATGTCTCTGTATTGTTCTGTGGATCTCTGTATGCTTCTGTATGGCTCTGTAGGTCTCTGTATGTCTCTGTATGGCTCTGTATGTCTCTGTATGTGTCTACATGTCTCTGTATGGCTTTGTAGACTCTCTGTATGGCTCTGTATGTTTCTGTAGCTCTTTCTTTATGTCTCTGTATTGTTCTGTGGATATCTGTATGCTTCTGTATGTCTCTGTAGGTCTCTGTATGTCTCTGTATGGCTCTGTATGTCTCTGTATATGTCTATATGTCTCTGTATGGCTTTGTAGACTCTCTGTATGGCTCTGTATGTTTCTGTAGCTTTTTCTGTATGTCTCTGTATTGTTCTGTGGATATCTGTATGCTTCTGTATGTCTCTGTAGGTCTCTGTATGTCTCTGTATGGCTCTGTATGTCTCTGTATATGTCTATATGTCTCTGTATGGCTTTGTAGACTCTCTGTATGCCTCTGTATGTTTCTGTAGCTCATTCTGTATGTCTCTGTATTGTTCTGTGGATTTCTGTATGCTTCTGTATGTCTCTGCAGGTCTCTGTATGTCAATTTATGGCTCTGTATGTCTTTGTGTATGTCTATATGTCTCTGTATGTCTTTGTAGACTCTCTGTATGCTTCTGTATGTTTCTGTAGCTCTTTCTGTATGGCTCTGTATTGTTCTGAAGATCTCAGTATGTTTCTGTATGGCTCTGTAGATCTCTGTATGTCTCTGTATGGCTCTGTATGTCTCTGTATGTGTCTATATGTCTCTGTATGGCTTTGTAGACTCTCTGTATGCCTCTGTATGTTTCTGTAGCTCTTTTTGTATGGCTCTGTGTTGTTCTGTGGATCTCTGTATGCTTTTGTATGTCTCTGTAGGTCTCTGTATGTCAATGTATGGCTCTGTATGTCTCTGTATGTGTCTATATGTCTCTGTATGTTTTTGTAGACTCTCTGTATGCTTCTGTATGTTTCTGTAGCTCTTTTTGTATGGCTCTGTATTGTTCTGTTAGATCTTTGTATGTTTCTGTATGTTTCTGTAGGTCTCTGTATGTCTCTGTATGGCTCTGTATGGCTCTGTATGTCTCTGTATTTCTCTGTATGTTTCTGTAGGGCTCTGTATGTTTCTGTATGTTTGTGTATGTCTCTGTATGTGTCTATATGTCTCTGTATGTCTTTATAGACTCTCTGTATGGCTCTGCATGTTTCTGTAGCTCTCTCTGTATGTCTCTGTATGTGTCTATATGTCTCTGTATGATTTTGTAGATTTTTTGTGTGCCTCTGTATGTTTCTGTATGTCTTTGTATGGCTCTGTATGTTTCTGTATGTGTCTATATGTCTCTGTATGTCTTTGTAGACTCTCTGTTTGCCTCTATATGTTTCTGTAGCTCTCTCTATATGTCTCTGTGGATCTCTGTATGTTTTCGTATGGCTCTGTAAATATCTGTTGGTTTATGTATGTTTCTGTATATATCTGTATGACTCTGTACGTCTTTTTTATATATCTGTATGGCTCTGTATGGCTCTGTATGTTTCTGTATGGCTCATTTTGTGTCTGTAGGTCTCTGTAGGTTTCTGTAAGTCTCTGTTTGGCTCTGTTTGTTTCTATTTGTCTCTGTAGATCTCTGTATGCCTCTGTATGTCTCTGTATGTCTTTGTATGTCTCTGTATTGGTCTGTAAGTCTTTATTCGCCTCTATATGTATCTGTATGTTGCGTCTCCAAATATCCCAAATTTGTATAAGCAATTATTAATAGATTAATATGTTTGAGGATGTACAACAAAATTGAATTTTAAATCTCCGGTAAACAACAAAAATTTGACCATGATAATAAATATTTATGAACAATATAAAGACGATACGATCTCTAAACAAGCAATAAAAACAAACTCAACTAATGACCATTAGGATGTAGCTATTTCAAAACATATTTCGCGTTTATGCATTAGTACAACTTTTATTCAGCTCTGAATAACATTTTAAACCACAAACATGATATTATTTATCCTGAAAGTTCTACTTTGTTCAACACTTATCAAAGCAAGTTTCTTTATTATTAAATAATAAATACATAATTAAATACGCGAGTAGGGAGATCTTCCAGATATCCCAGATATCCCAGACATCCCAGATGTACAATCCCCAGATATGGACTTCCCTGAAATGCCTCAAGCTCCAGAGTTCGAGCTTCCAGAGCTATCACTTCCTGGAGAAGATATCTTACGCGCTTTAGACACTTGCAAATCCCGAATTGATTTCCCAGGTATGTATTAATTAATAATAACTTATCTAGCTTTGATTACTAATTGTTTTTGTTTAGAGGATCTGGTATCAGCTATCTTAGAGCAAAATCTACCAAAGTCTGCAAGTGCTGTTTGTTTACAGGCTTGTATAAAAAAAGAAACGGGAATTGTACGCTTATAACGTTCAAAAGCGCTTTCAGTGATAATTAATGATTAATGTTTTAGATTACGTTTGATAATAAATTCAATATGGATAAAATCCGCGAGCGTTTAGAGCCTTTGCAGATTGCTAGCGCGGAGTTCTATGAAAAGGTGGTCAAAGATTACGAAGAGTGCTCAACAGTTGGGGCTAATATTACTGATGAATGTCGCGCTTATAAGAAGATGAGGAAGTGTGTTCGATTAAAACGGTGCTCGGTAAGTATTTTAGGTAGATTTGTGTTGTTAAGACACTATTGGTAAGTATTTGTAGTGCAATGACGTGGAGGATTCTGAAGAATATAGTCAGGAAGAGGCTGGACCACCTGGAGCACCTGGAGGACCTGGATCACCTGGAGGACCTAGATCACCTGGAGGACCTGGATCACCTGGAGGACCTGGAGGACCTGGATCACCTGGAGCACCTGGAACACCTGGGGTACCTGGATTATCCAATCCAGGAAGTCCTCCCATACCAGATATTGCAAGTATAGCAACACCAAGCCTCCCAAACGCACCTACCATACCTGGAACACCTGAAATGAGAGATTCTGCAGATATATCAGAGCCGGATATGATGGCACTTCCTTCATTTGATATGCCAGAGATGCCTGACTTCCCGTCTTTAGATATGCCATCCTTAGAAATGCCCTCCTTAGAAATGCCGTCCATGGAAATGCCCTCCATGGAAATGCCCTCCATGGAAATGCCGTCCTTTGACTTGCCATCACTAGAAATGCCGTCGTTAGAAATGCCAGAGCTCCCAAGTTTCCCTAATTTGTTCTCGGGTGAAGCCCGAGATGTACCAGAAGATCCAACCACATCAAACGCTCTACCCAGTGCACCAGTTCCAGGAAATGAAATCCCATCAGCGACTGTTTCAGTTCCAGATATCCCGAATCATATCCCGAATACTCCAATACCGAATGGCTTACCTGGACATATACCTATACCCTCAACACCTGGAGCTACTCCTGGATCATCCTCTGGACCATATACACCACAACCTCCTAGTACTCATGTGCATCAAGTACCTAATAGCCATGTTCCCCATGAAGTACCTAACAATGTACCAACAAGAGTACCTAGTGGTCAACCAAGTGCTTCAGTTGAGACAGATGTTAGTGTATCTTCACAACCAGGTACTTATGTACCTAATAGACAACCACCTGGTGCATATGCACCTTCTGGACAAGTAGATGGTACATATGCACCACCACGACTTCCTAGTGGAACTGTTCAAACAACTATACAACAAGATACCAGTGTTTCTTCCCAACCAGGTACTTATGTACCTAATAGACAACCACCTGGTGCATATGTACCACCAGAAGTTCCTAGCGGTACTGTTCAAACAACTATACAACAAGATGTCAGTGCAACTTCCCAACCAGGTACTTATGTACCTAATAGACAACCACCAGGTACTTATGTACCACCAGGAGTTCCTAGCGGTACTGTTCAAACAAATATACAACAAGATGTTAGTGCAACTTCCCAAATAGGTACTTATGTACCTAATATACAACCACCAGGTACTTATGCACCACCAGGAGTTCCTAGTGGAACTGTACAAACAACCATACAAAAAGAAGTCAGTGTATCTTCTCAACCAGGTACTTATGTACCTAATGGACAACCACCTGGTACATATGCACCATCTGGACATATAGATGGTACATATGCACCACCAGGAGTTCCTAGTGGAACTGTACAAACAACCATACAAAAAGAAGTCAGTGTATCTTCTCAACCAGGTACTTATGTACCTAATGGACAGCCGCCTGGTACATATGCACCTTCTGGACATATAGATGGTACATATGCACCACCAGGAGTTCCTAGTGGAACAGTACAAACAACCATACAAAAAGAAGTCAGTGTATCTTCTCAACCAGGTACTTATGTACCTAATGGACAACCACCTGGTACATATGCACCTTCTGGACATATAGATGGTACATATACACCACCAGGAGTTCCTAGTGGAACAGTACAAACAACCATACAAAAAGAAGTCAGTGTATCTTCTCAACCAGGTACTTATGTACCTAATGGACAACCACCTAGAACTTATACACCTTCAGGACACGTAGATGGTACATATGCACCTTCTGGACACGTAGAAGGTACATATGCACCTACAGGACACGTAGAAGGTACATATGCACCTACAGGACATGTAGAAGGTACATATACACCTACAGGACACGTAGAAGGTACATATGCACCTTCTGGACACGTAGGTGGTACATATGCACCACCAGGAGTTCCTAGTGGTACTGTGCAAACAAACATACAAAAAGACATAAATGTCTCCACCCAACCAGGTGCCTATAATCCTGGTACACAAGTACCTAACTCTTATACACCTCCAGGAAGAGTACCTAGTACTTATATACCACCAAGTCCTACTGGACCAAACATACAAGAGAGTGTAACAGTCCAGAAAGACGTAAGCGTATCTAGTTCATCGCAACCAGGTGCATATGTACCTGCTCAAGGATATACACCTGGAGCTTATGTACCAGACAGGCAGGTACCAGTTCCAGGAACTGTTCAAACCCAAATTAAAGACGAGATATCAACAAATACATACACACCCAACACTTATATACCAAATCAACAACACCCTGGACCATATGGACAACCAAATCAACCACCAGGTCCCCCACAGTATCCAGAGCCCCAAGGAGGTGTTGGTACTCAAGTACCTGGATCTACACCAAACCAAAACACTTACCAGCCAACTAGACCTACTCAAACCAGTCCACAAGATGGCTACAACACCCAAACCACATATAGACCCCAGCAAAACATTCCTGGAACACACCCACATCCAGGAGTACCAAAAAGCACTAATATAACAGAATCAACAACCCATAGAGCTAATCCAGGACATACCAGACACAATTCGACACATTCACATCCAGGAACTGTCCATCATGGTCCTCCAAGGACCAACACTACAACTAACACAACCAAACACACTCATAGAAGGAGACCAAGACCTAACACTACCGAAGGAGAATCTAATCATGGACATACTTCGATGACTACTACTACAACTACTGTTAATACTACTACCACCATATCCAGACCGGATGGACACACACCACAGAAGAATCAAACCAAGGATCTGCATTGCGTTCCAGGAGTTTCCATAACTGGGAAACAATTAACGAAAGCTTTAGAAGCTTGCAAAACCAGGATGCCAGTCGAAACAGGTTTACAAATTTTTACTACATATTTAAATTAACTGGACTTTAATGTCTTAAGGGAGATACATATAAAACATAAATAGACCAAGTTCTAAAATATTCTCAACATATTTTTTGTTGTTTTTAGGAGTTTAGGACTCTAATCCATATTTTAGATATAATAATAAATAAATAAATTTTATACATATCTAAATTAATTGGACTTTAGTACAATAAGGGAGATGACTATAAATCAAGAATACACCAAGTTTTAAGATAGCCCCAATTTATTTTTAATTATTTTTGGACAGTTAAGACCCTAATCCATATAATTGCACAGTTTAATCTAAATTAATTGGACTTTAGTACAATAAGGGAGATAACTATAAATCAAGAATACACCAAGTTTTAAGATAGCCCCAATTTATTTTTAATTATTTTCGGACAGTTAACACCCTAATCTATATAATTAGTCAGTTCAGACCGATTTTAATTAAATTTAATACATATCTAAAGCTAATTGGACTTTAGTACAATAAAGGAGATGACTATAAATCAAGAATAGACTAAGTTTTAAAATAGTCTCAATTTATTTTTGGTTGTTTTTGGAAATATAAGACCCTAATCCATATAATTGAACAGTTTTAATTAAATTTAATACATATCTAAACAAATTGGACTTTAGTATAATAAGGGAGATAGCTATAAATCAAGAAAAGACAAGGTTTTAAGATAGTTTAAAAATATATTTGGTGTTCTTCGGAAAGTTAGGACCCTAATCCATATAAATCATGAGTTTAAGATATTTAAATAAATTCGTAGGGGTGCTAATTAATTTTTAAATCTTGCAGAGGATGTTTTAGCGATAATGCAACACCAAATGCCGTTTACAAACAGTGGACAGTGTTTATTAGCGTGTGTATTAAAGAATCGTGGTATTGTAAGTTTACACATTAATTATTGTTAATTGTTTGATGTTTAATTGTTAATTGCGAGTGTAGATGAACCAGAATAATAAGTATGATATGGATAAAGTGAAACAACGTCTTGAGCCGTTGAAACTAGCGAATGAACGCGCTTTTGAACGATCTGTAGCTGTTTATGAGTATTGTTTAAAGAAACGTAAGTTTCAATCGAGTTATGTAGGTTTTATGGGATTTTTTATTTTAATTGTTGGGATTTTTTTTTTTTTGTTTAGAGACTGGTGGATCTGATGAGTGTGTTGCGTTTAAGAAGATGAGGGCGTGTGTTCTTAGACGTAGTTGCAGGGTTGGTTTTGATTTTATTTATTATTATTATTATTTTTTTTTTTTTTTTTTTATGGATGATGGGGTGGATTTTGTTTGGGGTTTTATTTGTTTTAGAAGGAGAATTCTCGTCAACAGTTACGACGTCGTAATCAGGCGAAGCGATGGGAGAATAGTCGTAAAGAAATGTAGTAGAGTTGTTTTATTTATGTTTGTTAGAATGTGTATTGTAAAGTTTTCGAAATAAATTGAGAGTGAAAACAATTGTAGTCTATGGTTCTTAGATAATATAAAAAAATAAATGGTCACCCCTGCATGTACCCTAAATTAAATACAAATTTATTCGTGAAGCCTCAGGCGCTAGTTGCATCACGGCCACTGGAATACCAGACGGTGAATGTAAATGAATTTTTATCTCAGAAACTAGAGCAGCTAGAAAAAAACTTTATTAACAAAAACTCATCGGTATCACGGGATACAACTCCGAGAATTTTTTCATTAAAATCGATAGTACTTTTGAAAAACCCATTTTCTCGGCCGAGAGCCGAGAAGTCGAGCGGGAACATCTGTTTCTAAAAAAAATCATAACTCCATAACGGTAGCTCTAAACGAGAAACTTGTAGACGCAAAAGATGTAGCTAATAGATCAAAGATAATATAAAAAAATAAATGGTCACCCCTGCATGTACCCTAAATTAAATAGAAATTTATTCGTGAAGCCTCAGGCGCTAGTTGCATCACGGCCACTGGAATACCAAATGGTGAATGTAGATGAATTTTTATCTCAGAAACTAAAGCAGCTAGAAAAAAACTTTATTAACAAAAACTCATCGGTATCACGGGATACAACTCCCAGAATTTTTTCATTAAAATCGATAGTACTTTTGAAAATCCCATTTTCTCGGCCGAGAGCCGAGAAGTCGAGCGGGAACATCTGTTTCTAAAAAAAATCATAACTCCATAACGGTAGCTCTAAACGAGAAACTTGTAGACGCAAAAGATGTAGCTAATAGATCAAAGATAATATAAAAAAATAAATGGTCACCCCTGCATGTACCCTAAATTAAATACAAATTTATTCGTGAAGCCTCAGGCGCTAGTTGCATCACGGCCACTGGAATACCAGACGGTGAATGTAAATGAATTTTTATCTCAGAAACTAGAGCAGCTAGAAAAAAACTTTATTAACAAAAACTCATCGGTATCACGGGATACAACTCCCAGAATTTTTTCATTAAAATCGATAGTACTTTTGAAAATCCCATTTTCTCGGCCGAGAGCCGAGAAGTCGAGCGGGAACATCTGTTTCTAAAAAAAATCATAACTCCATAACGGTAGCTCTAAACGAGAAACTTGTAGACGCAAAAGATGTAGCTAATAGATCAAAGATAATATAAAAAAATAAATGGTCACCCCTGCATGTACCCTAAATTAAATATAAATTTATTCGTGAAGCCTCAGGCGCTAGTTGCATCACGGCCACTGGAATACCAGACGGTGAATGTAGATGAATTTTTATCTCAGAAACTAAAGCAGCTAGAAAAAAACTTTATTAACAAAAACTCATCGGTATCACGGGATACAACTCCCAGAATTTTTTCATTAAAATCGATAGTACTTTTGAAAATCCCATTTTCATGGCCGAAAGCCGAGAAGTCGAGCGAGAACATGGGTTTCTAAAAAAAATCATAACTCCATAACGGTAGCTCTAAACGAGAAACTTGTAGACGCAAAAGATGTAGCTAATAGATCAAAGATAATATAAAAAAATAAATGGTCACCCCTGCATGTACCCTAAATTAAATATAAATTTATTCGTGAAGCCTCAGGCGCTAGTTGCATCACGGCCACTGGAATACCAGACGGTGAATGTAAATGAATTTTTATCTCAGAAACTAGAGCAGCTAGAAAAAAACTTTATTAACAAAAACTCATCGGTATCACGGGATACAACTCCCAGAATTTTTTCATTAAAATCGCTAGTACTTTTGAAAATCCCATTTTCATGGCCGAAAGCCGAGAAGTCGAGCGAGAACATGGGTTTCTAAAAAAAATCATAACTCCATAACGGTAGCTCTAAACGAGAAACTTGTAGACGCAAAAGATGTAGCTAATAGATCAAAGATAATATAAAAAAATAAATGGTCACCCCTGCATGTACCCTAAATTAAATATAAATTTATTCGTGAAGCCTCAGGCGCTAGTTGCATCACGGCCACTGGAATACCAAATGGTGAATGTAGATGAATTTTTATCTCAGAAACTAAAGCAGCTAGAAAAAAACTTTATTAACAAAAACTCATCGGTATCACGGGATACAACTCCCAGAATTTTTTCATTAAAATCGATAGTACTTTTGAAAATCCCATTTTCTCGGCCGAGAGCCGAGAAGTCGAGCGGGAACATCTGTTTCTAAAAAAAATCATAACTCCATAACGGTAGCTCTAAACGAGAAACTTGTAGACGCAAAAGATGTAGCTAATAGATCAAAGATAATATAAAAAAATAAATGGTCACCCCTGCATGTACCCTAAATTAAATATAAATTTATTCGTGAAGCCTCAGGCGCTAGTTGCATCACGGCCACTGGAATACCAGACGGTGAATGTAAATGAATTTTTATCTCAGAAACTAGAGCAGCTAGAAAAAAACTTTATTAACAAAAACTCATCGGTATCACGGGATACAACTCCCAGAATTTTTTCATTAAAATCGCTAGTACTTTTGAAAATCCCATTTTCATGGCCGAAAGCCGAGAAGTCGAGCGAGAACATGGGTTTCTAAAAAAAATCATAACTCCATAACGGTAGCTCTAAACGAGAAACTTGTAGACGCAAAAGATGTAGCTAATAGATCAAAGATAATATAAAAAAATAAATGGTCACCCCTGCATGTACCCTAAATTAAATATAAATTTATTCGTGAAGCCTCAGGCGCTAGTTGCATCACGGCCACTGGAATACCAGACGGTGAATGTAAATGAATTTTTATCTCAGAAACTAGAGCAGCTAGAAAAAAACTTTATTAACAAAAACTCATCGGTATCACGGGATACAACTCCCAGAATTTTTTCATTAAAATCGCTAGTACTTTTGAAAATCCCATTTTCATGGCCGAAAGCCGAGAAGTCGAGCGAGAACATGGGTTTCTAAAAAAAATCATAACTCCATAACGGTAGCTCTAAACGAGAAACTTGTAGACGCAAAAGATGTAGCTAATAGATCAAAGATAATATAAAAAAATAAATGGTCACCCCTGCATGTACCCTAAATTAAATATAAATTTATTCGTGAAGCCTCAGGCGCTAGTTGCATCACGGCCACTGGAATACCAAATGGTGAATGTAGATGAATTTTTATCTCAGAAACTAAAGCAGCTAGAAAAAAACTTTATTAACAAAAACTCATCGGTATCATGGGATACAACTCCCAGAATTTTTTCATTAAAATCGATAGTACTTTTGAAAATCCCATTTTCATGGCCGAAAGCCGAGAAGTCGAGCGAGAACATGGGTTTCTAAAAAAAATCATAACTCCATAACGGTAGCTCTAAACGAGAAACTTGTAGACGCAAAAGATGTAGCTAATAGATCAAAGATAATATAAAAAAATAAATGGTCACCCCTGCATGTACCCTAAATTAAATATAAATTTATTCGTGAAGCCTCAGGCGCTAGTTGCATCACGGCCACTGGAATACCAAATGGTGAATGTAGATGAATTTTTATCTCAGAAACTAAAGCAGCTAGAAAAAAACTTTATTAACAAAAACTCATCGGTATCACGGGATACAACTCCCAGAATTTTTTCATTAAAATCGATAGTACTTTTGAAAATCCCATTTTCTCGGCCGAGAGCCGAGAAGTCGAGCGGGAACATCTGTTTCTAAAAAAAATCATAACTCCATAACGGTAGCTCTAAACGAGAAACTTGTAGACGCAAAAGATGTAGCTAATAGATCAAAGATAATATAAAAAAATAAATGGTCACCCCTGCATGTACCCTAAATTAAATATAAATTTATTCGTGAAGCCTCAGGCGCTAGTTGCATCACGGCCACTGGAATACCAAATGGTGAATGTAGATGAATTTTTATCTCAGAAACTAAAGCAGCTAGAAAAAAACTTTATTAACAAAAACTCATCGGTATCACGGGATACAACTCCCAGAATTTTTTCATTAAAATCGATAGTACTTTTGAAAATCCCATTTTCTCGGCCGAGAGCCGAGAAGTCGAGCGGGAACATCTGTTTCTAAAAAAAATCATAACTCCATAACGGTAGCTCTAAACGAGAAACTTGTAGACGCAAAAGATGTAGCTAATAGATCAAAGATAATATAAAAAAATAAATGGTCACCCCTGCATGTACCCTAAATTAAATATAAATTTATTCGTGAAGCCTCAGGCGCTAGTTGCATCACGGCCACTGGAATACCAAATGGTGAATGTAGATGAATTTTTATCTCAGAAACTAAAGCAGCTAGAAAAAAACTTTATTAACAAAAACTCATCGGTATCACGGGATACAACTCCCAGAATTTTTTCATTAAAATCGATAGTACTTTTGAAAATCCCATTTTCTCGGCCGAGAGCCGAGAAGTCGAGCGGGAACATCTGTTTCTAAAAAAAATCATAACTCCATAACGGTAGCTCTAAACGAGAAACTTGTAGACGCAAAAGATGTAGCTAATAGATCAAAGATAATATAAAAAAATAAATGGTCACCCCTGCATGTACCCTAAATTAAATATAAATTTATTCGTGAAGCCTCAGGCGCTAGTTGCATCACGGCCACTGGAATACCAAATGGTGAATGTAGATGAATTTTTATCTCAGAAACTAAAGCAGCTAGAAAAAAACTTTATTAACAAAAACTCATCGGTATCACGGGATACAACTCCCAGAATTTTTTCATTAAAATCGATAGTACTTTTGAAAATCCCATTTTCTCGGCCGAGAGCCGAGAAGTCGAGCGGGAACATCTGTTTCTAAAAAAAATCATAACTCCATAACGGTAGCTCTAAACGAGAAACTTGTAGACGCAAAAGATGTAGCTAATAGATCAAAGATAATATAAAAAAATAAATGGTCACCCCTGCATGTACCCTAAATTAAATATAAATTTATTCGTGAAGCCTCAGGCGCTAGTTGCATCACGGCCACTGGAATACCAAATGGTGAATGTAGATGAATTTTTATCTCAGAAACTAAAGCAGCTAGAAAAAAACTTTATTAACAAAAACTCATCGGTATCACGGGATACAACTCCCAGAATTTTTTCATTAAAATCGATAGTACTTTTGAAAATCCCATTTTCTCGGCCGAGAGCCGAGAAGTCGAGCGGGAACATCTGTTTCTAAAAAAAATCATAACTCCATAACGGTAGCTCTAAACGAGAAACTTGTAGACGCAAAAGATGTAGCTAATAGATCAAAGATAATATAAAAAAATAAATGGTCACCCCTGCATGTACCCTAAATTAAATATAAATTTATTCGTGAAGCCTCAGGCGCTAGTTGCATCACGGCCACTGGAATACCAGACGGTGAATGTAAATGAATTTTTATCTCAGAAACTAGAGCAGCTAGAAAAAAACTTTATTAACAAAAACTCATCGGTATCACGGGATACAACTCCCAGAATTTTTTCATTAAAATCGATAGTACTTTTGAAAATCCCATTTTCATGGCCGAAAGCCGAGAAGTCGAGCGAGAACATGGGTTTCTAAAAAAAATCATAACTCCATAACGGTAGCTCTAAACGAGAAACTTGTAGACGCAAAAGATGTAGCTAATAGATCAAAGATAATATAAAAAAATAAATGGTCACCCCTGCATGTACCCTAAATTAAATATAAATTTATTCGTGAAGCCTCAGGCGCTAGTTGCATCACGGCCACTGGAATACCAGACGGTGAATGTAAATGAATTTTTATCTCAGAAACTAGAGCAGCTAGAAAAAAACTTTATTAACAAAAACTCATCGGTATCACGGGATACAACTCCCAGAATTTTTTCATTAAAATCGATAGTACTTTTGAAAATCCCATTTTCTCGGCCGAGAGCCGAGAAGTCGAGCGGGAACATCTGTTTCTAAAAAAAATCATAACTCCATAACGGTAGCTCTAAACGAGAAACTTGTAGACGCAAAAGATGTAGCTAATAGATCAAAGATAATATAAAAAAATAAATGGTCACCCCTGCATGTACCCTAAATTAAATATAAATTTATTCGTGAAGCCTCAGGCGCTAGTTGCATCACGGCCACTGGAATACCAGACGGTGAATGTAAATGAATTTTTATCTCAGAAACTAGAGCAGCTAGAAAAAAACTTTATTAACAAAAACTCATCGGTATCACGGGATACAACTCCCAGAATTTTTTCATTAAAATCGATAGTACTTTTGAAAATCCCATTTTCTCGGCCGAGAGCCGAGAAGTCGAGCGGGAACATCTGTTTCTAAAAAAAATCATAACTCCATAACGGTAGCTCTAAACGAGAAACTTGTAGACGCAAAAGATGTAGCTAATAGATCAAAGATAATATAAAAAAATAAATGGTCACCCCTGCATGTACCCTAAATTAAATATAAATTTATTCGTGAAGCCTCAGGCGCTAGTTGCATCACGGCCACTGGAATACCAGACGGTGAATGTAAATGAATTTTTATCTCAGAAACTAGAGCAGCTAGAAAAAAACTTTATTAACAAAAACTCATCGGTATCACGGGATACAACTCCCAGAATTTTTTCATTAAAATCGATAGTACTTTTGAAAATCCCATTTTCTCGGCCGAGAGCCGAGAAGTCGAGCGGGAACATCTGTTTCTAAAAAAAATCATAACTCCATAACGGTAGCTCTAAACGAGAAACTTGTAGACGCAAAAGATGTAGCTAATAGATCAAAGATAATATAAAAAAATAAATGGTCACCCCTGCATGTACCCTAAATTAAATATAAATTTATTCGTGAAGCCTCAGGCGCTAGTTGCATCACGGCCACTGGAATACCAGACGGTGAATGTAAATGAATTTTTATCTCAGAAACTAGAGCAGCTAGAAAAAAACTTTATTAACAAAAACTCATCGGTATCACGGGATACAACTCCCAGAATTTTTTCATTAAAATCGATAGTACTTTTGAAAATCCCATTTTCTCGGCCGAGAGCCGAGAAGTCGAGCGGGAACATCTGTTTCTAAAAAAAATCATAACTCCATAACGGTAGCTCTAAACGAGAAACTTGTAGACGCAAAAGATGTAGCTAATAGATCAAAGATAATATAAAAAAATAAATGGTCACCCCTGCATGTACCCTAAATTAAATATAAATTTATTCGTGAAGCCTCAGGCGCTAGTTGCATCACGGCCACTGGAATACCAGACGGTGAATGTAAATGAATTTTTATCTCAGAAACTAGAGCAGCTAGAAAAAAACTTTATTATCAAAAACTCATCGGTATCACGGGATACAACTCCCAGAATTTTTTCATTAAAATCGATAGTACTTTTGAAAATCCCATTTTCTCGGCCGAGAGCCGAGAAGTCGAGCGGGAACATCTGTTTCTAAAAAAAATCATAACTCCATAACGGTAGCTCTAAACGAGAAACTTGTAGACGCAAAAGATGTAGCTAATAGATCAAAGATAATATAAAAAAATAAATGGTCACCCCTGCATGTACCCTAAATTAAATATAAATTTATTCGTGAAGCCTCAGGCGCTAGTTGCATCACGGCCACTGGAATACCAGACGGTGAATGTAAATGAATTTTTATCTCAGAAACTAGAGCAGCTAGAAAAAAACTTTATTAACAAAAACTCATCGGTATCACGGGATACAACTCCCAGAATTTTTTCATTAAAATCGATAGTACTTTTGAAAATCCCATTTTCTCGGCCGAGAGCCGAGAAGTCGAGCGGGAACATCTGTTTCTAAAAAAAATCATAACTCCATAACGGTAGCTCTAAACGAGAAACTTGTAGACGCAAAAGATGTAGCTAATAGATCAAAGATAATATAAAAAAATAAATGGTCACCCCTGCATGTACCCTAAATTAAATATAAATTTATTCGTGAAGCCTCAGGCGCTAGTTGCATCACGGCCACTGGAATACCAGACGGTGAATGTAAATGAATTTTTATCTCAGAAACTAGAGCAGCTAGAAAAAAACTTTATTAACAAAAACTCATCGGTATCACGGGATACAACTCCCAGAATTTTTTCATTAAAATCGATAGTACTTTTGAAAATCCCATTTTCTCGGCCGAGAGCCGAGAAGTCGAGCGGGAACATCTGTTTCTAAAAAAAATCATAACTCCATAACGGTAGCTCTAAACGAGAAACTTGTAGACGCAAAAGATGTAGCTAATAGATCAAAGATAATATAAAAAAATAAATGGTCACCCCTGCATGTACCCTAAATTAAATATAAATTTATTCGTGAAGCCTCAGGCGCTAGTTGCATCACGGCCACTGGAATACCAGACGGTGAATGTAAATGAATTTTTATCTCAGAAACTAGAGCAGCTAGAAAAAAACTTTATTATCAAAAACTCATCGGTATCACGGGATACAACTCCCAGAATTTTTTCATTAAAATCGATAGTACTTTTGAAAATCCCATTTTCTCGGCCGAGAGCCGAGAAGTCGAGCGGGAACATCTGTTTCTAAAAAAAATCATAACTCCATAACGGTAGCTCTAAACGAGAAACTTGTAGACGCAAAAGATGTAGCTAATAGATCAAAGATAATATAAAAAAATAAATGGTCACCCCTGCATGTACCCTAAATTAAATATAAATTTATTCGTGAAGCCTCAGGCGCTAGTTGCATCACGGCCACTGGAATACCAGACGGTGAATGTAAATGAATTTTTATCTCAGAAACTAGAGCAGCTAGAAAAAAACTTTATTAACAAAAACTCATCGGTATCACGGGATACAACTCCCAGAATTTTTTCATTAAAATCGATAGTACTTTTGAAAATCCCATTTTCTCGGCCGAGAGCCGAGAAGTCGAGCGGGAACATCTGTTTCTAAAAAAAATCATAACTCCATAACGGTAGCTCTAAACGAGAAACTTGTAGACGCAAAAGATGTAGCTAATAGATCAAAGATAATATAAAAAAATAAATGGTCACCCCTGCATGTACCCTAAATTAAATATAAATTTATTCGTGAAGCCTCAGGCGCTAGTTGCATCACGGCCACTGGAATACCAGACGGTGAATGTAAATGAATTTTTATCTCAGAAACTAGAGCAGCTAGAAAAAAACTTTATTAACAAAAACTCATCGGTATCACGGGATACAACTCCCAGAATTTTTTCATTAAAATCGATAGTACTTTTGAAAATCCCATTTTCTCGGCCGAGAGCCGAGAAGTCGAGCGGGAACATCTGTTTCTAAAAAAAATCATAACTCCATAACGGTAGCTCTAAACGAGAAACTTGTAGACGCAAAAGATGTAGCTAATAGATCAAAGATAATATAAAAAAATAAATGGTCACCCCTGCATGTACCCTAAATTAAATATAAATTTATTCGTGAAGCCTCAGGCGCTAGTTGCATCACGGCCACTGGAATACCAGACGGTGAATGTAAATGAATTTTTATCTCAGAAACTAGAGCAGCTAGAAAAAAACTTTATTATCAAAAACTCATCGGTATCACGGGATACAACTCCCAGAATTTTTTCATTAAAATCGATAGTACTTTTGAAAATCCCATTTTCTCGGCCGAGAGCCGAGAAGTCGAGCGGGAACATCTGTTTCTAAAAAAAATCATAACTCCATAACGGTAGCTCTAAACGAGAAACTTGTAGACGCAAAAGATGTAGCTAATAGATCAAAGATAATATAAAAAAATAAATGGTCACCCCTGCATGTACCCTAAATTAAATATAAATTTATTCGTGAAGCCTCAGGCGCTAGTTGCATCACGGCCACTGGAATACCAGACGGTGAATGTAAATGAATTTTTATCTCAGAAACTAGAGCAGCTAGAAAAAAACTTTATTAACAAAAACTCATCGGTATCACGGGATACAACTCCCAGAATTTTTTCATTTAAATCGATAGTACTTTTGAAAATCCCATTTTCTCGGCCGAGAGCCGAGAAGTCGAGCGGGAACATCTGTTTCTAAAAAAAATCATAACTCCATAACGGTAGCTCTAAACGAGAAACTTGTAGACGCAAAAGATGTAGCTAATAGATCAAAGATAATATAAAAAAATAAATGGTCACCCCTGCATGTACCCTAAATTAAATATAAATTTATTCGTGAAGCCTCAGGCGCTAGTTGCATCACGGCCACTGGAATACCAGACGGTGAATGTAAATGAATTTTTATCTCAGAAACTAGAGCAGCTAGAAAAAAACTTTATTAACAAAAACTCATCGGTATCACGGGATACAACTCCCAGAATTTTTTCATTAAAATCGATAGTACTTTTGAAAATCCCATTTTCTCGGCCGAGAGCCGAGAAGTCGAGCGGGAACATCTGTTTCTAAAAAAAATCATAACTCCATAACGGTAGCTCTAAACGAGAAACTTGTAGACGCAAAAGATGTAGCTAATAGATCAAAGATAATATAAAAAAATAAATGGTCACCCCTGCATGTACCCTAAATTAAATATAAATTTATTCGTGAAGCCTCAGGCGCTAGTTGCATCACGGCCACTGGAATACCAGACGGTGAATGTAAATGAATTTTTATCTCAGAAACTAGAGCAGCTAGAAAAAAACTTTATTAACAAAAACTCATCGGTATCACGGGATACAACTCCCAGAATTTTTTCATTAAAATCGATAGTACTTTTGAAAATCCCATTTTCTCGGCCGAGAGCCGAGAAGTCGAGCGGGAACATCTGTTTCTAAAAAAAATCATAACTCCATAACGGTAGCTCTAAACGAGAAACTTGTAGACGCAAAAGATGTAGCTAATAGATCAAAGATAATATAAAAAAATAAATGGTCACCCCTGCATGTACCCTAAATTAAATATAAATTTATTCGTGAAGCCTCAGGCGCTAGTTGCATCACGGCCACTGGAATACCAGACGGTGAATGTAAATGAATTTTTATCTCAGAAACTAGAGCAGCTAGAAAAAAACTTTATTAACAAAAACTCATCGGTATCACGGGATACAACTCCCAGAATTTTTTCATTAAAATCGATAGTACTTTTGAAAATCCCATTTTCATGGCCGAAAGCCGAGAAGTCGAGCGAGAACATGGGTTTCTAAAAAAAATCATAACTCCATAACGGTAGCTCTAAACGAGAAACTTGTAGACGCAAAAGATGTAGCTAATAGATCAAAGATAATATAAAAAAATAAATGGTCACCCCTGCATGTACCCTAAATTAAATATAAATTTATTCGTGAAGCCTCAGGCGCTAGTTGCATCACGGCCACTGGAATACCAGACGGTGAATGTAAATGAATTTTTATCTCAGAAACTAGAGCAGCTAGAAAAAAACTTTATTAACAAAAACTCATCGGTATCACGGGATACAACTCCCAGAATTTTTTCATTAAAATCGATAGTACTTTTGAAAATCCCATTTTCATGGCCGAAAGCCGAGAAGTCGAGCGAGAACATGGGTTTCTAAAAAAAATCATAACTCCATAACGGTAGCTCTAAACGAGAAACTTGTAGACGCAAAAGATGTAGCTAATAGATCAAAGATAATATAAAAAAATAAATGGTCACCCCTGCATGTACCCTAAATTAAATATAAATTTATTCGTGAAGCCTCAGGCGCTAGTTGCATCACGGCCACTGGAATACCAGACGGTGAATGTAAATGAATTTTTATCTCAGAAACTAGAGCAGCTAGAAAAAAACTTTATTAACAAAAACTCATCGGTATCACGGGATACAACTCCCAGAATTTTTTCATTAAAATCGATAGTACTTTTGAAAATCCCATTTTCTCGGCCGAGAGCCGAGAAGTCGAGCGGGAACATCTGTTTCTAAAAAAAATCATAACTCCATAACGGTAGCTCTAAACGAGAAACTTGTAGACGCAAAAGATGTAGCTAATAGATCAAAGATAATATAAAAAAATAAATGGTCACCCCTGCATGTACCCTAAATTAAATATAAATTTATTCGTGAAGCCTCAGGCGCTAGTTGCATCACGGCCACTGGAATACCAGACGGTGAATGTAAATGAATTTTTATCTCAGAAACTAGAGCAGCTAGAAAAAAACTTTATTAACAAAAACTCATCGGTATCACGGGATACAACTCCCAGAATTTTTTCATTAAAATCGATAGTACTTTTGAAAATCCCATTTTCATGGCCGAAAGCCGAGAAGTCGAGCGAGAACATGGGTTTCTAAAAAAAATCATAACTCCATAACGGTAGCTCTAAACGAGAAACTTGTAGACGCAAAAGATGTAGCTAATAGATCAAAGATAATATAAAAAAATAAATGGTCACCCCTGCATGTACCCTAAATTAAATATAAATTTATTCGTGAAGCCTCAGGCGCTAGTTGCATCACGGCCACTGGAATACCAGACGGTGAATGTAAATGAATTTTTATCTCAGAAACTAGAGCAGCTAGAAAAAAACTTTATTAACAAAAACTCATCGGTATCACGGGATACAACTCCCAGAATTTTTTCATTAAAATCGATAGTACTTTTGAAAATCCCATTTTCTCGGCCGAGAGCCGAGAAGTCGAGCGGGAACATCTGTTTCTAAAAAAAATCATAACTCCATAACGGTAGCTCTAAACGAGAAACTTGTAGACGCAAAAGATGTAGCTAATAGATCAAAGATAATATAAAAAAATAAATGGTCACCCCTGCATGTACCCTAAATTAAATATAAATTTATTCGTGAAGCCTCAGGCGCTAGTTGCATCACGGCCACTGGAATACCAGACGGTGAATGTAAATGAATTTTTATCTCAGAAACTAGAGCAGCTAGAAAAAAACTTTATTAACAAAAACTCATCGGTATCACGGGATACAACTCCCAGAATTTTTTCATTAAAATCGATAGTACTTTTGAAAATCCCATTTTCTCGGCCGAGAGCCGAGAAGTCGAGCGGGAACATCTGTTTCTAAAAAAAATCATAACTCCATAACGGTAGCTCTAAACGAGAAACTTGTAGACGCAAAAGATGTAGCTAATAGATCAAAGATAATATAAAAAAATAAATGGTCACCCCTGCATGTACCCTAAATTAAATATAAATTTATTCGTGAAGCCTCAGGCGCTAGTTGCATCACGGCCACTGGAATACCAGACGGTGAATGTAAATGAATTTTTATCTCAGAAACTAGAGCAGCTAGAAAAAAACTTTATTAACAAAAACTCATCGGTATCACGGGATACAACTCCCAGAATTTTTTCATTAAAATCGATAGTACTTTTGAAAATCCCATTTTCATGGCCGAAAGCCGAGAAGTCGAGCGAGAACATGGGTTTCTAAAAAAAATCATAACTCCATAACGGTAGCTCTAAACGAGAAACTTGTAGACGCAAAAGATGTAGCTAATAGATCAAAGATAATATAAAAAAATAAATGGTCACCCCTGCATGTACCCTAAATTAAATATAAATTTATTCGTGAAGCCTCAGGCGCTAGTTGCATCACGGCCACTGGAATACCAGACGGTGAATGTAAATGAATTTTTATCTCAGAAACTAGAGCAGCTAGAAAAAAACTTTATTAACAAAAACTCATCGGTATCACGGGATACAACTCCCAGAATTTTTTCATTAAAATCGATAGTACTTTTGAAAATCCCATTTTCATGGCCGAAAGCCGAGAAGTCGAGCGAGAACATGGGTTTCTAAAAAAAATCATAACTCCATAACGGTAGCTCTAAACGAGAAACTTGTAGACGCAAAAGATGTAGCTAATAGATCAAAGATAATATAAAAAAATAAATGGTCACCCCTGCATGTACCCTAAATTAAATATAAATTTATTCGTGAAGCCTCAGGCGCTAGTTGCATCACGGCCACTGGAATACCAGACGGTGAATGTAAATGAATTTTTATCTCAGAAACTAGAGCAGCTAGAAAAAAACTTTATTAACAAAAACTCATCGGTATCACGGGATACAACTCCCAGAATTTTTTCATTAAAATCGATAGTACTTTTGAAAATCCCATTTTCTCGGCCGAGAGCCGAGAAGTCGAGCGGGAACATCTGTTTCTAAAAAAAATCATAACTCCATAACGGTAGCTCTAAACGAGAAACTTGTAGACGCAAAAGATGTAGCTAATAGATCAAAGATAATATAAAAAAATAAATGGTCACCCCTGCATGTACCCTAAATTAAATATAAATTTATTCGTGAAGCCTCAGGCGCTAGTTGCATCACGGCCACTGGAATACCAGACGGTGAATGTAAATGAATTTTTATCTCAGAAACTAGAGCAGCTAGAAAAAAACTTTATTAACAAAAACTCATCGGTATCACGGGATACAACTCCCAGAATTTTTTCATTAAAATCGATAGTACTTTTGAAAATCCCATTTTCATGGCCGAAAGCCGAGAAGTCGAGCGAGAACATGGGTTTCTAAAAAAAATCATAACTCCATAACGGTAGCTCTAAACGAGAAACTTGTAGACGCAAAAGATGTAGCTAATAGATCAAAGATAATATAAAAAAATAAATGGTCACCCCTGCATGTACCCTAAATTAAATATAAATTTATTCGTGAAGCCTCAGGCGCTAGTTGCATCACGGCCACTGGAATACCAGACGGTGAATGTAAATGAATTTTTATCTCAGAAACTAGAGCAGCTAGAAAAAAACTTTATTAACAAAAACTCATCGGTATCACGGGATACAACTCCCAGAATTTTTTCATTAAAATCGATAGTACTTTTGAAAATCCCATTTTCTCGGCCGAGAGCCGAGAAGTCGAGCGGGAACATCTGTTTCTAAAAAAAATCATAACTCCATAACGGTAGCTCTAAACGAGAAACTTGTAGACGCAAAAGATGTAGCTAATAGATCAAAGATAATATAAAAAAATAAATGGTCACCCCTGCATGTACCCTAAATTAAATATAAATTTATTCGTGAAGCCTCAGGCGCTAGTTGCATCACGGCCACTGGAATACCAGACGGTGAATGTAAATGAATTTTTATCTCAGAAACTAGAGCAGCTAGAAAAAAACTTTATTAACAAAAACTCATCGGTATCACGGGATACAACTCCCAGAATTTTTTCATTAAAATCGATAGTACTTTTGAAAATCCCATTTTCTCGGCCGAGAGCCGAGAAGTCGAGCGGGAACATCTGTTTCTAAAAAAAATCATAACTCCATAACGGTAGCTCTAAACGAGAAACTTGTAGACGCAAAAGATGTAGCTAATAGATCAAAGATAATATAAAAAAATAAATGGTCACCCCTGCATGTACCCTAAATTAAATATAAATTTATTCGTGAAGCCTCAGGCGCTAGTTGCATCACGGCCACTGGAATACCAGACGGTGAATGTAAATGAATTTTTATCTCAGAAACTAGAGCAGCTAGAAAAAAACTTTATTAACAAAAACTCATCGGTATCACGGGATACAACTCCCAGAATTTTTTCATTAAAATCGATAGTACTTTTGAAAATCCCATTTTCTCGGCCGAGAGCCGAGAAGTCGAGCGGGAACATCTGTTTCTAAAAAAAATCATAACTCCATAACGGTAGCTCTAAACGAGAAACTTGTAGACGCAAAAGATGTAGCTAATAGATCAAAGATAATATAAAAAAATAAATGGTCACCCCTGCATGTACCCTAAATTAAATATAAATTTATTCGTGAAGCCTCAGGCGCTAGTTGCATCACGGCCACTGGAATACCAGACGGTGAATGTAAATGAATTTTTATCTCAGAAACTAGAGCAGCTAGAAAAAAACTTTATTAACAAAAACTCATCGGTATCACGGGATACAACTCCCAGAATTTTTTCATTAAAATCGATAGTACTTTTGAAAATCCCATTTTCATGGCCGAAAGCCGAGAAGTCGAGCGAGAACATGGGTTTCTAAAAAAAATCATAACTCCATAACGGTAGCTCTAAACGAGAAACTTGTAGACGCAAAAGATGTAGCTAATAGATCAAAGATAATATAAAAAAATAAATGGTCACCCCTGCATGTACCCTAAATTAAATATAAATTTATTCGTGAAGCCTCAGGCGCTAGTTGCATCACGGCCACTGGAATACCAGACGGTGAATGTAAATGAATTTTTATCTCAGAAACTAGAGCAGCTAGAAAAAAACTTTATTAACAAAAACTCATCGGTATCACGGGATACAACTCCCAGAATTTTTTCATTAAAATCGATAGTACTTTTGAAAATCCCATTTTCATGGCCGAAAGCCGAGAAGTCGAGCGAGAACATGGGTTTCTAAAAAAAATCATAACTCCATAACGGTAGCTCTAAACGAGAAACTTGTAGACGCAAAAGATGTAGCTAATAGATCAAAGATAATATAAAAAAATAAATGGTCACCCCTGCATGTACCCTAAATTAAATATAAATTTATTCGTGAAGCCTCAGGCGCTAGTTGCATCACGGCCACTGGAATACCAGACGGTGAATGTAAATGAATTTTTATCTCAGAAACTAGAGCAGCTAGAAAAAAACTTTATTAACAAAAACTCATCGGTATCACGGGATACAACTCCCAGAATTTTTTCATTAAAATCGATAGTACTTTTGAAAATCCCATTTTCATGGCCGAAAGCCGAGAAGTCGAGCGAGAACATGGGTTTCTAAAAAAAATCATAACTCCATAACGGTAGCTCTAAACGAGAAACTTGTAGACGCAAAAGATGTAGCTAATAGATCAAAGATAATATAAAAAAATAAATGGTCACCCCTGCATGTACCCTAAATTAAATATAAATTTATTCGTGAAGCCTCAGGCGCTAGTTGCATCACGGCCACTGGAATACCAGACGGTGAATGTAAATGAATTTTTATCTCAGAAACTAGAGCAGCTAGAAAAAAACTTTATTAACAAAAACTCATCGGTATCACGGGATACAACTCCCAGAATTTTTTCATTAAAATCGATAGTACTTTTGAAAATCCCATTTTCATGGCCGAAAGCCGAGAAGTCGAGCGAGAACATGGGTTTCTAAAAAAAATCATAACTCCATAACGGTAGCTCTAAACGAGAAACTTGTAGACGCAAAAGATGTAGCTAATAGATCAAAGATAATATAAAAAAATAAATGGTCACCCCTGCATGTACCCTAAATTAAATATAAATTTATTCGTGAAGCCTCAGGCGCTAGTTGCATCACGGCCACTGGAATACCAGACGGTGAATGTAAATGAATTTTTATCTCAGAAACTAGAGCAGCTAGAAAAAAACTTTATTAACAAAAACTCATCGGTATCACGGGATACAACTCCCAGAATTTTTTCATTAAAATCGATAGTACTTTTGAAAATCCCATTTTCATGGCCGAAAGCCGAGAAGTCGAGCGAGAACATGGGTTTCTAAAAAAAATCATAACTCCATAACGGTAGCTCTAAACGAGAAACTTGTAGACGCAAAAGATGTAGCTAATAGATCAAAGATAATATAAAAAAATAAATGGTCACCCCTGCATGTACCCTAAATTAAATATAAATTTATTCGTGAAGCCTCAGGCGCTAGTTGCATCACGGCCACTGGAATACCAGACGGTGAATGTAAATGAATTTTTATCTCAGAAACTAGAGCAGCTAGAAAAAAACTTTATTAACAAAAACTCATCGGTATCACGGGATACAACTCCCAGAATTTTTTCATTAAAATCGATAGTACTTTTGAAAATCCCATTTTCATGGCCGAAAGCCGAGAAGTCGAGCGAGAACATGGGTTTCTAAAAAAAATCATAACTCCATAACGGTAGCTCTAAACGAGAAACTTGTAGACGCAAAAGATGTAGCTAATAGATCAAAGATAATATAAAAAAATAAATGGTCACCCCTGCATGTACCCTAAATTAAATATAAATTTATTCGTGAAGCCTCAGGCGCTAGTTGCATCACGGCCACTGGAATACCAGACGGTGAATGTAAATGAATTTTTATCTCAGAAACTAGAGCAGCTAGAAAAAAACTTTATTAACAAAAACTCATCGGTATCACGGGATACAACTCCCAGAATTTTTTCATTAAAATCGATAGTACTTTTGAAAATCCCATTTTCATGGCCGAAAGCCGAGAAGTCGAGCGAGAACATGGGTTTCTAAAAAAAATCATAACTCCATAACGGTAGCTCTAAACGAGAAACTTGTAGACGCAAAAGATGTAGCTAATAGATCAAAGATAATATAAAAAAATAAATGGTCACCCCTGCATGTACCCTAAATTAAATATAAATTTATTCGTGAAGCCTCAGGCGCTAGTTGCATCACGGCCACTGGAATACCAGACGGTGAATGTAAATGAATTTTTATCTCAGAAACTAGAGCAGCTAGAAAAAAACTTTATTAACAAAAACTCATCGGTATCACGGGATACAACTCCCAGAATTTTTTCATTAAAATCGATAGTACTTTTGAAAATCCCATTTTCTCGGCCGAGAGCCGAGAAGTCGAGCGGGAACATCTGTTTCTAAAAAAAATCATAACTCCATAACGGTAGCTCTAAACGAGAAACTTGTAGACGCAAAAGATGTAGCTAATAGATCAAAGATAATATAAAAAAATAAATGGTCACCCCTGCATGTACCCTAAATTAAATATAAATTTATTCGTGAAGCCTCAGGCGCTAGTTGCATCACGGCCACTGGAATACCAGACGGTGAATGTAAATGAATTTTTATCTCAGAAACTAGAGCAGCTAGAAAAAAACTTTATTAACAAAAACTCATCGGTATCACGGGATACAACTCCCAGAATTTTTTCATTAAAATCGATAGTACTTTTGAAAATCCCATTTTCATGGCCGAAAGCCGAGAAGTCGAGCGAGAACATGGGTTTCTAAAAAAAATCATAACTCCATAACGGTAGCTCTAAACGAGAAACTTGTAGACGCAAAAGATGTAGCTAATAGATCAAAGATAATATAAAAAAATAAATGGTCACCCCTGCATGTACCCTAAATTAAATATAAATTTATTCGTGAAGCCTCAGGCGCTAGTTGCATCACGGCCACTGGAATACCAGACGGTGAATGTAAATGAATTTTTATCTCAGAAACTAGAGCAGCTAGAAAAAAACTTTATTAACAAAAACTCATCGGTATCACGGGATACAACTCCCAGAATTTTTTCATTAAAATCGATAGTACTTTTGAAAATCCCATTTTCATGGCCGAAAGCCGAGAAGTCGAGCGAGAACATGGGTTTCTAAAAAAAATCATAACTCCATAACGGTAGCTCTAAACGAGAAACTTGTAGACGCAAAAGATGTAGCTAATAGATCAAAGATAATATAAAAAAATAAATGGTCACCCCTGCATGTACCCTAAATTAAATATAAATTTATTCGTGAAGCCTCAGGCGCTAGTTGCATCACGGCCACTGGAATACCAGACGGTGAATGTAAATGAATTTTTATCTCAGAAACTAGAGCAGCTAGAAAAAAACTTTATTAACAAAAACTCATCGGTATCACGGGATACAACTCCCAGAATTTTTTCATTAAAATCGATAGTACTTTTGAAAATCCCATTTTCTCGGCCGAGAGCCGAGAAGTCGAGCGGGAACATCTGTTTCTAAAAAAAATCATAACTCCATAACGGTAGCTCTAAACGAGAAACTTGTAGACGCAAAAGATGTAGCTAATAGATCAAAGATAATATAAAAAAATAAATGGTCACCCCTGCATGTACCCTAAATTAAATATAAATTTATTCGTGAAGCCTCAGGCGCTAGTTGCATCACGGCCACTGGAATACCAGACGGTGAATGTAAATGAATTTTTATCTCAGAAACTAGAGCAGCTAGAAAAAAACTTTATTAACAAAAACTCATCGGTATCACGGGATACAACTCCCAGAATTTTTTCATTAAAATCGATAGTACTTTTGAAAATCCCATTTTCTCGGCCGAGAGCCGAGAAGTCGAGCGGGAACATCTGTTTCTAAAAAAAATCATAACTCCATAACGGTAGCTCTAAACGAGAAACTTGTAGACGCAAAAGATGTAGCTAATAGATCAAAGATAATATAAAAAAATAAATGGTCACCCCTGCATGTACCCTAAATTAAATATAAATTTATTCGTGAAGCCTCAGGCGCTAGTTGCATCACGGCCACTGGAATACCAGACGGTGAATGTAAATGAATTTTTATCTCAGAAACTAGAGCAGCTAGAAAAAAACTTTATTAACAAAAACTCATCGGTATCACGGGATACAACTCCCAGAATTTTTTCATTAAAATCGATAGTACTTTTGAAAATCCCATTTTCATGGCCGAAAGCCGAGAAGTCGAGCGAGAACATGGGTTTCTAAAAAAAATCATAACTCCATAACGGTAGCTCTAAACGAGAAACTTGTAGACGCAAAAGATGTAGCTAATAGATCAAAGATAATATAAAAAAATAAATGGTCACCCCTGCATGTACCCTAAATTAAATATAAATTTATTCGTGAAGCCTCAGGCGCTAGTTGCATCACGGCCACTGGAATACCAGACGGTGAATGTAAATGAATTTTTATCTCAGAAACTAGAGCAGCTAGAAAAAAACTTTATTAACAAAAACTCATCGGTATCACGGGATACAACTCCCAGAATTTTTTCATTAAAATCGATAGTACTTTTGAAAATCCCATTTTCTCGGCCGAGAGCCGAGAAGTCGAGCGGGAACATCTGTTTCTAAAAAAAATCATAACTCCATAACGGTAGCTCTAAACGAGAAACTTGTAGACGCAAAAGATGTAGCTAATAGATCAAAGATAATATAAAAAAATAAATGGTCACCCCTGCATGTACCCTAAATTAAATATAAATTTATTCGTGAAGCCTCAGGCGCTAGTTGCATCACGGCCACTGGAATACCAGACGGTGAATGTAAATGAATTTTTATCTCAGAAACTAGAGCAGCTAGAAAAAAAACTTTATTAACAAAAACTCATCGGTATCACGGGATACAACTCCCAGAATTTTTTCATTAAAATCGATAGTACTTTTGAAAATCCCATTTTCTCGGCCGAGAGCCGAGAAGTCGAGCGGGAACATCTGTTTCTAAAAAAAATCATAACTCCATAACGGTAGCTCTAAACGAGAAACTTGTAGACGCAAAAGATGTAGCTAATAGATCAAAGATAATATAAAAAAATAAATGGTCACCCCTGCATGTACCCTAAATTAAATATAAATTTATTCGTGAAGCCTCAGGCGCTAGTTGCATCACGGCCACTGGAATACCAGACGGTGAATGTAAATGAATTTTTATCTCAGAAACTAGAGCAGCTAGAAAAAAACTTTATTAACAAAAACTCATCGGTATCACGGGATACAACTCCCAGAATTTTTTCATTAAAATCGATAGTACTTTTGAAAATCCCATTTTCTCGGCCGAGAGCCGAGAAGTCGAGCGGGAACATCTGTTTCTAAAAAAAATCATAACTCCATAACGGTAGCTCTAAACGAGAAACTTGTAGACGCAAAAGATGTAGCTAATAGATCAAAGATAATATAAAAAAATAAATGGTCACCCCTGCATGTACCCTAAATTAAATATAAATTTATTCGTGAAGCCTCAGGCGCTAGTTGCATCACGGCCACTGGAATACCAGACGGTGAATGTAAATGAATTTTTATCTCAGAAACTAGAGCAGCTAGAAAAAAACTTTATTAACAAAAACTCATCGGTATCACGGGATACAACTCCCAGAATTTTTTCATTAAAATCGATAGTACTTTTGAAAATCCCATTTTCTCGGCCGAGAGCCGAGAAGTCGAGCGGGAACATCTGTTTCTAAAAAAAATCATAACTCCATAACGGTAGCTCTAAACGAGAAACTTGTAGACGCAAAAGATGTAGCTAATAGATCAAAGATAATATAAAAAAATAAATGGTCACCCCTGCATGTACCCTAAATTAAATATAAATTTATTCGTGAAGCCTCAGGCGCTAGTTGCATCACGGCCACTGGAATACCAGACGGTGAATGTAAATGAATTTTTATCTCAGAAACTAGAGCAGCTAGAAAAAAACTTTATTAACAAAAACTCATCGGTATCACGGGATACAACTCCCAGAATTTTTTCATTAAAATCGATAGTACTTTTGAAAATCCCATTTTCATGGCCGAAAGCCGAGAAGTCGAGCGAGAACATGGGTTTCTAAAAAAAATCATAACTCCATAACGGTAGCTCTAAACGAGAAACTTGTAGACGCAAAAGATGTAGCTAATAGATCAAAGATAATATAAAAAAATAAATGGTCACCCCTGCATGTACCCTAAATTAAATATAAATTTATTCGTGAAGCCTCAGGCGCTAGTTGCATCACGGCCACTGGAATACCAGACGGTGAATGTAAATGAATTTTTATCTCAGAAACTAGAGCAGCTAGAAAAAAACTTTATTAACAAAAACTCATCGGTATCACGGGATACAACTCCCAGAATTTTTTCATTAAAATCGATAGTACTTTTGAAAATCCCATTTTCTCGGCCGAGAGCCGAGAAGTCGAGCGGGAACATCTGTTTCTAAAAAAAATCATAACTCCATAACGGTAGCTCTAAACGAGAAACTTGTAGACGCAAAAGATGTAGCTAATAGATCAAAGATAATATAAAAAAATAAATGGTCACCCCTGCATGTACCCTAAATTAAATACAAATTTATTCGTGAAGCCTCAGGCGCTAGTTGCATCACGGCCACTGGAATACCAGACGGTGAATGTAAATGAATTTTTATCTCAGAAACTAGAGCAGCTAGAAAAAAACTTTATTAACAAAAACTCATCGGTATCACGGGATACAACTCCCAGAATTTTTTCATTAAAATCGCTAGTACTTTTGAAAATCCCATTTTCATGGCCGAAAGCCGAGAAGTCGAGCGAGAACATGGGTTTCTAAAAAAAATCATAACTCCATAACGGTAGCTCTAAACGAGAAACTTGTAGACGCAAAAGATGTAGCTAATAGATCAAAGATAATATAAAAAAATAAATGGTCACCCCTGCATGTACCCTAAATTAAATAGAAATTTATTCGTGAAGCCTCAGGCGCTAGTTGCATCACGGCCACTGGAATACCAGACGGTGAATGTAAATGAATTTTTATCTCAGAAACTAGAGCAGCTAGAAAAAAACTTTATTAACAAAAACTCATCGGTATCACGGGATACAACTCCCAGAATTTTTTCATTAAAATCGATAGTACTTTTGAAAATCCCATTTTCTCGGCCGAGAGCCGAGAAGTCGAGCGGGAACATCTGTTTCTAAAAAAAATCATAACTCCATAACGGTAGCTCTAAACGAGAAACTTGTAGACGCAAAAGATGTAGCTAATAGATCAAAGATAATATAAAAAAATAAATGGTCACCCCTGCATGTACCCTAAATTAAATATAAATTTATTCGTGAAGCCTCAGGCGCTAGTTGCATCACGGCCACTGGAATACCAGACGGTGAATGTAAATGAATTTTTATCTCAGAAACTAGAGCAGCTAGAAAAAAACTTTATTAACAAAAACTCATCGGTATCACGGGATACAACTCCCAGAATTTTTTCATTAAAATCGATAGTACTTTTGAAAATCCCATTTTCATGGCCGAAAGCCGAGAAGTCGAGCGAGAACATGGGTTTCTAAAAAAAATCATAACTCCATAACGGTAGCTCTAAACGAGAAACTTGTAGACGCAAAAGATGTAGCTAATAGATCAAAGATAATATAAAAAAATAAATGGTCACCCCTGCATGTACCCTAAATTAAATATAAATTTATTCGTGAAGCCTCAGGCGCTAGTTGCATCACGGCCACTGGAATACCAGACGGTGAATGTAAATGAATTTTTATCTCAGAAACTAGAGCAGCTAGAAAAAAACTTTATTAACAAAAACTCATCGGTATCACGGGATACAACTCCCAGAATTTTTTCATTAAAATCGATAGTACTTTTGAAAATCCCATTTTCTCGGCCGAGAGCCGAGAAGTCGAGCGGGAACATCTGTTTCTAAAAAAAATCATAACTCCATAACGGTAGCTCTAAACGAGAAACTTGTAGACGCAAAAGATGTAGCTAATAGATCAAAGATAATATAAAAAAATAAATGGTCACCCCTGCATGTACCCTAAATTAAATACAAATTTATTCGTGAAGCCTCAGGCGCTAGTTGCATCACGGCCACTGGAATACCAGACGGTGAATGTAAATGAATTTTTATCTCAGAAACTAGAGCAGCTAGAAAAAAACTTTATTAACAAAAACTCATCGGTATCACGGGATACAACTCCCAGAATTTTTTCATTAAAATCGCTAGTACTTTTGAAAATCCCATTTTCATGGCCGAAAGCCGAGAAGTCGAGCGAGAACATGGGTTTCTAAAAAAAATCATAACTCCATAACGGTAGCTCTAAACGAGAAACTTGTAGACGCAAAAGATGTAGCTAATAGATCAAAGATAATATAAAAAAATAAATGGTCACCCCTGCATGTACCCTAAATTAAATATAAATTTATTCGTGAAGCCTCAGGCGCTAGTTGCATCACGGCCACTGGAATACCAGACGGTGAATGTAAATGAATTTTTATCTCAGAAACTAGAGCAGCTAGAAAAAAACTTTATTAACAAAAACTCATCGGTATCACGGGATACAACTCCCAGAATTTTTTCATTAAAATCGATAGTACTTTTGAAAATCCCATTTTCTCGGCCGAGAGCCGAGAAGTCGAGCGGGAACATCTGTTTCTAAAAAAAATCATAACTCCATAACGGTAGCTCTAAACGAGAAACTTGTAGACGCAAAAGATGTAGCTAATAGATCAAAGATAATATAAAAAAATAAATGGTCACCCCTGCATGTACCCTAAATTAAATATAAATTTATTCGTGAAGCCTCAGGCGCTAGTTGCATCACGGCCACTGGAATACCAGACGGTGAATGTAAATGAATTTTTATCTCAGAAACTAGAGCAGCTAGAAAAAAACTTTATTAACAAAAACTCATCGGTATCACGGGATACAACTCCCAGAATTTTTTCATTAAAATCGATAGTACTTTTTAAAATCCCATTTTCTCGGCCGAGAGCCGAGAAGTCGAGCGGGAACATCTGTTTCTAAAAAAAATCATAACTCCATAACGGTAGCTCTAAACGAGAAACTTGTAGACGCAAAAGATGTAGCTAATAGATCAAAGATAATATAAAAAAATAAATGGTCACCCCTGCATGTACCCTAAATTAAATATAAATTTATTCGTGAAGCCTCAGGCGCTAGTTGCATCACGGCCACTGGAATACCAGACGGTGAATGTAAATGAATTTTTATCTCAGAAACTAGAGCAGCTAGAAAAAAACTTTATTAACAAAAACTCATCGGTATCACGGGATACAACTCCCAGAATTTTTTCATTAAAATCGATAGTACTTTTGAAAATCCCATTTTCTCGGCCGAGAGCCGAGAAGTCGAGCGGGAACATCTGTTTCTAAAAAAAATCATAACTCCATAACGGTAGCTCTAAACGAGAAACTTGTAGACGCAAAAGATGTAGCTAATAGATCAAAGATAATATAAAAAAATAAATGGTCACCCCTGCATGTACCCTAAATTAAATATAAATTTATTCGTGAAGCCTCAGGCGCTAGTTGCATCACGGCCACTGGAATACCAGACGGTGAATGTAAATGAATTTTTATCTCAGAAACTAGAGCAGCTAGAAAAAAACTTTATTAACAAAAACTCATCGGTATCACGGGATACAACTCCCAGAATTTTTTCATTAAAATCGATAGTACTTTTGAAAATCCCATTTTCTCGGCCGAGAGCCGAGAAGTCGAGCGGGAACATCTGTTTCTAAAAAAAATCATAACTCCATAACGGTAGCTCTAAACGAGAAACTTGTAGACGCAAAAGATGTAGCTAATAGATCAAAGATAATATAAAAAAATAAATGGTCACCCCTGCATGTACCCTAAATTAAATATAAATTTATTCGTGAAGCCTCAGGCGCTAGTTGCATCACGGCCACTGGAATACCAGACGGTGAATGTAAATGAATTTTTATCTCAGAAACTAGAGCAGCTAGAAAAAAACTTTATTAACAAAAACTCATCGGTATCACGGGATACAACTCCCAGAATTTTTTCATTAAAATCGATAGTACTTTTGAAAATCCCATTTTCTCGGCCGAGAGCCGAGAAGTCGAGCGGGAACATCTGTTTCTAAAAAAAATCATAACTCCATAACGGTAGCTCTAAACGAGAAACTTGTAGACGCAAAAGATGTAGCTAATAGATCAAAGATAATATAAAAAAATAAATGGTCACCCCTGCATGTACCCTAAATTAAATATAAATTTATTCGTGAAGCCTCAGGCGCTAGTTGCATCACGGCCACTGGAATACCAGACGGTGAATGTAAATGAATTTTTATCTCAGAAACTAGAGCAGCTAGAAAAAAACTTTATTAACAAAAACTCATCGGTATCACGGGATACAACTCCCAGAATTTTTTCATTAAAATCGATAGTACTTTTGAAAATCCCATTTTCTCGGCCGAGAGCCGAGAAGTCGAGCGGGAACATCTGTTTCTAAAAAAAATCATAACTCCATAACGGTAGCTCTAAACGAGAAACTTGTAGACGCAAAAGATGTAGCTAATAGATCAAAGATAATATAAAAAAATAAATGGTCACCCCTGCATGTACCCTAAATTAAATATAAATTTATTCGTGAAGCCTCAGGCGCTAGTTGCATCACGGCCACTGGAATACCAGACGGTGAATGTAAATGAATTTTTATCTCAGAAACTAGAGCAGCTAGAAAAAAACTTTATTAACAAAAACTCATCGGTATCACGGGATACAACTCCCAGAATTTTTTCATTAAAATCGCTAGTACTTTTGAAAATCCCATTTTCATGGCCGAAAGCCGAGAAGTCGAGCGAGAACATGGGTTTCTAAAAAAAATCATAACTCCATAACGGTAGCTCTAAACGAGAAACTTGTAGACGCAAAAGATGTAGCTAATAGATCAAAGATAATATAAAAAAATAAATGGTCACCCCTGCATGTACCCTAAATTAAATATAAATTTATTCGTGAAGCCTCAGGCGCTAGTTGCATCACGGCCACTGGAATACCAGACGGTGAATGTAAATGAATTTTTATCTCAGAAACTAGAGCAGCTAGAAAAAAACTTTATTAACAAAAACTCATCGGTATCACGGGATACAACTCCCAGAATTTTTTCATTAAAATCGATAGTACTTTTGAAAATCCCATTTTCTCGGCCGAGAGCCGAGAAGTCGAGCGGGAACATCTGTTTCTAAAAAAAATCATAACTCCATAACGGTAGCTCTAAACGAGAAACTTGTAGACGCAAAAGATGTAGCTAATAGATCAAAGATAATATAAAAAAATAAATGGTCACCCCTGCATGTACCCTAAATTAAATACAAATTTATTCGTGAAGCCTCAGGCGCTAGTTGCATCACGGCCACTGGAATACCAGACGGTGAATGTAAATGAATTTTTATCTCAGAAACTAGAGCAGCTAGAAAAAAACTTTATTAACAAAAACTCATCGGTATCACGGGATACAACTCCCAGAATTTTTTCATTAAAATCGCTAGTACTTTTGAAAATCCCATTTTCATGGCCGAAAGCCGAGAAGTCGAGCGAGAACATGGGTTTCTAAAAAAAATCATAACTCCATAACGGTAGCTCTAAACGAGAAACTTGTAGACGCAAAAGATGTAGCTAATAGATCAAAGATAATATAAAAAAATAAATGGTCACCCCTGCATGTACCCTAAATTAAATATAAATTTATTCGTGAAGCCTCAGGCGCTAGTTGCATCACGGCCACTGGAATACCAGACGGTGAATGTAAATGAATTTTTATCTCAGAAACTAGAGCAGCTAGAAAAAAACTTTATTAACAAAAACTCATCGGTATCACGGGATACAACTCCCAGAATTTTTTCATTAAAATCGATAGTACTTTTGAAAATCCCATTTTCTCGGCCGAGAGCCGAGAAGTCGAGCGGGAACATCTGTTTCTAAAAAAAATCATAACTCCATAACGGTAGCTCTAAACGAGAAACTTGTAGACGCAAAAGATGTAGCTAATAGATCAAAGATAATATAAAAAAATAAATGGTCACCCCTGCATGTACCCTAAATTAAATATAAATTTATTCGTGAAGCCTCAGGCGCTAGTTGCATCACGGCCACTGGAATACCAGACGGTGAATGTAAATGAATTTTTATCTCAGAAACTAGAGCAGCTAGAAAAAAACTTTATTAACAAAAACTCATCGGTATCACGGGATACAACTCCCAGAATTTTTTCATTAAAATCGCTAGTACTTTTGAAAATCCCATTTTCATGGCCGAAAGCCGAGAAGTCGAGCGAGAACATGGGTTTCTAAAAAAAATCATAACTCCATAACGGTAGCTCTAAACGAGAAACTTGTAGACGCAAAAGATGTAGCTAATAGATCAAAGATAATATAAAAAAATAAATGGTCACCCCTGCATGTACCCTAAATTAAATATAAATTTATTCGTGAAGCCTCAGGCGCTAGTTGCATCACGGCCACTGGAATACCAGACGGTGAATGTAAATGAATTTTTATCTCAGAAACTAGAGCAGCTAGAAAAAAACTTTATTAACAAAAACTCATCGGTATCACGGGATACAACTCCCAGAATTTTTTCATTAAAATCGATAGTACTTTTGAAAATCCCATTTTCTCGGCCGAGAGCCGAGAAGTCGAGCGGGAACATCTGTTTCTAAAAAAAATCATAACTCCATAACGGTAGCTCTAAACGAGAAACTTGTAGACGCAAAAGATGTAGCTAATAGATCAAAGATAATATAAAAAAATAAATGGTCACCCCTGCATGTACCCTAAATTAAATATAAATTTATTCGTGAAGCCTCAGGCGCTAGTTGCATCACGGCCACTGGAATACCAGACGGTGAATGTAAATGAATTTTTATCTCAGAAACTAGAGCAGCTAGAAAAAAACTTTATTAACAAAAACTCATCGGTATCACGGGATACAACTCCCAGAATTTTTTCATTAAAATCGATAGTACTTTTGAAAATCCCATTTTCTCGGCCGAGAGCCGAGAAGTCGAGCGGGAACATCTGTTTCTAAAAAAAATCATAACTCCATAACGGTAGCTCTAAACGAGAAACTTGTAGACGCAAAAGATGTAGCTAATAGATCAAAGATAATATAAAAAAATAAATGGTCACCCCTGCATGTACCCTAAATTAAATACAAATTTATTCGTGAAGCCTCAGGCGCTAGTTGCATCACGGCCACTGGAATACCAGACGGTGAATGTAAATGAATTTTTATCTCAGAAACTAGAGCAGCTAGAAAAAAACTTTATTAACAAAAACTCATCGGTATCACGGGATACAACTCCCAGAATTTTTTCATTAAAATCGCTAGTACTTTTGAAAATCCCATTTTCATGGCCGAAAGCCGAGAAGTCGAGCGAGAACATGGGTTTCTAAAAAAAATCATAACTCCATAACGGTAGCTCTAAACGAGAAACTTGTAGACGCAAAAGATGTAGCTAATAGATCAAAGATAATATAAAAAAATAAATGGTCACCCCTGCATGTACCCTAAATTAAATATAAATTTATTCGTGAAGCCTCAGGCGCTAGTTGCATCACGGCCACTGGAATACCAGACGGTGAATGTAAATGAATTTTTATCTCAGAAACTAGAGCAGCTAGAAAAAAACTTTATTAACAAAAACTCATCGGTATCACGGGATACAACTCCCAGAATTTTTTCATTAAAATCGATAGTACTTTTGAAAATCCCATTTTCTCGGCCGAGAGCCGAGAAGTCGAGCGGGAACATCTGTTTCTAAAAAAAATCATAACTCCATAACGGTAGCTCTAAACGAGAAACTTGTAGACGCAAAAGATGTAGCTAATAGATCAAAGATAATATAAAAAAATAAATGGTCACCCCTGCATGTACCCTAAATTAAATAGAAATTTATTCGTGAAGCCTCAGGCGCTAGTTGCATCACGGCCACTGGAATACCAGACGGTGAATGTAAATGAATTTTTATCTCAGAAACTAGAGCAGCTAGAAAAAAACTTTATTAACAAAAACTCATCGGTATCACGGGATACAACTCCCAGAATTTTTTCATTAAAATCGATAGTACTTTTGAAAAACCCATTTTCATGGCCGAAAGCCGAGAAGTCGAGCGAGAACATGGGTTTCTAAAAAAAATCATAACTCCATAACGGTAGCTCTAAACGAGAAACTTGTAGACGCAAAAGATGTAGCTAATAGATCAAAGATAATATAAAAAAATAAATGGTCACCCCTGCATGTACCCTAAATTAAATATAAATTTATTCGTGAAGCCTCAGGCGCTAGTTGCATCACGGCCACTGGAATACCAGACGGTGAATGTAAATGAATTTTTATCTCAGAAACTAGAGCAGCTAGAAAAAAACTTTATTAACAAAAACTCATCGGTATCACGGGATACAACTCCCAGAATTTTTTCATTAAAATCGATAGTACTTTTGAAAATCCCATTTTCTCGGCCGAGAGCCGAGAAGTCGAGCGGGAACATCTGTTTCTAAAAAAAATCATAACTCCATAACGGTAGCTCTAAACGAGAAACTTGTAGACGCAAAAGATGTAGCTAATAGATCAAAGATAATATAAAAAAATAAATGGTCACCCCTGCATGTACCCTAAATTAAATATAAATTTATTCGTGAAGCCTCAGGCGCTAGTTGCATCACGGCCACTGGAATACCAGACGGTGAATGTAAATGAATTTTTATCTCAGAAACTAGAGCAGCTAGAAAAAAACTTTATTAACAAAAACTCATCGGTATCACGGGATACAACTCCCAGAATTTTTTCATTAAAATCGCTAGTACTTTTGAAAATCCCATTTTCATGGCCGAAAGCCGAGAAGTCGAGCGAGAACATGGGTTTCTAAAAAAAATCATAACTCCATAACGGTAGCTCTAAACGAGAAACTTGTAGACGCAAAAGATGTAGCTAATAGATCAAAGATAATATAAAAAAATAAATGGTCACCCCTGCATGTACCCTAAATTAAATATAAATTTATTCGTGAAGCCTCAGGCGCTAGTTGCATCACGGCCACTGGAATACCAGACGGTGAATGTAAATGAATTTTTATCTCAGAAACTAGAGCAGCTAGAAAAAAACTTTATTAACAAAAACTCATCGGTATCACGGGATACAACTCCCAGAATTTTTTCATTAAAATCGATAGTACTTTTGAAAATCCCATTTTCTCGGCCGAGAGCCGAGAAGTCGAGCGGGAACATCTGTTTCTAAAAAAAATCATAACTCCATAACGGTAGCTCTAAACGAGAAACTTGTAGACGCAAAAGATGTAGCTAATAGATCAAAGATAATATAAAAAAATAAATGGTCACCCCTGCATGTACCCTAAATTAAATATAAATTTATTCGTGAAGCCTCAGGCGCTAGTTGCATCACGGCCACTGGAATACCAGACGGTGAATGTAAATGAATTTTTATCTCAGAAACTAGAGCAGCTAGAAAAAAACTTTATTAACAAAAACTCATCGGTATCACGGGATACAACTCCCAGAATTTTTTCATTAAAATCGATAGTACTTTTGAAAATCCCATTTTCTCGGCCGAGAGCCGAGAAGTCGAGCGGGAACATCTGTTTCTAAAAAAAATCATAACTCCATAACGGTAGCTCTAAACGAGAAACTTGTAGACGCAAAAGATGTAGCTAATAGATCAAAGATAATATAAAAAAATAAATGGTCACCCCTGCATGTACCCTAAATTAAATATAAATTTATTCGTGAAGCCTCAGGCGCTAGTTGCATCACGGCCACTGGAATACCAGACGGTGAATGTAAATGAATTTTTATCTCAGAAACTAGAGCAGCTAGAAAAAAACTTTATTAACAAAAACTCATCGGTATCACGGGATACAACTCCCAGAATTTTTTCATTAAAATCGATAGTAC
This sequence comes from Nebria salina, assembly GCA_944039245.1. Classification (NCBI taxonomy): domain Eukaryota; kingdom Metazoa; phylum Arthropoda; class Insecta; order Coleoptera; family Carabidae; genus Nebria; species Nebria salina. Next base: position 971,933 of record OX063282.1, read on the forward strand.
TTTTGAAAATCCCATTTTCTCGGCCGAGAGCCGAGAAGTCGAGCGGGAACATCTGTTTCTAAAAAAAATCATAACTCCATAACGGTAGCTCTAAACGAGAAACTTGTAGACGCAAAAGATGTAGCTAATAGATCAAAGATAATATAAAAAAATAAATGGTCACCCCTGCATGTACCCTAAATTAAATATAAATTTATTCGTGAAGCCTCAGGCGCTAGTTGCATCACGGCCACTGGAATACCAGACGGTGAATGTAAATGAATTTTTATCTCAGAAACTAGAGCAGCTAGAAAAAAACTTTATTAACAAAAACTCATCGGTATCACGGGATACAACTCCCAGAATTTTTTCATTAAAATCGCTAGTACTTTTGAAAATCCCATTTTCATGGCCGAAAGCCGAGAAGTCGAGCGAGAACATGGGTTTCTAAAAAAAATCATAACTCCATAACGGTAGCTCTAAACGAGAAACTTGTAGACGCAAAAGATGTAGCTAATAGATCAAAGATAATATAAAAAAATAAATGGTCACCCCTGCATGTACCCTAAATTAAATATAAATTTATTCGTGAAGCCTCAGGCGCTAGTTGCATCACGGCCACTGGAATACCAGACGGTGAATGTAAATGAATTTTTATCTCAGAAACTAGAGCAGCTAGAAAAAAACTTTATTAACAAAAACTCATCGGTATCACGGGATACAACTCCCAGAATTTTTTCATTAAAATCGATAGTACTTTTGAAAATCCCATTTTCTCGGCCGAGAGCCGAGAAGTCGAGCGGGAACATCTGTTTCTAAAAAAAATCATAACTCCATAACGGTAGCTCTAAACGAGAAACTTGTAGACGCAAAAGATGTAGCTAATAGATCAAAGATAATATAAAAAAATAAATGGTCACCCCTGCATGTACCCTAAATTAAATATAAATTTATTCGTGAAGCCTCAGGCGCTAGTTGCATCACGGCCACTGGAATACCAGACGGTGAATGTAAATGAATTTTTATCTCAGAAACTAGAGCAGCTAGAAAAAAACTTTATTAACAAAAACTCATCGGTATCACGGGATACAACTCCCAGAATTTTTTCATTAAAATCGATAGTACTTTTGAAAATCCCATTTTCTCGGCCGAGAGCCGAGAAGTCGAGCGGGAACATCTGTTTCTAAAAAAAATCATAACTCCATAACGGTAGCTCTAAACGAGAAACTTGTAGACGCAAAAGATGTAGCTAATAGATCAAAGATAATATAAAAAAATAAATGGTCACCCCTGCATGTACCCTAAATTAAATATAAATTTATTCGTGAAGCCTCAGGCGCTAGTTGCATCACGGCCACTGGAATACCAGACGGTGAATGTAAATGAATTTTTATCTCAGAAACTAGAGCAGCTAGAAAAAAACTTTATTAACAAAAACTCATCGGTATCACGGGATACAACTCCCAGAATTTTTTCATTAAAATCGATAGTACTTTTGAAAATCCCATTTTCTCGGCCGAGAGCCGAGAAGTCGAGCGGGAACATCTGTTTCTAAAAAAAATCATAACTCCATAACGGTAGCTCTAAACGAGAAACTTGTAGACGCAAAAGATGTAGCTAATAGATCAAAGATAATATAAAAAAATAAATGGTCACCCCTGCATGTACCCTAAATTAAATATAAATTTATTCGTGAAGCCTCAGGCGCTAGTTGCATCACGGCCACTGGAATACCAGACGGTGAATGTAAATGAATTTTTATCTCAGAAACTAGAGCAGCTAGAAAAAAACTTTATTAACAAAAACTCATCGGTATCACGGGATACAACTCCCAGAATTTTTTCATTAAAATCGATAGTACTTTTGAAAATCCCATTTTCTCGGCCGAGAGCCGAGAAGTCGAGCGGGAACATCTGTTTCTAAAAAAAATCATAACTCCATAACGGTAGCTCTAAACGAGAAACTTGTAGACGCAAAAGATGTAGCTAATAGATCAAAGATAATATAAAAAAATAAATGGTCACCCCTGCATGTACCCTAAATTAAATATAAATTTATTCGTGAAGCCTCAGGCGCTAGTTGCATCACGGCCACTGGAATACCAGACGGTGAATGTAAATGAATTTTTATCTCAGAAACTAGAGCAGCTAGAAAAAAACTTTATTAACAAAAACTCATCGGTATCACGGGATACAACTCCCAGAATTTTTTCATTAAAATCGATAGTACTTTTGAAAATCCCATTTTCTCGGCCGAGAGCCGAGAAGTCGAGCGGGAACATCTGTTTCTAAAAAAAATCATAACTCCATAACGGTAGCTCTAAACGAGAAACTTGTAGACGCAAAAGATGTAGCTAATAGATCAAAGATAATATAAAAAAATAAATGGTCACCCCTGCATGTACCCTAAATTAAATATAAATTTATTCGTGAAGCCTCAGGCGCTAGTTGCATCACGGCCACTGGAATACCAGACGGTGAATGTAAATGAATTTTTATCTCAGAAACTAGAGCAGCTAGAAAAAAACTTTATTAACAAAAACTCATCGGTATCACGGGATACAACTCCCAGAATTTTTTCATTAAAATCGATAGTACTTTTGAAAATCCCATTTTCTCGGCCGAGAGCCGAGAAGTCGAGCGGGAACATCTGTTTCTAAAAAAAATCATAACTCCATAACGGTAGCTCTAAACGAGAAACTTGTAGACGCAAAAGATGTAGCTAATAGATCAAAGATAATATAAAAAAATAAATGGTCACCCCTGCATGTACCCTAAATTAAATATAAATTTATTCGTGAAGCCTCAGGCGCTAGTTGCATCACGGCCACTGGAATACCAGACGGTGAATGTAAATGAATTTTTATCTCAGAAACTAGAGCAGCTAGAAAAAAACTTTATTAACAAAAACTCATCGGTATCACGGGATACAACTCCCAGAATTTTTTCATTAAAATCGATAGTACTTTTGAAAATCCCATTTTCTCGGCCGAGAGCCGAGAAGTCGAGCGGGAACATCTGTTTCTAAAAAAAATCATAACTCCATAACGGTAGCTCTAAACGAGAAACTTGTAGACGCAAAAGATGTAGCTAATAGATCAAAGATAATATAAAAAAATAAATGGTCACCCCTGCATGTACCCTAAATTAAATATAAATTTATTCGTGAAGCCTCAGGCGCTAGTTGCATCACGGCCACTGGAATACCAGACGGTGAATGTAAATGAATTTTTATCTCAGAAACTAGAGCAGCTAGAAAAAAACTTTATTAACAAAAACTCATCGGTATCACGGGATACAACTCCCAGAATTTTTTCATTAAAATCGATAGTACTTTTGAAAATCCCATTTTCTCGGCCGAGAGCCGAGAAGTCGAGCGGGAACATCTGTTTCTAAAAAAAATCATAACTCCATAACGGTAGCTCTAAACGAGAAACTTGTAGACGCAAAAGATGTAGCTAATAGATCAAAGATAATATAAAAAAATAAATGGTCACCCCTGCATGTACCCTAAATTAAATATAAATTTATTCGTGAAGCCTCAGGCGCTAGTTGCATCACGGCCACTGGAATACCAGACGGTGAATGTAAATGAATTTTTATCTCAGAAACTAGAGCAGCTAGAAAAAAACTTTATTAACAAAAACTCATCGGTATCACGGGATACAACTCCCAGAATTTTTTCATTAAAATCGATAGTACTTTTGAAAATCCCATTTTCTCGGCCGAGAGCCGAGAAGTCGAGCGGGAACATCTGTTTCTAAAAAAAATCATAACTCCATAACGGTAGCTCTAAACGAGAAACTTGTAGACGCAAAAGATGTAGCTAATAGATCAAAGATAATATAAAAAAATAAATGGTCACCCCTGCATGTACCCTAAATTAAATATAAATTTATTCGTGAAGCCTCAGGCGCTAGTTGCATCACGGCCACTGGAATACCAGACGGTGAATGTAAATGAATTTTTATCTCAGAAACTAGAGCAGCTAGAAAAAAACTTTATTAACAAAAACTCATCGGTATCACGGGATACAACTCCCAGAATTTTTTCATTAAAATCGATAGTACTTTTGAAAATCCCATTTTCTCGGCCGAGAGCCGAGAAGTCGAGCGGGAACATCTGTTTCTAAAAAAAATCATAACTCCATAACGGTAGCTCTAAACGAGAAACTTGTAGACGCAAAAGATGTAGCTAATAGATCAAAGATAATATAAAAAAATAAATGGTCACCCCTGCATGTACCCTAAATTAAATATAAATTTATTCGTGAAGCCTCAGGCGCTAGTTGCATCACGGCCACTGGAATACCAGACGGTGAATGTAAATGAATTTTTATCTCAGAAACTAGAGCAGCTAGAAAAAAACTTTATTAACAAAAACTCATCGGTATCACGGGATACAACTCCCAGAATTTTTTCATTAAAATCGCTAGTACTTTTGAAAATCCCATTTTCATGGCCGAAAGCCGAGAAGTCGAGCGAGAACATGGGTTTCTAAAAAAAATCATAACTCCATAACGGTAGCTCTAAACGAGAAACTTGTAGACGCAAAAGATGTAGCTAATAGATCAAAGATAATATAAAAAAATAAATGGTCACCCCTGCATGTACCCTAAATTAAATATAAATTTATTCGTGAAGCCTCAGGCGCTAGTTGCATCACGGCCACTGGAATACCAGACGGTGAATGTAAATGAATTTTTATCTCAGAAACTAGAGCAGCTAGAAAAAAACTTTATTAACAAAAACTCATCGGTATCACGGGATACAACTCCCAGAATTTTTTCATTAAAATCGATAGTACTTTTGAAAATCCCATTTTCTCGGCCGAGAGCCGAGAAGTCGAGCGGGAACATCTGTTTCTAAAAAAAATCATAACTCCATAACGGTAGCTCTAAACGAGAAACTTGTAGACGCAAAAGATGTAGCTAATAGATCAAAGATAATATAAAAAAATAAATGGTCACCCCTGCATGTACCCTAAATTAAATATAAATTTATTCGTGAAGCCTCAGGCGCTAGTTGCATCACGGCCACTGGAATACCAGACGGTGAATGTAAATGAATTTTTATCTCAGAAACTAGAGCAGCTAGAAAAAAACTTTATTAACAAAAACTCATCGGTATCACGGGATACAACTCCCAGAATTTTTTCATTAAAATCGATAGTACTTTTGAAAATCCCATTTTCTCGGCCGAGAGCCGAGAAGTCGAGCGGGAACATCTGTTTCTAAAAAAAATCATAACTCCATAACGGTAGCTCTAAACGAGAAACTTGTAGACGCAAAAGATGTAGCTAATAGATCAAAGATAATATAAAAAAATAAATGGTCACCCCTGCATGTACCCTAAATTAAATACAAATTTATTCGTGAAGCCTCAGGCGCTAGTTGCATCACGGCCACTGGAATACCAGACGGTGAATGTAAATGAATTTTTATCTCAGAAACTAGAGCAGCTAGAAAAAAACTTTATTAACAAAAACTCATCGGTATCACGGGATACAACTCCCAGAATTTTTTCATTAAAATCGATAGTACTTTTGAAAAACCCATTTTCTCGGCCGAGAGCCGAGAAGTCGAGCGGGAACATCTGTTTCTAAAAAAAATCATAACTCCATAACGGTAGCTCTAAACGAGAAACTTGTAGACGCAAAAGATGTAGCTAATAGATCAAAGATAATATAAAAAAATAAATGGTCACCCCTGCATGTACCCTAAATTAAATATAAATTTATTCGTGAAGCCTCAGGCGCTAGTTGCATCACGGCCACTGGAATACCAGACGGTGAATGTAAATGAATTTTTATCTCAGAAACTAGAGCAGCTAGAAAAAAACTTTATTAACAAAAACTCATCGGTATCACGGGATACAACTCCCAGAATTTTTTCATTAAAATCGATAGTACTTTTGAAAATCCCATTTTCTCGGCCGAGAGCCGAGAAGTCGAGCGGGAACATCTGTTTCTAAAAAAAATCATAACTCCATAACGGTAGCTCTAAACGAGAAACTTGTAGACGCAAAAGATGTAGCTAATAGATCAAAGATAATATAAAAAAATAAATGGTCACCCCTGCATGTACCCTAAATTAAATATAAATTTATTCGTGAAGCCTCAGGCGCTAGTTGCATCACGGCCACTGGAATACCAAATGGTGAATGTAGATGAATTTTTATCTCAGAAACTAAAGCAGCTAGAAAAAAACTTTATTAACAAAAACTCATCGGTATCACGGGATACAACTCCCAGAATTTTTTCATTAAAATCGATAGTACTTTTGAAAATCCCATTTTCTCGGCCGAGAGCCGAGAAGTCGAGCGGGAACATCTGTTTCTAAAAAAAATCATAACTCCATAACGGTAGCTCTAAACGAGAAACTTGTAGACGCAAAAGATGTAGCTAATAGATCAAAGATAATATAAAAAAATAAATGGTCACCCCTGCATGTACCCTAAATTAAATATAAATTTATTCGTGAAGCCTCAGGCGCTAGTTGCATCACGGCCACTGGAATACCAGACGGTGAATGTAAATGAATTTTTATCTCAGAAACTAGAGCAGCTAGAAAAAAACTTTATTAACAAAAACTCATCGGTATCACGGGATACAACTCCCAGAATTTTTTCATTAAAATCGATAGTACTTTTGAAAATCCCATTTTCTCGGCCGAGAGCCGAGAAGTCGAGCGGGAACATCTGTTTCTAAAAAAAATCATAACTCCATAACGGTAGCTCTAAACGAGAAACTTGTAGACGCAAAAGATGTAGCTAATAGATCAAAGATAATATAAAAAAATAAATGGTCACCCCTGCATGTACCCTAAATTAAATATAAATTTATTCGTGAAGCCTCAGGCGCTAGTTGCATCACGGCCACTGGAATACCAGACGGTGAATGTAAATGAATTTTTATCTCAGAAACTAGAGCAGCTAGAAAAAAACTTTATTAACAAAAACTCATCGGTATCACGGGATACAACTCCCAGAATTTTTTCATTAAAATCGATAGTACTTTTGAAAATCCCATTTTCTCGGCCGAGAGCCGAGAAGTCGAGCGGGAACATCTGTTTCTAAAAAAAATCATAACTCCATAACGGTAGCTCTAAACGAGAAACTTGTAGACGCAAAAGATGTAGCTAATAGATCAAAGATAATATAAAAAAATAAATGGTCACCCCTGCATGTACCCTAAATTAAATATAAATTTATTCGTGAAGCCTCAGGCGCTAGTTGCATCACGGCCACTGGAATACCAGACGGTGAATGTAAATGAATTTTTATCTCAGAAACTAGAGCAGCTAGAAAAAAACTTTATTAACAAAAACTCATCGGTATCACGGGATACAACTCCCAGAATTTTTTCATTAAAATCGATAGTACTTTTGAAAATCCCATTTTCTCGGCCGAGAGCCGAGAAGTCGAGCGGGAACATCTGTTTCTAAAAAAAATCATAACTCCATAACGGTAGCTCTAAACGAGAAACTTGTAGACGCAAAAGATGTAGCTAATAGATCAAAGATAATATAAAAAAATAAATGGTCACCCCTGCATGTACCCTAAATTAAATATAAATTTATTCGTGAAGCCTCAGGCGCTAGTTGCATCACGGCCACTGGAATACCAGACGGTGAATGTAAATGAATTTTTATCTCAGAAACTAGAGCAGCTAGAAAAAAACTTTATTAACAAAAACTCATCGGTATCACGGGATACAACTCCCAGAATTTTTTCATTAAAATCGATAGTACTTTTGAAAATCCCATTTTCTCGGCCGAGAGCCGAGAAGTCGAGCGGGAACATCTGTTTCTAAAAAAAATCATAACTCCATAACGGTAGCTCTAAACGAGAAACTTGTAGACGCAAAAGATGTAGCTAATAGATCAAAGATAATATAAAAAAATAAATGGTCACCCCTGCATGTACCCTAAATTAAATATAAATTTATTCGTGAAGCCTCAGGCGCTAGTTGCATCACGGCCACTGGAATACCAAATGGTGAATGTAGATGAATTTTTATCTCAGAAACTAAAGCAGCTAGAAAAAAACTTTATTAACAAAAACTCATCGGTATCACGGGATACAACTCCCAGAATTTTTTCATTAAAATCGATAGTACTTTTGAAAATCCCATTTTCTCGGCCGAGAGCCGAGAAGTCGAGCGGGAACATCTGTTTCTAAAAAAAATCATAACTCCATAACGGTAGCTCTAAACGAGAAACTTGTAGACGCAAAAGATGTAGCTAATAGATCAAAGATAATATAAAAAAATAAATGGTCACCCCTGCATGTACCCTAAATTAAATATAAATTTATTCGTGAAGCCTCAGGCGCTAGTTGCATCACGGCCACTGGAATACCAAATGGTGAATGTAGATGAATTTTTATCTCAGAAACTAAAGCAGCTAGAAAAAAACTTTATTAACAAAAACTCATCGGTATCACGGGATACAACTCCCAGAATTTTTTCATTAAAATCGATAGTACTTTTGAAAATCCCATTTTCTCGGCCGAGAGCCGAGAAGTCGAGCGGGAACATCTGTTTCTAAAAAAAATCATAACTCCATAACGGTAGCTCTAAACGAGAAACTTGTAGACGCAAAAGATGTAGCTAATAGATCAAAGATAATATAAAAAAATAAATGGTCACCCCTGCATGTACCCTAAATTAAATATAAATTTATTCGTGAAGCCTCAGGCGCTAGTTGCATCACGGCCACTGGAATACCAGACGGTGAATGTAAATGAATTTTTATCTCAGAAACTAGAGCAGCTAGAAAAAAACTTTATTAACAAAAACTCATCGGTATCACGGGATACAACTCCCAGAATTTTTTCATTAAAATCGATAGTACTTTTGAAAATCCCATTTTCTCGGCCGAGAGCCGAGAAGTCGAGCGGGAACATCTGTTTCTAAAAAAAATCATAACTCCATAACGGTAGCTCTAAACGAGAAACTTGTAGACGCAAAAGATGTAGCTAATAGATCAAAGATAATATAAAAAAATAAATGGTCACCCCTGCATGTACCCTAAATTAAATATAAATTTATTCGTGAAGCCTCAGGCGCTAGTTGCATCACGGCCACTGGAATACCAGACGGTGAATGTAAATGAATTTTTATCTCAGAAACTAGAGCAGCTAGAAAAAAACTTTATTAACAAAAACTCATCGGTATCACGGGATACAACTCCCAGAATTTTTTCATTAAAATCGATAGTACTTTTGAAAATCCCATTTTCTCGGCCGAGAGCCGAGAAGTCGAGCGGGAACATCTGTTTCTAAAAAAAATCATAACTCCATAACGGTAGCTCTAAACGAGAAACTTGTAGACGCAAAAGATGTAGCTAATAGATCAAAGATAATATAAAAAAATAAATGGTCACCCCTGCATGTACCCTAAATTAAATATAAATTTATTCGTGAAGCCTCAGGCGCTAGTTGCATCACGGCCACTGGAATACCAAATGGTGAATGTAGATGAATTTTTATCTCAGAAACTAAAGCAGCTAGAAAAAAACTTTATTAACAAAAACTCATCGGTATCACGGGATACAACTCCCAGAATTTTTTCATTAAAATCGATAGTACTTTTGAAAATCCCATTTTCTCGGCCGAGAGCCGAGAAGTCGAGCGGGAACATCTGTTTCTAAAAAAAATCATAACTCCATAACGGTAGCTCTAAACGAGAAACTTGTAGACGCAAAAGATGTAGCTAATAGATCAAAGATAATATAAAAAAATAAATGGTCACCCCTGCATGTACCCTAAATTAAATATAAATTTATTCGTGAAGCCTCAGGCGCTAGTTGCATCACGGCCACTGGAATACCAGACGGTGAATGTAAATGAATTTTTATCTCAGAAACTAGAGCAGCTAGAAAAAAACTTTATTAACAAAAACTCATCGGTATCACGGGATACAACTCCCAGAATTTTTTCATTAAAATCGATAGTACTTTTGAAAATCCCATTTTCTCGGCCGAGAGCCGAGAAGTCGAGCGGGAACATCTGTTTCTAAAAAAAATCATAACTCCATAACGGTAGCTCTAAACGAGAAACTTGTAGACGCAAAAGATGTAGCTAATAGATCAAAGATAATATAAAAAAATAAATGGTCACCCCTGCATGTACCCTAAATTAAATATAAATTTATTCGTGAAGCCTCAGGCGCTAGTTGCATCACGGCCACTGGAATACCAGACGGTGAATGTAAATGAATTTTTATCTCAGAAACTAGAGCAGCTAGAAAAAAACTTTATTAACAAAAACTCATCGGTATCACGGGATACAACTCCCAGAATTTTTTCATTAAAATCGATAGTACTTTTGAAAATCCCATTTTCATGGCCGAAAGCCGAGAAGTCGAGCGAGAACATGGGTTTCTAAAAAAAATCATAACTCCATAACGGTAGCTCTAAACGAGAAACTTGTAGACGCAAAAGATGTAGCTAATAGATCAAAGATAATATAAAAAAATAAATGGTCACCCCTGCATGTACCCTAAATTAAATATAAATTTATTCGTGAAGCCTCAGGCGCTAGTTGCATCACGGCCACTGGAATACCAGACGGTGAATGTAAATGAATTTTTATCTCAGAAACTAGAGCAGCTAGAAAAAAACTTTATTAACAAAAACTCATCGGTATCACGGGATACAACTCCCAGAATTTTTTCATTAAAATCGATAGTACTTTTGAAAAACCCATTTTCATGGCCGAAAGCCGAGAAGTCGAGCGAGAACATGGGTTTCTAAAAAAAATCATAACTCCATAACGGTAGCTCTAAACGAGAAACTTGTAGACGCAAAAGATGTAGCTAATAGATCAAAGATAATATAAAAAAATAAATGGTCACCCCTGCATGTACCCTAAATTAAATATAAATTTATTCGTGAAGCCTCAGGCGCTAGTTGCATCACGGCCACTGGAATACCAGACGGTGAATGTAAATGAATTTTTATCTCAGAAACTAGAGCAGCTAGAAAAAAACTTTATTAACAAAAACTCATCGGTATCACGGGATACAACTCCCAGAATTTTTTCATTAAAATCGATAGTACTTTTGAAAATCCCATTTTCTCGGCCGAGAGCCGAGAAGTCGAGCGGGAACATCTGTTTCTAAAAAAAATCATAACTCCATAACGGTAGCTCTAAACGAGAAACTTGTAGACGCAAAAGATGTAGCTAATAGATCAAAGATAATATAAAAAAATAAATGGTCACCCCTGCATGTACCCTAAATTAAATATAAATTTATTCGTGAAGCCTCAGGCGCTAGTTGCATCACGGCCACTGGAATACCAGACGGTGAATGTAAATGAATTTTTATCTCAGAAACTAGAGCAGCTAGAAAAAAACTTTATTAACAAAAACTCATCGGTATCACGGGATACAACTCCCAGAATTTTTTCATTAAAATCGATAGTACTTTTGAAAATCCCATTTTCTCGGCCGAGAGCCGAGAAGTCGAGCGGGAACATCTGTTTCTAAAAAAAATCATAACTCCATAACGGTAGCTCTAAACGAGAAACTTGTAGACGCAAAAGATGTAGCTAATAGATCAAAGATAATATAAAAAAATAAATGGTCACCCCTGCATGTACCCTAAATTAAATACAAATTTATTCGTGAAGCCTCAGGCGCTAGTTGCATCACGGCCACTGGAATACCAGACGGTGAATGTAAATGAATTTTTATCTCAGAAACTAGAGCAGCTAGAAAAAAACTTTATTAACAAAAACTCATCGGTATCACGGGATACAACTCCCAGAATTTTTTCATTAAAATCGATAGTACTTTTGAAAATCCCATTTTCATGGCCGAAAGCCGAGAAGTCGAGCGAGAACATGGGTTTCTAAAAAAAATCATAACTCCATAACGGTAGCTCTAAACGAGAAACTTGTAGACGCAAAAGATGTAGCTAATAGATCAAAGATAATATAAAAAAATAAATGGTCACCCCTGCATGTACCCTAAATTAAATATAAATTTATTCGTGAAGCCTCAGGCGCTAGTTGCATCACGGCCACTGGAATACCAAATGGTGAATGTAGATGAATTTTTATCTCAGAAACTAAAGCAGCTAGAAAAAAACTTTATTAACAAAAACTCATCGGTATCACGGGATACAACTCCCAGAATTTTTTCATTAAAATCGATAGTACTTTTGAAAATCCCATTTTCTCGGCCGAGAGCCGAGAAGTCGAGCGGGAACATCTGTTTCTAAAAAAAATCATAACTCCATAACGGTAGCTCTAAACGAGAAACTTGTAGACGCAAAAGATGTAGCTAATAGATCAAAGATAATATAAAAAAATAAATGGTCACCCCTGCATGTACCCTAAATTAAATATAAATTTATTCGTGAAGCCTCAGGCGCTAGTTGCATCACGGCCACTGGAATACCAGACGGTGAATGTAAATGAATTTTTATCTCAGAAACTAGAGCAGCTAGAAAAAAACTTTATTAACAAAAACTCATCGGTATCACGGGATACAACTCCCAGAATTTTTTCATTAAAATCGATAGTACTTTTGAAAATCCCATTTTCTCGGCCGAGAGCCGAGAAGTCGAGCGGGAACATCTGTTTCTAAAAAAAATCATAACTCCATAACGGTAGCTCTAAACGAGAAACTTGTAGACGCAAAAGATGTAGCTAATAGATCAAAGATAATATAAAAAAATAAATGGTCACCCCTGCATGTACCCTAAATTAAATATAAATTTATTCGTGAAGCCTCAGGCGCTAGTTGCATCACGGCCACTGGAATACCAGACGGTGAATGTAAATGAATTTTTATCTCAGAAACTAGAGCAGCTAGAAAAAAACTTTATTAACAAAAACTCATCGGTATCACGGGATACAACTCCCAGAATTTTTTCATTAAAATCGATAGTACTTTTGAAAATCCCATTTTCTCGGCCGAGAGCCGAGAAGTCGAGCGGGAACATCTGTTTCTAAAAAAAATCATAACTCCATAACGGTAGCTCTAAACGAGAAACTTGTAGACGCAAAAGATGTAGCTAATAGATCAAAGATAATATAAAAAAATAAATGGTCACCCCTGCATGTACCCTAAATTAAATATAAATTTATTCGTGAAGCCTCAGGCGCTAGTTGCATCACGGCCACTGGAATACCAAATGGTGAATGTAGATGAATTTTTATCTCAGAAACTAAAGCAGCTAGAAAAAAACTTTATTAACAAAAACTCATCGGTATCACGGGATACAACTCCCAGAATTTTTTCATTAAAATCGATAGTACTTTTGAAAATCCCATTTTCTCGGCCGAGAGCCGAGAAGTCGAGCGGGAACATCTGTTTCTAAAAAAAATCATAACTCCATAACGGTAGCTCTAAACGAGAAACTTGTAGACGCAAAAGATGTAGCTAATAGATCAAAGATAATATAAAAAAATAAATGGTCACCCCTGCATGTACCCTAAATTAAATATAAATTTATTCGTGAAGCCTCAGGCGCTAGTTGCATCACGGCCACTGGAATACCAGACGGTGAATGTAAATGAATTTTTATCTCAGAAACTAGAGCAGCTAGAAAAAAACTTTATTAACAAAAACTCATCGGTATCACGGGATACAACTCCCAGAATTTTTTCATTAAAATCGATAGTACTTTTGAAAATCCCATTTTCATGGCCGAAAGCCGAGAAGTCGAGCGAGAACATGGGTTTCTAAAAAAAATCATAACTCCATAACGGTAGCTCTAAACGAGAAACTTGTAGACGCAAAAGATGTAGCTAATAGATCAAAGATAATATAAAAAAATAAATGGTCACCCCTGCATGTACCCTAAATTAAATATAAATTTATTCGTGAAGCCTCAGGCGCTAGTTGCATCACGGCCACTGGAATACCAGACGGTGAATGTAAATGAATTTTTATCTCAGAAACTAGAGCAGCTAGAAAAAAACTTTATTAACAAAAACTCATCGGTATCACGGGATACAACTCCCAGAATTTTTTCATTAAAATCGATAGTACTTTTGAAAATCCCATTTTCTCGGCCGAGAGCCGAGAAGTCGAGCGGGAACATCTGTTTCTAAAAAAAATCATAACTCCATAACGGTAGCTCTAAACGAGAAACTTGTAGACGCAAAAGATGTAGCTAATAGATCAAAGATAATATAAAAAAATAAATGGTCACCCCTGCATGTACCCTAAATTAAATATAAATTTATTCGTGAAGCCTCAGGCGCTAGTTGCATCACGGCCACTGGAATACCAGACGGTGAATGTAAATGAATTTTTATCTCAGAAACTAGAGCAGCTAGAAAAAAACTTTATTAACAAAAACTCATCGGTATCACGGGATACAACTCCCAGAATTTTTTCATTAAAATCGATAGTACTTTTGAAAATCCCATTTTCTCGGCCGAGAGCCGAGAAGTCGAGCGGGAACATCTGTTTCTAAAAAAAATCATAACTCCATAACGGTAGCTCTAAACGAGAAACTTGTAGACGCAAAAGATGTAGCTAATAGATCAAAGATAATATAAAAAAATAAATGGTCACCCCTGCATGTACCCTAAATTAAATATAAATTTATTCGTGAAGCCTCAGGCGCTAGTTGCATCACGGCCACTGGAATACCAGACGGTGAATGTAAATGAATTTTTATCTCAGAAACTAGAGCAGCTAGAAAAAAACTTTATTAACAAAAACTCATCGGTATCACGGGATACAACTCCCAGAATTTTTTCATTAAAATCGATAGTACTTTTGAAAATCCCATTTTCTCGGCCGAGAGCCGAGAAGTCGAGCGGGAACATCTGTTTCTAAAAAAAATCATAACTCCATAACGGTAGCTCTAAACGAGAAACTTGTAGACGCAAAAGATGTAGCTAATAGATCAAAGATAATATAAAAAAATAAATGGTCACCCCTGCATGTACCCTAAATTAAATATAAATTTATTCGTGAAGCCTCAGGCGCTAGTTGCATCACGGCCACTGGAATACCAGACGGTGAATGTAAATGAATTTTTATCTCAGAAACTAGAGCAGCTAGAAAAAAACTTTATTAACAAAAACTCATCGGTATCACGGGATACAACTCCCAGAATTTTTTCATTAAAATCGATAGTACTTTTGAAAATCCCATTTTCATGGCCGAAAGCCGAGAAGTCGAGCGAGAACATGGGTTTCTAAAAAAAATCATAACTCCATAACGGTAGCTCTAAACGAGAAACTTGTAGACGCAAAAGATGTAGCTAATAGATCAAAGATAATATAAAAAAATAAATGGTCACCCCTGCATGTACCCTAAATTAAATATAAATTTATTCGTGAAGCCTCAGGCGCTAGTTGCATCACGGCCACTGGAATACCAGACGGTGAATGTAAATGAATTTTTATCTCAGAAACTAGAGCAGCTAGAAAAAAACTTTATTAACAAAAACTCATCGGTATCACGGGATACAACTCCCAGAATTTTTTCATTAAAATCGATAGTACTTTTGAAAATCCCATTTTCATGGCCGAAAGCCGAGAAGTCGAGCGAGAACATGGGTTTCTAAAAAAAATCATAACTCCATAACGGTAGCTCTAAACGAGAAACTTGTAGACGCAAAAGATGTAGCTAATAGATCAAAGATAATATAAAAAAATAAATGGTCACCCCTGCATGTACCCTAAATTAAATATAAATTTATTCGTGAAGCCTCAGGCGCTAGTTGCATCACGGCCACTGGAATACCAAATGGTGAATGTAGATGAATTTTTATCTCAGAAACTAAAGCAGCTAGAAAAAAACTTTATTAACAAAAACTCATCGGTATCACGGGATACAACTCCCAGAATTTTTTCATTAAAATCGATAGTACTTTTGAAAATCCCATTTTCTCGGCCGAGAGCCGAGAAGTCGAGCGGGAACATCTGTTTCTAAAAAAAATCATAACTCCATAACGGTAGCTCTAAACGAGAAACTTGTAGACGCAAAAGATGTAGCTAATAGATCAAAGATAATATAAAAAAATAAATGGTCACCCCTGCATGTACCCTAAATTAAATATAAATTTATTCGTGAAGCCTCAGGCGCTAGTTGCATCACGGCCACTGGAATACCAGACGGTGAATGTAAATGAATTTTTATCTCAGAAACTAGAGCAGCTAGAAAAAAACTTTATTAACAAAAACTCATCGGTATCACGGGATACAACTCCCAGAATTTTTTCATTAAAATCGATAGTACTTTTGAAAATCCCATTTTCTCGGCCGAGAGCCGAGAAGTCGAGCGGGAACATCTGTTTCTAAAAAAAATCATAACTCCATAACGGTAGCTCTAAACGAGAAACTTGTAGACGCAAAAGATGTAGCTAATAGATCAAAGATAATATAAAAAAATAAATGGTCACCCCTGCATGTACCCTAAATTAAATATAAATTTATTCGTGAAGCCTCAGGCGCTAGTTGCATCACGGCCACTGGAATACCAGACGGTGAATGTAAATGAATTTTTATCTCAGAAACTAGAGCAGCTAGAAAAAAACTTTATTAACAAAAACTCATCGGTATCACGGGATACAACTCCCAGAATTTTTTCATTAAAATCGATAGTACTTTTGAAAATCCCATTTTCATGGCCGAAAGCCGAGAAGTCGAGCGAGAACATGGGTTTCTAAAAAAAATCATAACTCCATAACGGTAGCTCTAAACGAGAAACTTGTAGACGCAAAAGATGTAGCTAATAGATCAAAGATAATATAAAAAAATAAATGGTCACCCCTGCATGTACCCTAAATTAAATATAAATTTATTCGTGAAGCCTCAGGCGCTAGTTGCATCACGGCCACTGGAATACCAGACGGTGAATGTAAATGAATTTTTATCTCAGAAACTAGAGCAGCTAGAAAAAAACTTTATTAACAAAAACTCATCGGTATCACGGGATACAACTCCCAGAATTTTTTCATTAAAATCGATAGTACTTTTGAAAATCCCATTTTCTCGGCCGAGAGCCGAGAAGTCGAGCGGGAACATCTGTTTCTAAAAAAAATCATAACTCCATAACGGTAGCTCTAAACGAGAAACTTGTAGACGCAAAAGATGTAGCTAATAGATCAAAGATAATATAAAAAAATAAATGGTCACCCCTGCATGTACCCTAAATTAAATATAAATTTATTCGTGAAGCCTCAGGCGCTAGTTGCATCACGGCCACTGGAATACCAGACGGTGAATGTAAATGAATTTTTATCTCAGAAACTAGAGCAGCTAGAAAAAAACTTTATTAACAAAAACTCATCGGTATCACGGGATACAACTCCCAGAATTTTTTCATTAAAATCGATAGTACTTTTGAAAATCCCATTTTCTCGGCCGAGAGCCGAGAAGTCGAGCGGGAACATCTGTTTCTAAAAAAAATCATAACTCCATAACGGTAGCTCTAAACGAGAAACTTGTAGACGCAAAAGATGTAGCTAATAGATCAAAGATAATATAAAAAAATAAATGGTCACCCCTGCATGTACCCTAAATTAAATACAAATTTATTCGTGAAGCCTCAGGCGCTAGTTGCATCACGGCCACTGGAATACCAGACGGTGAATGTAAATGAATTTTTATCTCAGAAACTAGAGCAGCTAGAAAAAAACTTTATTAACAAAAACTCATCGGTATCACGGGATACAACTCCCAGAATTTTTTCATTAAAATCGATAGTACTTTTGAAAATCCCATTTTCATGGCCGAAAGCCGAGAAGTCGAGCGAGAACATGGGTTTCTAAAAAAAATCATAACTCCATAACGGTAGCTCTAAACGAGAAACTTGTAGACGCAAAAGATGTAGCTAATAGATCAAAGATAATATAAAAAAATAAATGGTCACCCCTGCATGTACCCTAAATTAAATATAAATTTATTCGTGAAGCCTCAGGCGCTAGTTGCATCACGGCCACTGGAATACCAAATGGTGAATGTAGATGAATTTTTATCTCAGAAACTAAAGCAGCTAGAAAAAAACTTTATTAACAAAAACTCATCGGTATCACGGGATACAACTCCCAGAATTTTTTCATTAAAATCGATAGTACTTTTGAAAATCCCATTTTCTCGGCCGAGAGCCGAGAAGTCGAGCGGGAACATCTGTTTCTAAAAAAAATCATAACTCCATAACGGTAGCTCTAAACGAGAAACTTGTAGACGCAAAAGATGTAGCTAATAGATCAAAGATAATATAAAAAAATAAATGGTCACCCCTGCATGTACCCTAAATTAAATAGAAATTTATTCGTGAAGCCTCAGGCGCTAGTTGCATCACGGCCACTGGAATACCAGACGGTGAATGTAAATGAATTTTTATCTCAGAAACTAAAGCAGCTAGAAAAAAACTTTATTAACAAAAACTCATCGGTATCACGGGATACAACTCCCAGAATTTTTTCATTAAAATCGATAGTACTTTTGAAAAACCCATTTTCATGGCCGAAAGCCGAGAAGTCGAGCGAGAACATGGGTTTCTAAAAAAAATCATAACTCCATAACGGTAGCTCTAAACGAGAAACTTGTAGACGCAAAAGATGTAGCTAATAGATCAAAGATAATATAAAAAAATAAATGGTCACCCCTGCATGTACCCTAAATTAAATATAAATTTATTCGTGAAGCCTCAGGCGCTAGTTGCATCACGGCCACTGGAATACCAAATGGTGAATGTAGATGAATTTTTATCTCAGAAACTAAAGCAGCTAGAAAAAAACTTTATTAACAAAAACTCATCGGTATCACGGGATACAACTCCCAGAATTTTTTCATTAAAATCGATAGTACTTTTGAAAATCCCATTTTCTCGGCCGAGAGCCGAGAAGTCGAGCGGGAACATCTGTTTCTAAACAAAATCATAACTCCATAACGGTAGCTCTAAACGAGAAACTTGTAGACGCAAAAGATGTAGCTAATAGATCAAAGATAATATAAAAAAATAAATGGTCACCCCTGCATGTACCCTAAATTAAATATAAATTTATTCGTGAAGCCTCAGGCGCTAGTTGCATCACGGCCACTGGAATACCAAATGGTGAATGTAGATGAATTTTTATCTCAGAAACTAAAGCAGCTAGAAAAAAACTTTATTATCAAAAACTCATCGGTATCACGGGATACAACTCCCAGAATTTTTTCATTAAAATCGATAGTACTTTTGAAAATCCCATTTTCTCGGCCGAGAGCCGAGAAGTCGAGCGGGAACATCTGTTTCTAAAAAAAATCATAACTCCATAACGGTAGCTCTAAACGAGAAACTTGTAGACGCAAAAGATGTAGCTAATAGATCAAAGATAATATAAAAAAATAAATGGTCACCCCTGCATGTACCCTAAATTAAATATAAATTTATTCGTGAAGCCTCAGGCGCTAGTTGCATCACGGCCACTGGAATACCAGACGGTGAATGTAAATGAATTTTTATCTCAGAAACTAGAGCAGCTAGAAAAAAACTTTATTAACAAAAACTCATCGGTATCACGGGATACAACTCCCAGAATTTTTTCATTAAAATCGATAGTACTTTTGAAAATCCCATTTTCTCGGCCGAGAGCCGAGAAGTCGAGCGGGAACATCTGTTTCTAAAAAAAATCATAACTCCATAACGGTAGCTCTAAACGAGAAACTTGTAGACGCAAAAGATGTAGCTAATAGATCAAAGATAATATAAAAAAATAAATGGTCACCCCTGCATGTACCCTAAATTAAATATAAATTTATTCGTGAAGCCTCAGGCGCTAGTTGCATCACGGCCACTGGAATACCAGACGGTGAATGTAAATGAATTTTTATCTCAGAAACTAGAGCAGCTAGAAAAAAACTTTATTAACAAAAACTCATCGGTATCACGGGATACAACTCCCAGAATTTTTTCATTAAAATCGATAGTACTTTTGAAAATCCCATTTTCTCGGCCGAGAGCCGAGAAGTTGAGCGGGAACATCTGTTTCTAAAAAAAATCATAACTCCATAACGGTAGCTCTAAACGAGAAACTTGTAGACGCAAAAGATGTAGCTAATAGATCAAAGATAATATAAAAAAATAAATGGTCACCCCTGCATGTACCCTAAATTAAATATAAATTTATTCGTGAAGCCTCAGGCGCTAGTTGCATCACGGCCACTGGAATACCAAATGGTGAATGTAGATGAATTTTTATCTCAGAAACTAGAGCAGCTAGAAAAAAACTTTATTAACAAAAACTCATCGGTATCACGGGATACAACTCCCAGAATTTTTTCATTAAAATCGATAGTACTTTTGAAAATCCCATTTTCTCGGCCGAGAGCCGAGAAGTCGAGCGGGACCATCTGTTTCTAAAAAAAATCATAACTCCATAACGGTAGCTCTAAACGAGAAACTTGTAGACGCAAAAGATGTAGCTAATAGATCAAAGATAATATAAAAAAATAAATGGTCACCCCTGCATGTACCCTAAATTAAATATAAATTTATTCGTGAAGCCTCAGGCGCTAGTTGCATCACGGCCACTGGAATACCAAATGGTGAATGTAAATGAATTTTTATCTCAGAAACTAGAGCAGCTAGAAAAAAACTTTATTAACAAAAACTCATCGGTATCACGGGATACAACTCCCAGAATTTTTTCATTAAAATCGATAGTACTTTTGAAAATCCCATTTTCTCGGCCGAGAGCCGAGAAGTTGAGCGGGAACATCTGTTTCTAAAAAAAATCATAACTCCATAACGGTAGCTCTAAACGAGAAACTTGTAGACGCAAAAGATGTAGCTAATAGATCAAAGATAATATAAAAAAATAAATGGTCACCCCTGCATGTACCCTAAATTAAATATAAATTTATTCGTGAAGCCTCAGGCGCTAGTTGCATCACGGCCACTGGAATACCAAATGGTGAATGTAGATGAATTTTTATCTCAGAAACTAAAGCAGCTAGAAAAAAACTTTATTAACAAAAACTCATCGGTATCACGGGATACAACTCCCAGAATTTTTTCATTAAAATCGATAGTACTTTTGAAAATCCCATTTTCTCGGCCGAGAGCCGAGAAGTCGAGCGGGAACATCTGTTTCTAAAAAAAATCATAACTCCATAACGGTAGCTCTAAACGAGAAACTTGTAGACGCAAAAGATGTAGCTAATAGATCAAAGATAATATAAAAAAATAAATGGTCACCCCTGCATGTACCCTAAATTAAATATAAATTTATTCGTGAAGCCTCAGGCGCTAGTTGCATCACGGCCACTGGAATACCAAATGGTGAATGTAGATGAATTTTTATCTCAGAAACTAAAGCAGCTAGAAAAAAACTTTATTAACAAAAACTCATCGGTATCACGGGATACAACTCCCAGAATTTTTTCATTAAAATCGATAGTACTTTTGAAAATCCCATTTTCTCGGCCGAGAGCCGAGAAGTCGAGCGGGAACATCTGTTTCTAAAAAAAATCATAACTCCATAACGGTAGCTCTAAACGAGAAACTTGTAGACGCAAAAGATGTAGCTAATAGATCAAAGATAATATAAAAAAATAAATGGTCACCCCTGCATGTACCCTAAATTAAATATAAATTTATTCGTGAAGCCTCAGGCGCTAGTTGCATCACGGCCACTGGAATACCAGACGGTGAATGTAAATGAATTTTTATCTCAGAAACTAGAGCAGCTAGAAAAAAACTTTATTAACAAAAACTCATCGGTATCACGGGATACAACTCCCAGAATTTTTTCATTAAAATCGATAGTACTTTTGAAAATCCCATTTTCTCGGCCGAGAGCCGAGAAGTTGAGCGGGAACATCTGTTTCTAAAAAAAATCATAACTCCATAACGGTAGCTCTAAACGAGAAACTTGTAGACGCAAAAGATGTAGCTAATAGATCAAAGATAATATAAAAAAATAAATGGTCACCCCTGCATGTACCCTAAATTAAATATAAATTTATTCGTGAAGCCTCAGGCGCTAGTTGCATCACGGCCACTGGAATACCAAATGGTGAATGTAGATGAATTTTTATCTCAGAAACTAAAGCAGCTAGAAAAAAACTTTATTAACAAAAACTCATCGGTATCACGGGATACAACTCCCAGAATTTTTTCATTAAAATCGATAGTACTTTTGAAAATCCCATTTTCTCGGCCGAGAACCGAGAAGTCGAGCGGGAACATCTGTTTCTAAAAAAAATCATAACTCCATAACGGTAGCTCTAAACGAGAAACTTGTAGACGCAAAAGATGTAGCTAATAGATCAAAGATAATATAAAAAAATAAATGGTCACCCCTGCATGTACCCTAAATTAAATATAAATTTATTCGTGAAGCCTCAGGCGCTAGTTGCATCACGGCCACTGGAATACCAGACGGTGAATGTAAATGAATTTTTATCTCAGAAACTAGAGCAGCTAGAAAAAAACTTTATTAACAAAAACTCATCGGTATCACGGGATACAACTCCCAGAATTTTTTCATTAAAATCGATAGTACTTTTGAAAATCCCATTTTCTCGGCCGAGAGCCGAGAAGTCGAGCGGGAACATCTGTTTCTAAAAAAAATCATAACTCCATAACGGTAGCTCTAAACGAGAAACTTGTAGACGCAAAAGATGTAGCTAATAGATCAAAGATAATATAAAAAAATAAATGGTCACCCCTGCATGTACCCTAAATTAAATATAAATTTATTCGTGAAGCCTCAGGCGCTAGTTGCATCACGGCCACTGGAATACCAAATGGTGAATGTAGATGAATTTTTATCTCAGAAACTAAAGCAGCTAGAAAAAAACTTTATTAACAAAAACTCATCGGTATCACGGGATACAACTCCCAGAATTTTTTCATTAAAATCGATAGTACTTTTGAAAATCCCATTTTCTCGGCCGAGAGCCGAGAAGTCGAGCGGGAACATCTGTTTCTAAACAAAATCATAACTCCATAACGGTAGCTCTAAACGAGAAACTTGTAGACGCAAAAGATGTAGCTAATAGATCAAAGATAATATAAAAAAATAAATGGTCACCCCTGCATGTACCCTAAATTAAATATAAATTTATTCGTGAAGCCTCAGGCGCTAGTTGCATCACGGCCACTGGAATACCAGACGGTGAATGTAAATGAATTTTTATCTCAGAAACTAGAGCAGCTAGAAAAAAACTTTATTAACAAAAACTCATCGGTATCACGGGATACAACTCCCAGAATTTTTTCATTAAAATCGATAGTACTTTTGATAATCCCATTTTCTCGGCCGAGAGCCGAGAAGTCGAGCGGGAACATCTGTTTCTAAAAAAAATCATAACTCCATAACGGTAGCTCTAAACGAGAAACTTGTAGACGCAAAAGATGTAGCTAATAGATCAAAGATAATATAAAAAAATAAATGGTCACCCCTGCATGTACCCTAAATTAAATATAAATTTATTCGTGAAGCCTCAGGCGCTAGTTGCATCACGGCCACTGGAATACCAGACGGTGAATGTAAATGAATTTTTATCTCAGAAACTAGAGCAGCTAGAAAAAAACTTTATTAACAAAAACTCATCGGTATCACGGGATACAACTCCCAGAATTTTTTCATTAAAATCGATAGTACTTTTGAAAATCCCATTTTCTCGGCCGAGAGCCGAGAAGTCGAGCGGGAACATCTGTTTCTAAACAAAATCATAACTCCATAACGGTAGCTCTAAACGAGAAACTTGTAGACGCAAAAGATGTAGCTAATAGATCAAAGATAATATAAAAAAATAAATGGTCACCCCTGCATGTACCCTAAATTAAATATAAATTTATTCGTGAAGCCTCAGGCGCTAGTTGCATCACGGCCACTGGAATACCAGACGGTGAATGTAAATGAATTTTTATCTCAGAAACTAGAGCAGCTAGAAAAAAACTTTATTAACAAAAACTCATCGGTATCACGGGATACAACTCCCAGAATTTTTTCATTAAAATCGATAGTACTTTTGATAATCCCATTTTCTCGGCCGAGAGCCGAGAAGTCGAGCGGGAACATCTGTTTCTAAAAAAAATCATAACTCCATAACGGTAGCTCTAAACGAGAAACTTGTAGACGCAAAAGATGTAGCTAATAGATCAAAGATAATATAAAAAAATAAATGGTCACCCCTGCATGTACCCTAAATTAAATATAAATTTATTCGTGAAGCCTCAGGCGCTAGTTGCATCACGGCCACTGGAATACCAGACGGTGAATGTAAATGAATTTTTATCTCAGAAACTAGAGCAGCTAGAAAAAAACTTTATTAACAAAAACTCATCGGTATCACGGGATACAACTCCCAGAATTTTTTCATTAAAATCGATAGTACTTTTGAAAATCCCATTTTCTCGGCCGAGAGCCGAGAAGTTGAGCGGGAACATCTGTTTCTAAAAAAAATCATAACTCCATAACGGTAGCTCTAAACGAGAAACTTGTAGACGCAAAAGATGTAGCTAATAGATCAAAGATAATATAAAAAAATAAATGGTCACCCCTGCATGTACCCTAAATTAAATATAAATTTATTCGTGAAGCCTCAGGCGCTAGTTGCATCACGGCCACTGGAATACCAAATGGTGAATGTAGATGAATTTTTATCTCAGAAACTAAAGCAGCTAGAAAAAAACTTTATTAACAAAAACTCATCGGTATCACGGGATACAACTCCCAGAATTTTTTCATTAAAATCGATAGTACTTTTGAAAATCCCATTTTCTCGGCCGAGAACCGAGAAGTCGAGCGGGAACATCTGTTTCTAAAAAAAATCATAACTCCATAACGGTAGCTCTAAACGAGAAACTTGTAGACGCAAAAGATGTAGCTAATAGATCAAAGATAATATAAAAAAATAAATGGTCACCCCTGCATGTACCCTAAATTAAATATAAATTTATTCGTGAAGCCTCAGGCGCTAGTTGCATCACGGCCACTGGAATACCAGACGGTGAATGTAAATGAATTTTTATCTCAGAAACTAGAGCAGCTAGAAAAAAACTTTATTAACAAAAACTCATCGGTATCACGGGATACAACTCCCAGAATTTTTTCATTAAAATCGATAGTACTTTTGATAATCCCATTTTCTCGGCCGAGAGCCGAGAAGTCGAGCGGGAACATCTGTTTCTAAAAAAAATCATAACTCCATAACGGTAGCTCTAAACGAGAAACTTGTAGACGCAAAAGATGTAGCTAATAGATCAAAGATAATATAAAAAAATAAATGGTCACCCCTGCATGTACCCTAAATTAAATATAAATTTATTCGTGAAGCCTCAGGCGCTAGTTGCATCACGGCCACTGGAATACCAGACGGTGAATGTAAATGAATTTTTATCTCAGAAACTAGAGCAGCTAGAAAAAAACTTTATTAACAAAAACTCATCGGTATCACGGGATACAACTCCCAGAATTTTTTCATTAAAATCGATAGTACTTTTGAAAATCCCATTTTCTCGGCCGAGAGCCGAGAAGTTGAGCGGGAACATCTGTTTCTAAAAAAAATCATAACTCCATAACGGTAGCTCTAAACGAGAAACTTGTAGACGCAAAAGATGTAGCTAATAGATCAAAGATAATATAAAAAAATAAATGGTCACCCCTGCATGTACCCTAAATTAAATATAAATTTATTCGTGAAGCCTCAGGCGCTAGTTGCATCACGGCCACTGGAATACCAAATGGTGAATGTAGATGAATTTTTATCTCAGAAACTAAAGCAGCTAGAAAAAAACTTTATTAACAAAAACTCATCGGTATCACGGGATACAACTCCCAGAATTTTTTCATTAAAATCGATAGTACTTTTGAAAATCCCATTTTCTCGGCCGAGAGCCGAGAAGTCGAGCGGGAACATCTGTTTCTAAACAAAATCATAACTCCATAACGGTAGCTCTAAACGAGAAACTTGTAGACGCAAAAGATGTAGCTAATAGATCAAAGATAATATAAAAAAATAAATGGTCACCCCTGCATGTACCCTAAATTAAATATAAATTTATTCGTGAAGCCTCAGGCGCTAGTTGCATCACGGCCACTGGAATACCAAATGGTGAATGTAGATGAATTTTTATCTCAGAAACTAAAGCAGCTAGAAAAAAACTTTATTATCAAAAACTCATCGGTATCACGGGATACAACTCCCAGAATTTTTTCATTAAAATCGATAGTACTTTTGATAATCCCATTTTCTCGGCCGAGAGCCGAGAAGTCGAGCGGGAACATCTGTTTCTAAAAAAAATCATAACTCCATAACGGTAGCTCTAAACGAGAAACTTGTAGACGCAAAAGATGTAGCTAATAGATCAAAGATAATATAAAAAAATAAATGGTCACCCCTGCATGTACCCTAAATTAAATATAAATTTATTCGTGAAGCCTCAGGCGCTAGTTGCATCACGGCCACTGGAATACCAGACGGTGAATGTAAATGAATTTTTATCTCAGAAACTAGAGCAGCTAGAAAAAAACTTTATTAACAAAAACTCATCGGTATCACGGGATACAACTCCCAGAATTTTTTCATTAAAATCGATAGTACTTTTGAAAATCCCATTTTCTCGGCCGAGAGCCGAGAAGTCGAGCGGGAACATCTGTTTCTAAAAAAAATCATAACTCCATAACGGTAGCTCTAAACGAGAAACTTGTAGACGCAAAAGATGTAGCTAATAGATCAAAGATAATATAAAAAAATAAATGGTCACCCCTGCATGTACCCTAAATTAAATATAAATTTATTCGTGAAGCCTCAGGCGCTAGTTGCATCACGGCCACTGGAATACCAAATGGTGAATGTAGATGAATTTTTATCTCAGAAACTAAAGCAGCTAGAAAAAAACTTTATTAACAAAAACTCATCGGTATCACGGGATACAACTCCCAGAATTTTTTCATTAAAATCGATAGTACTTTTGAAAATCCCATTTTCTCGGCCGAGAGCCGAGAAGTCGAGCGGGAACATCTGTTTCTAAAAAAAATCATAACTCCATAACGGTAGCTCTAAACGAGAAACTTGTAGACGCAAAAGATGTAGCTAATAGATCAAAGATAATATAAAAAAATAAATGGTCACCCCTGCATGTACCCTAAATTAAATATAAATTTATTCGTGAAGCCTCAGGCGCTAGTTGCATCACGGCCACTGGAATACCAAATGGTGAATGTAGATGAATTTTTATCTCAGAAACTAAAGCAGCTAGAAAAAAACTTTATTATCAAAAACTCATCGGTATCACGGGATACAACTCCCAGAATTTTTTCATTAAAATCGATAGTACTTTTGAAAATCCCATTTTCTCGGCCGAGAGCCGAGAAGTCGAGCGGGAACATCTGTTTCTAAAAAAAATCATAACTCCATAACGGTAGCTCTAAACGAGAAACTTGTAGACGCAAAAGATGTAGCTAATAGATCAAAGATAATATAAAAAAATAAATGGTCACCCCTGCATGTACCCTAAATTAAATATAAATTTATTCGTGAAGCCTCAGGCGCTAGTTGCATCACGGCCACTGGAATACCAAATGGTGAATGTAGATGAATTTTTATCTCAGAAACTAAAGCAGCTAGAAAAAAACTTTATTAACAAAAACTCATCGGTATCACGGGATACAACTCCCAGAATTTTTTCATTAAAATCGATAGTACTTTTGAAAATCCCATTTTCTCGGCCGAGAGCCGAGAAGTCGAGCGGGAACATCTGTTTCTAAAAAAAATCATAACTCCATAACGGTAGCTCTAAACGAGAAACTTGTAGACGCAAAAGATGTAGCTAATAGATCAAAGATAATATAAAAAAATAAATGGTCACCCCTGCATGTACCCTAAATTAAATATAAATTTATTCGTGAAGCCTCAGGCGCTAGTTGCATCACGGCCACTGGAATACCAAATGGTGAATGTAGATGAATTTTTATCTCAGAAACTAAAGCAGCTAGAAAAAAACTTTATTATCAAAAACTCATCGGTATCACGGGATACAACTCCCAGAATTTTTTCATTAAAATCGATAGTACTTTTGAAAATCCCATTTTCTCGGCCGAGAGCCGAGAAGTCGAGCGGGAACATCTGTTTCTAAAAAAAATCATAACTCCATAACGGTAGCTCTAAACGAGAAACTTGTAGACGCAAAAGATGTAGCTAATAGATCAAAGATAATATAAAAAAATAAATGGTCACCCCTGCATGTACCCTAAATTAAATATAAATTTATTCGTGAAGCCTCAGGCGCTAGTTGCATCACGGCCACTGGAATACCAAATGGTGAATGTAGATGAATTTTTATCTCAGAAACTAAAGCAGCTAGAAAAAAACTTTATTAACAAAAACTCATCGGTATCACGGGATACAACTCCCAGAATTTTTTCATTAAAATCGATAGTACTTTTGAAAATCCCATTTTCTCGGCCGAGAGCCGAGAAGTCGAGCGGGAACATCTGTTTCTAAAAAAAATCATAACTCCATAACGGTAGCTCTAAACGAGAAACTTGTAGACGCAAAAGATGTAGCTAATAGATCAAAGATAATATAAAAAAATAAATGGTCACCCCTGCATGTACCCTAAATTAAATATAAATTTATTCGTGAAGCCTCAGGCGCTAGTTGCATCACGGCCACTGGAATACCAAATGGTGAATGTAGATGAATTTTTATCTCAGAAACTAAAGCAGCTAGAAAAAAACTTTATTATCAAAAACTCATCGGTATCACGGGATACAACTCCCAGAATTTTTTCATTAAAATCGATAGTACTTTTGAAAATCCCATTTTCTCGGCCGAGAGCCGAGAAGTCGAGCGGGAACATCTGTTTCTAAAAAAAATCATAACTCCATAACGGTAGCTCTAAACGAGAAACTTGTAGACGCAAAAGATGTAGCTAATAGATCAAAGATAATATAAAAAAATAAATGGTCACCCCTGCATGTACCCTAAATTAAATATAAATTTATTCGTGAAGCCTCAGGCGCTAGTTGCATCACGGCCACTGGAATACCAAATGGTGAATGTAGATGAATTTTTATCTCAGAAACTAAAGCAGCTAGAAAAAAACTTTATTAACAAAAACTCATCGGTATCACGGGATACAACTCCCAGAATTTTTTCATTAAAATCGATAGTACTTTTGAAAATCCCATTTTCTCGGCCGAGAGCCGAGAAGTCGAGCGGGAACATCTGTTTCTAAAAAAAATCATAACTCCATAACGGTAGCTCTAAACGAGAAACTTGTAGACGCAAAAGATGTAGCTAATAGATCAAAGATAATATAAAAAAAATAAATGGTCACCCCTGCATGTACCCTAAATTAAATATAAATTTATTCGTGAAGCCTCAGGCGCTAGTTGCATCACGGCCACTGGAATACCAAATGGTGAATGTAGATGAATTTTTATCTCAGAAACTAAAGCAGCTAGAAAAAAACTTTATTAACAAAAACTCATCGGTATCACGGGATACAACTCCCAGAATTTTTTCATTAAAATCGATAGTACTTTTGAAAATCCCATTTTCTCGGCCGAGAGCCGAGAAGTCGAGCGGGAACATCTGTTTCTAAAAAAAATCATAACTCCATAACGGTAGCTCTAAACGAGAAACTTGTAGACGCAAAAGATGTAGCTAATAGATCAAAGATAATATAAAAAAATAAATGGTCACCCCTGCATGTACCCTAAATTAAATATAAATTTATTCGTGAAGCCTCAGGCGCTAGTTGCATCACGGCCACTGGAATACCAAATGGTGAATGTAGATGAATTTTTATCTCAGAAACTAAAGCAGCTAGAAAAAAACTTTATTATCAAAAACTCATCGGTATCACGGGATACAACTCCCAGAATATTTTCATTAAAATCGATAGTACTTTTGAAAATCCCATTTTCTCGGCCGAGAGCCGAGAAGTCGAGCGGGAACATCTGTTTCTAAAAAAAATCATAACTCCATAACGGTAGCTCTAAACGAGAAACTTGTAGACGCAAAAGATGTAGCTAATAGATCAAAGATAATATAAAAAAATAAATGGTCACCCCTGCATGTACCCTAAATTAAATATAAATTTATTCGTGAAGCCTCAGGCGCTAGTTGCATCACGGCCACTGGAATACCAGACGGTGAATGTAAATGAATTTTTATCTCAGAAACTAGAGCAGCTAGAAAAAAACTTTATTAACAAAAACTCATCGGTATCACGGGATACAACTCCCAGAATTTTTTCATTAAAATCGATAGTACTTTTGAAAATCCCATTTTCTCGGCCGAGAGCCGAGAAGTCGAGCGGGAACATCTGTTTCTAAAAAAAATCATAACTCCATAACGGTAGCTCTAAACGAGAAACTTGTAGACGCAAAAGATGTAGCTAATAGATCAAAGATAATATAAAAAAATAAATGGTCACCCCTGCATGTACCCTAAATTAAATATAAATTTATTCGTGAAGCCTCAGGCGCTAGTTGCATCACGGCCACTGGAATACCAAATGGTGAATGTAGATGAATTTTTATCTCAGAAACTAAAGCAGCTAGAAAAAAACTTTATTATCAAAAACTCATCGGTATCACGGGATACAACTCCCAGAATTTTTTCATTAAAATCGATAGTACTTTTGAAAATCCCATTTTCTCGGCCGAGAGCCGAGAAGTCGAGCGGGAACATCTGTTTCTAAAAAAAATCATAACTCCATAACGGTAGCTCTAAACGAGAAACTTGTAGACGCAAAAGATGTAGCTAATAGATCAAAGATAATATAAAAAAATAAATGGTCACCCCTGCATGTACCCTAAATTAAATATAAATTTATTCGTGAAGCCTCAGGCGCTAGTTGCATCACGGCCACTGGAATACCAAATGGTGAATGTAGATGAATTTTTATCTCAGAAACTAAAGCAGCTAGAAAAAAACTTTATTAACAAAAACTCATCGGTATCACGGGATACAACTCCCAGAATTTTTTCATTAAAATCGATAGTACTTTTGAAAATCCCATTTTCTCGGCCGAGAGCCGAGAAGTCGAGCGGGAACATCTGTTTCTAAAAAAAATCATAACTCCATAACGGTAGCTCTAAACGAGAAACTTGTAGACGCAAAAGATGTAGCTAATAGATCAAAGATAATATAAAAAAATAAATGGTCACCCCTGCATGTACCCTAAATTAAATATAAATTTATTCGTGAAGCCTCAGGCGCTAGTTGCATCACGGCCACTGGAATACCAAATGGTGAATGTAGATGAATTTTTATCTCAGAAACTAAAGCAGCTAGAAAAAAACTTTATTATCAAAAACTCATCGGTATCACGGGATACAACTCCCAGAATTTTTTCATTAAAATCGATAGTACTTTTGAAAATCCCATTTTCTCGGCCGAGAGCCGAGAAGTTGAGCGGGAACATCTGTTTCTAAAAAAAATCATAACTCCATAACGGTAGCTCTAAACGAGAAACTTGTAGACGCAAAAGATGTAGCTAATAGATCAAAGATAATATAAAAAAATAAATGGTCACCCCTGCATGTACCCTAAATTAAATATAAATTTATTCGTGAAGCCTCAGGCGCTAGTTGCATCACGGCCACTGGAATACCAAATGGTGAATGTAGATGAATTTTTATCTCAGAAACTAAAGCAGCTAGAAAAAAACTTTATTAACAAAAACTCATCGGTATCACGGGATACAACTCCCAGAATTTTTTCATTAAAATCGATAGTACTTTTGAAAATCCCATTTTCTCGGCCGAGAGCCGAGAAGTCGAGCGGGAACATCTGTTTCTAAAAAAAATCATAACTCCATAACGGTAGCTCTAAACGAGAAACTTGTAGACGCAAAAGATGTAGCTAATAGATCAAAGATAATATAAAAAAATAAATGGTCACCCCTGCATGTACCCTAAATTAAATATAAATTTATTCGTGAAGCCTCAGGCGCTAGTTGCATCACGGCCACTGGAATACCAAATGGTGAATGTAGATGAATTTTTATCTCAGAAACTAAAGCAGCTAGAAAAAAACTTTATTAACAAAAACTCATCGGTATCACGGGATACAACTCCCAGAATTTTTTCATTAAAATCGATAGTACTTTTGAAAATCCCATTTTCTCGGCCGAGAGCCGAGAAGTCGAGCGGGAACATCTGTTTCTAAAAAAAATCATAACTCCATAACGGTAGCTCTAAACGAGAAACTTGTAGACGCAAAAGATGTAGCTAATAGATCAAAGATAATATAAAAAAATAAATGGTCACCCCTGCATGTACCCTAAATTAAATATAAATTTATTCGTGAAGCCTCAGGCGCTAGTTGCATCACGGCCACTGGAATACCAAATGGTGAATGTAGATGAATTTTTATCTCAGAAACTAAAGCAGCTAGAAAAAAACTTTATTAACAAAAACTCATCGGTATCACGGGATACAACTCCCAGAATTTTTTCATTAAAATCGATAGTACTTTTGAAAATCCCATTTTCTCGGCCGAGAGCCGAGAAGTCGAGCGGGAACATCTGTTTCTAAAAAAAATCATAACTCCATAACGGTAGCTCTAAACGAGAAACTTGTAGACGCAAAAGATGTAGCTAATAGATCAAAGATAATATAAAAAAATAAATGGTCACCCCTGCATGTACCCTAAATTAAATATAAATTTATTCGTGAAGCCTCAGGCGCTAGTTGCATCACGGCCACTGGAATACCAGACGGTGAATGTAAATGAATTTTTATCTCAGAAACTAGAGCAGCTAGAAAAAAACTTTATTAACAAAAACTCATCGGTATCACGGGATACAACTCCCAGAATTTTTTCATTAAAATCGATAGTACTTTTGAAAATCCCATTTTCTCGGCCGAGAGCCGAGAAGTCGAGCGGGAACATCTGTTTCTAAAAAAAATCATAACTCCATAACGGTAGCTCTAAACGAGAAACTTGTAGACGCAAAAGATGTAGCTAATAGATCAAAGATAATATAAAAAAATAAATGGTCACCCCTGCATGTACCCTAAATTAAATATAAATTTATTCGTGAAGCCTCAGGCGCTAGTTGCATCACGGCCACTGGAATACCAAATGGTGAATGTAGATGAATTTTTATCTCAGAAACTAAAGCAGCTAGAAAAAAACTTTATTAACAAAAACTCATCGGTATCACGGGATACAACTCCCAGAATTTTTTCATTAAAATCGATAGTACTTTTGAAAATCCCATTTTCTCGGCCGAGAGCCGAGAAGTCGAGCGGGAACATCTGTTTCTAAAAAAAATCATAACTCCATAACGGTAGCTCTAAACGAGAAACTTGTAGACGCAAAAGATGTAGCTAATAGATCAAAGATAATATAAAAAAATAAATGGTCACCCCTGCATGTACCCTAAATTAAATATAAATTTATTCGTGAAGCCTCAGGCGCTAGTTGCATCACGGCCACTGGAATACCAGACGGTGAATGTAAATGAATTTTTATCTCAGAAACTAGAGCAGCTAGAAAAAAACTTTATTAACAAAAACTCATCGGTATCACGGGATACAACTCCCAGAATTTTTTCATTAAAATCGATAGTACTTTTGAAAATCCCATTTTCTCGGCCGAGAGCCGAGAAGTCGAGCGGGAACATCTGTTTCTAAAAAAAATCATAACTCCATAACGGTAGCTCTAAACGAGAAACTTGTAGACGCAAAAGATGTAGCTAATAGATCAAAGATAATATAAAAAAATAAATGGTCACCCCTGCATGTACCCTAAATTAAATATAAATTTATTCGTGAAGCCTCAGGCGCTAGTTGCATCACGGCCACTGGAATACCAAATGGTGAATGTAGATGAATTTTTATCTCAGAAACTAAAGCAGCTAGAAAAAAACTTTATTAACAAAAACTCATCGGTATCACGGGATACAACTCCCAGAATTTTTTCATTAAAATCGATAGTACTTTTGAAAATCCCATTTTCTCGGCCGAGAGCCGAGAAGTCGAGCGGGAACATCTGTTTCTAAAAAAAATCATAACTCCATAACGGTAGCTCTAAACGAGAAACTTGTAGACGCAAAAGATGTAGCTAATAGATCAAAGATAATATAAAAAAATAAATGGTCACCCCTGCATGTACCCTAAATTAAATATAAATTTATTCGTGAAGCCTCAGGCGCTAGTTGCATCACGGCCACTGGAATACCAAATGGTGAATGTAGATGAATTTTTATCTCAGAAACTAAAGCAGCTAGAAAAAAACTTTATTAACAAAAACTCATCGGTATCACGGGATACAACTCCCAGAATTTTTTCATTAAAATCGATAGTACTTTTGAAAATCCCATTTTCTCGGCCGAGAGCCGAGAAGTCGAGCGGGAACATCTGTTTCTAAAAAAAATCATAACTCCATAACGGTAGCTCTAAACGAGAAACTTGTAGACGCAAAAGATGTAGCTAATAGATCAAAGATAATATAAAAAAATAAATGGTCACCCCTGCATGTACCCTAAATTAAATATAAATTTATTCGTGAAGCCTCAGGCGCTAGTTGCATCACGGCCACTGGAATACCAAATGGTGAATGTAGATGAATTTTTATCTCAGAAACTAAAGCAGCTAGAAAAAAACTTTATTAACAAAAACTCATCGGTATCACGGGATACAACTCCCAGAATTTTTTCATTAAAATCGATAGTACTTTTGAAAATCCCATTTTCTCGGCCGAGAGCCGAGAAGTCGAGCGGGAACATCTGTTTCTAAAAAAAATCATAACTCCATAACGGTAGCTCTAAACGAGAAACTTGTAGACGCAAAAGATGTAGCTAATAGATCAAAGATAATATAAAAAAATAAATGGTCACCCCTGCATGTACCCTAAATTAAATATAAATTTATTCGTGAAGCCTCAGGCGCTAGTTGCATCACGGCCACTGGAATACCAAATGGTGAATGTAGATGAATTTTTATCTCAGAAACTAAAGCAGCTAGAAAAAAACTTTATTATCAAAAACTCATCGGTATCACGGGATACAACTCCCAGAATTTTTTCATTAAAATCGATAGTACTTTTGAAAATCCCATTTTCTCGGCCGAGAGCCGAGAAGTCGAGCGGGAACATCTGTTTCTAAAAAAAATCATAACTCCATAACGGTAGCTCTAAACGAGAAACTTGTAGACGCAAAAGATGTAGCTAATAGATCAAAGATAATATAAAAAAATAAATGGTCACCCCTGCATGTACCCTAAATTAAATATAAATTTATTCGTGAAGCCTCAGGCGCTAGTTGCATCACGGCCACTGGAATACCAAATGGTGAATGTAGATGAATTTTTATCTCAGAAACTAAAGCAGCTAGAAAAAAACTTTATTAACAAAAACTCATCGGTATCACGGGATACAACTCCCAGAATTTTTTCATTAAAATCGATAGTACTTTTGAAAATCCCATTTTCTCGGCCGAGAGCCGAGAAGTCGAGCGGGAACATCTGTTTCTAAACAAAATCATAACTCCATAACGGTAGCTCTAAACGAGAAACTTGTAGACGCAAAAGATGTAGCTAATAGATCAAAGATAATATAAAAAAATAAATGGTCACCCCTGCATGTACCCTAAATTAAATATAAATTTATTCGTGAAGCCTCAGGCGCTAGTTGCATCACGGCCACTGGAATACCAAATGGTGAATGTAGATGAATTTTTATCTCAGAAACTAAAGCAGCTAGAAAAAAACTTTATTAACAAAAACTCATCGGTATCACGGGATACAACTCCCAGAATTTTTTCATTAAAATCGATAGTACTTTTGAAAATCCCATTTTCTCGGCCGAGAGCCGAGAAGTCGAGCGGGAACATCTGTTTCTAAAAAAAATCATAACTCCATAACGGTAGCTCTAAACGAGAAACTTGTAGACGCAAAAGATGTAGCTAATAGATCAAAGATAATATAAAAAAATAAATGGTCACCCCTGCATGTACCCTAAATTAAATATAAATTTATTCGTGAAGCCTCAGGCGCTAGTTGCATCACGGCCACTGGAATACCAAATGGTGAATGTAGATGAATTTTTATCTCAGAAACTAAAGCAGCTAGAAAAAAACTTTATTAACAAAAACTCATCGGTATCACGGGATACAACTCCCAGAATTTTTTCATTAAAATCGATAGTACTTTTGAAAATCCCATTTTCTCGGCCGAGAGCCGAGAAGTCGAGCGGGAACATCTGTTTCTAAAAAAAATCATAACTCCATAACGGTAGCTCTAAACGAGAAACTTGTAGACGCAAAAGATGTAGCTAATAGATCAAAGATAATATAAAAAAATAAATGGTCACCCCTGCATGTACCCTAAATTAAATATAAATTTATTCGTGAAGCCTCAGGCGCTAGTTGCATCACGGCCACTGGAATACCAGACGGTGAATGTAAATGAATTTTTATCTCAGAAACTAGAGCAGCTAGAAAAAAACTTTATTAACAAAAACTCATCGGTATCACGGGATACAACTCCCAGAATTTTTTCATTAAAATCGATAGTACTTTTGAAAATCCCATTTTCTCGGCCGAGAGCCGAGAAGTCGAGCGGGAACATCTGTTTCTAAAAAAAATCATAACTCCATAACGGTAGCTCTAAACGAGAAACTTGTAGACGCAAAAGATGTAGCTAATAGATCAAAGATAATATAAAAAAATAAATGGTCACCCCTGCATGTACCCTAAATTAAATATAAATTTATTCGTGAAGCCTCAGGCGCTAGTTGCATCACGGCCACTGGAATACCAAATGGTGAATGTAGATGAATTTTTATCTCAGAAACTAAAGCAGCTAGAAAAAAACTTTATTAACAAAAACTCATCGGTATCACGGGATACAACTCCCAGAATTTTTTCATTAAAATCGATAGTACTTTTGAAAATCCCATTTTCTCGGCCGAGAGCCGAGAAGTCGAGCGGGAACATCTGTTTCTAAAAAAAATCATAACTCCATAACGGTAGCTCTAAACGAGAAACTTGTAGACGCAAAAGATGTAGCTAATAGATCAAAGATAATATAAAAAAATAAATGGTCACCCCTGCATGTACCCTAAATTAAATATAAATTTATTCGTGAAGCCTCAGGCGCTAGTTGCATCACGGCCACTGGAATACCAAATGGTGAATGTAGATGAATTTTTATCTCAGAAACTAAAGCAGCTAGAAAAAAACTTTATTAACAAAAACTCATCGGTATCACGGGATACAACTCCCAGAATTTTTTCATTAAAATCGATAGTACTTTTGAAAATCCCATTTTCTCGGCCGAGAGCCGAGAAGTCGAGCGGGAACATCTGTTTCTAAAAAAAATCATAACTCCATAACGGTAGCTCTAAACGAGAAACTTGTAGACGCAAAAGATGTAGCTAATAGATCAAAGATAATATAAAAAAATAAATGGTCACCCCTGCATGTACCCTAAATTAAATATAAATTTATTCGTGAAGCCTCAGGCGCTAGTTGCATCACGGCCACTGGAATACCAAATGGTGAATGTAGATGAATTTTTATCTCAGAAACTAAAGCAGCTAGAAAAAAACTTTATTATCAAAAACTCATCGGTATCACGGGATACAACTCCCAGAATTTTTTCATTAAAATCGATAGTACTTTTGAAAATCCCATTTTCTCGGCCGAGAGCCGAGAAGTCGAGCGGGAACATCTGTTTCTAAAAAAAATCATAACTCCATAACGGTAGCTCTAAACGAGAAACTTGTAGACGCAAAAGATGTAGCTAATAGATCAAAGATAATATAAAAAAATAAATGGTCACCCCTGCATGTACCCTAAATTAAATATAAATTTATTCGTGAAGCCTCAGGCGCTAGTTGCATCACGGCCACTGGAATACCAAATGGTGAATGTAGATGAATTTTTATCTCAGAAACTAAAGCAGCTAGAAAAAAACTTTATTATCAAAAACTCATCGGTATCACGGGATACAACTCCCAGAATTTTTTCATTAAAATCGATAGTACTTTTGAAAATCCCATTTTCTCGGCCGAGAGCCGAGAAGTCGAGCGGGAACATCTGTTTCTAAAAAAAATCATAACTCCATAACGGTAGCTCTAAACGAGAAACTTGTAGACGCAAAAGATGTAGCTAATAGATCAAAGATAATATAAAAAAATAAATGGTCACCCCTGCATGTACCCTAAATTAAATATAAATTTATTCGTGAAGCCTCAGGCGCTAGTTGCATCACGGCCACTGGAATACCAAATGGTGAATGTAGATGAATTTTTATCTCAGAAACTAAAGCAGCTAGAAAAAAACTTTATTAACAAAAACTCATCGGTATCACGGGATACAACTCCCAGAATTTTTTCATTAAAATCGATAGTACTTTTGAAAATCCCATTTTCTCGGCCGAGAGCCGAGAAGTCGAGCGGGAACATCTGTTTCTAAAAAAAATCATAACTCCATAACGGTAGCTCTAAACGAGAAACTTGTAGACGCAAAAGATGTAGCTAATAGATCAAAGATAATATAAAAAAATAAATGGTCACCCCTGCATGTACCCTAAATTAAATATAAATTTATTCGTGAAGCCTCAGGCGCTAGTTGCATCACGGCCACTGGAATACCAAATGGTGAATGTAGATGAATTTTTATCTCAGAAACTAAAGCAGCTAGAAAAAAACTTTATTAACAAAAACTCATCGGTATCACGGGATACAACTCCCAGAATTTTTTCATTAAAATCGATAGTACTTTTGAAAATCCCATTTTCTCGGCCGAGAGCCGAGAAGTCGAGCGGGAACATCTGTTTCTAAAAAAAATCATAACTCCATAACGGTAGCTCTAAACGAGAAACTTGTAGACGCAAAAGATGTAGCTAATAGATCAAAGATAATATAAAAAAATAAATGGTCACCCCTGCATGTACCCTAAATTAAATATAAATTTATTCGTGAAGCCTCAGGCGCTAGTTGCATCACGGCCACTGGAATACCAGACGGTGAATGTAAATGAATTTTTATCTCAGAAACTAGAGCAGCTAGAAAAAAACTTTATTAACAAAAACTCATCGGTATCACGGGATACAACTCCCAGAATTTTTTCATTAAAATCGATAGTACTTTTGAAAATCCCATTTTCTCGGCCGAGAGCCGAGAAGTCGAGCGGGAACATCTGTTTCTAAAAAAAATCATAACTCCATAACGGTAGCTCTAAACGAGAAACTTGTAGACGCAAAAGATGTAGCTAATAGATCAAAGATAATATAAAAAAATAAATGGTCACCCCTGCATGTACCCTAAATTAAATATAAATTTATTCGTGAAGCCTCAGGCGCTAGTTGCATCACGGCCACTGGAATACCAAATGGTGAATGTAGATGAATTTTTATCTCAGAAACTAAAGCAGCTAGAAAAAAACTTTATTAACAAAAACTCATCGGTATCACGGGATACAACTCCCAGAATTTTTTCATTAAAATCGATAGTACTTTTGAAAATCCCATTTTCTCGGCCGAGAGCCGAGAAGTCGAGCGGGAACATCTGTTTCTAAAAAAAATCATAACTCCATAACGGTAGCTCTAAACGAGAAACTTGTAGACGCAAAAGATGTAGCTAATAGATCAAAGATAATATAAAAAAATAAATGGTCACCCCTGCATGTACCCTAAATTAAATATAAATTTATTCGTGAAGCCTCAGGCGCTAGTTGCATCACGGCCACTGGAATACCAGACGGTGAATGTAAATGAATTTTTATCTCAGAAACTAGAGCAGCTAGAAAAAAACTTTATTAACAAAAACTCATCGGTATCACGGGATACAACTCCCAGAATTTTTTCATTAAAATCGATAGTACTTTTGAAAATCCCATTTTCTCGGCCGAGAGCCGAGAAGTCGAGCGGGAACATCTGTTTCTAAAAAAAATCATAACTCCATAACGGTAGCTCTAAACGAGAAACTTGTAGACGCAAAAGATGTAGCTAATAGATCAAAGATAATATAAAAAAATAAATGGTCACCCCTGCATGTACCCTAAATTAAATATAAATTTATTCGTGAAGCCTCAGGCGCTAGTTGCATCACGGCCACTGGAATACCAAATGGTGAATGTAGATGAATTTTTATCTCAGAAACTAAAGCAGCTAGAAAAAAACTTTATTAACAAAAACTCATCGGTATCACGGGATACAACTCCCAGAATTTTTTCATTAAAATCGATAGTACTTTTGAAAATCCCATTTTCTCGGCCGAGAGCCGAGAAGTCGAGCGGGAACATCTGTTTCTAAAAAAAATCATAACTCCATAACGGTAGCTCTAAACGAGAAACTTGTAGACGCAAAAGATGTAGCTAATAGATCAAAGATAATATAAAAAAATAAATGGTCACCCCTGCATGTACCCTAAATTAAATATAAATTTATTCGTGAAGCCTCAGGCGCTAGTTGCATCACGGCCACTGGAATACCAAATGGTGAATGTAGATGAATTTTTATCTCAGAAACTAAAGCAGCTAGAAAAAAACTTTATTAACAAAAACTCATCGGTATCACGGGATACAACTCCCAGAATTTTTTCATTAAAATCGATAGTACTTTTGAAAATCCCATTTTCATGGCCGAAAGCCGAGAAGTCGAGCGAGAACATGGGTTTCTAAAAAAAATCATAACTCCATAACGGTAGCTCTAAACGAGAAACTTGTAGACGCAAAAGATGTAGCTAATAGATCAAAGATAATATAAAAAAATAAATGGTCACCCCTGCATGTACCCTAAATTAAATATAAATTTATTCGTGAAGCCTCAGGCGCTAGTTGCATCACGGCCACTGGAATACCAAATGGTGAATGTAGATGAATTTTTATCTCAGAAACTAAAGCAGCTAGAAAAAAACTTTATTAACAAAAACTCATCGGTATCACGGGATACAACTCCCAGAATTTTTTCATTAAAATCGATAGTACTTTTGAAAATCCCATTTTCTCGGCCGAGAGCCGAGAAGTCGAGCGGGAACATCTGTTTCTAAAAAAAATCATAACTCCATAACGGTAGCTCTAAACGAGAAACTTGTAGACGCAAAAGATGTAGCTAATAGATCAAAGATAATATAAAAAAATAAATGGTCACCCCTGCATGTACCCTAAATTAAATATAAATTTATTCGTGAAGCCTCAGGCGCTAGTTGCATCACGGCCACTGGAATACCAAATGGTGAATGTAGATGAATTTTTATCTCAGAAACTAAAGCAGCTAGAAAAAAACTTTATTAACAAAAACTCATCGGTATCACGGGATACAACTCCCAGAATTTTTTCATTAAAATCGATAGTACTTTTGAAAATCCCATTTTCTCGGCCGAGAGCCGAGAAGTCGAGCGGGAACATCTGTTTCTAAAAAAAATCATAACTCCATAACGGTAGCTCTAAACGAGAAACTTGTAGACGCAAAAGATGTAGCTAATAGATCAAAGATAATATAAAAAAATAAATGGTCACCCCTGCATGTACCCTAAATTAAATATAAATTTATTCGTGAAGCCTCAGGCGCTAGTTGCATCACGGCCACTGGAATACCAAATGGTGAATGTAGATGAATTTTTATCTCAGAAACTAAAGCAGCTAGAAAAAAACTTTATTAACAAAAACTCATCGGTATCACGGGATACAACTCCCAGAATTTTTTCATTAAAATCGATAGTACTTTTGAAAATCCCATTTTCTCGGCCGAGAGCCGAGAAGTCGAGCGGGAACATCTGTTTCTAAAAAAAATCATAACTCCATAACGGTAGCTCTAAACGAGAAACTTGTAGACGCAAAAGATGTAGCTAATAGATCAAAGATAATATAAAAAAATAAATGGTCACCCCTGCATGTACCCTAAATTAAATATAAATTTATTCGTGAAGCCTCAGGCGCTAGTTGCATCACGGCCACTGGAATACCAGACGGTGAATGTAAATGAATTTTTATCTCAGAAACTAGAGCAGCTAGAAAAAAACTTTATTAACAAAAACTCATCGGTATCACGGGATACAACTCCCAGAATTTTTTCATTAAAATCGATAGTACTTTTGAAAATCCCATTTTCTCGGCCGAGAGCCGAGAAGTCGAGCGGGAACATCTGTTTCTAAAAAAAATCATAACTCCATAACGGTAGCTCTAAACGAGAAACTTGTAGACGCAAAAGATGTAGCTAATAGATCAAAGATAATATAAAAAAATAAATGGTCACCCCTGCATGTACCCTAAATTAAATATAAATTTATTCGTGAAGCCTCAGGCGCTAGTTGCATCACGGCCACTGGAATACCAAATGGTGAATGTAGATGAATTTTTATCTCAGAAACTAAAGCAGCTAGAAAAAAACTTTATTATCAAAAACTCATCGGTATCACGGGATACAACTCCCAGAATTTTTTCATTAAAATCGATAGTACTTTTGAAAATCCCATTTTCTCGGCCGAGAGCCGAGAAGTCGAGCGGGAACATCTGTTTCTAAAAAAAATCATAACTCCATAACGGTAGCTCTAAACGAGAAACTTGTAGACGCAAAAGATGTAGCTAATAGATCAAAGATAATATAAAAAAATAAATGGTCACCCCTGCATGTACCCTAAATTAAATATAAATTTATTCGTGAAGCCTCAGGCGCTAGTTGCATCACGGCCACTGGAATACCAAATGGTGAATGTAGATGAATTTTTATCTCAGAAACTAAAGCAGCTAGAAAAAAACTTTATTAACAAAAACTCATCGGTATCACGGGATACAACTCCCAGAATTTTTTCATTAAAATCGATAGTACTTTTGAAAATCCCATTTTCTCGGCCGAGAGCCGAGAAGTCGAGCGGGAACATCTGTTTCTAAAAAAAATCATAACTCCATAACGGTAGCTCTAAACGAGAAACTTGTAGACGCAAAAGATGTAGCTAATAGATCAAAGATAATATAAAAAAATAAATGGTCACCCCTGCATGTACCCTAAATTAAATATAAATTTATTCGTGAAGCCTCAGGCGCTAGTTGCATCACGGCCACTGGAATACCAAATGGTGAATGTAGATGAATTTTTATCTCAGAAACTAAAGCAGCTAGAAAAAAACTTTATTAACAAAAACTCATCGGTATCACGGGATACAACTCCCAGAATTTTTTCATTAAAATCGATAGTACTTTTGAAAATCCCATTTTCTCGGCCGAGAGCCGAGAAGTCGAGCGGGAACATCTGTTTCTAAAAAAAATCATAACTCCATAACGGTAGCTCTAAACGAGAAACTTGTAGACGCAAAAGATGTAGCTAATAGATCAAAGATAATATAAAAAAATAAATGGTCACCCCTGCATGTACCCTAAATTAAATATAAATTTATTCGTGAAGCCTCAGGCGCTAGTTGCATCACGGCCACTGGAATACCAAATGGTGAATGTAGATGAATTTTTATCTCAGAAACTAAAGCAGCTAGAAAAAAACTTTATTAACAAAAACTCATCGGTATCACGGGATACAACTCCCAGAATTTTTTCATTAAAATCGATAGTACTTTTGAAAATCCCATTTTCTCGGCCGAGAGCCGAGAAGTCGAGCGGGAACATCTGTTTCTAAAAAAAATCATAACTCCATAACGGTAGCTCTAAACGAGAAACTTGTAGACGCAAAAGATGTAGCTAATAGATCAAAGATAATATAAAAAAATAAATGGTCACCCCTGCATGTACCCTAAATTAAATATAAATTTATTCGTGAAGCCTCAGGCGCTAGTTGCATCACGGCCACTGGAATACCAAATGGTGAATGTAGATGAATTTTTATCTCAGAAACTAAAGCAGCTAGAAAAAAACTTTATTATCAAAAACTCATCGGTATCACGGGATACAACTCCCAGAATTTTTTCATTAAAATCGATAGTACTTTTGAAAATCCCATTTTCTCGGCCGAGAGCCGAGAAGTCGAGCGGGAACATCTGTTTCTAAAAAAAATCATAACTCCATAACGGTAGCTCTAAACGAGAAACTTGTAGACGCAAAAGATGTAGCTAATAAATCAAAGATAATATAAAAAAATAAATGGTCACCCCTGCATGTACCCTAAATTAAATATAAATTTATTCGTGAAGCCTCAGGCGCTAGTTGCATCACGGCCACTGGAATACCAAATGGTGAATGTAGATGAATTTTTATCTCAGAAACTAAAGCAGCTAGAAAAAAACTTTATTATCAAAAACTCATCGGTATCACGGGATACAACTCCCAGAATTTTTTCATTAAAATCGATAGTACTTTTGAAAATCCCATTTTCTCGGCCGAGAGCCGAGAAGTCGAGC
Organism: Nebria salina; assembly: GCA_944039245.1. Lineage (NCBI taxonomy): Eukaryota > Metazoa > Arthropoda > Insecta > Coleoptera > Carabidae > Nebria > Nebria salina. The sequence goes on from OX063282.1 coordinate 1,016,138, forward strand.
GGGAACATCTGTTTCTAAAAAAAATCATAACTCCATAACGGTAGCTCTAAACGAGAAACTTGTAGACGCAAAAGATGTAGCTAATAGATCAAAGATAATATAAAAAAATAAATGGTCACCCCTGCATGTACCCTAAATTAAATATAAATTTATTCGTGAAGCCTCAGGCGCTAGTTGCATCACGGCCACTGGAATACCAAATGGTGAATGTAGATGAATTTTTATCTCAGAAACTAAAGCAGCTAGAAAAAAACTTTATTAACAAAAACTCATCGGTATCACGGGATACAACTCCCAGAATTTTTTCATTAAAATCGATAGTACTTTTGAAAATCCCATTTTCTCGGCCGAGAGCCGAGAAGTCGAGCGGGAACATCTGTTTCTAAAAAAAATCATAACTCCATAACGGTAGCTCTAAACGAGAAACTTGTAGACGCAAAAGATGTAGCTAATAGATCAAAGATAATATAAAAAAATAAATGGTCACCCCTGCATGTACCCTAAATTAAATATAAATTTATTCGTGAAGCCTCAGGCGCTAGTTGCATCACGGCCACTGGAATACCAAATGGTGAATGTAGATGAATTTTTATCTCAGAAACTAAAGCAGCTAGAAAAAAACTTTATTATCAAAAACTCATCGGTATCACGGGATACAACTCCCAGAATTTTTTCATTAAAATCGATAGTACTTTTGAAAATCCCATTTTCTCGGCCGAGAGCCGAGAAGTCGAGCGGGAACATCTGTTTCTAAAAAAAATCATAACTCCATAACGGTAGCTCTAAACGAGAAACTTGTAGACGCAAAAGATGTAGCTAATAGATCAAAGATAATATAAAAAAATAAATGGTCACCCCTGCATGTACCCTAAATTAAATATAAATTTATTCGTGAAGCCTCAGGCGCTAGTTGCATCACGGCCACTGGAATACCAGACGGTGAATGTAAATGAATTTTTATCTCAGAAACTAGAGCAGCTAGAAAAAAACTTTATTAACAAAAACTCATCGGTATCACGGGATACAACTCCCAGAATTTTTTCATTAAAATCGATAGTACTTTTGAAAATCCCATTTTCTCGGCCGAGAGCCGAGAAGTCGAGCGGGAACATCTGTTTCTAAAAAAAATCATAACTCCATAACGGTAGCTCTAAACGAGAAACTTGTAGACGCAAAAGATGTAGCTAATAGATCAAAGATAATATAAAAAAATAAATGGTCACCCCTGCATGTACCCTAAATTAAATATAAATTTATTCGTGAAGCCTCAGGCGCTAGTTGCATCACGGCCACTGGAATACCAAATGGTGAATGTAGATGAATTTTTATCTCAGAAACTAAAGCAGCTAGAAAAAAACTTTATTAACAAAAACTCATCGGTATCACGGGATACAACTCCCAGAATTTTTTCATTAAAATCGATAGTACTTTTGAAAATCCCATTTTCTCGGCCGAGAGCCGAGAAGTCGAGCGGGAACATCTGTTTCTAAAAAAAATCATAACTCCATAACGGTAGCTCTAAACGAGAAACTTGTAGACGCAAAAGATGTAGCTAATAGATCAAAGATAATATAAAAAAATAAATGGTCACCCCTGCATGTACCCTAAATTAAATATAAATTTATTCGTGAAGCCTCAGGCGCTAGTTGCATCACGGCCACTGGAATACCAAATGGTGAATGTAGATGAATTTTTATCTCAGAAACTAAAGCAGCTAGAAAAAAACTTTATTAACAAAAACTCATCGGTATCACGGGATACAACTCCCAGAATTTTTTCATTAAAATCGATAGTACTTTTGAAAATCCCATTTTCTCGGCCGAGAGCCGAGAAGTCGAGCGGGAACATCTGTTTCTAAAAAAAATCATAACTCCATAACGGTAGCTCTAAACGAGAAACTTGTAGACGCAAAAGATGTAGCTAATAGATCAAAGATAATATAAAAAAATAAATGGTCACCCCTGCATGTACCCTAAATTAAATATAAATTTATTCGTGAAGCCTCAGGCGCTAGTTGCATCACGGCCACTGGAATACCAGACGGTGAATGTAAATGAATTTTTATCTCAGAAACTAGAGCAGCTAGAAAAAAACTTTATTAACAAAAACTCATCGGTATCACGGGATACAACTCCCAGAATTTTTTCATTAAAATCGATAGTACTTTTGAAAATCCCATTTTCTCGGCCGAGAGCCGAGAAGTCGAGCGGGAACATCTGTTTCTAAAAAAAATCATAACTCCATAACGGTAGCTCTAAACGAGAAACTTGTAGACGCAAAAGATGTAGCTAATAGATCAAAGATAATATAAAAAAATAAATGGTCACCCCTGCATGTACCCTAAATTAAATATAAATTTATTCGTGAAGCCTCAGGCGCTAGTTGCATCACGGCCACTGGAATACCAGACGGTGAATGTAAATGAATTTTTATCTCAGAAACTAGAGCAGCTAGAAAAAAACTTTATTAACAAAAACTCATCGGTATCACGGGATACAACTCCCAGAATTTTTTCATTAAAATCGATAGTACTTTTGAAAATCCCATTTTCTCGGCCGAGAGCCGAGAAGTCGAGCGGGAACATCTGTTTCTAAAAAAAATCATAACTCCATAACGGTAGCTCTAAACGAGAAACTTGTAGACGCAAAAGATGTAGCTAATAGATCAAAGATAATATAAAAAAATAAATGGTCACCCCTGCATGTACCCTAAATTAAATATAAATTTATTCGTGAAGCCTCAGGCGCTAGTTGCATCACGGCCACTGGAATACCAAATGGTGAATGTAGATGAATTTTTATCTCAGAAACTAAAGCAGCTAGAAAAAAACTTTATTATCAAAAACTCATCGGTATCACGGGATACAACTCCCAGAATTTTTTCATTAAAATCGATAGTACTTTTGAAAATCCCATTTTCTCGGCCGAGAGCCGAGAAGTCGAGCGGGAACATCTGTTTCTAAAAAAAATCATAACTCCATAACGGTAGCTCTAAACGAGAAACTTGTAGACGCAAAAGATGTAGCTAATAGATCAAAGATAATATAAAAAAATAAATGGTCACCCCTGCATGTACCCTAAATTAAATATAAATTTATTCGTGAAGCCTCAGGCGCTAGTTGCATCACGGCCACTGGAATACCAAATGGTGAATGTAGATGAATTTTTATCTCAGAAACTAAAGCAGCTAGAAAAAAACTTTATTAACAAAAACTCATCGGTATCACGGGATACAACTCCCAGAATTTTTTCATTAAAATCGATAGTACTTTTGAAAATCCCATTTTCTCGGCCGAGAGCCGAGAAGTCGAGCGGGAACATCTGTTTCTAAAAAAAATCATAACTCCATAACGGTAGCTCTAAACGAGAAACTTGTAGACGCAAAAGATGTAGCTAATAGATCAAAGATAATATAAAAAAATAAATGGTCACCCCTGCATGTACCCTAAATTAAATATAAATTTATTCGTGAAGCCTCAGGCGCTAGTTGCATCACGGCCACTGGAATACCAAATGGTGAATGTAGATGAATTTTTATCTCAGAAACTAAAGCAGCTAGAAAAAAACTTTATTAACAAAAACTCATCGGTATCACGGGATACAACTCCCAGAATTTTTTCATTAAAATCGATAGTACTTTTGAAAATCCCATTTTCTCGGCCGAGAGCCGAGAAGTCGAGCGGGAACATCTGTTTCTAAAAAAAATCATAACTCCATAACGGTAGCTCTAAACGAGAAACTTGTAGACGCAAAAGATGTAGCTAATAGATCAAAGATAATATAAAAAAATAAATGGTCACCCCTGCATGTACCCTAAATTAAATATAAATTTATTCGTGAAGCCTCAGGCGCTAGTTGCATCACGGCCACTGGAATACCAAATGGTGAATGTAGATGAATTTTTATCTCAGAAACTAAAGCAGCTAGAAAAAAACTTTATTATCAAAAACTCATCGGTATCACGGGATACAACTCCCAGAATTTTTTCATTAAAATCGATAGTACTTTTGAAAATCCCATTTTCTCGGCCGAGAGCCGAGAAGTCGAGCGGGAACATCTGTTTCTAAAAAAAATCATAACTCCATAACGGTAGCTCTAAACGAGAAACTTGTAGACGCAAAAGATGTAGCTAATAGATCAAAGATAATATAAAAAAATAAATGGTCACCCCTGCATGTACCCTAAATTAAATATAAATTTATTCGTGAAGCCTCAGGCGCTAGTTGCATCACGGCCACTGGAATACCAAATGGTGAATGTAGATGAATTTTTATCTCAGAAACTAAAGCAGCTAGAAAAAAACTTTATTAACAAAAACTCATCGGTATCACGGGATACAACTCCCAGAATTTTTTCATTAAAATCGATAGTACTTTTGAAAATCCCATTTTCTCGGCCGAGAGCCGAGAAGTCGAGCGGGAACATCTGTTTCTAAAAAAAATCATAACTCCATAACGGTAGCTCTAAACGAGAAACTTGTAGACGCAAAAGATGTAGCTAATAGATCAAAGATAATATAAAAAAATAAATGGTCACCCCTGCATGTACCCTAAATTAAATATAAATTTATTCGTGAAGCCTCAGGCGCTAGTTGCATCACGGCCACTGGAATACCAAATGGTGAATGTAGATGAATTTTTATCTCAGAAACTAAAGCAGCTAGAAAAAAACTTTATTATCAAAAACTCATCGGTATCACGGGATACAACTCCCAGAATTTTTTCATTAAAATCGATAGTACTTTTGAAAATCCCATTTTCTCGGCCGAGAGCCGAGAAGTCGAGCGGGAACATCTGTTTCTAAAAAAAATCATAACTCCATAACGGTAGCTCTAAACGAGAAACTTGTAGACGCAAAAGATGTAGCTAATAGATCAAAGATAATATAAAAAAATAAATGGTCACCCCTGCATGTACCCTAAATTAAATATAAATTTATTCGTGAAGCCTCAGGCGCTAGTTGCATCACGGCCACTGGAATACCAAATGGTGAATGTAGATGAATTTTTATCTCAGAAACTAGAGCAGCTAGAAAAAAACTTTATTATCAAAAACTCATCGGTATCACGGGATACAACTCCCAGAATTTTTTCATTAAAATCGATAGTACTTTTGAAAATCCCATTTTCTCGGCCGAGAGCCGAGAAGTCGAGCGGGAACATCTGTTTCTAAAAAAAATCATAACTCCATAACGGTAGCTCTAAACGAGAAACTTGTAGACGCAAAAGATGTAGCTAATAGATCAAAGATAATATAAAAAAATAAATGGTCACCCCTGCATGTACCCTAAATTAAATATAAATTTATTCGTGAAGCCTCAGGCGCTAGTTGCATCACGGCCACTGGAATACCAAATGGTGAATGTAGATGAATTTTTATCTCAGAAACTAAAGCAGCTAGAAAAAAACTTTATTAACAAAAACTCATCGGTATCACGGGATACAACTCCCAGAATTTTTTCATTAAAATCGATAGTACTTTTGAAAATCCCATTTTCTCGGCCGAGAGCCGAGAAGTCGAGCGGGAACATCTGTTTCTAAAAAAAATCATAACTCCATAACGGTAGCTCTAAACGAGAAACTTGTAGACGCAAAAGATGTAGCTAATAGATCAAAGATAATATAAAAAAATAAATGGTCACCCCTGCATGTACCCTAAATTAAATATAAATTTATTCGTGAAGCCTCAGGCGCTAGTTGCATCACGGCCACTGGAATACCAAATGGTGAATGTAGATGAATTTTTATCTCAGAAACTAAAGCAGCTAGAAAAAAACTTTATTAACAAAAACTCATCGGTATCACGGGATACAACTCCCAGAATTTTTTCATTAAAATCGATAGTACTTTTGAAAATCCCATTTTCTCGGCCGAGAGCCGAGAAGTCGAGCGAGAACATGGGTTTCTAGAAAAAATCATAACTCCATAACGGTAGCTCTAAACGAGAAACTTGTAGACGCAAAAGATGTAGCTAATAGATCAAAGATAATATAAAAAAATAAATGGTCACCCCTGCATGTACCCTAAATTAAATATAAATTTATTCGTGAAGCCTCAGGCGCTAGTTGCATCACGGCCACTGGAATACCAAATGGTGAATGTAGATGAATTTTTATCTCAGAAACTAAAGCAGCTAGAAAAAAACTTTATTAACAAAAACTCATCGGTATCACGGGATACAACTCCCAGAATTTTTTCATTAAAATCGATAGTACTTTTGAAAATCCCATTTTCTCGGCCGAGAGCCGAGAAGTCGAGCGAGAACATGGGTTTCTAGAAAAAATCATAACTCCATAACGGTAGCTCTAAACGAGAAACTTGTAGACGCAAAAGATGTAGCTAATAGATCAAAGATAATATAAAAAAATAAATGGTCACCCCTGCATGTACCCTAAATTAAATATAAATTTATTCGTGAAGCCTCAGGCGCTAGTTGCATCACGGCCACTGGAATACCAAATGGTGAATGTAGATGAATTTTTATCTCAGAAACTAAAGCAGCTAGAAAAAAACTTTATTAACAAAAACTCATCGGTATCACGGGATACAACTCCCAGAATTTTTTCATTAAAATCGATAGTACTTTTGAAAATCCCATTTTCTCGGCCGAGAGCCGAGAAGTCGAGCGGGAACATCTGTTTCTAAAAAAAATCATAACTCCATAACGGTAGCTCTAAACGAGAAACTTGTAGACGCAAAAGATGTAGCTAATAGATCAAAGATAATATAAAAAAATAAATGGTCACCCCTGCATGTACCCTAAATTAAATATAAATTTATTCGTGAAGCCTCAGGCGCTAGTTGCATCACGGCCACTGGAATACCAGACGGTGAATGTAAATGAATTTTTATCTCAGAAACTAGAGCAGCTAGAAAAAAACTTTATTAACAAAAACTCATCGGTATCACGGGATACAACTCCCAGAATTTTTTCATTAAAATCGATAGTACTTTTGAAAATCCCATTTTCTCGGCCGAGAGCCGAGAAGTCGAGCGGGAACATCTGTTTCTAAAAAAAATCATAACTCCATAACGGTAGCTCTAAACGAGAAACTTGTAGACGCAAAAGATGTAGCTAATAGATCAAAGATAATATAAAAAAATAAATGGTCACCCCTGCATGTACCCTAAATTAAATATAAATTTATTCGTGAAGCCTCAGGCGCTAGTTGCATCACGGCCACTGGAATACCAAATGGTGAATGTAGATGAATTTTTATCTCAGAAACTAAAGCAGCTAGAAAAAAACTTTATTAACAAAAACTCATCGGTATCACGGGATACAACTCCCAGAATTTTTTCATTAAAATCGATAGTACTTTTGAAAATCCCATTTTCTCGGCCGAGAGCCGAGAAGTCGAGCGAGAACATGGGTTTCTAGAAAAAATCATAACTCCATAACGGTAGCTCTAAACGAGAAACTTGTAGACGCAAAAGATGTAGCTAATAGATCAAAGATAATATAAAAAAATAAATGGTCACCCCTGCATGTACCCTAAATTAAATATAAATTTATTCGTGAAGCCTCAGGCGCTAGTTGCATCACGGCCACTGGAATACCAAATGGTGAATGTAGATGAATTTTTATCTCAGAAACTAGAGCAGCTAGAAAAAAACTTTATTATCAAAAACTCATCGGTATCACGGGATACAACTCCCAGAATTTTTTCATTAAAATCGATAGTACTTTTGAAAATCCCATTTTCTCGGCCGAGAGCCGAGAAGTCGAGCGGGAACATCTGTTTCTAAAAAAAATCATAACTCCATAACGGTAGCTCTAAACGAGAAACTTGTAGACGCAAAAGATGTAGCTAATAGATCAAAGATAATATAAAAAAATAAATGGTCACCCCTGCATGTACCCTAAATTAAATATAAATTTATTCGTGAAGCCTCAGGCGCTAGTTGCATCACGGCCACTGGAATACCAAATGGTGAATGTAGATGAATTTTTATCTCAGAAACTAAAGCAGCTAGAAAAAAACTTTATTATCAAAAACTCATCGGTATCACGGGATACAACTCCCAGAATTTTTTCATTAAAATCGATAGTACTTTTGAAAATCCCATTTTCTCGGCCGAGAGCCGAGAAGTCGAGCGGGAACATCTGTTTCTAAAAAAAATCATAACTCCATAACGGTAGCTCTAAACGAGAAACTTGTAGACGCAAAAGATGTAGCTAATAGATCAAAGATAATATAAAAAAATAAATGGTCACCCCTGCATGTACCCTAAATTAAATATAAATTTATTCGTGAAGCCTCAGGCGCTAGTTGCATCACGGCCACTGGAATACCAGACGGTGAATGTAAATGAATTTTTATCTCAGAAACTAGAGCAGCTAGAAAAAAACTTTATTAACAAAAACTCATCGGTATCACGGGATACAACTCCCAGAATTTTTTCATTAAAATCGATAGTACTTTTGAAAATCCCATTTTCTCGGCCGAGAGCCGAGAAGTCGAGCGAGAACATGGGTTTCTAGAAAAAATCATAACTCCATAACGGTAGCTCTAAACGAGAAACTTGTAGACGCAAAAGATGTAGCTAATAGATCAAAGATAATATAAAAAAATAAATGGTCACCCCTGCATGTACCCTAAATTAAATATAAATTTATTCGTGAAGCCTCAGGCGCTAGTTGCATCACGGCCACTGGAATACCAAATGGTGAATGTAGATGAATTTTTATCTCAGAAACTAAAGCAGCTAGAAAAAAACTTTATTATCAAAAACTCATCGGTATCACGGGATACAACTCCCAGAATTTTTTCATTAAAATCGATAGTACTTTTGAAAATCCCATTTTCTCGGCCGAGAGCCGAGAAGTCGAGCGGGAACATCTGTTTCTAAAAAAAATCATAACTCCATAACGGTAGCTCTAAACGAGAAACTTGTAGACGCAAAAGATGTAGCTAATAGATCAAAGATAATATAAAAAAATAAATGGTCACCCCTGCATGTACCCTAAATTAAATATAAATTTATTCGTGAAGCCTCAGGCGCTAGTTGCATCACGGCCACTGGAATACCAGACGGTGAATGTAAATGAATTTTTATCTCAGAAACTAGAGCAGCTAGAAAAAAACTTTATTAACAAAAACTCATCGGTATCACGGGATACAACTCCCAGAATTTTTTCATTAAAATCGATAGTACTTTTGAAAATCCCATTTTCTCGGCCGAGAGCCGAGAAGTCGAGCGGGAACATCTGTTTCTAAAAAAAATCATAACTCCATAACGGTAGCTCTAAACGAGAAACTTGTAGACGCAAAAGATGTAGCTAATAGATCAAAGATAATATAAAAAAATAAATGGTCACCCCTGCATGTACCCTAAATTAAATATAAATTTATTCGTGAAGCCTCAGGCGCTAGTTGCATCACGGCCACTGGAATACCAAATGGTGAATGTAGATGAATTTTTATCTCAGAAACTAAAGCAGCTAGAAAAAAACTTTATTAACAAAAACTCATCGGTATCACGGGATACAACTCCCAGAATTTTTTCATTAAAATCGATAGTACTTTTGAAAATCCCATTTTCTCGGCCGAGAGCCGAGAAGTCGAGCGGGAACATCTGTTTCTAAAAAAAATCATAACTCCATAACGGTAGCTCTAAACGAGAAACTTGTAGACGCAAAAGATGTAGCTAATAGATCAAAGATAATATAAAAAAATAAATGGTCACCCCTGCATGTACCCTAAATTAAATATAAATTTATTCGTGAAGCCTCAGGCGCTAGTTGCATCACGGCCACTGGAATACCAAATGGTGAATGTAGATGAATTTTTATCTCAGAAACTAAAGCAGCTAGAAAAAAACTTTATTATCAAAAACTCATCGGTATCACGGGATACAACTCCCAGAATTTTTTCATTAAAATCGATAGTACTTTTGAAAATCCCATTTTCTCGGCCGAGAGCCGAGAAGTCGAGCGGGAACATCTGTTTCTAAAAAAAATCATAACTCCATAACGGTAGCTCTAAACGAGAAACTTGTAGACGCAAAAGATGTAGCTAATAGATCAAAGATAATATAAAAAAATAAATGGTCACCCCTGCATGTACCCTAAATTAAATATAAATTTATTCGTGAAGCCTCAGGCGCTAGTTGCATCACGGCCACTGGAATACCAGACGGTGAATGTAAATGAATTTTTATCTCAGAAACTAGAGCAGCTAGAAAAAAACTTTATTAACAAAAACTCATCGGTATCACGGGATACAACTCCCAGAATTTTTTCATTAAAATCGATAGTACTTTTGAAAATCCCATTTTCTCGGCCGAGAGCCGAGAAGTCGAGCGGGAACATCTGTTTCTAAAAAAAATCATAACTCCATAACGGTAGCTCTAAACGAGAAACTTGTAGACGCAAAAGATGTAGCTAATAGATCAAAGATAATATAAAAAAATAAATGGTCACCCCTGCATGTACCCTAAATTAAATATAAATTTATTCGTGAAGCCTCAGGCGCTAGTTGCATCACGGCCACTGGAATACCAAATGGTGAATGTAGATGAATTTTTATCTCAGAAACTAAAGCAGCTAGAAAAAAACTTTATTAACAAAAACTCATCGGTATCACGGGATACAACTCCCAGAATTTTTTCATTAAAATCGATAGTACTTTTGAAAATCCCATTTTCTCGGCCGAGAGCCGAGAAGTCGAGCGGGAACATCTGTTTCTAAAAAAAATCATAACTCCATAACGGTAGCTCTAAACGAGAAACTTGTAGACGCAAAAGATGTAGCTAATAGATCAAAGATAATATAAAAAAATAAATGGTCACCCCTGCATGTACCCTAAATTAAATATAAATTTATTCGTGAAGCCTCAGGCGCTAGTTGCATCACGGCCACTGGAATACCAAATGGTGAATGTAGATGAATTTTTATCTCAGAAACTAAAGCAGCTAGAAAAAAACTTTATTATCAAAAACTCATCGGTATCACGGGATACAACTCCCAGAATTTTTTCATTAAAATCGATAGTACTTTTGAAAATCCCATTTTCTCGGCCGAGAGCCGAGAAGTCGAGCGGGAACATCTGTTTCTAAAAAAAATCATAACTCCATAACGGTAGCTCTAAACGAGAAACTTGTAGACGCAAAAGATGTAGCTAATAGATCAAAGATAATATAAAAAAATAAATGGTCACCCCTGCATGTACCCTAAATTAAATATAAATTTATTCGTGAAGCCTCAGGCGCTAGTTGCATCACGGCCACTGGAATACCAGACGGTGAATGTAAATGAATTTTTATCTCAGAAACTAGAGCAGCTAGAAAAAAACTTTATTAACAAAAACTCATCGGTATCACGGGATACAACTCCCAGAATTTTTTCATTAAAATCGATAGTACTTTTGAAAATCCCATTTTCTCGGCCGAGAGCCGAGAAGTCGAGCGGGAACATCTGTTTCTAAAAAAAATCATAACTCCATAACGGTACCTCTAAACGAGAAACTTGTAGACGCAAAAGATGTAGCTAATAGATCAAAGATAATATAAAAAAATAAATGGTCACCCCTGCATGTACCCTAAATTAAATATAAATTTATTCGTGAAGCCTCAGGCGCTAGTTGCATCACGGCCACTGGAATACCAAATGGTGAATGTAGATGAATTTTTATCTCAGAAACTAAAGCAGCTAGAAAAAAACTTTATTAACAAAAACTCATCGGTATCACGGGATACAACTCCCAGAATTTTTTCATTAAAATCGATAGTACTTTTGAAAATCCCATTTTCTCGGCCGAGAGCCGAGAAGTCGAGCGGGAACATCTGTTTCTAAAAAAAATCATAACTCCATAACGGTAGCTCTAAACGAGAAACTTGTAGACGCAAAAGATGTAGCTAATAGATCAAAGATAATATAAAAAAATAAATGGTCACCCCTGCATGTACCCTAAATTAAATATAAATTTATTCGTGAAGCCTCAGGCGCTAGTTGCATCACGGCCACTGGAATACCAAATGGTGAATGTAGATGAATTTTTATCTCAGAAACTAAAGCAGCTAGAAAAAAACTTTATTATCAAAAACTCATCGGTATCACGGGATACAACTCCCAGAATTTTTTCATTAAAATCGATAGTACTTTTGAAAATCCCATTTTCTCGGCCGAGAGCCGAGAAGTCGAGCGGGAACATCTGTTTCTAAAAAAAATCATAACTCCATAACGGTAGCTCTAAACGAGAAACTTGTAGACGCAAAAGATGTAGCTAATAGATCAAAGATAATATAAAAAAATAAATGGTCACCCCTGCATGTACCCTAAATTAAATATAAATTTATTCGTGAAGCCTCAGGCGCTAGTTGCATCACGGCCACTGGAATACCAAATGGTGAATGTAGATGAATTTTTATCTCAGAAACTAAAGCAGCTAGAAAAAAACTTTATTATCAAAAACTCATCGGTATCACGGGATACAACTCCCAGAATTTTTTCATTAAAATCGATAGTACTTTTGAAAATCCCATTTTCTCGGCCGAGAGCCGAGAAGTCGAGCGGGAACATCTGTTTCTAAAAAAAATCATAACTCCATAACGGTAGCTCTAAACGAGAAACTTGTAGACGCAAAAGATGTAGCTAATAGATCAAAGATAATATAAAAAAATAAATGGTCACCCCTGCATGTACCCTAAATTAAATATAAATTTATTCGTGAAGCCTCAGGCGCTAGTTGCATCACGGCCACTGGAATACCAAATGGTGAATGTAGATGAATTTTTATCTCAGAAACTAAAGCAGCTAGAAAAAAACTTTATTATCAAAAACTCATCGGTATCACGGGATACAACTCCCAGAATTTTTTCATTAAAATCGATAGTACTTTTGAAAATCCCATTTTCTCGGCCGAGAGCCGAGAAGTCGAGCGGGAACATCTGTTTCTAAAAAAAATCATAACTCCATAACGGTAGCTCTAAACGAGAAACTTGTAGACGCAAAAGATGTAGCTAATAGATCAAAGATAATATAAAAAAATAAATGGTCACCCCTGCATGTACCCTAAATTAAATATAAATTTATTCGTGAAGCCTCAGGCGCTAGTTGCATCACGGCCACTGGAATACCAGACGGTGAATGTAAATGAATTTTTATCTCAGAAACTAGAGCAGCTAGAAAAAAACTTTATTAACAAAAACTCATCGGTATCACGGGATACAACTCCCAGAATTTTTTCATTAAAATCGATAGTACTTTTGAAAATCCCATTTTCTCGGCCGAGAGCCGAGAAGTCGAGCGGGAACATCTGTTTCTAAAAAAAATCATAACTCCATAACGGTAGCTCTAAACGAGAAACTTGTAGACGCAAAAGATGTAGCTAATAGATCAAAGATAATATAAAAAAATAAATGGTCACCCCTGCATGTACCCTAAATTAAATATAAATTTATTCGTGAAGCCTCAGGCGCTAGTTGCATCACGGCCACTGGAATACCAAATGGTGAATGTAGATGAATTTTTATCTCAGAAACTAAAGCAGCTAGAAAAAAACTTTATTAACAAAAACTCATCGGTATCACGGGATACAACTCCCAGAATTTTTTCATTAAAATCGATAGTACTTTTGAAAATCCCATTTTCTCGGCCGAGAGCCGAGAAGTCGAGCGGGAACATCTGTTTCTAAAAAAAATCATAACTCCATAACGGTAGCTCTAAACGAGAAACTTGTAGACGCAAAAGATGTAGCTAATAGATCAAAGATAATATAAAAAAATAAATGGTCACCCCTGCATGTACCCTAAATTAAATATAAATTTATTCGTGAAGCCTCAGGCGCTAGTTGCATCACGGCCACTGGAATACCAAATGGTGAATGTAGATGAATTTTTATCTCAGAAACTAAAGCAGCTAGAAAAAAACTTTATTATCAAAAACTCATCGGTATCACGGGATACAACTCCCAGAATTTTTTCATTAAAATCGATAGTACTTTTGAAAATCCCATTTTCTCGGCCGAGAGCCGAGAAGTCGAGCGGGAACATCTGTTTCTAAAAAAAATCATAACTCCATAACGGTAGCTCTAAACGAGAAACTTGTAGACGCAAAAGATGTAGCTAATAGATCAAAGATAATATAAAAAAATAAATGGTCACCCCTGCATGTACCCTAAATTAAATATAAATTTATTCGTGAAGCCTCAGGCGCTAGTTGCATCACGGCCACTGGAATACCAGACGGTGAATGTAAATGAATTTTTATCTCAGAAACTAGAGCAGCTAGAAAAAAACTTTATTAACAAAAACTCATCGGTATCACGGGATACAACTCCCAGAATTTTTTCATTAAAATCGATAGTACTTTTGAAAATCCCATTTTCTCGGCCGAGAGCCGAGAAGTCGAGCGGGAACATCTGTTTCTAAAAAAAATCATAACTCCATAACGGTAGCTCTAAACGAGAAACTTGTAGACGCAAAAGATGTAGCTAATAGATCAAAGATAATATAAAAAAATAAATGGTCACCCCTGCATGTACCCTAAATTAAATATAAATTTATTCGTGAAGCCTCAGGCGCTAGTTGCATCACGGCCACTGGAATACCAAATGGTGAATGTAGATGAATTTTTATCTCAGAAACTAAAGCAGCTAGAAAAAAACTTTATTATCAAAAACTCATCGGTATCACGGGATACAACTCCCAGAATTTTTTCATTAAAATCGATAGTACTTTTGAAAATCCCATTTTCTCGGCCGAGAGCCGAGAAGTCGAGCGGGAACATCTGTTTCTAAAAAAAATCATAACTCCATAACGGTAGCTCTAAACGAGAAACTTGTAGACGCAAAAGATGTAGCTAATAGATCAAAGATAATATAAAAAAATAAATGGTCACCCCTGCATGTACCCTAAATTAAATATAAATTTATTCGTGAAGCCTCAGGCGCTAGTTGCATCACGGCCACTGGAATACCAAATGGTGAATGTAGATGAATTTTTATCTCAGAAACTAAAGCAGCTAGAAAAAAACTTTATTATCAAAAACTCATCGGTATCACGGGATACAACTCCCAGAATTTTTTCATTAAAATCGATAGTACTTTTGAAAATCCCATTTTCTCGGCCGAGAGCCGAGAAGTCGAGCGGGAACATCTGTTTCTAAAAAAAATCATAACTCCATAACGGTAGCTCTAAACGAGAAACTTGTAGACGCAAAAGATGTAGCTAATAGATCAAAGATAATATAAAAAAATAAATGGTCACCCCTGCATGTACCCTAAATTAAATATAAATTTATTCGTGAAGCCTCAGGCGCTAGTTGCATCACGGCCACTGGAATACCAAATGGTGAATGTAGATGAATTTTTATCTCAGAAACTAAAGCAGCTAGAAAAAAACTTTATTATCAAAAACTCATCGGTATCACGGGATACAACTCCCAGAATTTTTTCATTAAAATCGATAGTACTTTTGAAAATCCCATTTTCTCGGCCGAGAGCCGAGAAGTCGAGCGGGAACATCTGTTTCTAAAAAAAATCATAACTCCATAACGGTAGCTCTAAACGAGAAACTTGTAGACGCAAAAGATGTAGCTAATAGATCAAAGATAATATAAAAAAATAAATGGTCACCCCTGCATGTACCCTAAATTAAATATAAATTTATTCGTGAAGCCTCAGGCGCTAGTTGCATCACGGCCACTGGAATACCAAATGGTGAATGTAGATGAATTTTTATCTCAGAAACTAAAGCAGCTAGAAAAAAACTTTATTATCAAAAACTCATCGGTATCACGGAATACAACTCCCAGAATTTTTTCATTAAAATCGATAGTACTTTTGAAAATCCCATTTTCTCGGCCGAGAGCCGAGAAGTCGAGCGGGAACATCTGTTTCTAAAAAAAATCATAACTCCATAACGGTAGCTCTAAACGAGAAACTTGTAGACGCAAAAGATGTAGCTAATAGATCAAAGATAATATAAAAAAATAAATGGTCACCCCTGCATGTACCCTAAATTAAATATAAATTTATTCGTGAAGCCTCAGGCGCTAGTTGCATCACGGCCACTGGAATACCAAATGGTGAATGTAGATGAATTTTTATCTCA
Source organism: Nebria salina (assembly GCA_944039245.1). NCBI lineage: Eukaryota > Metazoa > Arthropoda > Insecta > Coleoptera > Carabidae > Nebria > Nebria salina. Next base: position 1,032,191 of record OX063282.1, read on the forward strand.
GAAACTAAAGCAGCTAGAAAAAAACTTTATTAACAAAAACTCATCGGTATCACGGGATACAACTCCCAGAATTTTTTCATTAAAATCGATAGTACTTTTGAAAATCCCATTTTCTCGGCCGAGAGCCGAGAAGTCGAGCGGGAACATCTGTTTCTAAAAAAAATCATAACTCCATAACGGTAGCTCTAAACGAGAAACTTGTAGACGCAAAAGATGTAGCTAATAGATCAAAGATAATATAAAAAAATAAATGGTCACCCCTGCATGTACCCTAAATTAAATATAAATTTATTCGTGAAGCCTCAGGCGCTAGTTGCATCACGGCCACTGGAATACCAAATGGTGAATGTAGATGAATTTTTATCTCAGAAACTAAAGCAGCTAGAAAAAAACTTTATTATCAAAAACTCATCGGTATCACGGGATACAACTCCCAGAATTTTTTCATTAAAATCGATAGTACTTTTGAAAATCCCATTTTCTCGGCCGAGAGCCGAGAAGTCGAGCGGGAACATCTGTTTCTAAAAAAAATCATAACTCCATAACGGTAGCTCTAAACGAGAAACTTGTAGACGCAAAAGATGTAGCTAATAGATCAAAGATAATATAAAAAAATAAATGGTCACCCCTGCATGTACCCTAAATTAAATAGAAATTTATTCGTGAAGCCTCAGGCGCTAGTTGCATCACGGCCACTGGAATACCAAATGGTGAATGTAGATGAATTTTTATCTCAGAAACTAAAGCAGCTAGAAAAAAACTTTATTAACAAAAACTCATCGGTATCACGGGATACAACTCCCAGAATTTTTTCATTAAAATCGATAGTACTTTTGAAAATCCCATTTTCTCGGCCGAGAGCCGAGAAGTCGAGCGGGAACATCTGTTTCTAAAAAAAATCATAACTCCATAACGGTAGCTCTAAACGAGAAACTTGTAGACGCAAAAGATGTAGCTAATAGATCAAAGATAATATAAAAAAATAAATGGTCACCCCTGCATGTACCCTAAATTAAATATAAATTTATTCGTGAAGCCTCAGGCGCTAGTTGCATCACGGCCACTGGAATACCAGACGGTGAATGTAAATGAATTTTTATCTCAGAAACTAGAGCAGCTAGAAAAAAACTTTATTAACAAAAACTCATCGGTATCACGGGATACAACTCCCAGAATTTTTTCATTAAAATCGATAGTACTTTTGAAAATCCCATTTTCTCGGCCGAGAGCCGAGAAGTCGAGCGGGAACATCTGTTTCTAAAAAAAATCATAACTCCATAACGGTAGCTCTAAACGAGAAACTTGTAGACGCAAAAGATGTAGCTAATAGATCAAAGATAATATAAAAAAATAAATGGTCACCCCTGCATGTACCCTAAATTAAATATAAATTTATTCGTGAAGCCTCAGGCGCTAGTTGCATCACGGCCACTGGAATACCAAATGGTGAATGTAGATGAATTTTTATCTCAGAAACTAAAGCAGCTAGAAAAAAACTTTATTAACAAAAACTCATCGGTATCACGGGATACAACTCCCAGAATTTTTTCATTAAAATCGATAGTACTTTTGAAAATCCCATTTTCTCGGCCGAGAGCCGAGAAGTCGAGCGGGAACATCTGTTTCTAAAAAAAATCATAACTCCATAACGGTAGCTCTAAACGAGAAACTTGTAGACGCAAAAGATGTAGCTAATAGATCAAAGATAATATAAAAAAATAAATGGTCACCCCTGCATGTACCCTAAATTAAATATAAATTTATTCGTGAAGCCTCAGGCGCTAGTTGCATCACGGCCACTGGAATACCAAATGGTGAATGTAGATGAATTTTTATCTCAGAAACTAAAGCAGCTAGAAAAAAACTTTATTAACAAAAACTCATCGGTATCACGGGATACAACTCCCAGAATTTTTTCATTAAAATCGATAGTACTTTTGAAAATCCCATTTTCTCGGCCGAGAGCCGAGAAGTCGAGCGGGAACATCTGTTTCTAAAAAAAATCATAACTCCATAACGGTAGCTCTAAACGAGAAACTTGTAGACGCAAAAGATGTAGCTAATAGATCAAAGATAATATAAAAAAATAAATGGTCACCCCTGCATGTACCCTAAATTAAATATAAATTTATTCGTGAAGCCTCAGGCGCTAGTTGCATCACGGCCACTGGAATACCAAATGGTGAATGTAGATGAATTTTTATCTCAGAAACTAAAGCAGCTAGAAAAAAACTTTATTATCAAAAACTCATCGGTATCACGGGATACAACTCCCAGAATTTTTTCATTAAAATCGATAGTACTTTTGAAAATCCCATTTTCTCGGCCGAGAGCCGAGAAGTCGAGCGGGAACATCTGTTTCTAAAAAAAATCATAACTCCATAACGGTAGCTCTAAACGAGAAACTTGTAGACGCAAAAGATGTAGCTAATAGATCAAAGATAATATAAAAAAATAAATGGTCACCCCTGCATGTACCCTAAATTAAATATAAATTTATTCGTGAAGCCTCAGGCGCTAGTTGCATCACGGCCACTGGAATACCAAATGGTGAATGTAGATGAATTTTTATCTCAGAAACTAAAGCAGCTAGAAAAAAACTTTATTAACAAAAACTCATCGGTATCACGGGATACAACTCCCAGAATTTTTTCATTAAAATCGATAGTACTTTTGAAAATCCCATTTTCTCGGCCGAGAGCCGAGAAGTCGAGCGGGAACATCTGTTTCTAAAAAAAATCATAACTCCATAACGGTAGCTCTAAACGAGAAACTTGTAGACGCAAAAGATGTAGCTAATAGATCAAAGATAATATAAAAAAATAAATGGTCACCCCTGCATGTACCCTAAATTAAATATAAATTTATTCGTGAAGCCTCAGGCGCTAGTTGCATCACGGCCACTGGAATACCAAATGGTGAATGTAGATGAATTTTTATCTCAGAAACTAAAGCAGCTAGAAAAAAACTTTATTATCAAAAACTCATCGGTATCACGGGATACAACTCCCAGAATTTTTTCATTAAAATCGATAGTACTTTTGAAAATCCCATTTTCTCGGCCGAGAGCCGAGAAGTCGAGCGGGAACATCTGTTTCTAAAAAAAATCATAACTCCATAACGGTAGCTCTAAACGAGAAACTTGTAGACGCAAAAGATGTAGCTAATAGATCAAAGATAATATAAAAAAATAAATGGTCACCCCTGCATGTACCCTAAATTAAATATAAATTTATTCGTGAAGCCTCAGGCGCTAGTTGCATCACGGCCACTGGAATACCAAATGGTGAATGTAGATGAATTTTTATCTCAGAAACTAAAGCAGCTAGAAAAAAACTTTATTAACAAAAACTCATCGGTATCACGGGATACAACTCCCAGAATTTTTTCATTAAAATCGATAGTACTTTTGAAAATCCCATTTTCTCGGCCGAGAGCCGAGAAGTCGAGCGGGAACATCTGTTTCTAAAAAAAATCATAACTCCATAACGGTAGCTCTAAACGAGAAACTTGTAGACGCAAAAGATGTAGCTAATAGATCAAAGATAATATAAAAAAATAAATGGTCACCCCTGCATGTACCCTAAATTAAATATAAATTTATTCGTGAAGCCTCAGGCGCTAGTTGCATCACGGCCACTGGAATACCAAATGGTGAATGTAGATGAATTTTTATCTCAGAAACTAAAGCAGCTAGAAAAAAACTTTATTATCAAAAACTCATCGGTATCACGGGATACAACTCCCAGAATTTTTTCATTAAAATCGATAGTACTTTTGAAAATCCCATTTTCTCGGCCGAGCCGAGAAGTCGAGCGGGAACATCTGTTTCTAAAAAAAATCATAACTCCATAACGGTAGCTGTAAACGAGAAACTTGTAGACGCAAAAGATGTAGCTAATAGATCAAAGATAATATAAAAAAATAAATGGTCACCCCTGCATGTACCCTAAATTAAATATAAATTTATTCGTGAAGCCTCAGGCGCTAGTTGCATCACGGCCACTGGAATACCAAATGGTGAATGTAGATGAATTTTTATCTCAGAAACTAAAGCAGCTAGAAAAAAACTTTATTATCAAAAACTCATCGGTATCACGGGATACAACTCCCAGAATTTTTTCATTAAAATCGATAGTACTTTTGAAAATCCCATTTTCTCGGCCGAGAGCCGAGAAGTCGAGCGGGAACATCTGTTTCTAAAAAAAATCATAACTCCATAACGGTAGCTGTAAACGAGAAACTTGTAGACGCAAAAGATGTAGCTAATAGATCAAAGATAATATAAAAAAATAAATGGTCACCCCTGCATGTACCCTAAATTAAATAGAAATTTATTCGTGAAGCCTCAGGCGCTAGTTGCATCACGGCCACTGGAATACCAAATGGTGAATGTAGATGAATTTTTATCTCAGAAACTAAAGCAGCTAGAAAAAAACTTTATTAACAAAAACTCATCGGTATCACGGGATACAACTCCCAGAATTTTTTCATTAAAATCGATAGTACTTTTGAAAATCCCATTTTCTCGGCCGAGAGCCGAGAAGTCGAGCGGGAACATCTGTTTCTAAAAAAAATCATAACTCCATAACGGTAGCTCTAAACGAGAAACTTGTAGACGCAAAAGATGTAGCTAATAGATCAAAGATAATATAAAAAAATAAATGGTCACCCCTGCATGTACCCTAAATTAAATATAAATTTATTCGTGAAGCCTCAGGCGCTAGTTGCATCACGGCCACTGGAATACCAGACGGTGAATGTAAATGAATTTTTATCTCAGAAACTAGAGCAGCTAGAAAAAAACTTTATTAACAAAAACTCATCGGTATCACGGGATACAACTCCCAGAATTTTTTCATTAAAATCGATAGTACTTTTGAAAATCCCATTTTCTCGGCCGAGAGCCGAGAAGTCGAGCGGGAACATCTGTTTCTAAAAAAAATCATAACTCCATAACGGTAGCTCTAAACGAGAAACTTGTAGACGCAAAAGATGTAGCTAATAGATCAAAGATAATATAAAAAAATAAATGGTCACCCCTGCATGTACCCTAAATTAAATATAAATTTATTCGTGAAGCCTCAGGCGCTAGTTGCATCACGGCCACTGGAATACCAGACGGTGAATGTAAATGAATTTTTATCTCAGAAACTAGAGCAGCTAGAAAAAAACTTTATTAACAAAAACTCATCGGTATCACGGGATACAACTCCCAGAATTTTTTCATTAAAATCGATAGTACTTTTGAAAATCCCATTTTCTCGGCCGAGAGCCGAGAAGTCGAGCGGGAACATCTGTTTCTAAAAAAAATCATAACTCCATAACGGTAGCTCTAAACGAGAAACTTGTAGACGCAAAAGATGTAGCTAATAGATCAAAGATAATATAAAAAAATAAATGGTCACCCCTGCATGTACCCTAAATTAAATATAAATTTATTCGTGAAGCCTCAGGCGCTAGTTGCATCACGGCCACTGGAATACCAAATGGTGAATGTAGATGAATTTTTATCTCAGAAACTAAAGCAGCTAGAAAAAAACTTTATTAACAAAAACTCATCGGTATCACGGGATACAACTCCCAGAATTTTTTCATTAAAATCGATAGTACTTTTGAAAATCCCATTTTCTCGGCCGAGAGCCGAGAAGTCGAGCGGGAACATCTGTTTCTAAAAAAAATCATAACTCCATAACGGTAGCTCTAAACGAGAAACTTGTAGACGCAAAAGATGTAGCTAATAGATCAAAGATAATATAAAAAAATAAATGGTCACCCCTGCATGTACCCTAAATTAAATATAAATTTATTCGTGAAGCCTCAGGCGCTAGTTGCATCACGGCCACTGGAATACCAAATGGTGAATGTAGATGAATTTTTATCTCAGAAACTAAAGCAGCTAGAAAAAAACTTTATTAACAAAAACTCATCGGTATCACGGGATACAACTCCCAGAATTTTTTCATTAAAATCGATAGTACTTTTGAAAATCCCATTTTCTCGGCCGAGAGCCGAGAAGTCGAGCGGGAACATCTGTTTCTAAAAAAAATCATAACTCCATAACGGTAGCTCTAAACGAGAAACTTGTAGACGCAAAAGATGTAGCTAATAGATCAAAGATAATATAAAAAAATAAATGGTCACCCCTGCATGTACCCTAAATTAAATATAAATTTATTCGTGAAGCCTCAGGCGCTAGTTGCATCACGGCCACTGGAATACCAAATGGTGAATGTAGATGAATTTTTATCTCAGAAACTAAAGCAGCTAGAAAAAAACTTTATTATCAAAAACTCATCGGTATCACGGGATACAACTCCCAGAATTTTTTCATTAAAATCGATAGTACTTTTGAAAATCCCATTTTCTCGGCCGAGAGCCGAGAAGTCGAGCGGGAACATCTGTTTCTAAAAAAAATCATAACTCCATAACGGTAGCTCTAAACGAGAAACTTGTAGACGCAAAAGATGTAGCTAATAGATCAAAGATAATATAAAAAAATAAATGGTCACCCCTGCATGTACCCTAAATTAAATATAAATTTATTCGTGAAGCCTCAGGCGCTAGTTGCATCACGGCCACTGGAATACCAAATGGTGAATGTAGATGAATTTTTATCTCAGAAACTAAAGCAGCTAGAAAAAAACTTTATTATCAAAAACTCATCGGTATCACGGGATACAACTCCCAGAATTTTTTCATTAAAATCGATAGTACTTTTGAAAATCCCATTTTCTCGGCCGAGAGCCGAGAAGTCGAGCGGGAACATCTGTTTCTAAAAAAAATCATAACTCCATAACGGTAGCTCTAAACGAGAAACTTGTAGACGCAAAAGATGTAGCTAATAGATCAAAGATAATATAAAAAAATAAATGGTCACCCCTGCATGTACCCTAAATTAAATATAAATTTATTCGTGAAGCCTCAGGCGCTAGTTGCATCACGGCCACTGGAATACCAAATGGTGAATGTAGATGAATTTTTATCTCAGAAACTAAAGCAGCTAGAAAAAAACTTTATTATCAAAAACTCATCGGTATCACGGGATACAACTCCCAGAATTTTTTCATTAAAATCGATAGTACTTTTGAAAATCCCATTTTCTCGGCCGAGAGCCGAGAAGTCGAGCGGGAACATCTGTTTCTAAAAAAAATCATAACTCCATAACGGTAGCTCTAAACGAGAAACTTGTAGACGCAAAAGATGTAGCTAATAGATCAAAGATAATATAAAAAAATAAATGGTCACCCCTGCATGTACCCTAAATTAAATATAAATTTATTCGTGAAGCCTCAGGCGCTAGTTGCATCACGGCCACTGGAATACCAAATGGTGAATGTAGATGAATTTTTATCTCAGAAACTAAAGCAGCTAGAAAAAAACTTTATTATCAAAAACTCATCGGTATCACGGGATACAACTCCCAGAATTTTTTCATTAAAATCGATAGTACTTTTGAAAATCCCATTTTCTCGGCCGAGAGCCGAGAAGTCGAGCGGGAACATCTGTTTCTAAAAAAAATCATAACTCCATAACGGTAGCTCTAAACGAGAAACTTGTAGACGCAAAAGATGTAGCTAATAGATCAAAGATAATATAAAAAAATAAATGGTCACCCCTGCATGTACCCTAAATTAAATATAAATTTATTCGTGAAGCCTCAGGCGCTAGTTGCATCACGGCCACTGGAATACCAAATGGTGAATGTAGATGAATTTTTATCTCAGAAACTAAAGCAGCTAGAAAAAAACTTTATTAACAAAAACTCATCGGTATCACGGGATACAACTCCCAGAATTTTTTCATTAAAATCGATAGTACTTTTGAAAATCCCATTTTCTCGGCCGAGAGCCGAGAAGTCGAGCGGGAACATCTGTTTCTAAAAAAAATCATAACTCCATAACGGTAGCTCTAAACGAGAAACTTGTAGACGCAAAAGATGTAGCTAATAGATCAAAGATAATATAAAAAAATAAATGGTCACCCCTGCATGTACCCTAAATTAAATATAAATTTATTCGTGAAGCCTCAGGCGCTAGTTGCATCACGGCCACTGGAATACCAAATGGTGAATGTAGATGAATTTTTATCTCAGAAACTAAAGCAGCTAGAAAAAAACTTTATTATCAAAAACTCATCGGTATCACGGGATACAACTCCCAGAATTTTTTCATTAAAATCGATAGTACTTTTGAAAATCCCATTTTCTCGGCCGAGAGCCGAGAAGTCGAGCGGGAACATCTGTTTCTAAAAAAAATCATAACTCCATAACGGTAGCTCTAAACGAGAAACTTGTAGACGCAAAAGATGTAGCTAATAGATCAAAGATAATATAAAAAAATAAATGGTCACCCCTGCATGTACCCTAAATTAAATATAAATTTATTCGTGAAGCCTCAGGCGCTAGTTGCATCACGGCCACTGGAATACCAAATGGTGAATGTAGATGAATTTTTATCTCAGAAACTAAAGCAGCTAGAAAAAAACTTTATTAACAAAAACTCATCGGTATCACGGGATACAACTCCCAGAATTTTTTCATTAAAATCGATAGTACTTTTGAAAATCCCATTTTCTCGGCCGAGAGCCGAGAAGTCGAGCGGGAACATCTGTTTCTAAAAAAAATCATAACTCCATAACGGTAGCTCTAAACGAGAAACTTGTAGACGCAAAAGATGTAGCTAATAGATCAAAGATAATATAAAAAAATAAATGGTCACCCCTGCATGTACCCTAAATTAAATATAAATTTATTCGTGAAGCCTCAGGCGCTAGTTGCATCACGGCCACTGGAATACCAAATGGTGAATGTAGATGAATTTTTATCTCAGAAACTAAAGCAGCTAGAAAAAAACTTTATTATCAAAAACTCATCGGTATCACGGGATACAACTCCCAGAATTTTTTCATTAAAATCGATAGTACTTTTGAAAATCCCATTTTCTCGGCCGAGAGCCGAGAAGTCGAGCGGGAACATCTGTTTCTAAAAAAAATCATAACTCCATAACGGTAGCTCTAAACGAGAAACTTGTAGACGCAAAAGATGTAGCTAATAGATCAAAGATAATATAAAAAAATAAATGGTCACCCCTGCATGTACCCTAAATTAAATATAAATTTATTCGTGAAGCCTCAGGCGCTAGTTGCATCACGGCCACTGGAATACCAAATGGTGAATGTAGATGAATTTTTATCTCAGAAACTAAAGCAGCTAGAAAAAAACTTTATTAACAAAAACTCATCGGTATCACGGGATACAACTCCCAGAATTTTTTCATTAAAATCGATAGTACTTTTGAAAATCCCATTTTCTCGGCCGAGAGCCGAGAAGTCGAGCGGGAACATCTGTTTCTAAAAAAAATCATAACTCCATAACGGTAGCTCTAAACGAGAAACTTGTAGACGCAAAAGATGTAGCTAATAGATCAAAGATAATATAAAAAAATAAATGGTCACCCCTGCATGTACCCTAAATTAAATATAAATTTATTCGTGAAGCCTCAGGCGCTAGTTGCATCACGGCCACTGGAATACCAAATGGTGAATGTAGATGAATTTTTATCTCAGAAACTAAAGCAGCTAGAAAAAAACTTTATTATCAAAAACTCATCGGTATCACGGGATACAACTCCCAGAATTTTTTCATTAAAATCGATAGTACTTTTGAAAATCCCATTTTCTCGGCCGAGAGCCGAGAAGTCGAGCGGGAACATCTGTTTCTAAAAAAAATCATAACTCCATAACGGTAGCTGTAAACGAGAAACTTGTAGACGCAAAAGATGTAGCTAATAGATCAAAGATAATATAAAAAAATAAATGGTCACCCCTGCATGTACCCTAAATTAAATATAAATTTATTCGTGAAGCCTCAGGCGCTAGTTGCATCACGGCCACTGGAATACCAAATGGTGAATGTAGATGAATTTTTATCTCAGAAACTAAAGCAGCTAGAAAAAAACTTTATTATCAAAAACTCATCGGTATCACGGGATACAACTCCCAGAATTTTTTCATTAAAATCGATAGTACTTTTGAAAATCCCATTTTCTCGGCCGAGAGCCGAGAAGTCGAGCGGGAACATCTGTTTCTAAAAAAAATCATAACTCCATAACGGTAGCTCTAAACGAGAAACTTGTAGACGCAAAAGATGTAGCTAATAGATCAAAGATAATATAAAAAAATAAATGGTCACCCCTGCATGTACCCTAAATTAAATAGAAATTTATTCGTGAAGCCTCAGGCGCTAGTTGCATCACGGCCACTGGAATACCAAATGGTGAATGTAGATGAATTTTTATCTCAGAAACTAAAGCAGCTAGAAAAAAACTTTATTAACAAAAACTCATCGGTATCACGGGATACAACTCCCAGAATTTTTTCATTAAAATCGATAGTACTTTTGAAAATCCCATTTTCTCGGCCGAGAGCCGAGAAGTCGAGCGGGAACATCTGTTTCTAAAAAAAATCATAACTCCATAACGGTAGCTCTAAACGAGAAACTTGTAGACGCAAAAGATGTAGCTAATAGATCAAAGATAATATAAAAAAATAAATGGTCACCCCTGCATGTACCCTAAATTAAATATAAATTTATTCGTGAAGCCTCAGGCGCTAGTTGCATCACGGCCACTGGAATACCAAATGGTGAATGTAGATGAATTTTTATCTCAGAAACTAAAGCAGCTAGAAAAAAACTTTATTAACAAAAACTCATCGGTATCACGGGATACAACTCCCAGAATTTTTTCATTAAAATCGATAGTACTTTTGAAAATCCCATTTTCTCGGCCGAGAGCCGAGAAGTCGAGCGGGAACATCTGTTTCTAAAAAAAATCATAACTCCATAACGGTAGCTCTAAACGAGAAACTTGTAGACGCAAAAGATGTAGCTAATAGATCAAAGATAATATAAAAAAATAAATGGTCACCCCTGCATGTACCCTAAATTAAATATAAATTTATTCGTGAAGCCTCAGGCGCTAGTTGCATCACGGCCACTGGAATACCAGACGGTGAATGTAAATGAATTTTTATCTCAGAAACTAGAGCAGCTAGAAAAAAACTTTATTAACAAAAACTCATCGGTATCACGGGATACAACTCCCAGAATTTTTTCATTAAAATCGATAGTACTTTTGAAAATCCCATTTTCTCGGCCGAGAGCCGAGAAGTCGAGCGGGAACATCTGTTTCTAAAAAAAATCATAACTCCATAACGGTAGCTCTAAACGAGAAACTTGTAGACGCAAAAGATGTAGCTAATAGATCAAAGATAATATAAAAAAATAAATGGTCACCCCTGCATGTACCCTAAATTAAATAGAAATTTATTCGTGAAGCCTCAGGCGCTAGTTGCATCACGGCCACTGGAATACCAGACGGTGAATGTAAATGAATTTTTATCTCAGAAACTAGAGCAGCTAGAAAAAAACTTTAGTAACAAAAACTCATCGGTATCACGGGATACAACTCCCAGAATTTTTTCATTAAAATCGATAGTACTTTTGAAAATCCCATTTTCTCGGCCGAGAGCCGAGAAGTCGAGCGGGAACATCTGTTTCTAAAAAAAATCATAACTCCATAACGGTAGCTCTAAACGAGAAACTTGTAGACGCAAAAGATGTAGCTAATAGATCAAAGATAATATAAAAAAATAAATGGTCACCCCTGCATGTACCCTAAATTAAATATAAATTTATTCGTGAAGCCTCAGGCGCTAGTTGCATCACGGCCACTGGAATACCAAATGGTGAATGTAGATGAATTTTTATCTCAGAAACTAAAGCAGCTAGAAAAAAACTTTATTAACAAAAACTCATCGGTATCACGGGATACAACTCCCAGAATTTTTTCATTAAAATCGATAGTACTTTTGAAAATCCCATTTTCTCGGCCGAGAGCCGAGAAGTCGAGCGGGAACATCTGTTTCTAAAAAAAATCATAACTCCATAACGGTAGCTCTAAACGAGAAACTTGTAGACGCAAAAGATGTAGCTAATAGATCAAAGATAATATAAAAAAATAAATGGTCACCCCTGCATGTACCCTAAATTAAATATAAATTTATTCGTGAAGCCTCAGGCGCTAGTTGCATCACGGCCACTGGAATACCAGACGGTGAATGTAAATGAATTTTTATCTCAGAAACTAGAGCAGCTAGAAAAAAACTTTATTAACAAAAACTCATCGGTATCACGGGATACAACTCCCAGAATTTTTTCATTAAAATCGATAGTACTTTTGAAAATCCCATTTTCTCGGCCGAGAGCCGAGAAGTCGAGCGGGAACATCTGTTTCTAAAAAAAATCATAACTCCATAACGGTAGCTCTAAACGAGAAACTTGTAGACGCAAAAGATGTAGCTAATAGATCAAAGATAATATAAAAAAATAAATGGTCACCCCTGCATGTACCCTAAATTAAATATAAATTTATTCGTGAAGCCTCAGGCGCTAGTTGCATCACGGCCACTGGAATACCAAATGGTGAATGTAGATGAATTTTTATCTCAGAAACTAAAGCAGCTAGAAAAAAACTTTATTAACAAAAACTCATCGGTATCACGGGATACAACTCCCAGAATTTTTTCATTAAAATCGATAGTACTTTTGAAAATCCCATTTTCTCGGCCGAGAGCCGAGAAGTCGAGCGGGAACATCTGTTTCTAAAAAAAATCATAACTCCATAACGGTAGCTCTAAACGAGAAACTTGTAGACGCAAAAGATGTAGCTAATAGATCAAAGATAATATAAAAAAATAAATGGTCACCCCTGCATGTACCCTAAATTAAATATAAATTTATTCGTGAAGCCTCAGGCGCTAGTTGCATCACGGCCACTGGAATACCAAATGGTGAATGTAGATGAATTTTTATCTCAGAAACTAAAGCAGCTAGAAAAAAACTTTATTATCAAAAACTCATCGGTATCACGGGATACAACTCCCAGAATTTTTTCATTAAAATCGATAGTACTTTTGAAAATCCCATTTTCTCGGCCGAGAGCCGAGAAGTCGAGCGGGAACATCTGTTTCTAAAAAAAATCATAACTCCATAACGGTAGCTCTAAACGAGAAACTTGTAGACGCAAAAGATGTAGCTAATAGATCAAAGATAATATAAAAAAATAAATGGTCACCCCTGCATGTACCCTAAATTAAATATAAATTTATTCGTGAAGCCTCAGGCGCTAGTTGCATCACGGCCACTGGAATACCAAATGGTGAATGTAGATGAATTTTTATCTCAGAAACTAAAGCAGCTAGAAAAAAACTTTATTAACAAAAACTCATCGGTATCACGGGATACAACTCCCAGAATTTTTTCATTAAAATCGATAGTACTTTTGAAAATCCCATTTTCTCGGCCGAGAGCCGAGAAGTCGAGCGGGAACATCTGTTTCTAAAAAAAATCATAACTCCATAACGGTAGCTCTAAACGAGAAACTTGTAGACGCAAAAGATGTAGCTAATAGATCAAAGATAATATAAAAAAATAAATGGTCACCCCTGCATGTACCCTAAATTAAATATAAATTTATTCGTGAAGCCTCAGGCGCTAGTTGCATCACGGCCACTGGAATACCAAATGGTGAATGTAGATGAATTTTTATCTCAGAAACTAAAGCAGCTAGAAAAAAACTTTATTATCAAAAACTCATCGGTATCACGGGATACAACTCCCAGAATTTTTTCATTAAAATCGATAGTACTTTTGAAAATCCCATTTTCTCGGCCGAGAGCCGAGAAGTCGAGCGGGAACATCTGTTTCTAAAAAAAATCATAACTCCATAACGGTAGCTCTAAACGAGAAACTTGTAGACGCAAAAGATGTAGCTAATAGATCAAAGATAATATAAAAAAATAAATGGTCACCCCTGCATGTACCCTAAATTAAATATAAATTTATTCGTGAAGCCTCAGGCGCTAGTTGCATCACGGCCACTGGAATACCAAATGGTGAATGTAGATGAATTTTTATCTCAGAAACTAAAGCAGCTAGAAAAAAACTTTATTATCAAAAACTCATCGGTATCACGGGATACAACTCCCAGAATTTTTTCATTAAAATCGATAGTACTTTTGAAAATCCCATTTTCTCGGCCGAGAGCCGAGAAGTCGAGCGGGAACATCTGTTTCTAAAAAAAATCATAACTCCATAACGGTAGCTCTAAACGAGAAACTTGTAGACGCAAAAGATGTAGCTAATAGATCAAAGATAATATAAAAAAATAAATGGTCACCCCTGCATGTACCCTAAATTAAATATAAATTTATTCGTGAAGCCTCAGGCGCTAGTTGCATCACGGCCACTGGAATACCAAATGGTGAATGTAAATGAATTTTTATCTCAGAAACTAGAGCAGCTAGAAAAAAACTTTATTAACAAAAACTCATCGGTATCACGGGATACAACTCCCAGAATTTTTTCATTAAAATCGATAGTACTTTTGAAAATCCCATTTTCTCGGCCGAGAGCCGAGAAGTCGAGCGAGAACATGGGTTTCTAGAAAAAATCATAACTCCATAACGGTAGCTCTAAACGAGAAACTTGTAGACGCAAAAGATGTAGCTAATAGATCAAAGATAATATAAAAAAATAAATGGTCACCCCTGCATGTACCCTAAATTAAATATAAATTTATTCGTGAAGCCTCAGGCGCTAGTTGCATCACGGCCACTGGAATACCAGACGGTGAATGTAAATGAATTTTTATCTCAGAAACTAGAGCAGCTAGAAAAAAACTTTATTAACAAAAACTCATCGGTATCACGGGATACAACTCCCAGAATTTTTTCATTAAAATCGATAGTACTTTTGAAAATCCCATTTTCTCGGCCGAGAGCCGAGAAGTCGAGCGGGAACATCTGTTTCTAAAAAAAATCATAACTCCATAACGGTAGCTCTAAACGAGAAACTTGTAGACGCAAAAGATGTAGCTAATAGATCAAAGATAATATAAAAAAATAAATGGTCACCCCTGCATGTACCCTAAATTAAATATAAATTTATTCGTGAAGCCTCAGGCGCTAGTTGCATCACGGCCACTGGAATACCAGACGGTGAATGTAAATGAATTTTTATCTCAGAAACTAGAGCAGCTAGAAAAAAACTTTATTAACAAAAACTCATCGGTATCACGGGATACAACTCCCAGAATTTTTTCATTAAAATCGATAGTACTTTTGAAAATCCCATTTTCTCGGCCGAGAGCCGAGAAGTCGAGCGGGAACATCTGTTTCTAAAAAAAATCATAACTCCATAACGGTAGCTCTAAACGAGAAACTTGTAGACGCAAAAGATGTAGCTAATAGATCAAAGATAATATAAAAAAATAAATGGTCACCCCTGCATGTACCCTAAATTAAATATAAATTTATTCGTGAAGCCTCAGGCGCTAGTTGCATCACGGCCACTGGAATACCAGACGGTGAATGTAAATGAATTTTTATCTCAGAAACTAGAGCAGCTAGAAAAAAACTTTATTAACAAAAACTCATTGGTATCACGGGATACAACTCCCAGAATTTTTTCATTAAAATCGATAGTACTTTTGAAAATCCCATTTTCTCGGCCGAGAGCCGAGAAGTCGAGCGGGAACATCTGTTTCTAAAAAAAATCATAACTCCATAACGGTAGCTCTAAACGAGAAACTTGTAGACGCAAAAGATGTAGCTAATAGATCAAAGATAATATAAAAAAATAAATGGTCACCCCTGCATGTACCCTAAATTAAATAGAAATTTATTCGTGAAGCCTCAGGCGCTAGTTGCATCACGGCCACTGGAATACCAGACGGTGAATGTAAATGAATTTTTATCTCAGAAACTAGAGCAGCTAGAAAAAAACTTTAGTAACAAAAACTCATCGGTATCACGGGATACAACTCCCAGAATTTTTTCATTAAAATCGATAGTACTTTTGAAAATCCCATTTTCTCGGCCGAGAGCCGAGAAGTCGAGCGGGAACATCTGTTTCTAAAAAAAATCATAACTCCATAACGGTAGCTCTAAACGAGAAACTTGTAGACGCAAAAGATGTAGCTAATAGATCAAAGATAATATAAAAAAATAAATGGTCACCCCTGCATGTACCCTAAATTAAATAGAAATTTATTCGTGAAGCCTCAGGCGCTAGTTGCATCACGGCCACTGGAATACCAGACGGTGAATGTAAATGAATTTTTATCTCAGAAACTAGAGCAGCTAGAAAAAAACTTTAGTAACAAAAACTCATCGGTATCACGGGATACAACTCCCAGAATTTTTTCATTAAAATCGATAGTACTTTTGAAAATCCCATTTTCTCGGCCGAGAGCCGAGAAGTCGAGCGGGAACATCTGTTTCTAAAAAAAATCATAACTCCATAACGGTAGCTCTAAACGAGAAACTTGTAGACGCAAAAGATGTAGCTAATAGATCAAAGATAATATAAAAAAATAAATGGTCACCCCTGCATGTACCCTAAATTAAATAGAAATTTATTCGTGAAGCCTCAGGCGCTAGTTGCATCACGGCCACTGGAATACCAGACGGTGAATGTAAATGAATTTTTATCTCAGAAACTAGAGCAGCTAGAAAAAAACTTTAGTAACAAAAACTCATCGGTATCACGGGATACAACTCCCAGAATTTTTTCATTAAAATCGATAGTACTTTTGAAAATCCCATTTTCTCGGCCGAGAGCCGAGAAGTCGAGCGAGAACATGGGTTTCTAGAAAAAATCATAACTCTATAACGGTAGCTCTAAACGAGAAACTTGTAGACGCAAAAGATGTAGCTAATAGATCAAAGATAATATAAAAAAATAAATGGTCACCCCTGCATGTACCCTAAATTAAATATAAATTTATTCGTGAAGCCTCAGGCGCTAGTTGCATCACGGCCACTGGAATACCAGACGGTGAATGTAAATGAATTTTTATCTCAGAAACTAGAGCAGCTAGAAAAAAACTTTATTAACAAAAACTCATCGGTATCACGGGATACAACTCCCAGAATTTTTTCATTAAAATCGATAGTACTTTTGAAAATCCCATTTTCTCGGCCGAGAGCCGAGAAGTCGAGCGAGAACATGGGTTTCTAGAAAAAATCATAACTCTATAACGGTAGCTCTAAACGAGAAACTTGTAGACGCAAAAGATGTAGCTAATAGATCAAAGATAATATAAAAAAATAAATGGTCACCCCTGCATGTACCCTAAATTAAATATAAATTTATTCGTGAAGCCTCAGGCGCTAGTTGCATCACGGCCACTGGAATACCAGACGGTGAATGTAAATGAATTTTTATCTCAGAAACTAGAGCAGCTAGAAAAAAACTTTATTAACAAAAACTCATCGGTATCACGGGATACAACTCCCAGAATTTTTTCATTAAAATCGATAGTACTTTTGAAAATCCCATTTTCTCGGCCGAGAGCCGAGAAGTCGAGCGGGAACATCTGTTTCTAAAAAAAATCATAACTCCATAACGGTAGCTCTAAACGAGAAACTTGTAGACGCAAAAGATGTAGCTAATAGATCAAAGATAATATAAAAAAATAAATGGTCACCCCTGCATGTACCCTAAATTAAATAGAAATTTATTCGTGAAGCCTCAGGCGCTAGTTGCATCACGGCCACTGGAATACCAGACGGTGAATGTAAATGAATTTTTATCTCAGAAACTAGAGCAGCTAGAAAAAAACTTTAGTAACAAAAACTCATCGGTATCACGGGATACAACTCCCAGAATTTTTTCATTAAAATCGATAGTACTTTTGAAAATCCCATTTTCATGGCCGAAAGCCGAGAAGTCGAGCGGGAACATCTGTTTCTAAAAAAAATCATAACTCCATAACGGTAGCTCTAAACGAGAAACTTGTAGACGCAAAAGATGTAGCTAATAGATCAAAGATAATATAAAAAAATAAATGGTCACCCCTGCATGTACCCTAAATTAAATAGAAATTTATTCGTGAAGCCTCAGGCGCTAGTTGCATCACGGCCACTGGAATACCAGACGGTGAATGTAAATGAATTTTTATCTCAGAAACTAGAGCAGCTAGAAAAAAACTTTATTAACAAAAACTCATCGGTATCACGGGATACAACTCCCAGAATTTTTTCATTAAAATCGATAGTACTTTTGAAAATCCCATTTTCATGGCCGAAAGCCGAGAAGTCGAGCGGGAACATCTGTTTCTAAAAAAAATCATAACTCCATAACGGTAGCTCTAAACGAGAAACTTGTAGACGCAAAAGATGTAGCTAATAGATCAAAGATAATATAAAAAAATAAATGGTCACCCCTGCATGTACCCTAAATTAAATACAAATTTATTCGTGAAGCCTCAGGCGCTAGTTGCATCACGGCCACTGGAATACCAGACGGTGAATGTAAATGAATTTTTATCTCAGAAACTAGAGCAGCTAGAAAAAAACTTTATTAACAAAAACTCATTGGTATCACGGGATACAACTCCCAGAATTTTTTCATTAAAATCGATAGTACTTTTGAAAATCCCATTTTCATGGCCGAAAGCCGAGAAGTCGAGCGGGAACATCTGTTTCTAAAAAAAATCATAACTCCATAACGGTAGCTCTAAACGAGAAACTTGTAGACGCAAAAGATGTAGCTAATAGATCAAAGATAATATAAAAAAATAAATGGTCACCCCTGCATGTACCCTAAATTAAATAGAAATTTATTCGTGAAGCCTCAGGCGCTAGTTGCATCACGGCCACTGGAATACCAGACGGTGAATGTAAATGAATTTTTATCTCAGAAACTAGAGCAGCTAGAAAAAAACTTTATTAACAAAAACTCATCGGTATCACGGGATACAACTCCCAGAATTTTTTCATTAAAATCGATAGTACTTTTGAAAAACCCATTTTCATGGCCGAAAGCCGAGAAGTCGAGCGAGAACATGGGTTTCTAAAAAAAATCATAACTCCATAACGGTAGCTCTAAACGAGAAACTTGTAGACGCAAAAGATGTAGCTAATAGATCAAAGATAATATAAAAAAATAAATGGTCACCCCTGCATGTACCCTAAATTAAATAGAAATTTATTCGTGAAGCCTCAGGCGCTAGTTGCATCACGGCCACTGGAATACCAGACGGTGAATGTAAATGAATTTTTATCTCAGAAACTAGAGCAGCTAGAAAAAAACTTTATTAACAAAAACTCATCGGTATCACGGGATACAACTCCCAGAATTTTTTCATTAAAATCGATAGTACTTTTGAAAATCCCATTTTCATGGCCGAAAGCCGAGAAGTCGAGCGGGAACATCTGTTTCTAAAAAAAATCATAACTCCATAACGGTAGCTCTAAACGAGAAACTTGTAGACGCAAAAGATGTAGCTAATAGATCAAAGATAATATAAAAAAATAAATGGTCACCCCTGCATGTACCCTAAATTAAATAGAAATTTATTCGTGAAGCCTCAGGCGCTAGTTGCATCACGGCCACTGGAATACCAGACGGTGAATGTAAATGAATTTTTATCTCAGAAACTAGAGCAGCTAGAAAAAAACTTTATTAACAAAAACTCATTGGTATCACGGGATACAACTCCCAGAATTTTTTCATTAAAATCGATAGTACTTTTGAAAATCCCATTTTCATGGCCGAAAGCCGAGAAGTCGAGCGGGAACATCTGTTTCTAAAAAAAATCATAACTCCATAACGGTAGCTCTAAACGAGAAACTTGTAGACGCAAAAGATGTAGCTAATAGATCAAAGATAATATAAAAAAATAAATGGTCACCCCTGCATGTACCCTAAATTAAATAGAAATTTATTCGTGAAGCCTCAGGCGCTAGTTGCATCACGGCCACTGGAATACCAGACGGTGAATGTAAATGAATTTTTATCTCAGAAACTAGAGCAGCTAGAAAAAAACTTTATTAACAAAAACTCATCGGTATCACGGGATACAACTCCCAGAATTTTTTCATTAAAATCGTTGGTACTTTTGAAAATCCCATTTTCTCGGCCGAGAGCCCAGAAGTCGAGCGAGAACATGGGTTTCTAAAAAAAATCATAACTCCATAACGGTAGCTCTAAACGAGAAACTTGTAGATGCAAAAGATGTAGCTAATAGATCAAAGATAATATAAAAAAATAAATGGTCACCCCTGCATGTACCCTAAATTAAATAGAAATTTATTCGTGAAGCCTCAGGCGCTAGTTGCATCACGGCCACTGGAATACCAGACGGTGAATGTAAATGAATTTTTATCTCAGAAACTAGAGCAGCTAGAAAAAAACTTTATTAACAAAAACTCATCGGTATCACGGGATACAACTCCCAGAATTTTTTCATTAAAATCGATAGTACTTTTGAAAATCCCATTTTCATGGCCGAAAGCCGAGAAGTCGAGCGGGAACATCTGTTTCTAAAAAAAAT
The DNA here is from genome assembly GCA_944039245.1 of Nebria salina. NCBI lineage: Eukaryota > Metazoa > Arthropoda > Insecta > Coleoptera > Carabidae > Nebria > Nebria salina. The sequence goes on from OX063282.1 coordinate 1,052,593, forward strand.
CATAACTCCATAACGGTAGCTCTAAACGAGAAACTTGTAGACGCAAAAGATGTAGCTAATAGATCAAAGATAATATAAAAAAATAAATGGTCACCCCTGCATGTACCCTAAATTAAATAGAAATTTATTCGTGAAGCCTCAGGCGCTAGTTGCATCACGGCCACTGGAATACCAGACGGTGAATGTAAATGAATTTTTATCTCAGAAACTAGAGCAGCTAGAAAAAAACTTTATTAACAAAAACTCATCGGTATCACGGGATACAACTCCCAGAATTTTTTCATTAAAATCGATAGTACTTTTGAAAAACCCATTTTCATGGCCGAAAGCCGAGAAGTCGAGCGAGAACATGGGTTTCTAAAAAAAATCATAACTCCATAACGGTAGCTCTAAACGAGAAACTTGTAGACGCAAAAGATGTAGCTAATAGATCAAAGATAATATAAAAAAATAAATGGTCACCCCTGCATGTACCCTAAATTAAATAGAAATTTATTCGTGAAGCCTCAGGCGCTAGTTGCATCACGGCCACTGGAATACCAGACGGTGAATGTAAATGAATTTTTATCTCAGAAACTAGAGCAGCTAGAAAAAAACTTTATTAACAAAAACTCATCGGTATCACGGGATACAACTCCCAGAATTTTTTCATTAAAATCGATAGTACTTTTGAAAATCCCATTTTCATGGCCGAAAGCCGAGAAGTCGAGCGGGAACATCTGTTTCTAAAAAAAATCATAACTCCATAACGGTAGCTCTAAACGAGAAACTTGTAGACGCAAAAGATGTAGCTAATAGATCAAAGATAATATAAAAAAATAAATGGTCACCCCTGCATGTACCCTAAATTAAATAGAAATTTATTCGTGAAGCCTCAGGCGCTAGTTGCATCACGGCCACTGGAATACCAGACGGTGAATGTAAATGAATTTTTATCTCAGAAACTAGAGCAGCTAGAAAAAAACTTTATTAACAAAAACTCATCGGTATCACGGGATACAACTCCCAGAATTTTTTCATTAAAATCGATAGTACTTTTGAAAATCCCATTTTCATGGCCGAAAGCCGAGAAGTCGAGCGGGAACATCTGTTTCTAAAAAAAATCATAACTCCATAACGGTAGCTCTAAACGAGAAACTTGTAGACGCAAAAGATGTAGCTAATAGATCAAAGATAATATAAAAAAATAAATGGTCACCCCTGCATGTACCCTAAATTAAATAGAAATTTATTCGTGAAGCCTCAGGCGCTAGTTGCATCACGGCCACTGGAATACCAGACGGTGAATGTAAATGAATTTTTATCTCAGAAACTAGAGCAGCTAGAAAAAAACTTTATTAACAAAAACTCATCGGTATCACGGGATACAACTCCCAGAATTTTTTCATTAAAATCGTTGGTACTTTTGAAAATCCCATTTTCTCGGCCGAGAGCCCAGAAGTCGAGCGAGAACATGGGTTTCTAAAAAAAATCATAACTCCATAACGGTAGCTCTAAACGAGAAACTTGTAGATGCAAAAGATGTAGCTAATAGATCAAAGATAATATAAAAAAATAAATGGTCACCCCTGCATGTACCCTAAATTAAATAGAAATTTATTCGTGAAGCCTCAGGCGCTAGTTGCATCACGGCCACTGGAATACCAGACGGTGAATGTAAATGAATTTTTATCTCAGAAACTAGAGCAGCTAGAAAAAAACTTTATTAACAAAAACTCATCGGTATCACGGGATACAACTCCCAGAATTTTTTCATTAAAATCGATAGTACTTTTGAAAAACCCATTTTCATGGCCGAAAGCCGAGAAGTCGAGCGAGAACATGGGTTTCTAAAAAAAATCATAACTCCATAACGGTAGCTCTAAACGAGAAACTTGTAGACGCAAAAGATGTAGCTAATAGATCAAAGATAATATAAAAAAATAAATGGTCACCCCTGCATGTACCCTAAATTAAATACAAATTTATTCGTGAAGCCTCAGGCGCTAGTTGCATCACGGCCACTGGAATACCAGACGGTGAATGTAAATGAATTTTTATCTCAGAAACTAGAGCAGCTAGAAAAAAACTTTATTAACAAAAACTCATCGGTATCACGGGATACAACTCCCAGAATTTTTTCATTAAAATCGATAGTACTTTTGAAAAACCCATTTTCTCGGCCGAAAGCCGAGAAGTCGAGCGGGAACATCTGTTTCTAAAAAAAATCATAACTCCATAACGGTAGCTCTAAACGAGAAACTTGTAGACGCAAAAGATGTAGCTAATAGATCAAAGATAATATAAAAAAATAAATGGTCACCCCTGCATGTACCCTAAATTAAATATAAATTTATTCGTGAAGCCTCAGGCGCTAGTTGCATCACGGCCACTGGAATACCAGACGGTGAATGTAAATGAATTTTTATCTCAGAAACTAGAGCAGCTAGAAAAAAACTTTATTAACAAAAACTCATCGGTATCACGGGATACAACTCCCAGAATTTTTTCATTAAAATCGATAGTACTTTTGAAAAACCCATTTTCTCGGCCGAAAGCCGAGAAGTCGAGCGGGAACATCTGTTTCTAAAAAAAATCATAACTCCATAACGGTAGCTCTAAACGAGAAACTTGTAGACGCAAAAGATGTAGCTAATAGATCAAAAATAATATAAAAAAATAAATGGTCACCCCTGCATGTACCCTAAATTAAATATAAATTTATTCGTGAAGCCTCAGGCGCTAGTTGCATCACGGCCACTGGAATACCAGACGGTGAATGTAAATGAATTTTTATCTCAGAAACTAGAGCAGCTAGAAAAAAACTTTATTAACAAAAACTCATCGGTATCACGGGATACAACTCCCAGAATTTTTTCATTAAAATCGATAGTACTTTTGAAAAACCCATTTTCTCGGCCGAAAGCCGAGAAGTCGAGCGGGAACATCTGTTTCTAAAAAAAATCATAACTCCATAACGGTAGCTCTAAACGAGAAACTTGTAGACGCAAAAGATGTAGCTAATAGATCAAAAATAATATAAAAAAATAAATGGTCACCCCTGCATGTACCCTAAATTAAATATAAATTTATTCGTGAAGCCTCAGGCGCTAGTTGCATCACGGCCACTGGAATACCAGACGGTGAATGTAAATGAATTTTTATCTCAGAAACTAGAGCAGCTAGAAAAAAACTTTATTAACAAAAACTCATCGGTATCACGGGATACAACTCCCAGAATTTTTTCATTAAAATCGATAGTACTTTTGAAAATCCCATTTTCATGGCCGAAAGCCGAGAAGTCGAGCGGGAACATCTGTTTCTAAAAAAAATCATAACTCCATAACGGTAGCTCTAAACGAGAAACTTGTAGACGCAAAAGATGTAGCTAATAGATCAAAGATAATATAAAAAAATAAATGGTCACCCCTGCATGTACCCTAAATTAAATAGAAATTTATTCGTGAAGCCTCAGGCGCTAGTTGCATCACGGCCACTGGAATACCAGACGGTGAATGTAAATGAATTTTTATCTCAGAAACTAGAGCAGCTAGAAAAAAACTTTATTAACAAAAACTCATCGGTATCACGGGATACAACTCCCAGAATTTTTTCATTAAAATCGATAGTACTTTTGAAAAACCCATTTTCATGGCCGAAAGCCGAGAAGTCGAGCGAGAACATGGGTTTCTAAAAAAAATCATAACTCCATAACGGTAGCTCTAAACGAGAAACTTGTAGACGCAAAAGATGTAGCTAATAGATCAAAGATAATATAAAAAAATAAATGGTCACCCCTGCATGTACCCTAAATTAAATAGAAATTTATTCGTGAAGCCTCAGGCGCTAGTTGCATCACGGCCACTGGAATACCAGACGGTGAATGTAAATGAATTTTTATCTCAGAAACTAGAGCAGCTAGAAAAAAACTTTATTAACAAAAACTCATCGGTATCACGGGATACAACTCCCAGAATTTTTTCATTAAAATCGATAGTACTTTTGAAAAACCCATTTTCATGGCCGAAAGCCGAGAAGTCGAGCGAGAACATGGGTTTCTAAAAAAAATCATAACTCCATAACGGTAGCTCTAAACGAGAAACTTGTAGACGCAAAAGATGTAGCTAATAGATCAAAGATAATATAAAAAAATAAATGGTCACCCCTGCATGTACCCTAAATTAAATACAAATTTATTCGTGAAGCCTCAGGCGCTAGTTGCATCACGGCCACTGGAATACCAGACGGTGAATGTAAATGAATTTTTATCTCAGAAACTAGAGCAGCTAGAAAAAAACTTTATTAACAAAAACTCATCGGTATCACGGGATACAACTCCCAGAATTTTTTCATTAAAATCGATAGTACTTTTGAAAAACCCATTTTCATGGCCGAAAGCCGAGAAGTCGAGCGAGAACATGGGTTTCTAAAAAAAATCATAACTCCATAACGGTAGCTCTAAACGAGAAACTTGTAGACGCAAAAGATGTAGCTAATAGATCAAAGATAATATAAAAAAATAAATGGTCACCCCTGCATGTACCCTAAATTAAATAGAAATTTATTCGTGAAGCCTCAGGCGCTAGTTGCATCACGGCCACTGGAATACCAGACGGTGAATGTAAATGAATTTTTATCTCAGAAACTAGAGCAGCTAGAAAAAAACTTTATTAACAAAAACTCATCGGTATCACGGGATACAACTCCCAGAATTTTTTCATTAAAATCGATAGTACTTTTGAAAATCCCATTTTCATGGCCGAAAGCCGAGAAGTCGAGCGGGAACATCTGTTTCTAAAAAAAATCATAACTCCATAACGGTAGCTCTAAACGAGAAACTTGTAGACGCAAAAGATGTAGCTAATAGATCAAAGATAATATAAAAAAATAAATGGTCACCCCTGCATGTACCCTAAATTAAATAGAAATTTATTCGTGAAGCCTCAGGCGCTAGTTGCATCACGGCCACTGGAATACCAGACGGTGAATGTAAATGAATTTTTATCTCAGAAACTAGAGCAGCTAGAAAAAAACTTTATTAACAAAAACTCATCGGTATCACGGGATACAACTCCCAGAATTTTTTCATTAAAATCGATAGTACTTTTGAAAATCCCATTTTCATGGCCGAAAGCCGAGAAGTCGAGCGAGAACATGGGTTTCTAAAAAAAATCATAACTCCATAACGGTAGCTCTAAACGAGAAACTTGTAGACGCAAAAGATGTAGCTAATAGATCAAAGATAATATAAAAAAATAAATGGTCACCCCTGCATGTACCCTAAATTAAATATAAATTTATTCGTGAAGCCTCAGGCGCTAGTTGCATCACGGCCACTGGAATACCAGACGGTGAATGTAAATGAATTTTTATCTCAGAAACTAGAGCAGCTAGAAAAAAACTTTATTAACAAAAACTCATCGGTATCACGGGATACAACTCCCAGAATTTTTTCATTAAAATCGATAGTACTTTTGAAAAACCCATTTTCTCGGCCGAAAGCCGAGAAGTCGAGCGGGAACATCTGTTTCTAAAAAAAATCATAACTCCATAACGGTAGCTCTAAACGAGAAACTTGTAGACGCAAAAGATGTAGCTAATAGATCAAAAATAATATAAAAAAATAAATGGTCACCCCTGCATGTACCCTAAATTAAATAGAAATTTATTCGTGAAGCCTCAGGCGCTAGTTGCATCACGGCCACTGGAATACCAGACGGTGAATGTAAATGAATTTTTATCTCAGAAACTAGAGCAGCTAGAAAAAAACTTTATTAACAAAAACTCATCGGTATCACGGGATACAACTCCCAGAATTTTTTCATTAAAATCGATAGTACTTTTGAAAATCCCATTTTCTCGGCCGAGAGCCGAGAAGTCGAGCGGGAACATCTGTTTCTAAAAAAAATCATAACTCCATAACGGTAGCTCTAAACGAGAAACTTGTAGACGCAAAAGATGTAGCTAATAGATCAAAGATAATATAAAAAAATAAATGGTCACCCCTGCATGTACCCTAAATTAAATATAAATTTATTCGTGAAGCCTCAGGCGCTAGTTGCATCACGGCCACTGGAATACCAGACGGTGAATGTAAATGAATTTTTATCTCAGAAACTAGAGCAGCTAGAAAAAAACTTTATTAACAAAAACTCATCGGTATCACGGGATACAACTCCCAGAATTTTTTCATTAAAATCGATAGTACTTTTGAAAAACCCATTTTCTCGGCCGAAAGCCGAGAAGTCGAGCGGGAACATCTGTTTCTAAAAAAAATCATAACTCCATAACGGTAGCTCTAAACGAGAAACTTGTAGACGCAAAAGATGTAGCTAATAGATCAAAAATAATATAAAAAAATAAATGGTCACCCCTGCATGTACCCTAAATTAAATATAAATTTATTCGTGAAGCCTCAGGCGCTAGTTGCATCACGGCCACTGGAATACCAGACGGTGAATGTAAATGAATTTTTATCTCAGAAACTAGAGCAGCTAGAAAAAAACTTTATTAACAAAAACTCATCGGTATCACGGGATACAACTCCCAGAATTTTTTCATTAAAATCGATAGTACTTTTGAAAAACCCATTTTCTCGGCCGAAAGCCGAGAAGTCGAGCGGGAACATCTGTTTCTAAAAAAAATCATAACTCCATAACGGTAGCTCTAAACGAGAAACTTGTAGACGCAAAAGATGTAGCTAATAGATCAAAAATAATATAAAAAAATAAATGGTCACCCCTGCATGTACCCTAAATTAAATAGAAATTTATTCGTGAAGCCTCAGGCGCTAGTTGCATCACGGCCACTGGAATACCAGACGGTGAATGTAAATGAATTTTTATCTCAGAAACTAGAGCAGCTAGAAAAAAACTTTATTAACAAAAACTCATCGGTATCACGGGATACAACTCCCAGAATTTTTTCATTAAAATCGATAGTACTTTTGAAAATCCCATTTTCATGGCCGAAAGCCGAGAAGTCGAGCGGGAACATCTGTTTCTAAAAAAAATCATAACTCCATAACGGTAGCTCTAAACGAGAAACTTGTAGACGCAAAAGATGTAGCTAATAGATCAAAGATAATATAAAAAAATAAATGGTCACCCCTGCATGTACCCTAAATTAAATAGAAATTTATTCGTGAAGCCTCAGGCGCTAGTTGCATCACGGCCACTGGAATACCAGACGGTGAATGTAAATGAATTTTTATCTCAGAAACTAGAGCAGCTAGAAAAAAACTTTATTAACAAAAACTCATCGGTATCACGGGATACAACTCCCAGAATTTTTTCATTAAAATCGATAGTACTTTTGAAAATCCCATTTTCTCGGCCGAGAGCCGAGAAGTCGAGCGGGAACATCTGTTTCTAAAAAAAATCATAACTCCATAACGGTAGCTCTAAACGAGAAACTTGTAGACGCAAAAGATGTAGCTAATAGATCAAAGATAATATAAAAAAATAAATGGTCACCCCTGCATGTACCCTAAATTAAATATAAATTTATTCGTGAAGCCTCAGGCGCTAGTTGCATCACGGCCACTGGAATACCAGACGGTGAATGTAAATGAATTTTTATCTCAGAAACTAGAGCAGCTAGAAAAAAACTTTATTAACAAAAACTCATCGGTATCACGGGATACAACTCCCAGAATTTTTTCATTAACATCGATAGTACTTTTGAAAAACCCATTTTCTCGGCCGAAAGCCGAGAAGTCGAGCGGGAACATCTGTTTCTAAAAAAAATCATAACTCCATAACGGTAGCTCTAAACGAGAAACTTGTAGACGCAAAAGATGTAGCTAATAGATCAAAAATAATATAAAAAAATAAATGGTCACCCCTGCATGTACCCTAAATTAAATAGAAATTTATTCGTGAAGCCTCAGGCGCTAGTTGCATCACGGCCACTGGAATACCAGACGGTGAATGTAAATGAATTTTTATCTCAGAAACTAGAGCAGCTAGAAAAAAACTTTATTAACAAAAACTCATCGGTATCACGGGATACAACTCCCAGAATTTTTTCATTAAAATCGATAGTACTTTTGAAAATCCCATTTTCATGGCCGAAAGCCGAGAAGTCGAGCGGGAACATCTGTTTCTAAAAAAAATCATAACTCCATAACGGTAGCTCTAAACGAGAAACTTGTAGACGCAAAAGATGTAGCTAATAGATCAAAGATAATATAAAAAAATAAATGGTCACCCCTGCATGTACCCTAAATTAAATATAAATTTATTCGTGAAGCCTCAGGCGCTAGTTGCATCACGGCCACTGGAATACCAGACGGTGAATGTAAATGAATTTTTATCTCAGAAACTAGAGCAGCTAGAAAAAAACTTTATTAACAAAAACTCATCGGTATCACGGGATACAACTCCCAGAATTTTTTCATTAAAATCGATAGTACTTTTGAAAATCCCATTTTCATGGCCGAAAGCCGAGAAGTCGAGCGGGAACATCTGTTTCTAAAAAAAATCATAACTCCATAACGGTAGCTCTAAACGAGAAACTTGTAGACGCAAAAGATGTAGCTAATAGATCAAAGATAATATAAAAAAATAAATGGTCACCCCTGCATGTACCCTAAATTAAATAGAAATTTATTCGTGAAGCCTCAGGCGCTAGTTGCATCACGGCCACTGGAATACCAGACGGTGAATGTAAATGAATTTTTATCTCAGAAACTAGAGCAGCTAGAAAAAAACTTTATTAACAAAAACTCATCGGTATCACGGGATACAACTCCCAGAATTTTTTCATTAAAATCGATAGTACTTTTGAAAATCCCATTTTCATGGCCGAAAGCCGAGAAGTCGAGCGGGAACATCTGTTTCTAAAAAAAATCATAACTCCATAACGGTAGCTCTAAACGAGAAACTTGTAGACGCAAAAGATGTAGCTAATAGATCAAAGATAATATAAAAAAATAAATGGTCACCCCTGCATGTACCCTAAATTAAATAGAAATTTATTCGTGAAGCCTCAGGCGCTAGTTGCATCACGGCCACTGGAATACCAGACGGTGAATGTAAATGAATTTTTATCTCAGAAACTAGAGCAGCTAGAAAAAAACTTTATTAACAAAAACTCATCGGTATCACGGGATACAACTCCCAGAATTTTTTCATTAAAATCGATAGTACTTTTGAAAAACCCATTTTCATGGCCGAAAGCCGAGAAGTCGAGCGAGAACATGGGTTTCTAAAAAAAATCATAACTCCATAACGGTAGCTCTAAACGAGAAACTTGTAGACGCAAAAGATGTAGCTAATAGATCAAAGATAATATAAAAAAATAAATGGTCACCCCTGCATGTACCCTAAATTAAATAGAAATTTATTCGTGAAGCCTCAGGCGCTAGTTGCATCACGGCCACTGGAATACCAGACGGTGAATGTAAATGAATTTTTATCTCAGAAACTAGAGCAGCTAGAAAAAAACTTTATTAACAAAAACTCATCGGTATCACGGGATACAACTCCCAGAATTTTTTCATTAAAATCGATAGTACTTTTGAAAATCCCATTTTCATGGCCGAAAGCCGAGAAGTCGAGCGGGAACATCTGTTTCTAAAAAAAATCATAACTCCATAACGGTAGCTCTAAACGAGAAACTTGTAGACGCAAAAGATGTAGCTAATAGATCAAAGATAATATAAAAAAATAAATGGTCACCCCTGCATGTACCCTAAATTAAATAGAAATTTATTCGTGAAGCCTCAGGCGCTAGTTGCATCACGGCCACTGGAATACCAGACGGTGAATGTAAATGAATTTTTATCTCAGAAACTAGAGCAGCTAGAAAAAAACTTTATTAACAAAAACTCATCGGTATCACGGGATACAACTCCCAGAATTTTTTCATTAAAATCGATAGTACTTTTGAAAATCCCATTTTCATGGCCGAAAGCCGAGAAGTCGAGCGGGAACATCTGTTTCTAAAAAAAATCATAACTCCATAACGGTAGCTCTAAACGAGAAACTTGTAGACGCAAAAGATGTAGCTAATAGATCAAAGATAATATAAAAAAATAAATGGTCACCCCTGCATGTACCCTAAATTAAATAGAAATTTATTCGTGAAGCCTCAGGCGCTAGTTGCATCACGGCCACTGGAATACCAGACGGTGAATGTAAATGAATTTTTATCTCAGAAACTAGAGCAGCTAGAAAAAAACTTTATTAACAAAAACTCATCGGTATCACGGGATACAACTCCCAGAATTTTTTCATTAAAATCGTTGGTACTTTTGAAAATCCCATTTTCTCGGCCGAGAGCCCAGAAGTCGAGCGAGAACATGGGTTTCTAAAAAAAATCATAACTCCATAACGGTAGCTCTAAACGAGAAACTTGTAGATGCAAAAGATGTAGCTAATAGATCAAAGATAATATAAAAAAATAAATGGTCACCCCTGCATGTACCCTAAATTAAATAGAAATTTATTCGTGAAGCCTCAGGCGCTAGTTGCATCACGGCCACTGGAATACCAGACGGTGAATGTAAATGAATTTTTATCTCAGAAACTAGAGCAGCTAGAAAAAAACTTTATTAACAAAAACTCATCGGTATCACGGGATACAACTCCCAGAATTTTTTCATTAAAATCGATAGTACTTTTGAAAATCCCATTTTCATGGCCGAAAGCCGAGAAGTCGAGCGGGAACATCTGTTTCTAAAAAAAATCATAACTCCATAACGGTAGCTCTAAACGAGAAACTTGTAGACGCAAAAGATGTAGCTAATAGATCAAAGATAATATAAAAAAATAAATGGTCACCCCTGCATGTACCCTAAATTAAATAGAAATTTATTCGTGAAGCCTCAGGCGCTAGTTGCATCACGGCCACTGGAATACCAGACGGTGAATGTAAATGAATTTTTATCTCAGAAACTAGAGCAGCTAGAAAAAAACTTTATTAACAAAAACTCATCGGTATCACGGGATACAACTCCCAGAATTTTTTCATTAAAATCGATAGTACTTTTGAAAAACCCATTTTCATGGCCGAAAGCCGAGAAGTCGAGCGAGAACATGGGTTTCTAAAAAAAATCATAACTCCATAACGGTAGCTCTAAACGAGAAACTTGTAGACGCAAAAGATGTAGCTAATAGATCAAAGATAATATAAAAAAATAAATGGTCACCCCTGCATGTACCCTAAATTAAATACAAATTTATTCGTGAAGCCTCAGGCGCTAGTTGCATCACGGCCACTGGAATACCAGACGGTGAATGTAAATGAATTTTTATCTCAGAAACTAGAGCAGCTAGAAAAAAACTTTATTAACAAAAACTCATCGGTATCACGGGATACAACTCCCAGAATTTTTTCATTAAAATCGTTGGTACTTTTGAAAATCCCATTTTCTCGGCCGAGAGCCCAGAAGTCGAGCGAGAACATGGGTTTCTAAAAAAAATCATAACTCCATAACGGTAGCTCTAAACGAGAAACTTGTAGATGCAAAAGATGTAGCTAATAGATCAAAGATAATATAAAAAAATAAATGGTCACCCCTGCATGTACCCTAAATTAAATAGAAATTTATTCGTGAAGCCTCAGGCGCTAGTTGCATCACGGCCACTGGAATACCAGACGGTGAATGTAAATGAATTTTTATCTCAGAAACTAGAGCAGCTAGAAAAAAACTTTATTAACAAAAACTCATCGGTATCACGGGATACAACTCCCAGAATTTTTTCATTAAAATCGATAGTACTTTTGAAAATCCCATTTTCATGGCCGAAAGCCGAGAAGTCGAGCGGGAACATCTGTTTCTAAAAAAAATCATAACTCCATAACGGTAGCTCTAAACGAGAAACTTGTAGACGCAAAAGATGTAGCTAATAGATCAAAGATAATATAAAAAAATAAATGGTCACCCCTGCATGTACCCTAAATTAAATAGAAATTTATTCGTGAAGCCTCAGGCGCTAGTTGCATCACGGCCACTGGAATACCAGACGGTGAATGTAAATGAATTTTTATCTCAGAAACTAGAGCAGCTAGAAAAAAACTTTATTAACAAAAACTCATCGGTATCACGGGATACAACTCCCAGAATTTTTTCATTAAAATCGATAGTACTTTTGAAAAACCCATTTTCATGGCCGAAAGCCGAGAAGTCGAGCGAGAACATGGGTTTCTAAAAAAAATCATAACTCCATAACGGTAGCTCTAAACGAGAAACTTGTAGACGCAAAAGATGTAGCTAATAGATCAAAGATAATATAAAAAAATAAATGGTCACCCCTGCATGTACCCTAAATTAAATATAAATTTATTCGTGAAGCCTCAGGCGCTAGTTGCATCACGGCCACTGGAATACCAAATGGTGAATGTAGATGAATTTTTATCTCAGAAACTAAAGCAGCTAGAAAAAAACTTTATTAACAAAAACTCATCGGTATCACGGGATACAACTCCCAGAATTTTTTCATTAAAATCGATAGTACTTTTGAAAATCCCATTTTCTCGGCCGAGAGCCGAGAAGTCGAGCGGGAACATCTGTTTCTAAAAAAAATCATAACTCCATAACGGTAGCTCTAAACGAGAAACTTGTAGACGCAAAAGATGTAGCTAATAGATCAAAGATAATATAAAAAAATAAATGGTCACCCCTGCATGTACCCTAAATTAAATATAAATTTATTCGTGAAGCCTCAGGCGCTAGTTGCATCACGGCCACTGGAATACCAGACGGTGAATGTAAATGAATTTTTATCTCAGAAAGTAGAGCAGCTAGAAAAAAACTTTATTAACAAAAACTCATCGGTATCACGGGATACAACTCCCAGAATTTTTTCATTAAAATCGATAGTACTTTTGAAAATCCCATTTTCTCGGCCGAGAGCCGAGAAGTCGAGCGGGAACATCTGTTTCTAAAAAAAATCATAACTCCATAACGGTAGCTCTAAACGAGAAACTTGTAGACGCAAAAGATGTAGCTAATAGATCAAAGATAATATAAAAAAATAAATGGTCACCCCTGCATGTACCCTAAATTAAATATAAATTTATTCGTGAAGCCTCAGGCGCTAGTTGCATCACGGCCACTGGAATACCAGACGGTGAATGTAAATGAATTTTTATCTCAGAAACTAGAGCAGCTAGAAAAAAACTTTATTAACAAAAACTCATCGGTATCACGGGATACAACTCCCAGAATTTTTTCATTAAAATCGATAGTACTTTTGAAAATCCCATTTTCTCGGCCGAGAGCCGAGAAGTCGAGCGGGAACATCTGTTTCTAAAAAAAATCATAACTCCATAACGGTAGCTCTAAACGAGAAACTTGTAGACGCAAAAGATGTAGCTAATAGATCAAAGATAATATAAAAAAATAAATGGTCACCCCTGCATGTACCCTAAATTAAATATAAATTTATTCGTGAAGCCTCAGGCGCTAGTTGCATCACGGCCACTGGAATACCAGACGGTGAATGTAAATGAATTTTTATCTCAGAAACTAGAGCAGCTAGAAAAAAACTTTATTAACAAAAACTCATCGGTATCACGGGATACAACTCCCAGAATTTTTTCATTAAAATCGATAGTACTTTTGAAAATCCCATTTTCTCGGCCGAGAGCCGAGAAGTCGAGCGGGAACATCTGTTTCTAAAAAAAATCATAACTCCATAACGGTAGCTCTAAACGAGAAACTTGTAGACGCAAAAGATGTAGCTAATAGATCAAAGATAATATAAAAAAATAAATGGTCACCCCTGCATGTACCCTAAATTAAATATAAATTTATTCGTGAAGCCTCAGGCGCTAGTTGCATCACGGCCACTGGAATACCAAATGGTGAATGTAGATGAATTTTTATCTCAGAAACTAAAGCAGCTAGAAAAAAACTTTATTAACAAAAACTCATCGGTATCACGGGATACAACTCCCAGAATTTTTTCATTAAAATCGATAGTACTTTTGAAAATCCCATTTTCTCGGCCGAGAGCCGAGAAGTCGAGCGAGAACATGGGTTTCTAAAAAAAATCATAACTCCATAACGGTAGCTCTAAACGAGAAACTTGTAGACGCAAAAGATGTAGCTAATAGATCAAAGATAATATAAAAAAATAAATGGTCACCCCTGCATGTACCCTAAATTAAATATAAATTTATTCGTGAAGCCTCAGGCGCTAGTTGCATCACGGCCACTGGAATACCAGACGGTGAATGTAAATGAATTTTTATCTCAGAAACTAGAGCAGCTAGAAAAAAACTTTATTAACAAAAACTCATCGGTATCACGGGATACAACTCCCAGAATTTTTTCATTAAAATCGATAGTACTTTTGAAAATCCCATTTTCTCGGCCGAGAGCCGAGAAGTCGAGCGGGAACATCTGTTTCTAAAAAAAATCATAACTCCATAACGGTAGCTCTAAACGAGAAACTTGTAGACGCAAAAGATGTAGCTAATAGATCAAAGATAATATAAAAAAATAAATGGTCACCCCTGCATGTACCCTAAATTAAATATAAATTTATTCGTGAAGCCTCAGGCGCTAGTTGCATCACGGCCACTGGAATACCAGACGGTGAATGTAAATGAATTTTTATCTCAGAAACTAGAGCAGCTAGAAAAAAACTTTATTAACAAAAACTCATCGGTATCACGGGATACAACTCCCAGAATTTTTTCATTAAAATCGATAGTACTTTTGAAAATCCCATTTTCTCGGCCGAGAGCCGAGAAGTCGAGCGGGAACATCTGTTTCTAAAAAAAATCATAACTCCATAACGGTAGCTCTAAACGAGAAACTTGTAGACGCAAAAGATGTAGCTAATAGATCAAAGATAATATAAAAAAATAAATGGTCACCCCTGCATGTACCCTAAATTAAATATAAATTTATTCGTGAAGCCTCAGGCGCTAGTTGCATCACGGCCACTGGAATACCAAATGGTGAATGTAGATGAATTTTTATCTCAGAAACTAAAGCAGCTAGAAAAAAACTTTATTAACAAAAACTCATCGGTATCACGGGATACAACTCCCAGAATTTTTTCATTAAAATCGATAGTACTTTTGAAAATCCCATTTTCTCGGCCGAGAGCCGAGAAGTCGAGCGGGAACATCTGTTTCTAAAAAAAATCATAACTCCATAACGGTAGCTCTAAACGAGAAACTTGTAGACGCAAAAGATGTAGCTAATAGATCAAAGATAATATAAAAAAATAAATGGTCACCCCTGCATGTACCCTAAATTAAATATAAATTTATTCGTGAAGCCTCAGGCGCTAGTTGCATCACGGCCACTGGAATACCAAATGGTGAATGTAGATGAATTTTTATCTCAGAAACTAAAGCAGCTAGAAAAAAACTTTATTAACAAAAACTCATCGGTATCACGGGATACAACTCCCAGAATTTTTTCATTAAAATCGATAGTACTTTTGAAAATCCCATTTTCTCGGCCGAGAGCCGAGAAGTCGAGCGGGAACATCTGTTTCTAAAAAAAATCATAACTCCATAACGGTAGCTCTAAACGAGAAACTTGTAGACGCAAAAGATGTAGCTAATAGATCAAAGATAATATAAAAAAATAAATGGTCACCCCTGCATGTACCCTAAATTAAATATAAATTTATTCGTGAAGCCTCAGGCGCTAGTTGCATCACGGCCACTGGAATACCAGACGGTGAATGTAAATGAATTTTTATCTCAGAAAGTAGAGCAGCTAGAAAAAAACTTTATTAACAAAAACTCATCGGTATCACGGGATACAACTCCCAGAATTTTTTCATTAAAATCGATAGTACTTTTGAAAATCCCATTTTCTCGGCCGAGAGCCGAGAAGTCGAGCGGGAACATCTGTTTCTAAAAAAAATCATAACTCCATAACGGTAGCTCTAAACGAGAAACTTGTAGACGCAAAAGATGTAGCTAATAGATCAAAGATAATATAAAAAAATAAATGGTCACCCCTGCATGTACCCTAAATTAAATATAAATTTATTCGTGAAGCCTCAGGCGCTAGTTGCATCACGGCCACTGGAATACCAGACGGTGAATGTAAATGAATTTTTATCTCAGAAACTAGAGCAGCTAGAAAAAAACTTTATTAACAAAAACTCATCGGTATCACGGGATACAACTCCCAGAATTTTTTCATTAAAATCGATAGTACTTTTGAAAATCCCATTTTCTCGGCCGAGAGCCGAGAAGTCGAGCGGGAACATCTGTTTCTAAAAAAAATCATAACTCCATAACGGTAGCTCTAAACGAGAAACTTGTAGACGCAAAAGATGTAGCTAATAGATCAAAGATAATATAAAAAAATAAATGGTCACCCCTGCATGTACCCTAAATTAAATATAAATTTATTCGTGAAGCCTCAGGCGCTAGTTGCATCACGGCCACTGGAATACCAGACGGTGAATGTAAATGAATTTTTATCTCAGAAACTAGAGCAGCTAGAAAAAAACTTTATTAACAAAAACTCATCGGTATCACGGGATACAACTCCCAGAATTTTTTCATTAAAATCGATAGTACTTTTGAAAATCCCATTTTCTCGGCCGAGAGCCGAGAAGTCGAGCGGGAACATCTGTTTCTAAAAAAAATCATAACTCCATAACGGTAGCTCTAAACGAGAAACTTGTAGACGCAAAAGATGTAGCTAATAGATCAAAGATAATATAAAAAAATAAATGGTCACCCCTGCATGTACCCTAAATTAAATATAAATTTATTCGTGAAGCCTCAGGCGCTAGTTGCATCACGGCCACTGGAATACCAGACGGTGAATGTAAATGAATTTTTATCTCAGAAACTAGAGCAGCTAGAAAAAAACTTTATTAACAAAAACTCATCGGTATCACGGGATACAACTCCCAGAATTTTTTCATTAAAATCGATAGTACTTTTGAAAATCCCATTTTCTCGGCCGAGAGCCGAGAAGTCGAGCGGGAACATCTGTTTCTAAAAAAAATCATAACTCCATAACGGTAGCTCTAAACGAGAAACTTGTAGACGCAAAAGATGTAGCTAATAGATCAAAGATAATATAAAAAAATAAATGGTCACCCCTGCATGTACCCTAAATTAAATATAAATTTATTCGTGAAGCCTCAGGCGCTAGTTGCATCACGGCCACTGGAATACCAGACGGTGAATGTAAATGAATTTTTATCTCAGAAAGTAGAGCAGCTAGAAAAAAACTTTATTAACAAAAACTCATCGGTATCACGGGATACAACTCCCAGAATTTTTTCATTAAAATCGATAGTACTTTTGAAAATCCCATTTTCTCGGCCGAGAGCCGAGAAGTCGAGCGGGAACATCTGTTTCTAAAAAAAATCATAACTCCATAACGGTAGCTCTAAACGAGAAACTTGTAGACGCAAAAGATGTAGCTAATAGATCAAAGATAATATAAAAAAATAAATGGTCACCCCTGCATGTACCCTAAATTAAATATAAATTTATTCGTGAAGCCTCAGGCGCTAGTTGCATCACGGCCACTGGAATACCAGACGGTGAATGTAAATGAATTTTTATCTCAGAAACTAGAGCAGCTAGAAAAAAACTTTATTAACAAAAACTCATCGGTATCACGGGATACAACTCCCAGAATTTTTTCATTAAAATCGATAGTACTTTTGAAAATCCCATTTTCTCGGCCGAGAGCCGAGAAGTCGAGCGGGAACATCTGTTTCTAAAAAAAATCATAACTCCATAACGGTAGCTCTAAACGAGAAACTTGTAGACGCAAAAGATGTAGCTAATAGATCAAAGATAATATAAAAAAATAAATGGTCACCCCTGCATGTACCCTAAATTAAATATAAATTTATTCGTGAAGCCTCAGGCGCTAGTTGCATCACGGCCACTGGAATACCAGACGGTGAATGTAAATGAATTTTTATCTCAGAAACTAGAGCAGCTAGAAAAAAACTTTATTAACAAAAACTCATCGGTATCACGGGATACAACTCCCAGAATTTTTTCATTAAAATCGATAGTACTTTTGAAAATCCCATTTTCTCGGCCGAGAGCCGAGAAGTCGAGCGGGAACATCTGTTTCTAAAAAAAATCATAACTCCATAACGGTAGCTCTAAACGAGAAACTTGTAGACGCAAAAGATGTAGCTAATAGATCAAAGATAATATAAAAAAATAAATGGTCACCCCTGCATGTACCCTAAATTAAATATAAATTTATTCGTGAAGCCTCAGGCGCTAGTTGCATCACGGCCACTGGAATACCAGACGGTGAATGTAAATGAATTTTTATCTCAGAAACTAGAGCAGCTAGAAAAAAACTTTATTAACAAAAACTCATCGGTATCACGGGATACAACTCCCAGAATTTTTTCATTAAAATCGATAGTACTTTTGAAAATCCCATTTTCTCGGCCGAGAGCCGAGAAGTCGAGCGGGAACATCTGTTTCTAAAAAAAATCATAACTCCATAACGGTAGCTCTAAACGAGAAACTTGTAGACGCAAAAGATGTAGCTAATAGATCAAAGATAATATAAAAAAATAAATGGTCACCCCTGCATGTACCCTAAATTAAATATAAATTTATTCGTGAAGCCTCAGGCGCTAGTTGCATCACGGCCACTGGAATACCAGACGGTGAATGTAAATGAATTTTTATCTCAGAAAGTAGAGCAGCTAGAAAAAAACTTTATTAACAAAAACTCATCGGTATCACGGGATACAACTCCCAGAATTTTTTCATTAAAATCGATAGTACTTTTGAAAATCCCATTTTCTCGGCCGAGAGCCGAGAAGTCGAGCGGGAACATCTGTTTCTAAAAAAAATCATAACTCCATAACGGTAGCTCTAAACGAGAAACTTGTAGACGCAAAAGATGTAGCTAATAGATCAAAGATAATATAAAAAAATAAATGGTCACCCCTGCATGTACCCTAAATTAAATATAAATTTATTCGTGAAGCCTCAGGCGCTAGTTGCATCACGGCCACTGGAATACCAGACGGTGAATGTAAATGAATTTTTATCTCAGAAAGTAGAGCAGCTAGAAAAAAACTTTATTAACAAAAACTCATCGGTATCACGGGATACAACTCCCAGAATTTTTTCATTAAAATCGATAGTACTTTTGAAAATCCCATTTTCTCGGCCGAGAGCCGAGAAGTCGAGCGGGAACATCTGTTTCTAAAAAAAATCATAACTCCATAACGGTAGCTCTAAACGAGAAACTTGTAGACGCAAAAGATGTAGCTAATAGATCAAAGATAATATAAAAAAATAAATGGTCACCCCTGCATGTACCCTAAATTAAATATAAATTTATTCGTGAAGCCTCAGGCGCTAGTTGCATCACGGCCACTGGAATACCAGACGGTGAATGTAAATGAATTTTTATCTCAGAAACTAGAGCAGCTAGAAAAAAACTTTATTAACAAAAACTCATCGGTATCACGGGATACAACTCCCAGAATTTTTTCATTAAAATCGATAGTACTTTTGAAAATCCCATTTTCTCGGCCGAGAGCCGAGAAGTCGAGCGGGAACATCTGTTTCTAAAAAAAATCATAACTCCATAACGGTAGCTCTAAACGAGAAACTTGTAGACGCAAAAGATGTAGCTAATAGATCAAAGATAATATAAAAAAATAAATGGTCACCCCTGCATGTACCCTAAATTAAATATAAATTTATTCGTGAAGCCTCAGGCGCTAGTTGCATCACGGCCACTGGAATACCAGACGGTGAATGTAAATGAATTTTTATCTCAGAAACTAGAGCAGCTAGAAAAAAACTTTATTAACAAAAACTCATCGGTATCACGGGATACAACTCCCAGAATTTTTTCATTAAAATCGATAGTACTTTTGAAAATCCCATTTTCTCGGCCGAGAGCCGAGAAGTCGAGCGGGAACATCTGTTTCTAAAAAAAATCATAACTCCATAACGGTAGCTCTAAACGAGAAACTTGTAGACGCAAAAGATGTAGCTAATAGATCAAAGATAATATAAAAAAATAAATGGTCACCCCTGCATGTACCCTAAATTAAATATAAATTTATTCGTGAAGCCTCAGGCGCTAGTTGCATCACGGCCACTGGAATACCAGACGGTGAATGTAAATGAATTTTTATCTCAGAAACTAGAGCAGCTAGAAAAAAACTTTATTAACAAAAACTCATCGGTATCACGGGATACAACTCCCAGAATTTTTTCATTAAAATCGATAGTACTTTTGAAAAACCCATTTTCATGGCCGAAAGCCGAGAAGTCGAGCGAGAACATGGGTTTCTAAAAAAAATCATAACTCCATAACGGTAGCTCTAAACGAGAAACTTGTAGACGCAAAAGATGTAGCTAATAGATCAAAGATAATATAAAAAAATAAATGGTCACCCCTGCATGTACCCTAAATTAAATATAAATTTATTCGTGAAGCCTCAGGCGCTAGTTGCATCACGGCCACTGGAATACCAAATGGTGAATGTAGATGAATTTTTATCTCAGAAACTAAAGCAGCTAGAAAAAAACTTTATTAACAAAAACTCATCGGTATCACGGGATACAACTCCCAGAATTTTTTCATTAAAATCGATAGTACTTTTGAAAATCCCATTTTCTCGGCCGAGAGCCGAGAAGTCGAGCGGGAACATCTGTTTCTAAAAAAAATCATAACTCCATAACGGTAGCTCTAAACGAGAAACTTGTAGACGCAAAAGATGTAGCTAATAGATCAAAGATAATATAAAAAAATAAATGGTCACCCCTGCATGTACCCTAAATTAAATATAAATTTATTCGTGAAGCCTCAGGCGCTAGTTGCATCACGGCCACTGGAATACCAGACGGTGAATGTAAATGAATTTTTATCTCAGAAAGTAGAGCAGCTAGAAAAAAACTTTATTAACAAAAACTCATCGGTATCACGGGATACAACTCCCAGAATTTTTTCATTAAAATCGATAGTACTTTTGAAAATCCCATTTTCTCGGCCGAGAGCCGAGAAGTCGAGCGGGAACATCTGTTTCTAAAAAAAATCATAACTCCATAACGGTAGCTCTAAACGAGAAACTTGTAGACGCAAAAGATGTAGCTAATAGATCAAAGATAATATAAAAAAATAAATGGTCACCCCTGCATGTACCCTAAATTAAATATAAATTTATTCGTGAAGCCTCAGGCGCTAGTTGCATCACGGCCACTGGAATACCAAATGGTGAATGTAGATGAATTTTTATCTCAGAAACTAAAGCAGCTAGAAAAAAACTTTATTAACAAAAACTCATCGGTATCACGGGATACAACTCCCAGAATTTTTTCATTAAAATCGATAGTACTTTTGAAAATCCCATTTTCTCGGCCGAGAGCCGAGAAGTCGAGCGGGAACATCTGTTTCTAAAAAAAATCATAACTCCATAACGGTAGCTCTAAACGAGAAACTTGTAGACGCAAAAGATGTAGCTAATAGATCAAAGATAATATAAAAAAATAAATGGTCACCCCTGCATGTACCCTAAATTAAATATAAATTTATTCGTGAAGCCTCAGGCGCTAGTTGCATCACGGCCACTGGAATACCAGACGGTGAATGTAAATGAATTTTTATCTCAGAAACTAGAGCAGCTAGAAAAAAACTTTATTAACAAAAACTCATCGGTATCACGGGATACAACTCCCAGAATTTTTTCATTAAAATCGATAGTACTTTTGAAAATCCCATTTTCTCGGCCGAGAGCCGAGAAGTCGAGCGGGAACATCTGTTTCTAAAAAAAATCATAACTCCATAACGGTAGCTCTAAACGAGAAACTTGTAGACGCAAAAGATGTAGCTAATAGATCAAAGATAATATAAAAAAATAAATGGTCACCCCTGCATGTACCCTAAATTAAATATAAATTTATTCGTGAAGCCTCAGGCGCTAGTTGCATCACGGCCACTGGAATACCAGACGGTGAATGTAAATGAATTTTTATCTCAGAAACTAGAGCAGCTAGAAAAAAACTTTATTAACAAAAACTCATCGGTATCACGGGATACAACTCCCAGAATTTTTTCATTAAAATCGATAGTACTTTTGAAAAACCCATTTTCATGGCCGAAAGCCGAGAAGTCGAGCGAGAACATGGGTTTCTAAAAAAAATCATAACTCCATAACGGTAGCTCTAAACGAGAAACTTGTAGACGCAAAAGATGTAGCTAATAGATCAAAGATAATATAAAAAAATAAATGGTCACCCCTGCATGTACCCTAAATTAAATATAAATTTATTCGTGAAGCCTCAGGCGCTAGTTGCATCACGGCCACTGGAATACCAGACGGTGAATGTAAATGAATTTTTATCTCAGAAACTAGAGCAGCTAGAAAAAAACTTTATTAACAAAAACTCATCGGTATCACGGGATACAACTCCCAGAATTTTTTCATTAAAATCGATAGTACTTTTGAAAATCCCATTTTCTCGGCCGAGAGCCGAGAAGTCGAGCGGGAACATCTGTTTCTAAAAAAAATCATAACTCCATAACGGTAGCTCTAAACGAGAAACTTGTAGACGCAAAAGATGTAGCTAATAGATCAAAGATAATATAAAAAAATAAATGGTCACCCCTGCATGTACCCTAAATTAAATATAAATTTATTCGTGAAGCCTCAGGCGCTAGTTGCATCACGGCCACTGGAATACCAGACGGTGAATGTAAATGAATTTTTATCTCAGAAACTAGAGCAGCTAGAAAAAAACTTTATTA
Organism: Nebria salina; assembly: GCA_944039245.1. NCBI lineage: Eukaryota > Metazoa > Arthropoda > Insecta > Coleoptera > Carabidae > Nebria > Nebria salina. The sequence goes on from OX063282.1 coordinate 1,075,277, forward strand.
ACAAAAACTCATCGGTATCACGGGATACAACTCCCAGAATTTTTTCATTAAAATCGATAGTACTTTTGAAAATCCCATTTTCTCGGCCGAGAGCCGAGAAGTCGAGCGGGAACATCTGTTTCTAAAAAAAATCATAACTCCATAACGGTAGCTCTAAACGAGAAACTTGTAGACGCAAAAGATGTAGCTAATAGATCAAAGATAATATAAAAAAATAAATGGTCACCCCTGCATGTACCCTAAATTAAATATAAATTTATTCGTGAAGCCTCAGGCGCTAGTTGCATCACGGCCACTGGAATACCAGACGGTGAATGTAAATGAATTTTTATCTCAGAAACTAGAGCAGCTAGAAAAAAACTTTATTAACAAAAACTCATCGGTATCACGGGATACAACTCCCAGAATTTTTTCATTAAAATCGATAGTACTTTTGAAAATCCCATTTTCTCGGCCGAGAGCCGAGAAGTCGAGCGGGAACATCTGTTTCTAAAAAAAATCATAACTCCATAACGGTAGCTCTAAACGAGAAACTTGTAGACGCAAAAGATGTAGCTAATAGATCAAAGATAATATAAAAAAATAAATGGTCACCCCTGCATGTACCCTAAATTAAATATAAATTTATTCGTGAAGCCTCAGGCGCTAGTTGCATCACGGCCACTGGAATACCAGACGGTGAATGTAAATGAATTTTTATCTCAGAAACTAGAGCAGCTAGAAAAAAACTTTATTAACAAAAACTCATCGGTATCACGGGATACAACTCCCAGAATTTTTTCATTAAAATCGATAGTACTTTTGAAAATCCCATTTTCTCGGCCGAGAGCCGAGAAGTCGAGCGGGAACATCTGTTTCTAAAAAAAATCATAACTCCATAACGGTAGCTCTAAACGAGAAACTTGTAGACGCAAAAGATGTAGCTAATAGATCAAAGATAATATAAAAAAATAAATGGTCACCCCTGCATGTACCCTAAATTAAATATAAATTTATTCGTGAACCCTGAGGTGCTAGTTGCATCACGGCCTCTAGAATGTCAAATTATTTTACGATGTTTAAAAATTTATTACTGTTACAAAACATAGTAAAAAAATTTAATTCTATATAGATCTTATTTTAATAGGATTAAATCCAGATTTTACGTATTTTTTTACGTAATTAATTACGTAAAATATTACGCGATAAATTTAATAGTATTAATAAACATATTAAAAGCTCCTATAACTATTGTAATATTACGCGAATTTAATTAGTAAATTCGCTAAGAAACATCTAAACTTAGATTAGTTATTAATTAATCGCGTAAACTTGGACTAATTTAATTATTAAATAATCTATAAGCGCAAATAGTGTCCTAAATACGAAAATCGCCAAATTAAATAAATAAAAACGAACAAAAAAGCTTTAAAATCATTAATTCCTACAGTTTTAAACATAAATATATGTATTTCTATTAAAAAGAAATCAATTTAAAGCATATAAATAGTTTTACGGGTTAGGGAATTGTTTAATTGATTTTAAAAAAATTAAAAACAATTAAAATCATAGTAAATTTTAGTAGTTTAGCGTTATTTTGTGTGAAAAAATAGGTAAATCGTAATTATTATGATTGAATCTAGGTGGCTTTGCCGTAGCGGGGGATAGTTAACTGAGGGGCGTTAAATTAGTGCTACTTCAGTGTTATTCGAACTGTGTTAGGGGGTACATCGCGCTTTTTTTGTTTTCGTGTTTTAACGTAGTTTTTGAGTGTTTTTTATGGATTTTCGTGTAAAACGGTGTTGGAAAGCGTTAAAAATCGATTTATCCAGATAAGGTAAGTGATTTTTTTATTGATTTTCGTCTAAATATTGCTTAAATTGTTTATTTGTGTGAATTATTTAGTGATTTAGTGATTTTTTATGGCACTTTCTACCTTATATAAGCTTTTTTAGTGCAAATTGGTGTTAGTTGTGAATCGTAATTTATTATAATTCGCGAGTTTTAATTGTTTTAGTTCGCGTTTTTAGTAATTATTAGGGACTTTTATAGTACCGGAAGTGCCGATGGCACTTCCCGCCTTATATAAGCTAGGTTTTAGTACAAAAAGTGCAAATTGGTGTTAGTTGTGAATCGTAATTTATTATAATTCGCGAGTTTTACTGTTTTAATTCGCGTTTTTTTGTATTCATTAGTGATTTTTATAGTAACCGGAAGTGCCAATGGCACTTCCTGCCTTATGTAAGCTAGTTTTTAATACAAAAAGTGCAAATTGGTGTTAGTTGTGAATCGTAATTTATTATAATTTGCGAGTTTTATTGTTTTAATTCGCGTTTTAGTAAACAGTGGGGAATTTTATAGTAACCGGAAGTGCCAATGGCACTTCCTGTCTTATATAAGCTACAGTTTTTAGTACTAAAAGTGTAAATTGGTGTTAATTGTGAGTCGTAATTTATTATATTTCGCGAGTTTTATTGTTTTACTTCGCATTTTTATAACTCAATGGGGAATTTTATAGTAACCGGAAGTGCCAATGGCACTTCCTGTCTTATATAAGCTACAGTTTTTAGTGCAAATTGGTGTTAGTTGTGAGTCGTAATTTATTATAATTCGCGAGTTTTATTGTTTTATTTCGCATTTTTATAACTCAATGGGGAATTTTATAGTAACCGGAAGTGCCAATGGCACTTCCTGTCTTATATAAGCTACAGTTTTTAGTGCAAATTGGTGTTAGTTGTGAGTCGTAATTTATTATAATTCGCGAGTTTTACTGTTTTAATTCGCGTTTTTTGTATTCATTAGTGATTTTTTTAGTAACCGGAAGTGCCAAAGGCACTTCCTGTTTTATATAAGCTACAGATTTTAGTACAAAAAGCGCAAATTGGTGTTGTAAGTCGCGATTTATTATAATTCGCGAGTTTTATTGTTTTAATTCGCGTTTATAGTAAACAATGGCGACTTTTATAGAAACCGGAAGTGCCGAAGGCACTTCCTTATATAAGCTACAGATTTAATTTTAAAAAAAAAACCTAATAATAAATTAGGACACTCGTAAATGATTTAATAAGTTTTATTGAAACAATAACGACTTATTACAATATGTTAGTGTTCATTTCTCATATAATTACCGTAATTACACTTCAGTCACGTAAATTAAATTACAACATCTGTACGCCAATCTGTAAAAGACGAAAACATTATTATTATTTTTATTTACGATATGAATTATGAGTGTTTTTTTTTTGGATTTTTGGTACCTTTTTTTTTATTTCGCTTTTACGTCGTGTTTTGTGCGAATGTGATCACGCATTGCGTATTTATTCTTGACCATTACGCAACACAGCGAACACTGTATGGACGGTTGGACACTGTGCATCCGTAATATGTGTTTCTGTAAGTTCGAATTGGTCGATATATGTTTGCCGCAGTAGTTACAGGTTTTCCAGCCGTTTTTCTTACGACGGTACAGTTCGGCGTAAATCGTTATAGGTTTTACTACAGAGAACGTTTCTAGCGTTATCGGTTTCTCGGTAAACTCATCGACGATCTCGTAACAAACATCTTGGTCTATATCTACAACAAAATGGCGGAACGGTTTTTTTGTTTTTTGTTTTCTCGAAATTACAATTTTTTTTTTGTTTTGCGTTAATTCGTGAGACCTTACGTGAAGTGCCTATTATGCACTTCACCAAAAATAAATCATGTGTACGCGTTTTAATAGACAATAAAGTATATTTATTTTTTCGACAACGTAAATACATTTAAATATAATAAATTATAACAGTTATTGCAAATAAAGCTTAATTTTTTATGGACGAACTTCGCTGTTTTTTTTTTTTTTTTTTTCAAATTTGTTTTGAAATCAACGATTTTAATTAATTATTATAAATTAGTTTTGAGCTGTAAAACAATATTATTTACAGTTTTATATACAGTTTTATATACATATATAAATAATTGACAGTAGCCTCAAGCGTTAATGATTTGACGCTTAAGCGTTGATGATTTGACGCTCAATCAATAATGATTTGACGCTCAAGTGTTCAGTTGACGCTTAAGCGTTAATTATTCGACGCTTAAACGTTAATTATTAATGATTCGACGCTTAAACGTTGATTTGACGCTTAATAGTTAATGATTCGATGGTTAAACGTTGATTTGACGCTTAATAGTTAATGATTTGACGCTCAAACGTTGATTTGAGGCTTAATTGTTCATGATTCGATGCTTAAACGTTGGTTTGATGCTAAATAGTTAATGATTTGACGCTTAAATGTTGGTATGACGCTAAATAGTTAATGATTTGACGCTCAAACGTTGATTTGAGGCTTCATAATTAATGATTTGACGCTTAAACGCTGATTTGACGCTTAATTGTTCATGATTCGATGCTTAAACGTTGGTTTGACGCTAAATAGTTAATGATTTGACACTTAAACGTTGATTTGACGCTTAATAGTTCATGATTCCATGCTTAAACGTTGGTTTGACGCTAAATAGTTAATGATTTGACGCTTAAACGTTGATTTGAGGCTTAATAGTCCATGATTCGACACTTAAACGTAGATTTGAAGCTAAATAGTTAATGATTCTACGCTTAAACATTGATTTGACGCTTAAGCGTTAATTATTTGACGCTCTAACGTTAATTTGACGCTAAACAGTTAATGATTCGATGCTTAAACGTTGATTTAACGCTAAATAGTTAATGATTTGGCACTTAAACGTTGATTTGACGCTAAATGGTTAATGATTCGACGCTTAAACGTTGATTTGACGCTTAAGAGTTAATGATTTGATGCTTAAACGTTGATTTAACGCTAAATAGTTAATGATTTGACACTTAAACGTTGATTTGACGCTTAATAGTTCATGATTCTACGCTTAAACATTGATTTGACGTTTAAGCGTTAATTATTTGAAGCTTTAACGTTGATTTGACGCTAAATAGTTAATGATTCGACGCTTAAACGTTGATTTGACGCTAAATAGCTAATGATTCTACGCTTAAACATTGATTTGACGCTTAAGCGTTAATTATTTGACGCTCTAACGTTAATTTGACGCTAAATAGTTAATGATTCGATGCTTAAACGTTGGTTTGACGCTAAATAGTTAATGATTCTACGCTTAAACATTGATTTGACGTTTAAGCGTTAATTATTTGAAGCTTTAACGTTGATTTGACGCTAAATAGTTAATGATTCGACGCTTAAACGTTGATTTGACGCTAAATAGTTAATGATTCTACGCTTAAACATTGATTTGACGTTTAAGCGTTAATTATTTGACGCTTTAACGTTGATTTGACGCTAAATAGTTAATGATTCGACTCTTAAACGTTGATTTGACGCTTTAACGTTGATTTGACGCTAAATGGTTAATGATGCGACGCTTAAACGTTCATTTGACGCTTAAGAGTTAATGATTTGACGCTCTAAAGTTGTTTATTTGTCGGTTAAAAGTATAATGATTTGACGCTTAAGCGTCAATGATTCGGCGTAGATACTACTGTCAATTGTGTATTCTATGAAATTATCAGTCACATTTATTTATTTAACATTTAATCATTAAATTCACGAGGTTTAGTGAAGTTTTACCCATTTTTTATACTCAACCACAAATCATGGTTTAATATCGATTTCAATCACTAATTTCAGACTAGATTGTTACTAATTATGAATTGTTATTGTTTTTGGCACAATTAATTAACGCACGATGATTATTAATTCGTTGGAATTTTATGTCAAATCAATGCATCAATTCCACTCGATGACGATTTACGTTTGCGGTATTTGTTGATCTCTGCAATAAAAAAAAAAAACACACACTTTTAATCAACAACCTATTTTTGTTTGAAAACAAAAAACAATTCCAAGCGCGGTAATTTACTCGTTGCCATAACGCTTAATGACGCCAATCATTGTTAATTTGGTTATTAATCAATTGCCGCTTTAATTAAAATCGCGGTTCGCACAAATTAAAAACATGCATAATTCACAATTAAAAATCAACGCTTCAATTACATGTAGCCAGTTTTGCAATCGAAAATGTTTCAACGCGGGTAGAAAATCATTAAATGATGCTTACCCAAAAAATCTACACGCTTTCATTTTAAACGCCGTCGAATTCTCCTTGCATTTGTACGCTAATACTTGTTTGATACGACTTATTTCCACCATTGGGAACCTAGTTGCGACATACGCTTAAAAACATAAGTCAATCATTAAGTCATCGAAAAATCATAACTCAAAATCTCATTGCAATGCCTATTCATATAAATAATCCATTGCAATACGAGTTTTTAATAAATCGAGCCGTAAACTGAATTAATTACCCCTCCCCCCCTCATATTTATTAATTGATTAATTACGCAAAATATCAATTAATGACTGAGTAATAATCATTGAAATTTTCGGTCAAATCGTGTAAAAGAGTCAGAAGTTATTTGAAGTTTTAGATTTGTAGTAAACCCCCGCCCCCCTCTCATATTTATTAATTTATTAATTACGCAACATATCAATTAGTGTCTTATTAATAATCCCTAAAAATTTCGTTCAAATCGCGTAAAGGAGTTAGAAGTTATTTGAAGTTTTAGATTTGTAGTAAACCCCACCCCCCTCTCATATTTATTAATTTATTAATTACGCAAAATATCAATTAGTGTCTTAGTAATAATCCTTGAAATTTTCGGTCAAATCGCGTAAAGAAGTTAGAAGTTATTTGATGTTTTAGATTTGTAGTAAACCCCCGCCCCCTCTCATATTTATTAATTTATTAATTACGCAAAATATCAATTAGTGTCTTAGTAATAACCCTTGAAAATTTCGGTCAAATCGTGTAAAGGAGTCGGAAGTTATTTGATGTTTTCGATTTGTTGTAAACCCCCGCCCCCCTCTCATATTTATTAATTTATTAATTACGCAAAATATCAATTAATGTCTTAGTAATAATTCTTGAAATTTTCGGTCAAATCGCGTAAAGGAGTCAGAAGTTATTTAATGTTTTCGATTTGTAGTAAACCCCCGCCCCCCTCTAATATTTATTAATTGATTAATTATGCAAAAGAGCAATTAGTGTCTTAGTAATAATTCCTAAAAATTTCGTTCAAATCGCGTAAAGGAGTCGAAAGTTATTTAATGTTTTAGATTTGTAGTAACTGAATTAAATCCCCCGCCCCCTCTCATATTTATTGATTCATTAATTACGCAAAATATCAATTAGTGTCTTAGTAACAAACCCTGAAAATTTCGTTTAAATCGCGTAAAGGAGTCTAAAGTTATTTAATGTTTTAGATTTATAGTAACTGAATTAAATCCCCCGCCCCCCTCTCATATTTATTGATTGATTAATTACGCAAAATATCAATTAGTGTTTTGTTAATAAACCCTGAAAATTTCGTTCAAATCGCGTAAAGGAGTCAGAAGTTATTAAATGTTTTAGAGATCGTTGTAAATATCCCGAACGTTGTTTAGTTTGGCGGGAACCGCAGTGGCGCTGCCTGCTAAAGCTCGTATGTTAGATACGAGCTTTGAGCTTTTGGTACCGAGAACTGTTTTGTGCTATAACTCCTGTAGTTTTTGAGGTAGAAGTACGAAAAAAAAACCATATATAGTAGAAAATATGGGGGATTTTTTGAGATTTAGTAGATTATTATGCGATTAGTAGTTTTTGAGAAAAAAAAATATTTAGAGGTTAGATTGCGCGGTAAATTGGTTTGAGTGGATAAAAATCCAGTTCACGTTCGTAAATTGTTTCGAATTCGACTTACAAATAATTGCTTGAACTTTAGCTTTGTCCAGGGCGGGTTTAACGGGTCTTTCCCCATTTCCAGCCCTGCTCCAGCGTTGTCCAGTCACCGAACAAGTTGCCAACTCCATCGGGCTAAATAAAATCGTCGCTAAGCCCCGCGTAAGCTTCCTATAATCACTCCATTTCACACTCCTCAATTGCTCCTCACATATCTCTATACCCTCCCCTAATTTAACCTAAAAATTGTTTATTTACAACAAACAAACCCAAACATGCACAATTTACGTTACGTAAACAATCACCAATTTAATCCACAAATTACGCGAATAAATATTTAATTTCTTGATAATTAATTATGTAATAAGTGATTTGAGTCGTAAATGAAATTGTGTGATTTTTACGTGGGTGTAAAACCGCGTATTTCAAGAAACACAAAACTAGTGCGGGAATAATGTTTTTTTGAACACTTACCACTCGTCCGCCGGAATGGCTATCGCGTCCGCGCCACCCCACCCTCCCGCCGCTTGCAGTCGATGGGGCGACGGCGGCCTCGGCCATATCCAGTGCGAGCGGTAGGTGCAGCCACTCTCCAACATCCGCAGACGCCGCCACCGTCTTGCGGTACCGCCGCCGCGTACCGCGCATCATCACATCAACAAGCATCGCCGTCGAGCCTACACACACACACACACACCAATCACCAAAATAACACAATTTACCACCTAAAACACCCAATAAACCCCCCCCCCCCCCACCCTCTTTCTACCACCATTTACCCTAACGAGTACATAAAAGCTCATCAAAAAATAAAAATCGACCGACCAAAAAAATCGAATCATCCTTAAAACGCACTTAACTTTACATATTTACCCCACATACTACGCCAATGCTTTAAAAACAAAATCCTATTTTAGTTAAAACAAATCATTTCACTCTAAAATGTACAAAAAAGCTCTTAAAAATCACCGAAATAAAAACGCACTTAACTTTACATATTTGTAATACAAAACAAAACGCAACGTACAAATAAAACCGTTTACGTTTCCTATTTTATTTAATATAAATTATTGTACCTTAAAATATACAAAAAAAGCTCTTAAAAATCACCGAAAAAAAAAAATTCGAATCATCCTAAAAACGCACTTAACTCTACATATTTTTAATGCAAAACAAAACCGTTTAAGTTTTTTAAGCTTTTATTAAAATATTCAAAAAAAGCTCTTAAAACCCACCGAAAAAAAAAATTCGAATCATCCTAAAAACGCACTTAACTCTACATATTTTTAATGCAAAACAAAACCGTTTAAGTTTTTTAAGTTTTAATTAAAATATTCAAAAAAAGCTCTTAAAAACCACCGAAAAAAAAAATTCGAATCATCCTAAAAACGCACTTAACTCTACATATTTTTAATGCAAAACAAAACCGTTTAAGTTTTTTTAAGTTTTACTTAAAATATTCAAAAAAAGCTCTTAAAAACCACCGAAAAAAAAATTTTCGAATCATCCTAAAAACGCACTTAACTTTACATATTTTTAATGCAAAACAAAACCGTTTAAGTTTTTTTAAGTTTTACTTAAAATATTCAAAAAAAGCTCTTAAAAACCACCGAAAAAAAAAATTCGAATCATCCTAAAAACGCATTTAACTCTACATATTTTTAATGCAAAACAAAACCGTTTAAGTTTTTTAAGTTTTAATTAAAATATTCAAAAAAAGCTCTTAAAAACCACCGAAAAAAAAAAAAAATTCGAATCATCCTAAAAACGCACTTAACTCTACATATTTTTAATGCAAAACAAAACCGTTTAAGTTTTTTTAAGTTTTACTTAAAATATTCAAAAAAAGCTCTTAAAAACCACCGAAAAAAAAAATTTCGAATCATCCTAAAAACACACTTAACTTTACATATTTTTAATGCAAAACAAAACGCAACGTACAAATAAAACCGTTTACGTCTCCTATTTTATTTAATATAAATTATTGTACCTTAAAATGTACAAAAAAGCTCTTAAAAACCACCGAAAAATAAAAAACGAATCATCCTAAAAACGCACTTAACTCTACATATTTTTAATGCAAAACAAAAACGTTTAAGTCTCCTATTTTACTAAAAATAAATAATTGTACCTTAAAATGTACAAAAAAGCTCTTAAAAATCACCGAAAAATAAAAAACGAATCATCTTGAAAAACTCACTTAACTTTACATAATTTTAATGCAAAACAAATCAAAACGCACAAATAAAATCGTTTACGCCCATTTTACTTAAAATAAATTATTCAAAAAAGCTCTTAAAAACCACCGAAAAAAAAAATTCGAATCATCCTAAAAACTCACTTAACTTTACATATTTATAATGAAAAACAAAACAAAACGCACAAATAAAATCGTTTACACCCATTTCACTTAAAATAAATTATTCAAAAAAGCTCTTAAAACCCACCGAAAAAAAAAAATTCGAATCAACCTAAAAACGCACTTAACTTTACATATTTTTAACGCAAAACATAAAATAAAACCGTTTACGCCTCTTATTTTACTTAAAACAAAAAAAGCTCTTAAAAATCACCGAAAAAAAAAATTCGAATCATCCTAAAAACGCAATTAACTTTACATATTTTTAACGCAAAACATAAAATAAAACCGTTTACGCCTCTTATTTTACTTAAAACAAAAAAAGCTCTTAAAAATCACCGAAAAAAAAATTTTCGAATCATCCTAAAAACGCACTTAACTTTACACATTTTTAATACAAAACATAAAATAAAACCGTTTACGCCTCTTATTTCACTTAAAACAAAAAAAGCTCTTAAAAATCACCGAAAAAAAAAATTCGAATCATCCTAAAAACGCACTTAACTTTACATATTTTTAATACAAAACATAAAATAAAACCGTTTACGCCTCTTATTTTACTTAAAACAAAAAAAGCTCTTAAAAACCACCGAAAAAAAAAAAAAATCGAATCATCCTAAAAACGCACTTAATTGTACATATTTGCCCCCACAAACTACGCCAATGCTTTAAAAACAAAACACACCATAAAATAAAAGCGTTTACGCCTCCTATTTTCCGTAAAATAAATCATAATTTAATTAATAAACCAAAAAAAAAAAAAACACACACACACAAAATAACCCAACCGTTAATCGTGCTTAATCACCCACAATTCCATTAAAAACTACTTTTCCCATAAATAAGTGAGTATTAAACAATTTACCGCAAAACCAATCAACAATAGACAATTTTTGACAATTATAATAATAATAATAATAAAAAAAACAAAAATTCACAAAGTGTCACTTAAAATTCTAAACGTCACCAATCCGTCCAGACAATGTTTAACTATTTAACGAAAATCCCTTACATAAGGTACCCCCCCCCCTCACCGCCGCTTAAAATAATCAATTAATTAACGAAAAAACCCCCAAACAGAAAAATGGCGTCGTACATATCATCCCCAACGCCTGAGACCAACGCGTCAACAAGTACGTATCAATCACTAACAATCCCCGATTGGAGCTTACAACAACTTAAAACTGAAGAGCAGCGCTTAAAGCGCGATTCTAAACGCGCCGAACAAACAATGTTCACCAAAATGCGTTCGCAAAGCGATCTAAAACATCGCAAAGAACGCGCAATCAAATGCATGAATTTCTTGCTAAGCAACAGTCAAAAGTACTCGCAATATTTTCTCGAACGTTTAAACACACGCGACAACAGTTTAAAGTACGTAAAAACCAATAAAAACCATCGAAAAAAAACCACTAATTAATCTATAAAATCGTTTTAAAGTGTGAAGAAAACGGCGAAAGAAAATCGAAAACGGCAAAACAACGGCGATTTCTGCGTAAACAACAACGAAATCACAGATTTCGAGTGTAAAATCGACGGAAAGAAACCGATTAAACCACGTATTTATTACACAAATTAAAATAATTTCGCCGCCATTTTGTATTTCACATATATTTTAGTGATTAATAAAAAATCCACCCACCCCCCGAAGTACTTTAAAGGCACTTTACAACCCCACCAAGTCGACGGTTTGGTTTGGTTAAAAGTAATCCACCCCCCCCCCCCCCCTTAGTCCCCAAAAAAAAATAATAAAATTTTTTCTTTCTTAAAAAACAGCTTTTATATGAAAATGGGATAAATGGGATTTTAGCTGATGAAATGGGATTGGGTAAAACGATACAAGTAATAGCGTTAATTTGTCATTTGGTGGAGGAAAAAACGCCAGGGCCGTATTTAGTGGTGGCCCCGTTGTCGACGCTTCCGAATTGGTATGCGGAGTTTAAGCGATTTGCGCCAAAGCTCCCGGTGGTGCTTTTCCACGGGACGAATGTGGTGCGACCGGGTTTGTATGCGAAAATCAGTGATACGTATAAGGTGAATGAGTTTTGGACGGCGCCGGTGGTGTTAACGTCGTATCAGATACCGATTATTGAAAAGCAGTTCTTGAAGCGGTTCGAATGGCAGTATTTGATCATAGATGAGGGACATAGGATCAAGAATTTCAATTGTCAACTTGTTTTGTAAGTAGTTTTGTTTTGGCGAGCTTTGATTGGTTAGAATTGATTTAAAACATATTTAAATCAAGTAATCTTTGCAATTTAGTGATTGACATCTTAGAATTTATTGATATGTTTCTTAAAGCTTTGCAATTTAGTGCTGTTCTTGTGGATAAGCGTGATTTAGTGTTGTTTTTGAGGTTGTGCAATTTTTTTTAGTGATTTATGGGTGTTTGTAATTTAGTGTTTTTTTTTTTTTGAGGTTTTGTAATTTAGTGGTTTTTAAGTAGGTGTTTGTGATTTAGTGATGAAGCTTTGTATGTGTTTGTAATTTAGTGATTTGTGTATTTTTGGCAATTTAGTGATGTGTTTCTGTGGGTGTTTGATGTTTAGTGATGAAATATGTTTTGCAATTTAGTGATTTGTTCCTGTGGGTGTTTGAAATTTAGTGATTTTTTTTTTGCAATTTAGTGATGTGTTCCTATGGGTGTTTGAAATTTAGTGATTTTTTTTTGCAATTTAGTGATATGTTCCTATGGGTGTTTGAAATTTAGTGAATTTTTTTTTGCAATTTAGTGATATGTTCCTATGGGTGTTTGAAATTTAGTGATTTTTTTTTCAATTTAGTGATATGTTCCTATGGGTGTTTGAAATTTAGTGATTTTTTTTTGAAATTTAGTGATGTGTTCCTATGGGTGTTTGAAATTTAGTGATTTTTTTTTGAAATTTAGTGATATGTTCCTATGGGTGTTTGAAATTTAGTGATTTTTTTTTGAAATTTAGTGATGTGTTCCTATGGGTGTTTGAAATTTAGTGATTTTTTTTTGCAATTTAGTGATATGTTCCTATGGGTGTTTGAAATTTAGTGAAAACATATTTTTTGCAATTTAGTGATATGTTCCTGTGTGTGTTTGAAATTTAGTGATTTATGTATTTTTAGCAATTTAGTGATATGTTCCTGTGGGTGTTTGAAATTTAGTGAAAAACTATTTTTTGCAATTAAGTGATTAGTTCCTGTGTGTGTTTGAAATTTAGTGATAAAATATAATTTTGCAATTTAGTGATATGTTCCTGTAGGTGTTTGAAATTTAGTGATAAAATATATGTTTTGCAATTTAGTGATATGTTCCTATAGGTGTTTGAAATTTAGCGAAAACATATTTTTTGCAATTTAGTGCTTGTTTGAAATTTAGTGATGAAGCTCCTACATGTGTTTGTAATTTAGTGAAAACTCATTGGTTACAATTTAGTGATGTTTCTAAGATTCTGCAATTTAGTGATATATTCCTACGCGCGTTTGTAATCTAGCACAGCAAACATTTGCAATTTAGTGATATTCACTATTATAAATATTCATAAATTAGTGATATTTATCATAGTTAAATCCATTAATAATGCGTACTTTTCCAATTTCGTCTTATTTGATTGTATATATATGCAATTTAGTAATACTTTACAGTGTTAATTGCAATTTAGTAATACACTATTATACATATGAGTCCGCAATAAAAAATAGTGCGTGTGTTTCGACACAAAATTACGACTTTATTGAAGGAATTTAGTGATAAAACTTGATTTAAATATAAAACTACTCATATTCTAATAAATCAATGCTTGTTAAAGCTTCTTAAACCATAAAACATAACCAAAAATCTAATTTAAATTCAAGGGCGCTAAAGCAATTCAGGTCCTTAAACCGGTTGATTTTAACCGGTACCCCGTTACAAAACAATCTCGGCGAACTCTGGTCGCTACTAAACTTCCTTTTACCGCAATTCTTCCAAAACATCGACACATTCGCATCGCTATTCGTCATCGAAGATTTCCAAAAAGCCGACAAAATCATCGAACAAGAACAAAACACGAACATCATATCAACAATCCAAGGCGTCCTAAACCCCTTCATGCTCCGTCGCTTAAAATCCGACGTCCTATCCGATTTCGTTCCCAAAAAAGAAGTACTAGTTTACTGTCCTTTATCACCACTACAAAAAAACCTATACAAGTTTATTTTGCAGAAAAACATCAATAAATTATTGGGAAAAGTGCGTTTTTTTATATAATTAAGTGTTTCTTTTGAGGTTTTTGGTGTTTTTTAGGGGGATGAGGAGCCGGTGGTGAAGAAACGAAGGACGTGCACGATGAAATCGGTGAATTACCGCGTTGCGGATCCGAATGATGAGTTTTTGGATTATGATGTGTTGCGGGACGCGCCGATCGGACGACGGGATCGGAAAACGTTGATTTATAATGTGACGATGTTGTGCCAGTGGATGATGTTGAAGAAAACGGTGAATCATCCGTTTGCGATTCATTGTCCGGTGAACGAGGCGACGAAGGAGATGGTTATCGATGAGGAGATCATTAAACAGTCGGGCAAAATGATGGTGCTGGACGCCATGTTGGCGCGGTTGAAAATTAATGGGCATAAGGTTTGTGTGTGGATTATTATAAATGATTTTTCTGCTGTTTATGGACGTTTAGGGCTATAATTCCTGTAATTTTTGCCCGATTGGGCTGAAAATTTATTTACGTATTACCAAATAGTTGGCTGTGATTTCCTATAAAGGGCGATTTTTTATTTAAACGCGGTTTAAAGTTATGATGGTTTAAAGTTTGACAAATAATTTGTTTACTATACAATAAAGTCGAGTCTGTTATTAATGTACATTTAGGGCTATAATTCCTACAATTTTTGCCCGATTGGGCTGAAAATTTATTTACTTATTACCAAATAGTTGGCCATGATTTGCTATAAAAGGCGATTTTTTATTTAAACGCGGTTTAAAGTTATGATGGTTTAAAGTTTGTCTAATAATTTGTTTACTATATAATAAAGTTGAGTCTGTTATTAATGTACGTTTAGGGCTATAATTCCTACAATTTTTGCCCGATTGGGCTGAAAATTTATTTACGTATTACCAAATAGTTGGCCATGATTTGCTATAAAGGGCGATTTTTTATTTAAACGCGGTTTAAAGTTATGTTGGTTTAAAGTTTGCCTAAGAATTTGTTTCCTATAAAATAAAGTCGAGTCTGCTACTAATGTACATTTAGGGCTATAATTCCTATAATTTTTGCCCGATTGGGTTGAAAATTTATTTACGTATTACCAAATAGTTGGCTGTGATTTCCTATAAAGGGCGATTTTTTATTTAAACGCGGTTTAAAGTTATGATGGTTTAAAGTTTGCCTAATAATTTGTTTACTATACAATAAAGTCGACTCTGCTATTACTGTACGTTTAGGGCTATAATTCCTACAATTTTTGCCCGATTGGGCTGTAAATTTATTTACGTATTACCAAATAGTTGGCCATGATTTGCTATAAAGGGCGATTTTTTATTTAAACGCGGTTTAAAGTTATGTTGGTTTAAAGTTTGCCTAATAATTTGTTTACTATATAATAAAGTCGAGTCTGCTACTAATGTACTTTAGGGCTATAATTCCTACAATTTTTGCCCGATTGGGCTGAAATTATATTTACGTATTGCCAAATAGTTGACAATGATTTCCTATAAAGGGTGATTTTTTATTTAAATGTGGTTTAAAGTTATGATGGTTTAAAGTTTGTCTAATAATTTGTTTACTATATAATAAAGTCGAGTCTGCTATTAATGTACATTTAGGGCTATAATTCCTACAATTTATGCCCGATTGGGCTGAAAATTTATTTATGTATTAACAAATAGTTGGCCATGATTTGCTATAAAGGGCGATTTTTTATTTAAATGTGGTTTAAAGTTATGATGGTTTAAAGTTTGCCTAATAATTTGTTTACTATATAATAAAGTCGACTCTGCTATAACTGTACGTTTAGGGCTATAATTCGCTCAATTTTTGCCCGATTGAGTTGAAAATTTCGGAATGTATTACCAAATAGTTGATTATGCCCCTCTGTAAAGGGCATATTTTTATCTCAATAGGGTTTTTAGTTATGGCCGTTTAAAGTTTGGAAAACAAATTGCTTCGTTAGAAAAAAGTCGAGTCTTGCTGTTAATGTACGTTTAGGGCTATAATTCTTACGATTTTTGCCCGATTGGGTTGAAAATTTATTTACGTATTATCAAATAATTGACTATGCCCCCCTGTAAAGGGTACATTTTTATCTCAATAGGGATTTGAGTTATGATCATTTAAAGTTTGATGAATAATTTGTTTAGTTTGAAAAAAACATTAATGTACGTTTAGGGCTATAATTCCTATAATATTTGCCCGATTGGGCTGAATTTTTTTTAATAAATTAACTAATAGTTGGTTATGAATCCCTGAAACTGGCGATTTTTTATCTCAAAAGGGATTTGAGTTATGATTAAAAGTATAAAATGTTCGAATAGGTATTGATATTTAGTACGCTAACAACATTCCTGGATTTCATCGAAGACTTGATGACGATTCGTAGTTACGACTACTGTCGTTTAGATGGCAGCTGCAGTTTATCAAACCGACAAAAAAGCATCGATGACTTCAACAACAACCCGAACAAATTCACGTTCCTCATATCAACGCGCGCCGGCGGTTTAGGTCTCAACCTAACCGCCGCCGACACAGTCATCCTCTTCGACCGAGACTGGGTATAACCCACCACCCCCCCAAAAAAACCACCCCTTATTCATTTTCCCCGTTTAAGAACCCGCAAGTGGACATCCAAGCCCAGGATCGATGCCACCGAATCGGACAAACCAAACCAGTGATGGTTTACACATTAATCACCAAAGGCACCATCGATGAACGGATCATGACGATCGCAACCAGTAAACGGCGTTTAGAGAAGATCGTCATTAAAAAAGGTAATAAAACGCCTCGAAAACATCAACAACTGTAAATTGCGTTTTCGGTTAGGGAAATTCACGAATCCGGAAGAGAATTCGCGCGCGATTACGGATTTAAAAGAGTTGGAGGAGCTGCTGAATTCGGATGATCACACTCAGGTGATCCAGTCGAATGGGTATGTATTTTCGGATGAGGAGCTGGATCGGTTGTTGGATCGATCGGATTTAATGAGCAAATAGTAGATTTTTTTTAAAAAAAATTATTTATATACTTTATTGTTTTATATGTACATTCAGTGCTAAATAGATGTTACAGATTTTTAATTGGTTCAGTGTTTCAATTAGTAATGTATTATTATAGCTCGTAATAAATATATGTCGGAATTTAGTTGGTTTTTATTTTAAATCCTTATATCTCCGGAAGTATCCATTTAAATAAATTTATATTATACACAAAGCTACATAAGTGTTCACACTATAAGTGTACTAAATTTCATTAAAAACAATCCGGTAACTTTAGAGAAAAAAATTCGAGAAATTTTACTTATTTAATAAAAGTGATATTTTTATTTTAAATCCTTATATCTCTGAAAGTATCCATTTAAATAAATTTATATTATAAGCGAAGCTGTATAAGTGTTCACACTTTAAGTGTACTTAATTTGGTGAAAAACAATACGGTAAGTTTAAAGAAAAAAAATCGAGTGTATTTATTTATTTGGTGAAACTGATATTTTTATTTTAAATCCTTATATTTCTGAAAGTATCCATTTAATTACATTTATATTATAAGCAAAGCTACATAAGTGTTCACACTTTAAGTGTACTAAATTTCATTAAAAACAATCCGGTAACTTTAGAGAAAAAAATTCGAGAAGTTTTATTTATTTAGTGAAAGTGATATTTTTATTTTAAATCCTTATATCTCTGTAAGTATCCATTTAAATACTTTTAAATTATAAGCAAAGCTATATAAGTGTTCACACTATAAGTGTACCAAATTTCGTTAAAAACAATACGGTAACTTTAGAGAAAAAAAATCGAGTGTATTTATTTATTTCGTGAAACATATTATTTTAAATCCTTATATCTCTGAAAGTATCCATTTAAATACTTCCAAATTATAAGCAACGCTATATAAGTGTTCACACTATAAGTGTACTAAATTTCATTAAAAACAAGCCGGTAACTTTAGAGAAAAAAATTCAAGAAGTTTTATTTATTTAGTGAAAGTGTTATTTTTATTTTAAATCCTTATATCTCTGTAAGTATCCATTTAAATACTTTTAAATTATAAGCAAAGCTATATAAGTGTTCACACTATAAGTGTACCAAATTTCGTTAAAAACAATACGGTAACTTTAGAGAAAAAAAATCGAGTGTATTTATTTATTTCGTGAAACATATGATTTTAAATCCTTATATCTCTGAAAGTATCCATTTAAATTATTTTAAATTATAAGCGAAGCTATATAAGTGTTCACACTATAAGTGTGTCAAATTTGGTAAAAATCAATACGGTAACTTTAGAGAAAAAAATTCGAGTGTGTTTATTTATTAAGTGAAAATTATATTTTTATTTTAAATCCTTATATCTCTGTAAGTATACATTTAAATCAATTTATATTATAAACAAAACTACATAAGTGTTCACACTATACGCGTACCAAATTTCGTTAAAAACAATCCGGTAACTTTAGAGAAAAAAAATCGAGAAATTTTATTTATCAACTATTCCATTATTTTCAATTAAAATCCCTATATCTCTGAAAGTATCCAATTAAATAAATTCAAATTATAAACAAAGCTACATAAGTACTCACACTATAAGTGTACCAAATTTCATTAAAATCCATCGCGTAACTTTCGAGCAAAAAAATCAAGAAATTTTACCCATACACTCGACTATTTTTCTAAACACCAAAATAAATATTTTCCGATATAAACAAAATAAAACAAGTACTTAAATTCCTTATTACGGCAATATAAACACATTTAGGCACTTAAAAACGTCTTATTCTTCTTCTAAACCACCCATATATTAGTTTAGAGCTAATTATTCCATCTAGAACAAAATAAATACGTTATTAATTACTCATTTAATTCATTTAATACAAAACCAATCTCACCTTTAATATTAACGGGCACAAATCACATCAATTAAATCACATTTTAAAAGTTTATTATTTACATAAAACCACAAAAAAATCACTGTTAAATATGATTCATTTACGTAAAAATGTAATAAAGCATTCATTAAAAAAGAAATGTTTTATTTTATTCGCCAAGACATACAATTTAAACGTTATATGTTTATAAATATTTTTTTTTGGAGTACATTTTTGATTTAAATATTAAAGAATAGCGGAAACATATATATATATATAGTTTATAAAAAATTAACAGCCTGTTAAACTGATGATTGTCTGTAAGACAATTATAACTTTGAGGTAAATCGGTCTATTGTAAAAAAAAACGATTTATTTTTTAAATATATTGCAGTTTGTGATATAAAATTAATCAGTCTGTAACAAATGTTTGATATAAATATATACTCTGTAAAATATATATTGTTAAACGGACGTTTAGGTGATTTAAGGGGGCCTTAAAAGCTCCAATCAAATCCCTAAATTAGTGCTAAAAATCGTAAGATTCGTACGACAGTTTAAAACTGGGTTTAATTTCATATAATAAGCTTAAATAATTGCGTATTTATTAAAATAAAATAGTACGTTTACGTAACTTTAGAAGTTAAATTAAAATATTTACAATCGAAAATCTTAATCGATAAAACATACAAATCAGTCTTAATCATTTTAGTGTCATTCGTGCTACTAAAATAACTAGACGCTAATGTTCGGAATTGCGTCGTCCGTTTCGAAACAATTCGACTCATAAAACTCGTCATTTCGATAAAATTCTTTCGCTTTCGGCGCGATTCGCACTAATTTCGGCGGCTCCGATTTGCTAAACGGCGTTTTATTCGCGTTCGTTTCATCCGCTAGATAATCGTCGTTGTCGCGTTTGCTCATACTTCTAGTTGCAATGAATTTAGGTGTGTCGCCCGGTGGGGTGTCTAACGCAATGTGATTGTGGTCCGGTTTCTTTTGGCCGTTGCCGCGACACGTGACCAGGTGGCGTTTTAGGTAAAGCGTTGTTTTGAATGATTTGGAGCAGGAGGGACACTGTACGTGCGTTGGATTGTGTATCAAACGCATGTGTTGCCGTAAATTGGATAGGTTACTGTAAACTCGGGCGCAAACTGGGCATGGTCTGGGATCCAGTGAATGCAGTTTTCGGTTGTCCCATGCTGTAACCAAACACAACACAACGTCAGTGGTATCTAAGGCGCGTGGTGTGAGAGGTTACAAGATTGCATGAGGGAAAACCACGTTTTAGTCATAATTGTAAGAATTGTAAGTCATAAAACTATAGGTCACGGTTTTAAGCATTTTGTAAAGAACTATTACGCGTTGTTAATAAAAGCGTCATAATAATAAGTGTTATAACTCTTGGGGGTCATATTACCGAGAGTCATAATTGTAAGAATCGTAAGACAGGGGACTAAAGGTCATGATCTTAAGGAACTCTTAGGCATTGTAACAAACAGGATCATAATAATAAGTGTTATAACTCTTGGGGTCATATTACCGGGAGAGTCATAATTGTAAGAATCGTAAGACAGGGGACTAAAGGTCATGATCTTAAGGAACTCTTAGGCATTGTAACAAAAAGGGTCATAATAATAAGTGTTATAACTCTTGGGGTCATATTACCGAGAGTCATAACTGTAAGAATCGTAAGACAGGGGACTAAAGGTCATGATCTTAAGGGACTCTTAGGCATTGTAACAAAAAGGGTCTTAATAATAAGTGTTATAACTCTTGGGGTCATATTACCGATAGTCATAACTGTAAGACTCGTAAGATAAAGAACTAAAGGTCATGATGTTAAGGAACTCTTAGGTATTGTAACAAACAGGATCATAATAATAAGTGTTATAACTCTTGAGGTCATATTACCGAGAGTCATAACTGTAAGAATCGTAAGACAGGGAACTAAAGTTCATGATCTTAAGGAGCTTTAAAGCATTGTAATAAAAACAGTCGGTCTTGTAAGTGTTATAACTCTTAGAGTCATATTACTGGCTGAGTCATAACGGTAAGAATCGTAAGACAGGGAACTATAGGTCATGATCTTAAAGAACTGTAAGGCGTTGGTAGAAAAAAATCATAATAAGTATTATAACTCTTGTGGTTATATTACCGAGTCATAACTGTAAGAACCGTAATATAGAGAACTAAAGATCATGTTTTTAAGAATCTGTAAGAAATCGTAAACAAAAAGAGTCGGTCTTGTAAGTATTATAATTCTTGGGGTCATATTACCGGGAGAGTCATAATTGTAAGAACCGTAAGGCAGGGAATTAAGGTCATGGATCTTAAGGAACTGTAAGGCATTGTAACTAAAAGAGTTATCATAAGTGTTTTAACTTTAAGGGTCATATTACCGACTCATAACTGTAAGACAGGGAACTAAAGGTCTCTTAATGATCTATAAAGAGTTATAATAAACTACGTCGGGGTTTTATTTAGTTTTCGAAGGATCCCAGTACCAATACCTGGTTTTTAAGTCATAAAAGCGTTTTTAATTAAATTCCATGATTTCTTAAAATGTATACGTAATGTTGTACTCATAATTCTGTTAAGTAACTCATATATAACTGAAATAAAACTGTAATAACAGTCATAATATCCCCAAAAAAATATATGTAGAGATTTTCGTAAAGGTCTCACGACTTATAATCCTTAATTTATATATATATATAATAAAAATGCATACCTTGCTCGGATTCTTGGGATAAATCGCCCATCGCAGACGTTCCAGGAATTATTTCCATTCCACCTAGAAACACACAAAACATTAAAGCCTCTCGCAGCGTGAGTGACGTCACTAAAACTACGAAAATCAAAACCAAAAACGAATCATAGTTTTAAAAACAATTTATTACGCAACGAATTACATTTATTTGAAGTGATTGAAATTAAAACACGGCAAACAATAATGCGGCTGATTGTCGCAATCCAAACAATACGTGGTCACTTTTTTGATGAGACTCTTCCGGATTAGGCCATCGCGCTTCTTCTGGTAGCATCCTCGACAGTTCTTTCTCACCTTCACCGGCACACCGAGTTTTTTCGTTAATTTATGGCACGGTAACAAAGCTCGGCGATGGCACATTAATGGGTCATCCTCGAGTCCAAACGCGCCCAATCCTTCTACGGAGTACCGAAGTCACTTTAGTTCAATAAACAATAAATAATAAATTGACAGGGGTGGGGGGGGGGGTTTAGGGTATTAAAATCAATTTATGAGTTAGGTTTTAATATTTTATTTGAATATTTAAGTACAGTTCTGGTTGTTCCTATGTTTAAAACTGCTAAACTACAAAGATAACGGTTGTGAGTGCTCAATGGGTCAGAGCTTTAGGGCGTATATTTGTTGGTTGTGGGTGCGAGTCCCGACTTTTTTCAATTTTAATTTTTAAGTACTGTGTGTGAAGTTGAAGCATCTTAAACAGAAGTGGGGTTGTTTGTCGCAGTTAAAACAGTAGGTGATCACTTTTTTCACTTGGCTCTTTGGGATTAAACCGATTTGCTTGTTTTTGTAACATCCACGACAGTATTTTCGTACTAATCTCGATTTGCCGAGTTTCTTCAACAATATGTGCGTCCTCAACTGGGATTGGGATTCCTCGGTGTATTTGTATTCGGATTTCGTACCTTTTTTTATATATATATATATGTACAATGAGTTTCTTGAGGTTTTTAGGCGCGTTTGAGTGTTTTTTTTACATTTATTCGCTTTGCGTTATGCTTTGTCCCGTTACCAATCGTCGACATACACACACACACACACCCAAAATAGACACTACACTTTCACAAAACTTACAAAATTACCAAAAAAAAAAATTAAAATTGATTTCCGATAGGGTTTTTCTTAAGCTTAAGCTTTAAACTCACCAGACAAATTAGCGAATGTGTGTTTTTGGTCCATGAAACTCGCATCGTCCGGATTCGTCAAATCGTCCTCGCTGTAATCCGGCAACTCTAATTTCGGCTCGATTAGCTCCGTGTGGATATCGAGTTCGCTGTGTAACTTCTTTGTTTCCACCGCGTAGGGATTGATTTGTGTTAGGTCTGTTTTGGTTTCGGAATTCGAGGCGTCTAAATCGTTTCGTGGTGTCGTCGTCCCGATCGGATCGATGGGTTCGCATTCTTTGGACTTCTTCCGCGGTGGTTCTGGTGACTCGGGGGATTTCTCTTGCGATGACGTCACCGTCCGGCTGGGGGACGCTCGGGATTTTAGGCTCGTGGGGGGTTTGACTTTTAGGGGCTTTGTTAAGGGTGGGGCGGGGGAGATTGGTAACTGTGTTGAAGTCGGTTGCGCTTCGATTTGAGTCTAGAATTCGTAATTGCGATTTAATATGAATTAATATGTGTTTATTCTGGGGGCATACTTCATTTTCTTTCTTATTGTTGGCGGCGTCGGTTAAGCCGCGTATTTGTAACGATTCCGCCGTTCGTAAAAAACCAGCTAGATGTGTTTGAGCGACATTCACTTCCCCAGCGTACATAAACTCCAAAAGGGCGACGATATGTCGTACCTCCACATCTCGCATAAATACTATTGGGTGTCGGCATGGGTTTGTCTGTAAAATTCGTTAAAACACCATTAAAACACCATAGAAAATTAATAAAATTCATTTTAAAACAGTTGTTACATCTCTGTTATATTATCGAGATGTTACATATGATGAAATATCAATTAGGGCACATTTAAACGCTAAAGTAATTAAAACACTTGAGATTTTACGGTTATAATTAACTATTTAATATAATTAACTATTTAATATGATTAATTATTTAATATAATTAACTATTTAATATATTTAACTAATCAATATAATTAACTATTTAATATATAAGTAAAATCGTTATTTAATACAATGCGAGTGTCAGTGGCACGCGTGTCACAAATATATGTACGAGTTAGTGACACGCGTGTCACGAGTATGTGAAAGTGTTCAAATAATTATTTAATGCGTTTATAAATTTATAAAAGTTTGTTTTTTTATTGATTATAAAATCGTTATTTAATAAAAATATACACGAGTGTCAGTGGCACGCGTGCCACTAGTTACGTTAAAATTGTTTTTATAATTCAATAAAATCGATATTTAATACAAATTACTCGAGTGAGTGACACGCGTGTCACAAGTTCGAGAATCTAAACGAATATAAATGACACGCGTGCCGTTAGTTTGCAAAATAATTTTTAATAATTTAGTAAAATCGTTGTTTGATACAAAATCTACAAGTGTCAATGACACGCGTGTCACAAGTTTGTGAATGTGTTAAAATAAATTTATTAATGTTTGTATAAACTCATGTGTGGGTGACACGCGTGTCACTAGATTGCGAATTTATTATTTTTAATTTGTTAAATAATATAGTGACGGTGACACGCGTGTCACTAATTTATGAATGTGTTCCAATAATTATTTATGTATTTATAAACTCATGGTGAGTGACACGCGTGTCACAAGATCGCGAAATTATTATTTTTATTTAGTAAAATATTATAGTTATTTAATACAAATCTACATGTGAAAGTGACACGCGTGTCACAAATTTGTGAATGTGTTCCAAAAATTATTTATGTATTTATAAACTCATGGTGAGTGACACGCGTGTCACAAGATCGCGTATTTATTATTTTTATTTAGTTAAATAATATAGTTATTTAATACAAATCTACATGTGAAAGTGACACGCGTGTCACAAATTTGTGAATGTGTTCCAAAACTTATTTATGTATTTATAAACTCATGTATGAGTGACACGCGTGTCACAAGATCGTGAATTTACTATTTTTATTTAGTAAAATATTATAGTTATTTAATACAAATCCACAAGTGAGTGACACGCGTGTCACACATTCGTGAATGTGTTACAAAAAATTATTAATGCATTTATAAACTCATGTATGAGTGACACGCGTGTCACAAGATCGCGAATATATTTAATTTATTAGTTTTATTCAGTATAAATATATATATATATTATTAAAATAAATTGTAAAATTTAAATATATTTGAATTCCGCGCGGTTTTTCCCATGAGTGTAGGGAATGTTGGAGCATTGGGGCACTGGCCCCCAAAAAGATGGATGAAGTCCTGTCACCCCTGTCTATTTGTGTTTTTGATAGATTAAACAATTGTCGTTATTTCTAATTAATTTAATTAATCATTAAAATAGTTGCTATAGTGATTAATTATGTTAAATTAGTTAAACGATGGTGAAAAACCCCATGAATACCTTAAATAACTCTTTGAAAAAGGGGCTACACGCCGACAAAACAACCTTGTGCGCCCCTAACCGTTGTCCCTCGCACGCCAAAGTAACATCGACAAAATCCTCATCGTCCCTCAACGTCTCAAACTGACTCGTAATATAAGTCTGGAAATTGTTCCATCGCAAACAAAATTGCTGATCGTCCGTAACTGACATCTTTCCGACGTCCAGATCATCAAAAAACTAAAAATACACCCACACACATTCACATATCAAAATCCCCCCAAAAAAAACCACACACCCAAATCAACAAACCACCCAAAAATTCGTCGTAATTTTGATTTGCAAAAACAAACACCGAAATATCAAATACAAACGAGAAATTAAAGCGTTTTTAATCAATAAACACTCATAAAAGACAACCAACCAAAGAAACACAAATAACCATTTAGAAAAACAACAAAAAAAACGAAAACACCATTAAACCCACCCTAAACCCCCCATAAAAGCCCCTAAACCCCCATCCGTAAATATCCAATAAAAACCCATAAAACGATAAACAAAAAAAATAAATGTACTATTATAAATAAATAAAATAAATAAATAATAAATTAAACAAATTTTTTTTTAAAATCCTATTTAAGTTGCAATCCTGTATATTTGACATTCAATGCTCGCGATGTTCACACTAGTAATGTCGGGGTTATTTCGGGTGAAGCAACAATAAACGATAATTGTGTGTCGTTCGTGAAATGGCGTAAAAAAAAACCCCCCCCGCGAGAAATTATTTCCGAGTGTTCTAGTCAATTTATTAGTGTTTTAAAGTTTTAAACAAATTGTTTAAATTATCAACAATTTATTGTCCAAATGGTAAGTGCACATCTGTAATTTATCTATTTATTAACAATTCGTAACATATAACACACCAACATATGATAACCACTACGTTTACTTTCTTTTTTTGCACGTATTATGTCACAAAAAAAAAAAACTTATCGCCAAATGTTATCTATATTTTATTACACCACACAAATATAATTTATAGAAATATTTAATTAAATTTCGTTTAAAATTGAATTCTTTATCGAAATTTACGAGACTCGTATTTTTTTATTTTTAATTATCTTCTAAAATAAGCGAGATAATCGCTAATTAAATGTGTATGACGTCATAAGTGTCTAACAGGCGTTAGACATCTAAACAAGTATGGCCGTCGTTGAGTTGCGCAGTTTACGTAATGGCGTCGCTTTTTAAATGGCACAAATATAATTTATCGAAATATTTAATTAAATTTCGTTTAAAATTGAATTCTTTATCGAAATTTAAGAGACTCGTATTTTTTTATTTTTAATTATCTTCTAAAATAAGCGAGATAATCGCTAATTAAATGTGTATGACGTCATAAGTGTCTAACAGGCGTTAGACACCTAAACAAGTATGGCCGTCGTTGAGTTGCGCAGTTTACCTAATTGCGTCGCTTTTTAAATGGCGATGCTCAACGCTATCTTTGATGTATTTTTCATATAAATAACAATAAACAATGCGTTATATTTGTTTAAATATGATATCTAATCTAGTAGGCGATTTTATATATATTAGAAATATATGGAATATTCCATAAATTATGTCAAGGTCTATTTAATATTTCTAAATTCCGTGCAATGACCTTCTCAACTAGAAGGTCCTTGCCGGGAGAGTTTTTCATGGTCTTGCGCGTGCGTATTAACGCGTTTCCTCTATTGCGTACCGCACGTTTCGCTTCATTAAGTACGACAAATTTCGTTGTTACGTCGTTCCTGGTTTTATTATTTCCCCTTGCGGAAGGTTATGCATGAAATGCAACGAAGCCCTTTAGGCGTGTATTGATTCTCTAGTCTAGAAATGAGGACATCGTTCCTGAAGCCCCCGCAAGGGGGCGAGGGGGGTTAATTTAAAGTCTAGTCAAATATAAATCAATTTTTTTAATATTCGGTTATTGTAGTTGGCTTTTTTTTGTCTATTATTGGTCATTTTAGTATAAATGACCGATAATTTAGTCATTTTCGATGCTATTTTATGTATAAGACGCCATTTTGTTTAATATTTTTTATAAATATTTAAGTATGTAATGTATACGTAATGAGACAATAACATTTCGGGTAAAAATAATCTATTATTAATTCATTTTATTATAAATGACCGGTGGTTTAGTAATTTTCGTCTATATTTGGTCATTTTTCCATAAATGACCATGGTATTTTATGGGTAAATTACCGTTGTGTTTAGTATTTTTTAAAAGTATATATATTTTAGGTAAAAGTTATCTATTATTAGTAAATTTCGTTATAAATGACCGGTAATTTAGTCATTTTCCCGTAAATTATCATGTTATATTTTGTGTAAATTACCGTTGTGTTTGATATTTATTAAAAATATAAATGCGTAAAAATGCAGTTAAATTTTAGGTAAAAATTCTCTATTATTAATTAATTTCATTATAAATGACCGATAGTTTGGTAATGTTCCCATAAATGGCCATGTTATTTTGTGAGTAAATTACCCTTATATATAGTATTTTAAAAAAATATAAATACGTAAAAATACAGTACAATTTTAGGTAAAAATTCTCCATTATTAATTAATTTCATTATAAATGACCGATAATTTAGTAATTTTCCCATAAATGACCATGTTATTTTGTGAGTAAATTACCCTTATATATAGCATTTTAAAAAAATATAAATACGTAAAAATTCAGTACAATTTTGGGTAAAAATTCTCTATTATTAATAAATTTCATTATAAATGACCGATAATTTAGTAATTTTCCCATAAATGACCATGTTATTTTGTGAGTAAATTACCCTTATATATAGTATTTCTAAAACATATAAATACGTAAAAATACAGTACAATTTTAGGTAAAAATTCTCTATTATTAATTAATTTCATTATAAATGACCGTTAATTTGGTAATTTTCCCATAAATAACCATGCAATTTCGTGAGAAAATTACCGCTGTGTTAAGTATTTTATAAAAATATAAATACGCAAAAATACAGTAAAATTTTACGTAAAAGTTCTCCATTATTAATAAATTTCATCATAAATGACCGGTAATTTAGTAATTTTCGTCTAAATTCGGTAATTTTCGACTAAATATGGTAATTTTCGCGTTTCACTCCATGGAATATTATTTATAAATTGTGTATATATATAAGTACAGATTTCTCTAGTTATTTAACTAGTATATACCAGTAAATATTTAGTGAAGAAGAAGTATTAATTAATGTTAACTAACGCAAGTTACATAATTGTTAAATAAACATCGCGAAATAAGAAAGTTTAATATATTATTTTTTTTATTTCATAACTTATTGCTACAAAAATAAGTTAAGGGTGAATGTTGGGTGTGGCAAACGTGCAATTATTATAAAACTGTTCTTATACGTAATAAAAAAGAATTATTAGTGTATTATAAAAAATATATAAATATACGTATGTTTATTTTTACGTAATTCAACTTAAAATGTTTCTATTGTACTTTAAAATAATTATTAACTTATATAATGCATTAAAAATAAATTATAATTATCAACGACCTTCGCAAACGTCTTATCCGTTTATTTACACAGTTAAAATTAAAAGAATAAATAAATACGCTACACTGTTCGTAACATATTTGCACTTTAGTTAGTCACATACGTCTAAATTTATCTAGAATTGATGACTTCACCGCTCAAACTACTAAACCAACTCGTCATTTATTAAACACACACTTAAAACCGCACAAAACCCATAAAAACGCCTCAAAACTAAAAAAAAAACCCTTTTTTTAATTACAGATTTTCGTGCTGCTCTCGCCATAGTTTTTAAACAAACTTACTACGTACATTTTAAGGTATTTAATCATTTATTTATGGTTTAATCATCAAAATCGATGACTTTTAGTTGTTTTCGCAATTTAGATAATTCATTGTGTATTTTACTTATCGTATATTATCTATAATAAATTTCAAAAACAGCGATTTTACCCCAAAACCAGTTATAAATAAAACACGCGCGTAGAAAGTTATTTTTTTTTTTTTGATTAAATTTATTTTTATTCGTTATGGAATTATTATTAAATTTGTAATAAATGTGCTCTAATTTGGTAAATATGTGTGTATGTGTAATGTGAACGCGGTCGTAAATAAACGTTGATTTGAATTTTAAATTATTGATTTAGTATTAAAAATTGTTTTTTTTTGTTGTGGTTGTGGGTGTTTTTTTTAGGTTTGTAGGGCGGCGGTGCAGTGTGTCGCCCCCGTGTCATCCAAACTGGCCACCCTGGAGAATGTGGGTCGTTTGCGACCCGCCACGGTGACCTCAGACCTGGATCTCCCGATAATTAAGCGTTCTACGTCGACTAAAGACGCAGAAACAATTACAGGTAATTGAAATATTATTTTAACCCCCCCCCCCCATGGCCCCTTATGCGGAAACGCTTACAGAATTGTGATTTGTTGTTTTATAAATCTATTGTCTTATGTAAGATGGGTGGTTGTCTGTAAGGCGATAAGTTTATTTATTTTAATTAATTGCGATGATGTTTCGATGGTTTTTGTTTGTTTAAACGAAAACTAAGCGTTATTTCGTAAAAATCCTCTCTTAATAAATTAAAGCCAACTAAATTCCCTACAGTTTTCGTTTAACACGTTTGCTTATACGACTTCCGGTTTACGATCTTTGAGCTCTTAAAGTGCCATCAGTTTTATTTAAATATACTTCGACATTAATAATGACCAAAAGACACTATTTGCGTGTTTAAACAAAAACTAAGTGTTATTTCGAAAAAATCCTCTCTTAATAAATTAAAGCCAATAAAATTCCCTACAGTTTTCGTTCAACAAGTTTTCTTATATGATTTCCGGTTTACGAGCTTTGAACTCTTAAAGTGCCATCAATTTTATTTAAATATACTTCGACACTAATAATGACCAAAAGACACTATTTGCGTGTTTAAACAAAAACTAAGCGTTATTTCGAAAAAATCCTTTCTTAATAAATTAAAGCCAATAAAATTCCCTACAGTTTTCGTTCAACAAGTTTTCTTATATGATTTCCGGTTTACGAGTTTTGAACTCTTAAAGTGCCATCAATTTTATTTAAATATACTTCGACACTAATAATGACCAAAAGACACTATTTGTGAGTTTAAACAAAAACTAAGCGTTATTTCGAAAAAATCCTCTCTTAATAAATTAAAGCCAATAAAATTCCCTACAGTTTTCGTTCAACAAGTTTTCTTATATGATTTCCGGTTTACAAGCTTTGAGCTCTTAAAGTGCCACAAATTTTATTTAGATATACTTCGACACTAATAATGACCAAAAGACACTTTTTGAGTGTTTAAACAAAAACTAAGCGTTATTTCGAAAAAATCCTCTCTTAATAAATTAAAGCCAATAAAATTCCCTACAGTTTTCGTTCAACAAGATTTCTTATACGACTTCCGGTTTACGAGCTTTGAGCTCTTAAAGTGCCACAAGTTTTATTTAAATATACTTCGACACTAATAATGACCAAAAGACACTATTTGTGTGTTTAAACAAAAACTAAGCGTTATTTCGTAAAAATCCTCTCTTAATAAATTAAAGCCAATGAAATTCCCTACAGTTTTCGTTGAACAAGTTTTCTTATACGACTTCCGGTTTACGAGCTTTGAGCTCTTAAAGTGCCACAAGTTTTATTTAAATATACTTCGACACGAATAATGACCAAAAGACACTATTTGCGTGTTTAAACAAAAACTAAGCGTTATTTCGAAAAAATCCTCTCTTAATAAATTAAAGCCAATGAAATTCCCTACAGTTTTCGATTAACAAGTTTTTTTATACGACTTCCGGTTTACGAGCTATGACCTCTTGAAGTTCATTTAAATTTACATCGCAACTCGTTTTCGATTCTAGGAACTTCCGTTGCGTATTTGGTGCCTAAATCTCATTTAAAATCATAAATACAAACCATTCATAGTTTCGTAAATTACAATAAATCCACGTTCAATGAAAAAAAAACGTAACTTTCGTTATATATATAGATATTTGAAAATATAAGCGCATCTTTGGCGATAAGCCAAACTTGTTTGTGGGGGCTCAAATAATAGAGCTACTGCAGTCCAATGAACAGTTTGACCGGGTCACCGGCCCATTTCATTCAAAAATCATTTAAATATATATATATATATATATATATTTTTTAAATTTCCGTACATAAACAGTGCGTAATATAATTTACATCCACAATAAATCTATACGCGGTAATAATTAATAATAAATTATTAAAAATAAACTAGCAAGCGTAAAATTGCGTTTTTGTTTATTTTTTAGCAACAATTTTTTGTTTTTGTTCTGATTTGTCGCCTTGGAAATTTAATAATGTGAATTTGTGCCGTAATAATTTCAAAGTGTTTTTCATTATTTATTTATTATGAATAAAAAGGGGCGGCCGCGGGTCAGGGGGGGTCAGAATGTGGATTTGTTAATTTACGAAAAACGACATGAGATTTTGTGCGCGTGGAGAGATGGTACTAGTTTTTTTTAATTATTATTATTTTATTTTAAAAAACGTGGTAAACATTTACACACACAAAAAAAATGCGATTTGTAATTTTTTTTTTTGTTATTTTCGAATGGATTTATGAGTGAATTAATTTTTTTTTTGTGGTTTTTTTTTTGTTAATTTGCAGAAGTTTGCAGTGGTGGAGATCTGCCGGAAGTTGAGATAATTAGTCTCCTAGAAGAACAGATTCCGCGGTATAAATTACGCGCGGATACACTTACAGAATTCGGAGGTAATTTTAGAAAATTTTAAATAAATTTTAAGTAAAATATATATATATATATAATTTTGAAATGAATGAAAAAAACCGGTTGGATTTGTGTTCCAGGATACGAAAACCAAGATTGGTTCATACCGAGTCCCGCCCTAAAGTTGGAGGATTGCGATTTGAAACTATCCCCGGATCAAATCCGCGAAACATTGAATTACTTTCGTAAGTACAAAATTATTTATTTCATCAAAAATCGTACTACTAAAAATATACAGTTTACTGTTTTACCCTCATATTACATACACAAACACATCCCAGGAATTTAATTTCCTAATTTAAA
Source organism: Nebria salina (assembly GCA_944039245.1). Lineage (NCBI taxonomy): Eukaryota > Metazoa > Arthropoda > Insecta > Coleoptera > Carabidae > Nebria > Nebria salina. Next base: position 1,107,779 of record OX063282.1, read on the forward strand.
TCAGTTCCTATCGGAACTAATACGTTTATAAGCTTTAATATATGTTTTAAGCTGCCTACACTAGCGCACTCAACTCTTTAAATATTCAATTTCGCTTTAACGAAAGAAAAAGAGTAGTTTAGGTCCATGCACCATTTTTTCCCACCTCTAACTCCCGTCCTATGATCCCTTTTCTATTTTTTATCTCTAAAGCTGTCTACATTAACGCACACAACTCTTTAAGTACTTAATTTCGCTTTAGCGAAAGAAGAAGAGTAGTTCGCCATTTTTTTCCAACTCTAACTCGCTTCCTATGACCATTCTATTTTGTATCTCTTTAAAGCTGTCTGCATTAGCGCACACAACTCTTTAAGTACTTAATTTCGCTTTAGTAAAAGAAGAAGAGTAGTTTGAGTCCTTACACAAATTTTTTCCACCTTTTACTCACTTCCTATGACCATTCTATTTTGTATCTCTTTAAAGCTGTCTGCATTAGCGCACACAACTCTTTAAGTACTTAATTTCGCTTTAGCGAAAGAAGAAGAGTAGTTTGTGTCCGTTCGCCCTTTTTTTCCACCTCTAACTCGCTTCCTATGACCATTCTATTTTGTATCACTTTAAAGCTGTCTGCATTAGCGCATACAACTCTTTAAGCATCCAATTTTGCTTTAGTGAAAGAAGAAGAGTAGTTTGTGTCCGTTCGCCCTTTTTTTCCACCTCTAACTCGCTTCCTATGACCATTCTATTTTGTATCACTTTAAAGCTGTCTGCATTAGCGCATACAACTCTTTAAGCATCCAATTTTGCTTTAGTGAAAGAAGAAGAGTAGTTTGTGTCCGTTCGCCCTTTTTTTCCACCTCTAACTCGCTTCCTATGACCATTCTATTTTGTATCACTTTAAAGCTGTCTGCATTAGCGCATACAACTCTTTAAGCACCCAATTTTGCTTTAGTGAAAGAAGAAGAGTAGTTTGGGTCCGTTCGACATTTTTTTCCACCTCTAACTCGTTTCCTATAACCATTCTATTTTGTATCTCTTTAAAGCTGTCTGCATTAGCGCACACAGCTCTTTATTTACAAAATTTCGCTTCAGCGAAAGAAGAAGAGTAGTTTGAGTCCATTCGCCATTTTTTCCCACCTCTAACTCTCGTCCTATGACGACTTATCTATTTTTTATCTCTAAAGCTGTCTACATTAACGCACACAACTCTTTAAGTACTTAATTTCGCTTTAGCGAAAGAAGAAGAGTAGTTTGAGTCCTTTCACCATTTTTTCCCCCCTCTAACTCTCGTCCTAAGACGACTTTTCTATTTTTATCTCATAAGCTGCCTACATTAGCGCACACAACTCTTTAAGTACTTAATTTCGCTTTAGCGAAAGAAGAAGAGTAGTTTGAGTTCATTCACCATTTTTTTCCACCTCGAACTCTCGTCCTATGACGACTTTTCTATTTTTATCTCAAAAGCTGCCTACATTAGCGCATACAACTCTTTAAGTACAAAATTTCGCTTTAGCGAAAGAAGAAGAGTAATTTGAGTCGTTTCACAATTTTTTCCCACCTTTTACTCACTTCTTATAAGCATTTTTCTATTTTTAATCTCGCCCCCCTTTACTTTTACTCCAATTTCATGCGTCCTTCCCAGTTCCCCATCCCCTATTTTTATTAAACCACATCCGCTTTTATCCTATTTATCCATTAGTGCTCTTTTATTGTTTAATCTCGTCTTTGAATCCCGAAAATATAACTTTTTTAGGACTTTAAATGATTTAAACTATTTAATTGTAGTAAATGTAGGGTATGGAGGGCGTTGTTAGTTATGCGTATCGATTCTTTATGGTGTTTATATTAAAATTGGTCGTTAAAATGTGGGCAAATCGCCAAAAATAGATGATTTGTGTGATTAAATAATATATTTTTATACGTGCACCAAATCACTAGGTCAATATATTGATTTGTGCGCGCGCGCTTCGAAACCGGTGTCTAGGTCAGCGGATCCTCCACGGCGACGACGGCCAGTGTGTCGCCAGACAGCTGATGCCACCCAGGCACTTATCCGCCACTAAGCAACTAAACAAAATTGTTTAAACCATGGTTTCTATTTTAGTTTAAAGTGGATTAGAAAACAAAATTGTTTTTTTTTTTTTATTTAATTTAATTTAATTTAAAAAAGTGTTTCGAATTATTTATTATTTGGTAATAAGTTTAATTTCGTTGAGGTTTTCGTTGTTGTTTAACAGTTTAAGTAAACAGTGGTAATGAGTTTAAGCGTGGTTTAATGGATGTGGACGTTTTTTTTTTTTGTGTTAATCAGTTCCGCTGTTTTTATTATTTTCTAACGAAATTGTTGAGTTTTCTTTGAGCGTTTTTTGGAATTTATTGTTGGCCTTCAACTTGGTTTTTGTACCACAAAAGACTGATTACTGTCTTTGGCGCGTTACCAATTTAATTTTAGTCGAGGTGGATGGGATTTTCTGTTTCGTTTTTTGCTATTTGGGCTCGTTTTAGTTGTCTTCTTTTGACTACTAGTCTATTTTTTGGGCTTTTGTTTTTTTGTATGTATGTATGCATATTATCTGTATGTATGCATATGTATGTATGTATGTATGTATGTATGAATATATATATCTGTATGTATGCGTATATATCTGTATGTATTTGTATGTATTTGTATGTATTTGTATGAATCTGTATGTAAGTAATTTTGCTGGTATTAAAATGTATGTATGCATGTCTGTCTGTATGCATGTATGTATGCATGTATCTGTATGTATATATCTGTATGTATGTATCTGTATTTGTGTATCTGTATGTATGTATCTGTATGTATCTGTATGTATTTGTATGTATTTGTATGTATCTGTATGTATCTGTATGTATCTGTAATTATTTGTATGTATTTGTATGTATCTGTATGTATTTGTATGTTTTTGTATGTATTTGTATGTATCTGTATGTATCTGTATGTATTTGTATGGATTTGTATGTATCTGTATGTATCTGTATGTATCTGTAATTATTTGTATGTATTTGTATGTATCTGTATGTATTTGTATGTTTTTGTATGTATTTGTATGTATCTGTATGTATTTGTATGGATTTGTATGTATCTGTATGTATCTGTAATTATTTGTATGTATTTGTATGTATCTGTATGTATTTGTATGTTTTTGTATGTATTTGTATGTATTTGTATGTATCTATATGTATCTGTATGTATATGTCTGTATTTGTATGTATCTGTATGTATTTGTATGTATCTGTATGTATGTCTGTATGTATCTGTATGTATCTGTATGTATTTGTATGTATCTGTATATATTTGTATGTATCTGTATGTATTTGTATATATTTGTATGTATCTGTATGTATTTGTATGAATCTGTATGTATCTGTATGTATTTGTATGTATCTGTATGTATCTGTATGTATTTGTCTGTATTTGTATGTATCTGTATGTATTTGTATGTATTTGTATGTATTTGTATGTATTTGTATGAATCTGTATGTATGTATGTATGTATCTGTATGTATCTGTATGTATCTGTATGTATTTGTATATATCTGTACGTATCTGTATGTATCTGTATGTATTTGTATGTATCTGTATGTATTTGTATGTATCTGTATGTATTTGTATGTATTTGTATGAATCTGTATGTATCTGTACGTATCTGTACGTATCTGTATGTATTTGTATGTATCTGTATGTATATGTATCTGTATGTATTTGTATGTATTTGTATGTATCTGTATGTATCCGTATGTATCTGTATGTATTTGTATGTATCTGTATGGATCTGTATGTATTTGTATGTATATGTATGTATTTGTATGTATCTGTATGTATTTGTATGTATTTGTATGAATCTGTATGTATCTGTACGTATCTGTACGTATCTGTATGTATTTGTATGTATCTGTATGTATATGTATCTGTATGTATTTGTATGTATTTGTATGTATCTGTATGTATCCGTATGTATCTGTATGTATTTGTATGTATCTGTATGGATCTGTATGTATTTGTATGTATATGTATGTATTTGTATGTATCTGTATGCATCTGTATGTATTTGTATGTATTTGTAGTTATCTGTATGTATCTGTATGTATCTGTATGTATGTATGTTTGTAGGTATGCATGCATGTATGTATGTATGTTTATCTGTATGTATGTATGCCTGTATGTATGTATGTATGTATCTGTACGTACGTATGTATGTATGTATATATATATATATGTATGTATCTATGTATGCATATATTTATGTCTGTATGAATGTATGTATTTCTGTATGTAGGTATACAGGTCTGTATGTATGCATATTTGCATGTATGCTTCTATGTTTGTATGCATGTATGTTTATATGTATATATGCATATATGTATGCATGTATGTATGTATGTATATATGCACGTATGTATGCATGTATGCACTGTATGCATGTATGTATGCATACATTATTAATTTAATAAAATAATACTAATTTCGCTACATCAATTACCTTACCACCCATATACATGCTCCATTTATTGAATCACCAACATTCAGATCACATACATCGATACCAAATCTGCATACATTAATTCACAGAGTGAAAGTAACCATATATACAGTACCGCACTTATCCTATCACCATAATAGTACCAAACCGCGTACTAGTACCACATACATTAAAAAAACAATCGTTCTAAGTTAATTAATTTAATCAGGTGTTTAATTAATCAATTAATTACCAAAAAAAAAATCATCAATTAATCTACGTGCTCCATATTTAAGTGTACAGTGCTTATACACAACTTAGGGGGTGGTTATCTCTTATAGAAGCTTGTAAATATATTTAAGCGCAGTTTAACTATATTTAGGAAAGCATTTTACATTTTAAAATCAATTAGAACGCGTTATAATTTAATTGGTTTAAAACAATTAATATTACTTTAAAAAATATTAAATTCCTTACAGACAGTCATTAAATATTAATTAATTACTGTTAAGATCTTTTACAGATTAATTTATATTTTCTGTAGATGCAAAAATTAAAATTGCGGTTTTTAAAATATATATAATTAATTGCAATTTGTTTAAAACATGATTTATGACGATTTAATTAATAATTATTTCGTATTGAATATTTTCGTAATTTGTTACGCAATGCGTAATTTTTTGTGTTTAGTGTTGTTTTTGAGTGAAAATGATTGTTTTTGTAAATTAATCGAATTGTTTGATCGCTGGTTAATTAATGTGGTGGATTATATTTTTAGGATTGCGTGCATAAATTAGTGTTTAAAGCGATCGCGTTGTAATTTAATTATGGTGATTGTAATCGTAAAATTAGAAATTTTACATGTTTTTATTTTGGATATTTAAATTTTTAAACACTGTTTTAAACATTGATTGTTTAAGTGGATCTTTGGGGGGGTGGGGGGGGTATGGTCGAATTGTTTTGGTAATAGTACGCGGAGTGTTCCGGTCAGTTTAAGTCGCACATTCTTATTTAAATTTTTTTAATTTTTTAGCGAAATTATTTTTGTTTTATTTAATTAGAAAATTATTCTTATTCATATTTGCATACATATTTATCTACATACATACATACATATATTCATACATATATTCATACATATATTCATACATACATACATACAGATACATACAGATACATACAGATACATACAGATACATACAGATACATACATACATACATACATACATACATACATACATACAGACAGACAGACATACATACAGACAGTTAGACAATCAGACAGTTAGACAATCAGACAGACATGCATAACATACATGCATGCAGACAGACAATCAGACACACATACATACATGCAGACAAACAGACAGACAATCAGACAAACAATCAGACAAACAATCAGACAGACAATCAAACAGACAGACAATCAGACAGACACACATACATACATGCAGACAAACAGACAGACAATCAGACAGACAATTAGACAGACAGACAGACAGGCAGACATACATACAGACAGACAGACAATCAGACAGACACACATACATACATGCAGACAAACAGACAGACAATCAGACAGACAATTACACAGACAGACAGACAGGCAGACATACATACAGACAGACAGACAATCAGACAGACACACATACATACATGCAGACAAACAGACAGACAATCAGACAGACAATCAGACAGACAATCAGACAAACAATCAGACGGACAATCAAACAGACAGACAGGCAGGCAGACATACACACAGACAGACAGACACAATCAGACAGACAATCAGACAGACAATCAGACAGACACACATACATACATGCAGACAAACAGACAGACAATCAGACAGACAATCAGACAAACAATCAGACAGACAATCAAACAGACAGACAATTAGACAGACACATATACATACATGCAGACAAACAGACAGACAATCAGACAGACAATCAGACAGACAGGCAGACATACATACAGACAGACAGACAATCAGACAGACAGACAATCAGACAGACAATCAGACAGACACACATACATACATGCAGACAAACAGACAGACAATCAGACAAACAATCAGACAGACAATCAAACAGACAGACAATCAGACAGGCACACATACATACATGCAGACAAACAGACAGACAATCAGACAGACAATCAGACAGGCAGGCAGGCAGACATACAGACAATCAGACAGACAGACATACATACACACAGACAGACAGACACAATCAGACAGACAATCAGACAGACAATCAGACACAATCAGACAGACAATCAGACAGACAATCAGACAGACAATCAGACCTGTATACATACATACAGAAATACGCACACACACACATACATACACATATATATGACTATATAAAATGTAAAAAGCCGTGCAGGCGCTAGTGTGAATGCTCTGGTATGCTACAAAGAGTTTAAAACAAAACGAACTACAGTCGATTCCAAATGTGCATAGATATTAAAAGGTCCCCGAACCAAAAATACACTTGCGAAATTTCTTTGTGAGTGTCAAACGTAAACCCAAAAAAACAAAATAAAAACAATCCGTCCTATAATTAGCAAATAAGAAGACGACAGATCGCGGTATGCAACGGATGCCAGTTCGCCGGCATTAAAACCATGCGAAATAAATCTATTTTCGCACTAAAAACGACGTTAAGCGAATTAATCAATTAATTTTGCGATTTATTCCGATTAAACGTTATAAATAAATTTAAAAAAAAAAAAATTGATTATTTTATTTCGATTTATTAATAAGGGTACATGTTTAGTTGTGTATAAGTTGAGCCGTTTTTACGTCAATTATGACGTCACACTTGTAATTCGTGGGTTTTGAGCAAAGTTACCGGTGGAAAATGTTTATTAATGGTTTATTAATGGGAATAAGAGTTCGTATGAGACTTTTTCGAATGTGATAACGAACTCGCGACTGTAGATTGTGACGTCACGGACGTTCAAGGCCGTTCTTGGTCATGTGGCGATGGTAGTGTTATTATCAAGAATACTGATACGCGTACGCGCATGGCTCCAAGTCAGTCTCGCTTTTGGTCAAGTTGGAGCAACATATGTGCTCGGAATTTTTTTTCGTTTTGGTTTTTGAGGGGGGTTGGGTGTTTTTTAAGGGGTTTTATGTGCGGTTTGTTGGGGGGTCGAGTGGGTTTATGGTTTATTGTGATTTATATGCTGCGTTGAGGTTTTTATCGAAATTTAATTCGTAATTTTGATTATTTATTTGTTTGTTTGGAAGTTATTTTGTGTTTTTGGGTAAAAAGTGAGTTTTAGGTGTTGGGGTTGGTTTTAGTTGTTGATGGGATTTGATTGTGGTTTATTAATTGATTAGAAAATTGAAGGAGTAGTTTTTTTTTGTTGAGTGTTTTTACGAAAGTAATGTTTCCGCTTGGAGGCACTTTCGTTTTACGTTAATTTCGGGAAGGTCATTTACACTGGTAAACCGGGTCATTCATTGACTGGATATTTAGATTAATTGTTATTAAACGTATTTGTGTGTAATTGTGTTTGGTTTGTTTGTTTGCTTGGAGTTTTGGTTGCGTTTAAGAACAATGATGGATTTTTGTTATGAGTGGATTTTCACTTTTTTTGTTTTTGTTTTTTTAAACAATGTTGACGGTATAATGAAGTACGCTGATTTTGTTCGGAGATTGTGAGTGCATTTCTTTAATGTCACTGAGCAACTGATGCATATATGCATACATACATACTTGCATATAAACATACATACATACATATATGCATGCATAAAGACGTACTTACATACATATATACGTACAGCCATGCATACATACTGAAATATGTACATACATATATACATACGTATATGCAAGGCATACATACTTTCATACATACAAAACATACATATATACATACATACATACATAAATACAAAACATACATTTATATGCAAGCATACATACAGATATATAGGTATACATACATAAAAGCATGCATACATAAATATACACATACATATATGCATACTTACATTAATATGTATGCATACATACATACAAAACATACATATATTTATAAATACATACATACATAAAAATGTATACATAAATATATGCATACATAGAAACATACAAACCATACATATATGCATACATACATACATACATATATACATACATAGATGCATGCATACATAAATATATGCATACATACATACATACAAAACATACATATATGCATAAATAAATACATACATAAATATGCATACATAAATACATACAAAACATACATATATGCATACATACATACAAAACATACATATTTGCATACATACATACATACATACATATATACATACATACATACATACATACATACATGCATACATACATACATGCATACATACATATACTTGCATATATGCAGACATACATAAATATATACGTACATACAAATATACATTTATGCATAAATACATACATACATAAATATAAGTGTACATATATGCATGCATACACACATACATACATAAATATGCATATATAAATTTATACATACAAAACATAAATATATGTGTACATATATACATACAAAACATACATATATGCATGCATACATACATACATACATACATACATACATACATGCATACATATATTCATATATACATACATACATACATATATACATACAGACGGACAGACAGACAGACATACAGACAGACAGACAGACAGACAGACAGACAGACATACAGACATACATACAGACATACAGACATACAGACATACAGACATACAGACATACAGACATACAGACATACATATATACATACAGACGGACAGACAGACAGACAGACATACAGACAGACATACAGACATACAGACATACAGACATACATACAGACATACATACATACATATATGCATACATACATACATACATACAGACATACATACATACATACAGACAGACAGACAGATAGACAGACAGACAGACATACATACAGACATACAGACATACGGACATACAGACATACAGACATACAGACATACAGACATACAGACATACAGACATACAGGCATACAGACATACAGACATACAGACAGACAGACAGACAGACAGACATACAGACATACAGACATACATAAACATACATAAACATACATACACATACATACACACTTATATGCATACATATATGCATGAATACATGCACACATGTATACATACATATATGCAAACATACATACATATCTGCATACATTCTTATATGCATACATACATACATACATCACAATTTAATATAGAACTGTACTCATTAGTACTCAACAAACCTTAATTTACCATCAACAAATTGAGTAATTTAAAACCCGTTCTCTAGCTATTCACTAAGTCCTAACTTCATGATCTATAAAGACTACAATTAAATACCTAAACCTAAACACATCGCAACAAAATAACAATAAGTTCGTTACAAAAACAAACTCTAGTGCATATTACCACAAAAATATGTCGAAAAAAGTGTGTTAGTGTTTGTGAACCAGAATAAAAACACACACACACGAAAAAGAGGTGTTAAAAGTGCTTTAATAATGTGAATAATGTGAATAATGTGAAACTCGAAGACGTTTCGTGATAAGAGAATGAACGGTGATGAACATCGCGACACATTGGACGATTCTGGGTACTCGGAGTGGTCCGCAGCGCCCACGGTCCCAGTGGACGATACGGAACTGTTAGAAGCCCTTGGCGAGTACCCGGACTTTTTGTTTCACCTCGCTAAGAACCGGCATGGATGTGTTTATTATAAAGTGTTGCGGACGTTGCTACTCGATAAAGGTAACTCCTTAATATCAAATTTTTGCATTTCACTTTAAGGTCGTTTTCGACCTTTAAGGTATCTTTTATAAATGGTTTTTTTTTTATTGAGTTTTGGATTTTGTCGGTGTTTTGATTGGTGTTTGGTGTTTAGATGTGATTTGGTTGTTTAATTTTTGTAGGGGGGGGGGGGGGTTGAGGTTGTGGATGACCGGATGTGTTTGAGTTGGTATTTCGGTTGTGAAAGGTGTCCGCATTGCGGTATTTCTTATGTTGCAACATGTGGGTTTTAAAAACAATGTGGATTTGTTTCTATTTGTTATTGAAGCTAAATTGTTCAACTTAACTCTTTTACATACATATATGCATACGTGCATATAAAACGTACATATATGTATACATATATTAGATATATACGTAAATAAGTGCAGAACATTCTTAGATATGGACTATGCATGTAGACATATATACAGATATACATACAGACATATATATATACAGAATATGCATACGTAAATGCATACAGTGCGTACTTACAGAGATGCATACATGCATACAGGAATATGTACAGACACACTTACAGAACATGCATGTATAAATGCATACATATATTCAGACAAGCATATCGACATACATACATACCTACGTACAGTGACATATATACAGTCAGCCATACATACATATATACAGACATACATACAGATGGACAGATATTCATACATATATACAGACATACATACATATATACAGACATACATACATATATACAAATACATACATATATACAGATATACATACATACATACATACAGACATACAAACATGTATCTAGACATACATACATACATACATAAACATACATACATACATACATACATACATACATACATACATACATACATACATACAGATACATACATACATACAGATACATACAGATACATACATACATACATACGGACATACCTACATATAGACTTACAGACTTACGTACATGAATTCATACAATGCATACAGTGCATATATACATACGATGCATACATACATACAGTGTATATATACATACATACAGGGCATACGGTGCATCCATACATACATACATACATACATACATACAATACATATTAACATACAAACAGTGCATACATACGTACATACATGCATATACATACATATAGTGCATATATACATATAGTGCATATATACAGACATACATACATAAATACATACATGCATACAAAACATACATACATACATACATACATAATGTGCATGTAAGCATACATACATACATAAAGTGCATACATACATATAGTGCATACATACATATAGTGCATACATACATATAGTGCATACATACATACATACATGCATGCATGCATACAAAACATACATACATACAGATATACATACATACATGCATACATGCATACATACAAAACATACATACAAAACATACATACAAAACATACATACATTCATAGAGTGCATACATAGATACATATATACATATAGTGCATATATACATAAATACATACAGAAATACATACATGCTTCCATACATACAAAACATACATATATGCATACATACATAAAGTGCATGTAAGCTTACATACATACATACATAGAGTGCATACATACATGCATAGAGTGCATACATACATACATACATACATATAATGCATACATACATACATATATGCATACATACATACATATAATGCATACATACATATAATGCATACATACATATAATGCATACATACATACATATATGCATACATACATATATGCATACATACATACATATAGTGCATATATACATACATACATACATATAATGCATATATACATATAGTGCATATATACATACATACTACATGCATATAATGCATACATACATACATATAAATATACATACATACATATAATGCATACAAACGTACATACATACAGTGCATATATGCATAGAATATATACAGAAATACAAACATAGATGCATACACACATACATACATATATACATACATACATACATATCTGCATACATTTAACAACACATTTTTAACCATGTTACTGCACTAACAGATTTCCTACATATCTATAAACCCATATACAGTTGCAGCGGCACACCTTCATATACAAACATAATATATTTATAGATATAACTGGACATTGACATATCTCAGATTACTCACATTACTACCACATATCGTCGGATTCGTTATAAAACTATTACAAAATCATATATATATATATAAAAAAAAAAACAACGCAATGGTCAATGGTCAATACGTTTCTTTACCAAACCAGGTCATTGACCATTCACTCCTAATTAAATAATTAATACTACACATTTCCATAATATTCCATCTTAAAACTACGATTAAAATCAATTAATTTCTCATGTTCACTCATAAATAAATGCACAACTCGATTAATAAATTAAAACGGTTCTTTATATATTTAATAACACCCATTTAATATATTTTTTATATATCTAATCAATAAAATCTGCTTTATATATTTATTTATTCACATTAACAAAAAAAAAAAATCTAGTAATACTTTCACTCATATTTAATCATCAATCGCGCATCGGGTGTGGCTTAAAATACCAATAAACCATCAAGGTGAACGTTACTTTCATTACCAATCTTAATCACAACCATCTGGTTACCAATTCTTCACCCCACTACCACAAACACCCATCCTAGTCCCCTAAATCCGCCATTTTCCATGAATCACTCAAATAAATACGCAAAATGCATATTAAAATTACCCATCATCGTTTCCCATTACTTAAAACACACACAATTATCTATTTTTATCTCATTTCCAACTACTTTACTTACATAAACACATAAAACAAACATAAACATAAAGTTATTCAAATTACGTCTATTATTACGTAATTTAACTAAAAATAATCACTTAATCCCGTCCCTGTGTCTATAAGTCTTAAAAAACATCTAAAACGGCTTAAAAACCATTAAAATATACTAAAAACTATAAATCTATAAGGATATTTACGTATTTACGTAATTATATAAATCACATCGCGTCTACTTTGAGATTTATTTAAATAATAAACTTAATCGCGTCTTTGATTTGAATATATATCTATAACTCGCTTATAGACTCTATAAGGGAGCTATAAAAAATTTAGGGTTTCTTAAATGTATCTAAGATGAGATATAAATAGTTTAAAGTATCAAAAACTGTAGTATCTGTAAAGATATTTAAGTATTTACGTATTTATTCGACATTTATTTCAAATATGGTTTTAATCGCGTCTTTGAATTAAATATATATCTATAACTCGCTTATAGACTCTATAAGAGAGCTATAAAAAATTTAGGGTTTCTTAAATGTATCTAAGATGAGATATAAATAGTTTAAAGTATCAAAAACTGTAGTATCTGTAAAGATATTTAAGTATTTACGTATTTATTCGACATTTATTTCAAATATGGTTTTAATCGCGTCTTTGAATTAAATATATATCTATAACTCGCTTATAGACTCTATAAGAGAGCTATAAAAAATTTAGGGTTTCTTAAATGTATCTAAGATGAGATATAAATAGTTTAAAGTATCAAAAACTGTAGTATCTGTAAGGATATTTAAGTATTTGCGTAATGGTATTGTTGTGGTCTGTGGTGATCTTGTCTAAGGACCTTCTAGCATTCACCTGGCATTTCGAGAACGAAAAATGCCGGATCGTGCACGTTCTATTAATTTTTTTTTTTTTTAATTCGACGGTCGGTAATTTTATTACCGCGAACTAGGTAACGATGTTACACTGGTTCGACCTTTTGCTTTTGCCGTATGGCAATCGGTGTTAAACTGAGACTGTTATGGTGACTTCACGCGAGCGTAAACGACCCCTTCGCTTCTGCGCTGCTTTTTAAAGTGGCACGCAATTATTTACTTTTACTAAACTCGCGAATATACCCATCTATTTATTTCTTTAAAATACTACACTTGTTCTACAACGTCTGCGAAGTAAATCAGTTGTTTGAGGTCAATTACGACCTGATACCTTCATCTGGTTTAGTGGCCTTCGAGCCGGATTACATAAATAAAATATATATGCTCCTACGGGCCTGATTACTTATATTAAATACTATATAAATAAAATATCTGAGATTAAGTGTGTGGTCCTTCGGACCGGATTAGTAGTATGAATCGCAGCTTAGTAAGTATCTAAAATTAACATTGTGATCCTTCGAGACGGATAACTTATATTAAATGCAGTTTATTTAATATTTAAAATAAATGTGTGGTCCTTCGAACCGAATTACTAATATTAAACGCAGCTTATTAATTATCTAAAATAAAATTTGTGATCCTTCGAGACGGATAACTTATATTAAATGCAGTTTGTTAAATATTTAAAATAAATGTGTGGTCCTTCGAACCGGATTACTAATATTAAACGCAGCTTATTAAGTATCTAAAATAAAATTTGTGATCCTTCGAGACGGATTACTTATATTAAATGCAGTTTATTTAATATTTAAAATAAATGTGTGGTCCTTCAAACCGGATTACTAATATTAAACGCAGCTTATTAAGTATCTGAAATAAAATTTGTGATACTTCGAGACGGATAACTTATATTAAATGCAGTTTATTAAATATTTAAAATAAATGTGTGGTCCTTCGAACCGAATTACTAATATTAAACGCAGCTTATCAATCTATCTAAAATAAATTTGTGATCCTACGACAAGGATTACTTATATTAAATGCAGTTTATTTAATATTTAAAATAAGTGTGTGGTCCTTCAAACCGGTTTACTAATATTAAACGCAGCTTATTAAGTATCTAAAATAAAACTAGTGATACTTCGAGACGGACTACTTATACTAAATGCAGTTTATTTAATATTTAAAATAAAAGTGTGGTCCTTCGAACCGAATTACTAATATTAAACGCATCTTATTAATCCATCTAAAATTAAATTTGTGATCCTACAAGACGGATTACATATATAAAATACAGCTTATTAAATATCTAAGATTTAATATGTGGTCCTTCGAGCCGGATTGCATATGTTACATTCTGCTTATAAAAAATCTAATATTAAATTCGTCGTCTTTCGAACCGCAATGTGTATAATAACTATAACAAAAAAATAGGCAATTAAACTAAATGGTGCTTACAAAAATAAAAGTCGTGGTCCTTCAAACCGGATTACTAATAATAAATACAGCTTATTAAGTATCTAAAATAAAATTTCTCGTCCTTCAAGATGGATTACTTATATTAAATGCAGCTTATTAAATACCTAACGTTAAATATGTGGTCCTTCGAGCCGGAGTACTTATATTAAACCCTGCTTGTAAAATATCTAAAATTATATTCATCGCCCTTCGAACCAAAATGTCTATAATACAATAAAAAAAATTGGATAACTATCGTAAAAAAATAAATTAAATTCGTGGTCCTTCGAGCCGGATCTAAATAGTTAAACTATAAAAATCAATAAAAATAAATCATATTTGGGATATATTGAATTAAATCTCAAAATCGTATCCGGTTCCGGTTATTCATTTTTAAATGTCGACTATATTTTTTGAGGGGCCAAATTGGGTGTTTTGGGGCTCTAAATAATTCTTAAAGGCCCTGAATCGATACAAAATTAAAAATTGAGTCTATTAGGGGTTGGTTCCACCCTAGTTTAAAATTTCTCCGCTAGATGTAACGTTGTTTTTCCGTCGGATTGATTTATCCCCCACCAGAACAGCGTCGCGACGCCAGCGACGCTAAACCCACGCTGAACTATCCTCATGTTCAGTACCTTCAGGTGCATCTATTTCAGAAAAAAACTGAAATCCACCGTTTTTTTGATACTTTTCTACCAAACAGTAATTTAATTGTGTTTTTTGTGATTAAAAACTATTTTATAAAATAATAATAATTACGCACATTTTCGTATTTATTGCGTGTTATTTCAGTGCCGCCTATAAATATTTAAGTGTAATTTTGAGGTAATTTTCCATATTTTCTACAAATTGTTTATTTTTACCGAATTAAATATACAATTGGCATGTTTTTAATTTTTTTTTTGTGCGACGTAAATATGTCGTAGTTTGTTTATTTTTTTGCGTCAGAAAATCGTTAAGCCCGGTTTATATTTTAAAGCGCGATTACTCTAATGTTTTACTTTAATGATCTGTGAACTATACGCAAAAATTAGTTTCCTGTTCTTAATTATACTAATTAAACTAATTACCGGATGGATTTCCACTAATTTATATTAGTAAATAATTCGTTAATCGTGAGAAAATTATCATCGATAATAAATGTTTAGTCATTGATATCTCGTTACGTATTGGTTTTTAAGAAAAATGTTATAAACAAAAGTTGTAGATCTATTTATTCTTAACAACTTTTAATCTAATCAAAAAATCCCTAAATTGCCCCAATTTTGAGATAATTACTAAAATCTAAATTTACATCAAATAATTTCAATTTCTTAGACGAATTATGCGAAATAGTATACTTTTATAGTAAAAGTGATTTATTTCGGAAACGCGTCAACTAATTAAAAAAACTATAAGAATACAAGTTGTAGGTAATAAAGAGCTCTACATTTTTTGTTTGAACTATTTTTTTCTATAATTAACCCTTTATTAGTTAAACAGGCGTAAACATCTATTTGAGTTGTGGCGTTTTAATAGTTGGTTTTTTTTACAAAACTGGTGCGTTTTATGGCAAAAGTGCAAGAGAGCTTTATTATAGATTAGAGTGTGTTCTATAACTTTTATTAATAGATTTTTTTTATAAGCCTAACCGTTTATTAGTTAGGAGTGGTTTAATGTTTAAGAGTAGAAACTGTAACTTTTAAATGTTAGTTTTTTCGAAATTCGGGAGTTTAATGATAAAATAGCAAGAGAGCTTTATTGTAGATTGGAGTGTGATCTATAACTTTTATTAATAGATTTTTTTTATAAGCCTAACCGTTTATTAGTTAGGAGTGGTTTAATGTTTAAGAGTAGAAACTGTAACTTTTAAATGTTAGTTTTTTCGAAATTCGGGAGTTTAATGATAAAATAGCAAGAGAGCTTTATTGTAGATTGGAGTGAGTTCTATAACTTTTATTAATAGATTTTTTTTATAAGCCTAACCGTTTATTAGTTAGGAGTGGTTTAGTGTTTAGGGGTAATACTGTTCGGTTTTAATTGTTAGTTTTTTTCATAAATGGTGCGTTTAATGAAAAAATGCTCTGATGCTTTATTGTAGATTAGACTGTGATCTACAACTTTGGTTAATAACAATTTTTTGTTAGTTTAACCGTTTATTAGTTAGGAGGTAATTTGGGTGCTTTTGTTTATGTTAATGTCAAATTTAGGGAATCGGCGCGTTTAATCAAAAAAAGTGTAGAGAGCAATATTGTAGATTAGACTCTAATCTACAACTTTGCTTAATAACTTTTTGCTGTAAAGTCAACCCTTGTTTAGTTAACCGTCGATAAGTAATGTGCATTTGAAAAAGAAACTGCTGCATTGTCTCAAATCAATTCACAGCGTAACTATTTCACATACTTTTCATTTCATTGTATTTCTCATCTCATAAAAGATGGAAAATGCTCCTCTAGTGAAAGCACACATATATAGTAAATGAAATAATAAATATTAAAAAAAAAAAAAATCTCACAACGTTAATTCGATTAACGCTGATCGTATCTCTTATGTTATTTTACGCCTGGGAATATTTTTAGAATGAATGGCAAAAATAACTGTTTTAAACAATGAAATATTTATTAAAAAAAACGCTGGGAAATAAATACAGCGGCGCTACAATTTATTTAATCTATTAAAAACTACGAGAAACTCGTAATAGTTGGTACGCCACTGGAAGAAATGGTAAAAGAGAGCGTTTGCCCCCCTATTTTAACATTTCCAACATCTTCATTTCATTGTGCTTGCTCAAGTGCAACAGTTGTTTTTTGTTAATAATAAACATAATATTGTTTAGTGCACGTGCTTTTTTAGTCTATCTCGCCTAGAAACTATTTTCGTGCTCATATTTACGAGTGACCAACATTTAAATATTTGTGTAATTTATCGTAATTTTGATAACAGCCGATAACAATTGTTATTAACTGATAACAATTATATAAATAAAACTAATCGTAAATATGTTCAATATTAATTTACACTCACATACAATTAAAATAATTAATCAAAACGTACCGGTTTTTTTAAACAATTATTAAATAAATAAATATGTGAAATGTCGTATCACAGTAATTTCTGTCACCGTTTCTACTGTGTGACCACTACTGACCAGTACGAATGCGCATGCGCATACCTACCGGAAATCCTGGCCAAGGACGTGTCCGATTACTCGTTAAACGACGTTAGTAGTGACGATGATCCGTACGAGTACGATGACGATATTATCGCGCCGAAAACTAAAAATGGCGAACATAAAATCCTCGACGAAGAACTTATCCATGAAGGTAATACACCACCGGACAAAAATGCACCACAATTCAAACACTACAATCAATTATTTACACTTTAAACACTGAAACTACTCACTTTCTGCACTATTGGTCACGTCCTTTGCTCAAAAACGCTTAAATTATCGCTATTGGTCAGATTTAAGCTCATGCTTAGCTGTGATTGGTCGCTTAAAGTCTCAAGGACACATTAAAAACAAATACCCTACTAGTTTATGTCATTTAATACCGTCCCTAGCTCAAAACCGCTTAAATTGTCCCTATTGGTCACATTTAAGCTCATGCTTAGCTGTGATTGGTCGCTTAAAGTCTCAAGGACACATTAAAAACAATTCCCTTACTAATTTATGACATTCAACCGCGTTCTTAGCTCAAAACCGCTTAAAATCTCTCTATTGGTCAGATTTAAGCGCATGCTTAGCTGTGATTGGTCGCGTAAAGTCTCAAGGACACATTAAAAACAAACCCCAAATACTAATTTATGTCATTTAATATCGTCTTTAGCTCAAAACCGCTTAAATTGTCCTTATTGGTCAGATTTAAGCTCATGCTTAGCTGTGATTGGTCGCCTGAAGTCTCAAGGACATATTAAAATCAAACCCTTACTAATTTATGACATTTAATAGCATTCTTAGCTCAAAACCGCTTAAATTGTCCCTATTGGTGAGATTTAAGCTCATGCTTAGCTATGATTGGTCGTTTAAAGTCTCAAGGACACATTAAAAACAAATCTCTTACTAATTTATGACATTTAATAGTGTCCTTAGCTCAAAAAACGCTTAAATTATCGCTATTGGTCAGATTTAAGCTTATGCTTCGCTGTGATTGGTCGCCTAAAGTCTCAAGGACACATTAAAAACAAATCTCTTACTAATTTATGACATTTAATAGTGTCCTTAGCTCAAAAAACGCTTAAATTATCGCTATTGCTCAAATTTAAGCTTATGCTTCGCTGTGATTGGTTGCCTAAAGTCCCAAGGACATATTTAACACCAATACCCTACTAATTTATGATATATAATAGCGTCCTTAGCTCAAAATCGCTTAAATTATCGCTATTGGTTAGATTTAAGCTCACTCACAGCTGTGATTGGTCGCCTAAAGTCTCAAGGGCACATTTAATAAAAATACCCTACTAATTCATGACATTTAATAGCGTCCTTAGCTCAAAACTGCTTAAATTGTCGCTATTGGTTAGATTTAAGCGCCTTTAACTGTGATTGGTCACTTAAAGCGCCTAGGAATGTATTCCCTTTTCTGATTGGTTAGGTATAACCGCGCCCTTCACTCAAACGCGCCTAATTGCTCCCTATTGGTTAGATAAAAGCGCGCGCTTCGCTGTGATTGGTTGCCTGGGGTACTAAGGCCAAATCCTTGCTTGTGATTGGTTGCATTTAAATGTGTTATGATATTTAGGCACTAAACTGTAATTTCTGTAACGCTATAAGCTTCGTTTTCGTAGTAATGCATGAGAAGATTATTTTCTGATTGTATAATTGGTTTAAATTATTATTTTAGCGTTGTAACACCGTGGGAAACAATTAAAATATAACGTTTTTTTTTTTTTGTAACTGTTTCTATTTTTTTTTTTGTGATTTGGTATGAATGTGATGTATGATTTGTGATACTTTCTATATTTATTTATCTGTATTGATGTCTGCAACTGATTAAATGCAATTTTTATCGATGGAACGCATCGAGAAAACGTCATTTATCATTTTATGAAAGTGTAATCTTTCGAACAAGTCAATCGCGAAATACATCAAAAAAATTACGCGAAAATCTGTAACTTTCCGATAGATTCAGACCTGTTTTGCTGCTTTCACAGCATCAAAACGCGCCTATAATCTGTTATACTTTAACGGTTTCACTTAAACGAAAACAAAGCGCGTTTCCATTTCATTATTTATTTATTTTAAAATCAAACACTCATATCGATTACGTAACAATTTATTTATAAGTAGTTTAAATCTGTAAGGAGCGATTTGACTCTATAGAAACAATAGTCGCCTTTAAAATAAAATGGATCAATATGAGACGTCTCGGCGGATAAAGCTCATTGCACTCAAATTTACACGATTTTCAACCCCTGAACTCATACAACCCTCAATACTCAAATACATACTTCATTTATTACGTAAATCACACATTTAGGGCGTAATTTGCAATATTTAATTGTTTATAAAATAAATAACGGCATTTTGGGTACTTTTACGGTAAATTCGCCGATAAAAAAAGCTCAAATTTACTCGCTTTATAACCCTTAAACTTATACAACCCTCAATACGTAAATTAATACTTAGTTTATTACGTAAATCACACATTTAGGACCTAAATTACAATATTTAACTATAGTTTATTTGTTTATAAAATAAACAACGGCAATTTGGTACTTTTACGGTAAAATCGCCGTTAAAAAGTCTCAAGGACATATTAAAAACAATTCCCCTGCTAATTTATGCTATTTAATAGCGTATTTAGCTCAAAAACTGCTTAAATCGTCGCTATTGGTTAGATTTAAGCGCCTTTAACTATGATTGGTCACTTAACGCACCTAGGGCTCTATTCCCTTTTCTGATTGGTTAACTATAACCGCACCCTTAGCTCAGACGCGCGTAATTGCTCCCTATTGGTTAGATAAAAGCGCGCGCTTCGCTGTGATTGGTTACCTAGGGTTTTAAGTACAAATCCCTGCTTGTGATTGGTTGTATTTAAATCACACATTTAGGACTCAAATTGCGATATTTAATAATTGTTTATTTGTTTATTCAATAAATAACGGCTTTTTAGGTACTTTTACGGTAAATTTGCCGATAAAAAAGCTCCTAACGCTTAGATTTACTCGATTTAGGACCCTTAAGCTTATAAAACCCTCAATACGTAAATTACTACTTAATTTATTACGTAAATCGAACATTTAGGACGTAAATTGCAATATTTAATGAGTGTTTATTTGTTTATAAAATAAATAACGGCATTTTGGGTACTTTTACGGCCCCTAATATTAATTAAATCAAACATTTTGGATATAAATTGCGATATTTAATGAGTGTTTATTTGTTTATAAAATAAATAACGGCATTTTGGGTACTTTTACGGACCGTAATATTAATTAAATCAAACATTTTGGATATAAATTGCGATATTTAATGAGTGTTTATTTGTTTATAAAATAAATAACGGCATTTTGGGTACTTTTACGGACCGTAATATTAATTAAATCAAACATTTTGGATATAAATTGCGATATTTAATGAGTGTTTATTTGTTTAAAAAATAATTAACGGCATTTTGGGTACTTTTACGTCCCTTAATATTAATTAAATCGAACATTTTGGATATAAATTGCGATATTTAATGAGTGTTTATTTGTTTATAAAATAATTAACGGCATTTTGGGTACTTTTACGTCCCTTAATATTAATTAAATCAAGCATTTAGGACTTAAATTGCAATATTTAATGAGTGTTTATTTGTTTATAAAATAATTAACGGCATTTTGGGTACTTTTAGGGTAAAATTGTAGGGAATTAATGGTTTTTATTTGTTTAATTATGTAATAAAGGCACTAGAAAGGCAAAACGGTACTTTATTGCATATTCTTGACGATGTTTTTTTACTGTTTATGTTTAAAATTAGCCGTGCCGGTTTTAACTAATTAATGTAATTAAATTGGTCTATAAATAAAGTGCAATTGTGAGTAATATGGTTGCTTAATAAGTAGGGCAAGTGCATCGGAGCTAAAGTTATTTTTAGTCGTGTTTTAGATAATAGAAATAATCGCGAACTTTTCGATTAAAAATAGATGGACATTCCGTAAAGTGAATGGCCTCAATTACGAAAACTACTCATAAAATACGCAAAAACTATTATTGAAACATTTTTTTTTGCGTTAGTTATTTTACGTTTTAAAACCAAATAATTGTTTCCGCACCCAGAACATTTATTTCCAGTAAAATCAAGATTTTTACGAAACACCAGACACGTTCACGCTGACAATCAATAATAATTTAAAAAAAAAATACGTAGTACGATATTTGTGCCGAATTGTTAAAAGTGTTTTAGTTTTAAATATTTATTTAATTGTTTTACAGTTCTATGTAGCAACAGGGTTAGCCAAATGACAAAAACGTACAATGATATCGAAGCTGTTACACGGCTTCTTGAAGAGGTATTCTTAATTAATTAATTAATTAATTAAAATTAACAAAAATGTGTATTTTAGAAAGAAAAAGATATTGAATTAACAGCGCGTATCGGTAAAGACCTCCTGACGCAGAACACCAAACTGGAAAATGACGTCACGTCGCTGCAAGCCGAGCTTAAAAGCGCCAACGAGAAAATCACGCAGCTTACGCACGAGTTACACAAAAAAACCGAGCTAATCCAAGTCCTAACGAACGATATGGACGAAACAGGCTCTGAAACCGGTATAAAACCACCCTAAAAACCCCTAAAAAAGCTCAATTTAATTAAAAAAAATAATAATCCACCCTTACAGGAACCCCAACAGGTTTAAAATCTATTAATTTAGACCTAATGAACAGGCGTATTGGGTCGTTAGAGGATGAAAACCGAGCTTTAAGGCGCGAATACTCAAAATTAGCGGAAGATACCGATGAAGTGGAAGCTCAAGAAGCTCGATTAGTCCATGAT
Source organism: Nebria salina (assembly GCA_944039245.1). NCBI lineage: Eukaryota > Metazoa > Arthropoda > Insecta > Coleoptera > Carabidae > Nebria > Nebria salina. The sequence goes on from OX063282.1 coordinate 1,131,180, forward strand.
ATAACACACCAATTAGGTATATATATATATATATATTTTTTTAATTAATATTTAGACTGTTTTAAATGGTTTATTATTAATTTGTAGCGACTGTAAATATGGATATTGGTGCGTTAACTGAGGAATTGGACCGACAAAAGGATGAAAATCGCATGCAACACGAGCAAATATTGACGTTACAGGCGAAATTAGCGGATGCGGAAATGCGGTTGCATAAAGTAAGTCAATTATTTGTTTCGCATTTTACGAGGAATTTATTATTTTATTTATTTCGTTAATTTAGTTTACGATGGAAAACGTTGAAGTGAGTAGTTTGTTGAGTATAACGAAAGAAAACCAAGCGAGCTTAGCGACCGAGTTGGTCGAGTTTAAAGATAGGTATGAAGAAGTTGTGAATTTGTTGCGCGAAGCGCAAGAACAGTTGCGGAAACAACGACGAAAAGGGACGCCAATTGTGCGCGGTGGTGCTCTATACCCGTATTTATCGAACACGATCGCTGGCCAGCCGGATAGTTTGCAGTCAGAGCTTGAAAGCTCGATGTATTCGGAGCTAAGTGTCGATTCAGGCATCTCTAGCGATAAAACGTGAGTATACATAAAGCTTACACCCCTAAAGGGGTGTGGTCTCGTCTGTGATTGGTCAACTAGTCATCAAATGTGCTTTATGTACCGAATGGTTCATTTTTACTTAAACTCTCAATAACTAAAGGACCACTTAAGATAATTGAACCTCGTATTTTTTTTCGCGTTCCTTAATAAATTCTGCGCAATTAACTCTGCGACAGTACCCATCTATCTCTTACAGAAACATTTATATTAAATTCCAAACATTACAGTTACACTATACACTAAATATTCAAACATTATGCATAACAGTATATGGAGCTCGCGGCTCATATTTACTTAAACCTTCAATAACTAAAGTACCACTTAAGATAATTCGACCCCGTATTTTTTTTCGTGTTCCTTAATAAATTCTGCGTAATTAACTCCGCGACAGTACCCATCTATCTCTTATAGAAACATTTATATAAAATTCCAAACATTACAGTTACAATTACATAACAGTATATGGAGCGCGCGGCTCATATTTACTTAAACCTCCAATAACTAAAGTACCACTTAAGATAATTGCACCCCGTATTTTTTTTCGTGTTCCTTAATAAATTCTGCGTAATTAACTCCGCGACAGTACACCTCCATCTCTTATAGAAACATTTATATAAAATTCCAAACATTACAGTTTAAACTACATAACAGTATATGGAGCGCGCGGCTCATATTTACTTAAACCTCCAATAACTAAAGTACCACTTAAGATAATTGCACCCCGTATTTTTTTTCGTGTTCTTTAATAAATTCTGCGTAATTAACTCCGCGACAGTACCCATCTATCTCTTATAGAAACATTTATATAAAATTCCAAACATTACAGTTACAACTACATAACAGTATATGGAGCGCGCGGCTCATATTTACTTAAACCTTCAATAACTAAAGTACCACTTACGATAATTGCACCCCGTATTTTTTTTCGTGTTCCTTAATAAATTCTGCGTAATTAACTCCGCGACAGTACCCATCTATCTCTTACAGAAACATTTATATAAATTTCCAAACATTATAGTTACACTATACACTAAATATTCAAACGTTATGCATAATAGTATATGGAGCGCGCGGCTCATATTTACTTAAACCTTCAATAACTAAAGTACCACTTACGATAATTGCACCCCGTATTTTTTTTCGTGTTCCTTAATAAATTCTGCGTAATTAACTCCGCGACAGTACCCATCTATCTCTTATAGAAACATTTATATAAAATTCCAAACATTACAGTTACAATTACATAACAGTATATGGAGCGCGCGGCTCATATTTACTTAAACCTTCAATAACTAAAGTACCACTTAAGATAATTGCACCCAGTATTTTTTTTCGTGTTCCTTAATAAATTCTGCGTAATTAACTTCGCGACAGTACCCATCCATCTCTTATGGAAACATTTATATAAAATTCCAAACATTACAGTTACAATTACATAACAGTATATGGAGCGCGCGGCTCATATTTACTTAAACCTCCAATAACTAAAGTACCACTTAAGATAATTGCACCCCGTATTTTTTTTCGTGTTCCTTAATAAATTCTGCGTAATTAACTCCGCGACAGTACCCATCTATCTCTTATAGAAACATTTATATAAAATTCCAAACATTACAGTTACAATTACATAACAGTATATGGAGCGCGCGGCTCATATTTACTTAAACCTCCAATAACTAAAGTACCACTTAAGATAATTGCACCCCGTATTTTTTTTCGTGTCCCTTAATAAATTCTGCGTAATTAACTCCGCGACAGTGCACTTCCATCTCTTACAGAAACATTTATATAAAATTCCAAACATTACAGTCCCAACTCTTTTAGTTATACACTAAACATTCAAACGTTATGCATAATAGTATATGGAGCGCGCGGCTCATTTTTTCTTAAACCTCCAATAACTAAAGTACCACTTAAGATAATTGCACCCCGTATTTTTTTTCGTGTACCTTAATAAATTCTGCGTAATTACTTCCGCAACAATACACCTCCACCTCTTATAGAAACATTTATACAACTATAAATAACTAATGATTGCTATAGGCCGTCGTATAAAAAAGTCTTCGAAACAGTCCGTTGCGCCAGCCGAAGCTCGTTAGGCAGCTCAGACGGAAGCTCCTACGGCGGTAGCGTAACTTCCGGCCACAATCAAGCTCTTTTCCCGCGACAACTCCAAACCGGGGGCTCTACCATGATGACCACTACCCTATCGGGTTCAGGGCAACCCCGCATGAGCTCCTTCGCCGGTACTACAATAACTAACACCTCCAGCTCCACCAGGCGCTATTCAGGCTCCATGTACAGCACAGGCTCCTTAGGCTACCCTAGTCTAGACTCTACTGGTCACAGCGACAACGAAAGCCAACAATCATCAGAAGAGTACTACCCGTAAGTCTCAACCCCCTAATTACCTCCACAGGTCATTAATTCGTTGTTTTAGCGCCGGAGCCCAACCAGGTATCCCTGGAGTCCCTGGTGCTGCTGATTTAGAAGCTGCGCTTCGCCGTTTAACACCTGCTGAAGTGTCTGCACGTCGTGCCACCCTCCACCATAGTTCTGGTTATGGTGGTTACGACTCGGATAATATTTATAATCTGCCCTTCGGGTGTCGCACTCCTGATAGTATAATGTCGACGGGGTCGTCTGGTTTGAGTGGGTATTCGCATACAGGCACCGCGTGGAAGCTTCCCGAAAAGCTTCAAATCGTTAAGCCGTTAGAAGGCTCGGCTACGTTACACCAATGGGCGCATTTGGCCACGCCCACACTGGGGGGGTTGCTCGAAGAGCGGCCTGGAGTTAAAATCCGTGGGGGACGCGAGTTGGAGGATATTGGTTTGGAGACGTATGCGTTGAGTGACTTGGAGGAGGATGATGAGTATAGTAATCCAGGGAAGCGGTTTGATAGTTCGACGTGCGTGTACACGTATACGATGAGCACTGTTATGCATCCGGATGATGGGACTAGCGTCACCCATTCCGTTCGCGGCAGTCGTTTGGCGTCTATGTGCGCGTCGGAGCAAAATAGCGGTCCCCCAACACCTACAGGTTTGAGCAGGCGCAACTCAACGAGCACGTTCTCAACAACGCTAGGTAAGCTGTGACCGGTGATTATTTTTCAATAAAAAAAGCTTTATTAGTTATAGATTGCATTTTTTTTTCTTATTAGATTTTTGTGTTGTGCTGTTCCTATGAACCCGATTAGATATTAGGATGTTTAGTTTAGGCAAATAAATCGAAGGAGTCAATTAAAAAAAATAAAAAAAATAAAAAACAGGTGCTTATTCTTTAGTGTAGCTTTTTATTTTTGGTTTGCGGTCACATAATCTACTTAAGCGATGCATTAAACGATTTGTTTTTTGTTTCAATTGTTTCATTTAAGGTTTAGCGAAAATGTTAAATGAGCGGGGGATAAAAGCCGTCACCCCATCCGCCCTAAGCACCCCAAGTGGTTTAAACAGCTTCACCCCAACCGCCACCCCGTGCAACAGCCCGGATGGCACCCCCCCACCATCTAGATCAACTTCACCGCCCCCATACAACCCCCTACGTCTCCCCGGTATCTTAGGAACTGGGGCGGCGTTACTCCGTCGGACTATTAGTGGAGATGATCGAGTGAGTTTGGGTCGAGGACGCGCAAAACGTGGGAAATTAGCGTTATCCAGGACTGATAAAAAGGTATGGGGGGGAGTTTTAAGTGGGGGGTGACGCGTATTTTTGAGTATATTTTTTGGGTGTGTTTAGGCGTTGTCTGGTATGAGGATCGTTGAGAAGATTGAGCGTATTGGTTTGGAGAGTATTATGGCCGTTACCACATCGACGTTATCGCCGTTAGCCCTCCAGGGGGCGCTGTACACGCGGCGGTCACATACAAGTCCGATGGCGCAGCTCACTTGTCTTAAAAGCACAATGTCACCAAGCACAAGTCAGGAACAATTACTCGATAAACCTGATATGTCTAAAAAGGTAAATTTAATTCTTAATTCATATGAAATTACATGTATTTCAAGGGGGGGGGGGGGACGCGCAAAGGTGCCGGTATTAATGTCTCCATTTTGTGTTTTAAATGATTAATACATGGTTTAAACACCCTATCAGAAGATTTTTTATATACGACGATTCATATTACGCAATTATTTCATGAGGGGGCCAAGGGGGGGCGCGTTAGTGTCTTAAATTTGTGTTATAATTGATTTATTTATGGTTTAAAAACCCTATCAGAGGATTTTTTAATATATGACGGTTAATATTACGCAATTATTTCATTAGTAGCGGGGGGGGGGCAAGGGGGGCGCTTTAGCGCTTTAATTTTGTGTTCTAAATGCTTTAGTTATATTTTAAACACCCTATCAGAAGATTTTTAATACGCGACGGTTTGTATTACGCAATTATATCATGAGTGGGGGGCAAGGGGGGGGGGGCGCATCTGTGTCTTTAATTTTGTGTTATAATTGATTTATTTATGTTTTAAACACTAAACTAGAAGAATTTTTATACACGACGGTTCATATTACGCAATTATTTCATGGGGGACAAGGGGGGGGGGGCGAATTAGCGTCTTAATTTTGTGTTATAATTGATTTATTTATGTTTTAAACACTAAACTAGAAGAATTTTTATACACGACGGTTCATATTACGCAATTATTTCATGGGGGACAAGGGGGGGGTTGGGGCGAATTAGCGTCTTAATTTTGTGTTATAATTGATTTATTTATGTTTTAAACATCTTATCAGAAGATTTTTAATGCACGACGGTTCATATTACGCAACTATTTCATGGGGGGGGGCAAGGGGGGCGCATTCACGTCCTAATTTTGTGTTATAATTGATTTTATATTTTAAACACTCGATCAGAAGATTTTTAATGCACGACGGTTCATATTACGCAATTATTTCATGAGGGGTGGCAAGGGGGGGGGGGGCGTTAGTGTCCTTATTTTGTGTTATAATTTGATTTATTTATGTTTTAAACACCCTATTAAAAGATTTTTAATGCACAACGGTTCATATTATGCAACTATTTCATAGGGGGGGGGGGTAAGGGGGGCGAATTAGCGTCTTAATTTTGTGTTATAATTGATTTATTTATGTTTTAAACACCCTATTACAAGATTTTTAATGCACGACGGTTCATATTACGCAATTATTTCATGAATGGGGGGGGGGGGCTAGGGGGGGCGCGTAAGCGCCTTAATTTTGTGTTATAATTGATTTATTTATGTTTTAAACACCCAATCAGAAGATTTTTTATATACGACGGTGCATATTACGCAATTATACATGAGTGGGGAGGCAAGGGGGGGGGGGCACATTTGAGGCTTAATTTTGTGTTCTAAATTATTTATTTAGGGTTTAAACACCCTAAAGTAGTTATTTATTAGGAGATTTTTAATATTCGACGGTTTATAGTCAATTAGTTCATATGGGGGGGCTGGGGGAGCAAGGGAGGGTCTCAATATTGTGTTATAAATGATATATTTATGGTTTAAACACCTTAAATGAGTTTATTTATTAGAAGATTTTATATATATGAAGGTTTATAATTAATATAATGTAATTATTCCATATGTAGCCCCCATTACCGCCCTTAGTGTCTCTGCGAGAGAAGACGCCAGCACCCAGTATAGGAGTACCAGGACGTCCTGGCACAAGTGCGCTCAACAAGCGCTTAGAGCAACTCGCCGCTCGGCAACAGCGTCGGCAATCTGCCGGAAACACCCGACCAGACTTAGGCCAAGTACTCGGCACCGTCCCACCGAACGGGCCGCGCCCATCAACGAACATGAGCTCATCAACAACGTCACTAGCGTCCGAGACGGAACACTCATCATTAAGCTCCACTTTAGGCACTATAAGCTCCATGCTATTCGGTCGCAAAGGCGGTTTATTATAAATTGTAGTCTATATGTATCTTAAAATATATTTATAGTACTTAACTCTCATATAAAACATGGTACTACAGTTTCCCGATCATTTCACGCAATTAATTAATTAATAAACGCTATTAATAATCTTTTGATGAAGATTGTTTTAAATACGCGCGAATTTACGAGCTTCCATTTGTTTGGTTATGTTCGAGTAAAACAAACTAAATTGGTTTTGTTTTGTTAGTAAATGTATATAATTACTGGTGCAACTATTTATTTGAGTTGGTAAACGACGTTAAGCGGGGTTTAGGAGCGAAATGAGCACAGTATTGATAGGAAATGTTGTTGTTGTTGTTGTTTTTTTTTTTTTGTTAGTTCTAGTGGGTTTATTTTATATCTTAGTGAACAAAGACTATTTATTTTTAGGTTCTAGTTGTAATTAAACGTAGTTTAAATTTTTATTTTTGTGTTTGTTTGATGAAAAGCGACCTGTGAATGATGTTAAATCTGATCTTTTCGTCAGAATGATTTCAATAAATAGTGATTATTTACCTAAATATATTAAAAACTAATAATTTTTGCCTCGTCTTCTTCTTCTTTAGCGTCTTCGGAAGATAAGTCAATATATCGTAAGTCGAGCTTTGTAGTTAAACGACGTTAAATGAGGTTTTGGGACGAAATGAATTTAGTTTTTTTGTCAATTATTTACCTAAATATATTAAAAAATTACTAATTTTTTATTATCTTCTTCTTCTTTAGTGTCTTCGGAAGGTAAGTCAATGTATCGTAAGTTGAGCTTTGTAGTTAAACGTCGTTAAATGAGGTTTTGAGACGAAATTAATTTTGTTTTTTGTCAATTATTTACTTAAATTTTTATTATCTTCTTCTTCTTTAGCGTCTTCGGAAGGTAAGTCAATATATAATAAGCTGAGCTTTGTAGTTAAACGATGTTAAATGAGATTTTTCGATGAAATTAATTTTGTTTTTTGTCAATTATTTACTTAAATTTTTATTATCTTCTTCTTCTTTAGCGTCTTCGGAAGGTAAGTCAATATATCGTAAGTTGAGCTTTTCAGTTAAACGACGTTAAATGAGATTTTGCGATGAAATTAATTTTGTTTTTTGTCAATTACTTACCTGAATTTTTATTATCTTCTTCTTCTTTAGTGTCTTCGGAAGGTAAGTCAATATATCGTAAGTTGAGCTTTGTAGTTAAACGATGTTAAATGAGATTTTGCGATGAAATTAATTTTGTTTTTTGTCAATTATTTACCTAAATTTTTAAAACTCCTAATTTTTTATTATCTTCTTCTTCTTTAGCGTCTTCGAAAGGTGAGTCAATATATCGTAAGTCGAGCTTTGTGGTTAAAAGACGTTAAATGAGATTTTGCGATGAAATTAATTTTGTTTTTAGTCAATTATTTTCCTAAATTTTTATAAAAACTCCTAATTTTTTTATTGTCTTCTTCTTCTTTAGCGTCTTCGAAAGATAAGTCAATATATCGTAAGTCGAGCTTTGTGGTTAAACGAAGTTAAATGAGATTTTGCGACGAAATTAATTTTGTTTTTTGTCAATTATTTACCTAAATTTTTATAAATCTCCTAATTTTTTTAGTGTCTTCTTCTTCTTTAGCGTCTTCGAAAGGTGAGTCAATATATCGTAAGTCGAGCTTTGTGGTTAAACGAAGTTAAATGAGATTTTGCGACGAAATGAATTTTGTTTTTTGTCAATTATTTACCTAAATTTAAAAAAAAAAACCCCAATTTTTTATTATCTTCTTCTTCTTTAGCGTCTTCGGAAGGTAAGTCAATATATACTAAGCCGAGTTTTGTAGTTAAACGACGTTAAATGAGGTTTTCGGACGAAAAGCAAATATTTTTATTTGTTTTTTGTCAATTATTTACCTAAAAATATAATAAAACCCCCCCCCCCCCCAACTTACCTTTTATTGTCTTCGAAAAGGTAAGTCATAATTATTCCAAGTTTTACTCAAATCACACAAAAAAAAAATAAATAAAACTACCAGCATAATACATATATTAAATAAATAATCTCATAAAATTTCTTAAACAAGTAACATTACAATAAAAGAAAAAAAAAAAACAAATTCATACTAAATCCGGGAACAGATACGAAACGCTCGGATTCCACAATTCGGACATTTCCGTATCGCTATTCTCGCTAATCGGTGAATTAAACGATTCGTAACCGCAATCCGAGCCGTTCGAATTTGTCTCAGTTTTCACGCTCAAAAACTGCGAATCCTCGCAACTATCGACATGCAACTGCAAATATTGTGCATTCTCATCGTCGACGGTGTAATTTGCGACGTACGTCGCTAAATTTGTGACGTCACCTTCTGTCGTTTCGATTTCCGTGATTGCGTCACTTGTTGGAATGTCGTCGCTGATGATTATCGTTACGCAATCATCATCGGTGAATTGTGGGTGTGTTTCTGGGGGTGTAGGGGTGCTTTTTGTGGGTGGAGCTAGTTTTTGGGGGCGTTTTTGAATTGTGGGTGGTCGCTGGTCCGGGATTGGTTGGTTTGTTATGCTGGTAATTCGACTGGGTTCCAGCTCGACTGGTGGCGGCCCCACCATTTTTCTTGTATTATTTTTTTCGAGATTATCCGTTGTAATCTACAAATCAAATATTTCTTAAATCACTATTTCTTGCGTAAGCTTTAAATGCAATAATTTAGTTTTTGGTTAATTTCTCGTAAATGATTGAGTTTACAAGAAAAGTCTATTGAGGAATGTTGTAGATCACATTTAGATCTATAAGTTTTATTCTTGTTGAAATTTCGATTTTATTCGCGGTTTACGAGTTATTTGAGATTTTCTCGAAATATTCGGGGGTTAAATCGGTGTTTGTGGTATAGGTGTACTTTGGATTCTAAGTGGTTTTTGTTGATTATTTCGGAAATGTGGGTAATTAGAGACTTTTTGTTCAAATAAAAGTTGTTGATTATTAAATGAGCTATAACTTTTATTTGAAGTATTTTTCTATAAAATCGATCCTTAAGGACTTATAGACAGTTAAAGGTAATCTGTATTATCCAAATATTTATGGGTGGTATACCAAAATTTTGATGTTTAAGTAGATTTTGGTGATTATTTCGGAAACTAGGGTAATTAGAGACTTTTTGTTCAAATAAAAGTTGTAGATTATTTAATAAGCTATGACTTTTATTTGAAGTACTTTTTTATAAAATCGACTCTTAATGAGTTATAGAGAGTTAAAGATTCATGAGTTAGAGCGGTGAAGGTGGTATACCAAAATTTTAATTTTCAAGTAGATTTTGGTGTTTATTTCGGAAACTAGGGTAATTAGAGACTTTTTGTTCAAATAAAAGTTGTTGATTATTTAATGAGCTATAACTTTTATTTGAAGTATTTTTTTATAAAATGGACGCTTAATGAGTTATGGCGTATTTAATGCAATCTGGTTATATGAGTCATAGGAGGTGATAGTGGTGCAATAAGAGTTTAATTTTTTAGTAGATTTTTGTGATTATTTCGGAAACTAGGGTAATTAGAGAGTTTTTGTTCAAATAAAAGTTGTTGATTATTTAATGAGCTATAACTTTTATTTGAGGTACTTTTTTATAAAATGGACGCTTAATGAGTTATTGCGTATTTAATGCAATCTGGTTATATGAGTCATAGGAGGTGATAGTGGTGCAATAAGAGTTTAAATTTTTAGTAGATTTTGGTGATTATTTCGGAAACTAGGGTAATTAGAGAGTTTTTGTTCAAATAAAAGTTGTAGATTATTAAATGAGCTATAACTTTTATTTGAGGTACTTTTTTATAAAATGGACGCTTAATGAGTTATGGCGTATTTAATGCAATCTGGTTATATGAGTCATAGGAGGTGATAGTGGTGCAATAAGAGTTTAATTTTTAGTAGATTTTGGTGATTATTTCGGAAACTAGGGTAATTAGAGAGTTTTTGTTCAAATAAAAGTTGTAGATTATTAAATGATCTATGACTTTTATTTGATGAAGTTTTTTATAAAATGGACGCTTAATGAGTTATTTAATTATTACTGGATAAACTGTATATTATGGAATGTTTTAGAGTGGTGTTACCTGTCTTTCTTGAGGAGGCACTTCCATGTCTGCGGTGATATCTTCGAGTAGGCTATTAGCGAACTCTTCCAGCTTGTCGAAATCGAGATCGGCGTCGAGGTCGGCGAAGAGCTCAGTAGACAAGTCAGCAGCAGTTTCAATATCGCCAAAATAGTCTGTTGTCGTTTCAGCGCAATTGCTGATTCTACGCTTTTTCCCTGCGGCAGAGGGCGTACGGACACTGTAGATCCAATCGAAAGCGTAGAATCAACAAAACGCTGACTCATACAACCGCTACATTGCGGCGATCTCTTCAACTCAACATTCTCAACCACCAATTTCTTATTCGACAACCTCAACGCTTTACACTCCGCTTGCAACCGCTCGTTACAATCCCGCAAATCTTGTATCGTCGCCTCCATATCATCCATCCGCAACTTCTTTCGATCGCGCGACGTTTGCGCCGCAACGCGATTCTTCAACTTCCTAAATCCAATCCGTAACAATAAACCAACAAATCCCGCTTCGCAAAAGCCAAAAAAAAAAACATACTTGCGTTGTAATTTCTCCTCCCATGATAAATGATCCAGCCGTCGTTTACGCCCTTTCGTAACTTCTGGTTTGCACTCGACATAATCCTTAAACACTGGATTAGGGCTCCCGAGCGTCACGTAATGGGGCACCGTTATCAATATCGGCGTTTTAGAGCTCATTTTCGTTTAAATTACGGCTTGGAGACGCGAGAATTTCGCTCATAGCGTACGATGAGTTCTGGTTGATTTATGGGGACTTTGCGTGCGTTTCTTGTTGGATGATGAAATTTATGTGGTTCGATTTTATGATTATGTGGTGGTTGGGGATTGGTTGCGCACGATGCGCATGCGTAGTTGTTTTTGGATGGCGGTGGAGCGTGAATAAACATCCTGATGTTATTTTTAGGGCGTTATCTTTATTGTTTCCGTTGCGGAAACTGCGACATTTATCGATATGTTATCGATGTTTCGGGATTGTGGTTTATGTAATTGGTTTACGAAACGCTTAATTTGTAATAGTTATTGCGTAATTGTTGATAAATATGTTATATTATCAAACGGGTTTATGAAATAAATCAAGTTGTTTATTAAAAAAAAAAATAGTAGTTTTTATTTATTTACAAATTTACGAAACATATAAAATGCTTATAGGATCTATATTTGGTATTAATGAGTTTATGAAATATATAAAATTGTTTATAGAATTTGTATTTATTGTTAATTAATTTACTAAATATAGAATTTACAAAATCAATTATTTATTACACTAATAATTAGAATCCCAGGTGCGCTTTAGGATTTTCTGGGATTTTCGAGTACTCTAAGGCATTTTCGAGTGTTCTTAACACTTTTAAGCACTCTCGAGTACTTTAAAGCGCTTCCGAGTAGTCGTAAGCACTCTCGAGTACTCTAAGGGACTTTCGAGTACTTTCGAGTACTCTAAGGCACTTTCGAGTACTCTAAGGCACTCTCCAGTACTCTAAGGCACTCTCAAGTGCCATTTTCGAGTAGTCTAGAGCACTTTAAAGTAGTCTAAAGCGCTTTCGAGTAGTCTAAACCACTCTCGAGTACTCTGAGGCACTTTCCAGTACTTTAAAGCACTCTCGAGTACTCTAAGACACTCTCAAGTGCCACTTTCGAGTAGTCTAGAGCACTTTCGAGTAGTCTAAAGCGCTTCCGAGTAGTCTAAAGCACTCTCGAGTACTCTGAGGTACTTTCGAGTACTCTAAGGCACTCTCGAGTACTCTAAGGCACTCTCAAGTGCCACTTCGGAGTAGTTTAGAGCACTTTCGAGTAGTATAAAGCACTTTCGAGTAGTCTAAAGCACTCTCGAGTACTCTAAGGCACTTTAGAGTACTCCTAAGGACTCTCAAGTACTCTAAGGCACTCTCAAGTGCCACTTCGGAGTAGTCTAGAGCACTTTAGAGTAGTCTAAAGCACTTTCGAGTAGTCTAAAGCACTCTCGAGTACTCTGAGGCACTTTCGAGTACTCTAAGGTACTCTCGAGTGCCACTTTCGAGTAGTCTAGAGCACTTTAAAGTAGTCTAAAGCACTTTAGAGTAGTCTAAAGCACTCTCGAGTACTCTGAGGCACTCGCGAAAGTGACTTTCGAGTAGTTTAAAGCTTTTTTGAGTATTTTAAAGCTTTTTCGAGCACTCTAAAGCACTTTCGAGTATACTTAAGCATTCTCGAGCACCCTAAAGCACTCTCGAGTCACTTTAGAGTACTCTAAAGAAATGTAGAGTACTCTAAGGTAATTTCGAGTATTTTACGGCACTTTCGAGTACTCTAAGGTATTCTGGAGTACTCTGTGGAATTCTCGAGCTGCTCTAGTGCTTTAAAATTGCGCTTAATGCTTTTTAACGACCATGAGAAGCTTTCAAAGTATATAAGACAGCTTTTATAGTCACTTTCGAGTATTTTAAAGGCACTTTACGGTTTTTTAAAGCATTCTTGAGCACTCTCAAGTCACTCCAGAGTACTCTAAAGCACTGTAGAGTACTCTGAGGTAATCTAGAGTACTCTAAGGAACTATCGAGTACTCTAAGGTATTTTCGAGCTGTTCTAGTGCTGCAAATTGCATATAATGCTTTTTAACGACCTTAATAAGCTCAGTAATTATAAAATACTGCTTTTTTAGTAGTTATTTATTGAAATTGCTTATAAGGATTTAAATCTTTAATGCGTAATGGGTGCTTTTAAGGACTCCTTGGTGCATTTTAGAGTACACTTAGTGCAATTTCCAACGCTTTAGTATGGTGTAGCGCCACTAGTACTCGCAAAATGGCGTCATTATGACGTAATATGATAGGAAAGCGAGTAGAGCTAGTGCGTTAGTGTACTCTCGGTGTATTTTAGTTGCTCTGAGTGCAAGTATTGATCTTATGTATTAGTTTTGGATTTTATGTAAGGACTTTCAGTTGGTAAACAGTTAATTCAAGGTTGTATTTGTCAGTTTTGACGAGAAATTGTATTTTGAAGTCGACCATTTATAAAAGTAATTTTTCGAGGTCAGTTTTGATTTTTATGTAGATTTTTATGTCATAACAAGTGCCCCTACCATTTTGTTTTAATATTTTATCTATTACAACTCGACACTTTTCCAAAGTCATTCGATCGTGACTGTTATCGTTCATTTCTTACTTAACAATTTTAATTCGTAGATTTTTGTGGAGGATTTTTTTAATTAAATGTAAGTTTTGGTTTATTTAATTATGTTTTTTTTTTTTTTTATAATAAAAATATATATTCGTGCCTCGAATTATTATTGTTTTTAATTGAGTTTAAACTCGTTTACGGAAAAAGTTTTGATGTTTTTTACGACTTATTATATATGAATTTATTAAATATTTTAATTAAAGCGTTTTTTTTAATTGAATACGTATTTATTTGTTGAATATATTTAATAAATAAGTTCAATAGTTGATCTTTGACCCTTTTGTTAACGCATTGAATTTTTAATACATATTTATTTCGCATACATTTTTAACATTGTTACGTATTTGGTACATCTTCGGTACATTAAATAACTCACCTGAATCATTTAATTTGTTTTTCTGATCGGAATTTTTGAATTTATTCATTAAATTAGTAACTAATTACGTAGTTATATAACATTTTCGGGTTTTTACTCGAAAAATACGAAAATTACTCGACTTATTTTTTATAAAATTTGATTTTTGTTTTTTGAACTAAAAACAATTTTGCGTCTTTTAAACCGGAAACGGTTATAAAATAACGTAAATATATTCGCATTCGTAGTTATTTATATATATTTACGCAAATTAGTCTTATTTTGTGGGTTTTTTTACCCAAAAAGTAATATTTTGATTAAAAAAAATATAATTAAAATGGTGTCATTTTTTACTTAAACCGGAAACGGTTATAAAATAACGTAAATATATTCGCATTCGTAGTAATTTATATATATTTACGTAAATTAGTCTGATTTTGTGGGTTTTTTTACCCAAAAAGTAATATTTTGATTAAAACACAATGAAATTAAAATGGTGTCAATTTTTACTCAAACCGGAAACGGTTATAAAATAGCGTAAATATGTTCGCATTCGTAGTTATTTATATATATTTACGCAAATTAGTCTTATTTTGTGGGTTTTTTCACTCAAAAAGTAATATTTTGATTAAAAAACAATGAAATTAAAATGGTGTCAATTTTTACTCAAACCGGAAACGATTCTGGTTAAGCCTAACTGTATTAATTATATATATATATATATATTTAGGAAATTAGTTCTATTTTATTGATTTTTGTCCTTAAATTTATTACGAATTTGGATGTTTAACAACCGGAAATGGTTGTAGGTGTTAGATTAGGTGTATTAAACAATTTTATTCGTAGATTTCTAGTAAAATGGCGAAAATAAAAGCCGGTCCCGTGGTGGACATCCTCGGCGATGAAATGACACGCATCATCTGGGACTCGATCAAAGAAAAACTAATCCTCCCGTTCTTAGACATCGAATTGCACACCTACGATTTGGGCATCGAAAACCGCGACAAAACCAACGACAAAATCACCATCGATTGCGCCGAAGCGATCAAAAAATACAACGTCGGCATCAAATGCGCCACCATCACACCCGACGAGAATCGCGTCGACGAATTCCACCTAAAACAAATGTGGAAGTCGCCAAACGGCACCATCCGCAACATCCTCGGCGGGACCGTGTTTCGCGAAGCGATCATCTGCACAAATATCCCAAGACTCGTCACGTGTTGGAACAAACCAATCATAATCGGGCGCCACGCGCACGCTGATCAATATAAGGCCACTGATTTTTTGGTTTCTGGCGCCGGGAAACTCGAATTGATTTTCACCCCGAAAGGGGGGGAGCCCGAACGGCATACAGTCCATGATTTCACGTCCGCCGGCGTTGCCTTAGGTATGTTTAACACCGATGAGTCAATCACCGCTTTTGCGCACTCTTCAATGAAATATGCACTAAACCGCAACTACCCCTTATACTTAAGCACCAAAAACACCATCCTCAAGAAGTATGATGGTCGCTTTAAGGATATTTTCCAAGAAGTCTATGAAAAGTCTTATAAAGCGCAATTTGAGGCGCAAAATATTTGGTATGAGCATCGATTGATTGATGATATGGTTGCGTATGCGATGAAATCCGAGGGGGGATTTGTGTGGGCGTGCAAAAACTATGACGGAGACGTCCAATCCGATTCGGTGGCGCAAGGGTATGGTTCGTTGGGGCTTATGACGTCGGTGCTCTTATGTCCGGATGGGAAAACCGTTGAGAGTGAAGCGGCGCATGGAACGGTAACGCGACATTTTCGACAATACCAAAAAGGGAATGAAACGTCAACGAACCCAATCGCGTCCATTTTCGCGTGGACGAAAGGCCTAGAGCATCGGGCGAAACTAGACTCGAATTCTGATTTACAAAGATTCGCAGTTAAACTCGAAGAAGTTTGCGTTGAAACGATTGAAAGTGGTTTTATGACGAAAGATTTAGCGATTTGTATCAAAGGCATGAATCACGTGCAACGCAACGACTACATGGAGACTTTCGCCTTTATGGACAAATTGGCTGAAAATTTAAAGAAGAAAATGTCCGTGTGACTTTGGAGCTCTTTGTAAAAAAATATTTTTTTTTAAACATATTTGGGTGAATGGTTTAATAAAATTTGTTTAATCTCAAGACGTATTTTTTATATTTTTAGATAAAACTATTGACCTTTCAATGTTTTCGATTTTGTTAATCGCAATTTTTTTTTTATTTAAACATAAATTTGCATAACATAAACAATTACGTAATATAAACTAACAGAATTCATATTTAGATAAAATATATTTGGGAATTTTGGGAGTGGTTTTTGTTGTACAACTAAAACTGTTGAACTTGACCCAAAACGGTTTACGAAATTAACTAATTTAAGCCCTTAAACACTCATAAATAATTTAAAGTCGCTTACAAATTAAAAACAAACTCAAATAAAACACTTTTTAAGCCACAAAACACTAAATTTCAATCAATTATATAATAAAAACTGTTTACGTAATTAATTAATTAATTTAAGCTCCTAAGAACTCATAAATGATTTAAATTCACCCAAAATTAAAAATAAAACTCAAATAAAACACTTTTTAAGTCACAAAACACTAAATTTTAAAACAATTACGTAATAAAAACTTCGAAATAAATTTCGATTTTGTTTAAAATATATTAAAGAATAATGAGTTGTTTTCGTTAAACAACTAGAAACGTTCATATAAAAGCTCTAACTGTTTACGAAATTAATTGATTTAAGCTCCTAAGAACTCAAAAATAATTTAAACTCACCTTAAAATAAAAAAAAACTCAAATAAAACACTTTTTAAGTCACAAAACACCAAATTTTAAAACAATTACGAAATAAAATTCGTTTTTGTTTAAAATATATTAAAGAATTATGAGTTAGTTTTGTTAAACAACTAGAAACTTTCATATAAAAGCTCTAACTGTTTACGAAATTAATGAATTTAAACTCCTAAGAACTCAAAAATAATTTAAACTCACCTTAAACTAAAAAAAAAACTCAAATAAAACACTTTTTAAGTCACAAAACACCAAATTTTAAAACAATTACGAAATAAAATTCGTTTTCGTTTAAAATACATTAAAGAATTATGAGTTGTTTTCGTTAAACAACTAGAAACTTTCATATAAAAGCTCTAACTGTTTACGAAATTAATTAATTTAAACTCCTAAGTACTCATAAATAATTTAAACTCACCCAAAATCAAATAAAACCCATTTTAAGTCACAAAACACCAAATTTTAAAACAATTACATACTAAAAACTCCGAAATAAAACTCGTTTTTGTTTAAAACATATTAAACTCACTTAAAATTAAAAAAAAAACCTCAACAAAACACATTTTAATCCACAAACAATCAAATTTAAAACTAGTACCCAAGAAAACCTAATAAAATCGCACAATTCACGAATTAAAATAGAATTACGCGGGCTTTTCTTACCCTAACGGACTTAACTCGATCGGTAAACAAAATGGCGGACTTAGTTCCCAAAACCACCGCAAACCATCAGTACCACCAATAGGCTCAACCAAAAGCTCTCCAGCCCCCAAATAAATCGCAATCCACCCCAATAAACCCCCAAATTATTAATAATCGACTCAAACAAACAAATTTTATGATATTTTACGCCATATTAGCGCTAATATATCGTAATTTATTGTATAAATAAGGATTTGAATCCTTAAATTGTTATTTTGCAGTTGGCGACATTGTTGTCTATTTATTATTATTTTTTTAATTTAAAGTCAATGATTGATTATTATATATTAGTATATAACGGAATATATAAGCTTTTGTGTTTATTATATATATTTATATAGATATATGTATGTTTTTTTTTTGTGGAGTAAAAATGACTTTCAGTCATTATTAATCATTTTAGATGATTGTTAAATATATAATAAAACTAGTAATTTGTAATTGTTTATTTTATTGATAGGGTACTGTTTATTGTTGTTGTTTATGATAGGTGGTGTTTGGATTAAGGGTAGGTTTTTTTGGTGAATGTGTAAATGAATGTGTTAAGTAGGGTTATGTTTGAGTTTTAGATCGAAAATAAAATGATTCCTCCCCTGGCGCCTGGACAAAGTGATGAAAATCATACGATGGTCAGCTGGGTATGCTCCACCATGTTTTTTAAACAGTTTAAGTGTGCTAAGGCGCATTTAAATTGTTTAAACTAACCTATAAATGGTGATTTGTTATTTTAATTGTTTGGGTTTTGATAGAAAAATACGTTTAATATGCGACAAGTCACGCTGATGAACTTAGCGACGAGTCAACTTGCGTTACGAGCGAATAACCAAAGCCGTAACGTGTTGACTTGTATGCAAAATGGCTGCGTTTCCAACCCCATCAAATCACTCGATATTTTACGCAAGAATATACAAAATGCCATCAATAAAGATATCGATAACATCATGAAGAAATATTTAGAAGTAAGTCTCACATCGCGGTCGAAGTAGTTTTCGAGCGTAACTCCTAAACGGGGGGGTTAATCGATTTTTTTGTTAGACTAAAATCGTCTTAAAATTCAATTTTATGGAAAATACATTTTTTTTCCAATTTTTTCCACCATATTTTACGAAGTTTTTGAGCAAACCTCACCGACGTAATCGTTGCGTCTAATGATACAAGTATAGTACCACTAGTTGCTAATAGATGGCGACACTAGTCTCGTTTGACGTTTACTATATATATAAATAACAAACCTACTAGATTTGCGCCTTTTATTGATATATATATATATATATACTAAAATTGCACAATTAGAGATGTTGAACTTGACCCAAATTATTTATATGAAAGCTCGTAACTCTTAAACGAAGCGACTAATCGAAATTGTTATAAGAGTAAATTAAGCTTAGAATTTAATTTCCTGTACGATGATTTTTGTTTTAAATTTCTAAATAGATTTTTTAAAAATTTTTAATGTGGGGTTCTTTATTACTTTCTTATACGTAGTTTAAGTAGGTATTGTAATTATGAAAAATGTCTGTCTGTCTGTCTGTCTGTCTCTGTCTGTCTGTCTGTCTGTCTGTGTCTGTGTCTGTCTGTCTGTCTGTCTGTCTGTCTGTCTGTCTGTCTGTCTGTCTGTCTGTCTGTCTGTCTGTCTGTCTGTCTGTCTGTCTGTCTGTCTGTCTGTGTGTGTGTGTGTGTGTGTGTGTGTGTGTGTGTGTGTGTGTGTGTGTGTGTGTGTGTGTGTGTGTGTGTGTGAGTGTTCTACAGCCCAAACGGCTAAAGGGAAAATTATGAAATTTTAAACTTAAGATTTGTATGTGTCTGGGAAGAAAACTTCCTATTTTTGAAAACTATATGCCGACCGGAAGTGCATGTTTACTCTAGTCATATTTTGCAGTTTCTGCAATTACTCAAAAATGGTTGCAGTTACAGAAAAATTGTTACGATGAAAATTATAGATATCGGTATTTTGTACAACTTTTATTTGAAACTTTTTTTTCCCAAACGGTACCGGAAACAAGAAAATGGCGCTTGAAAGTTCTTATTATATTTAATTATACATAAATCGTATCATCTGCGACTGTCAATTGTTTATCAAAAATAAACAAAATAGACTTAAATAATTAAAGTTCGACATTTTATATTTATTCTAAGAAATATATTTAGTGCAAAAGTGTTCTAGAGGTTAGAACAAATATTAAAAAATTAGAAATATAATGAAAATAGGATGTGATTTAACCCAAATTCAAATGTTTAGAAATTTTTCCAACCAGCAGTCCACAACATCCGAACCAACTTAGGCCGCGAAAGCATCAACGAAGAACACATCAAAGACACCTGCTGCAAAATCCTCGAAGACGCCAAACTAATGTACTCAACAACCCCAAGATCCCGCGACAGTTCCCCATACGACTACAGCGACTCAGAAACCGGCAGCATCGACTGCAAATTCGGTCGCCCCTCCACTGCAGTAAGTCGCACAAAAAAAAAACCCCACCAACAAACAAACAAACCAAAAACCACTAAATTTCCAGAGCCCCCTATTCCGTAAACGCAAAGAATCAGACACGGACTCAGAAACATCGCACACCATCCGCCAGAAACGGACCAAATCCAAACTGAGCATCGACCCCACATCCATCCGCATGCCGCATAAGCGAGAAGGACCGAAATGGAATCCAGATCGCATCACACCCACCACTTTATTCATAATGGGCGCCAAAGCGAATAAAGTGTTAGGTTTCGGGCAAACTAGAGGGCGCTTATACGTAAGACACCCAGAACTGGTAAGGTACTCTGGTGACCATGAAGACAAAGAGTGGCTATGCCAACATAGTTTAATGCCACCTACCGGTGGCAAAGCATACTTAATGCTACTCGATGACATAAAAGATCTAACTTTAAACGAAGATTACCGACACAGTCCCAACTTACAACTATCCGAGCTTAATGGTTTCGAAGTCCCCCAATGCATGATTAACAAAATTCGGCTTTTCATGGAAGGGAATCGATCGGATTCGAAAACAAATATAGATTTATTCGATTTCCAAACCTCTCAATCCATGACGCCTCCAAGCACCGCTTTAGACTCAGCGCCTTCAACACCTTCCGACACTTTACAGATGTTAGAGTGTCAATCCGCTAGTACAGCCAGCTCCAAACAATCCGACCCATTCATCCAGATACCGGAAGCGTCACCAGGCTCCAACCACTCATTCGTTTCCGGCCCTAGTCCGTTACCGAACACATGCGTCTCGATATCGCCGAATTTACTCATAAATTTCACGTCGCAACCAATTCTCAGCTCGCTGACCAGGAATTCCAGTTTGGACTTAGGTGGACATGAAGGCTCGAACCACAGTAATTTATCGGCGTTATTAGCGAGTCATATTGGCAGTGACAACTCAGACGATCACGATTTTTAAGTTTACTAACTTATCGATGCTGGCGCGGACGAATGTAATTTTTATATTATGTATTAATTAATGTGTATTACTATGTAATTGTTAATTGTAGTTGTAAATGAATAAATTGTTTCGGTTAAAGCGTTTAGGTCTTCCGATCGGAAAACAGGGACTCGTAATAGGGGGGTGGGGGCAGGGGACAATAGGCTAGTTTTTATGAACGAGCCTAGGATGTAGAATCTCTGGTTTAATTTTTGTTTTATAATTTAATGAATTCTGGTACTAAAACTCAATTTTGACATTTTTTAAATCAGGATTCCTCATTTGGGATTCTAGTGGAGGCTTTTTAAGTCTGTGGTAGCTTAAGGATGTAAAGATTGGGTGGTGGAGGAGGTAACTCATAGTTTAGAATCTGGCGAAATATGGCAATAGTTGTTAAAATATATTTCTTTAGTCTTGTGAGGAGGTGTCTTGTTATGGGATTTTAGTGGTAAGAGTGGCTCCTGGGGCCTAAGACACTTCCAAGAGGTGTTGGAGCTGGTAGGGTGGTGCGACTCGAGAAGAGCTGCTTTTTATTTCTGGTGGTAATTGAGCTTAAGGAAGCTTTATGGCACAAATTGTGCTTTAGAGTCTAATAACTAGTTTTGTATGCTTATAGACGTAATGGGACACCTGGTGCGGAATATAGGGTGCAGGGGTCTATAGAGTCTGTAAGTGGTAAACGCTCCTGTAGAATGAAGATACCTGAGTGGGATGGGGCAAAATATAGGGTAAGGAGAAGGTCTATGCAGTCTGTAAGTGTTAAATGCTCCTGCAGGATGAAGATACCTGAGCGGGATGGGGCAACATATAGGGTAAGGAGAAGGTCTATGCAGTCTGCAAGTGTTAAATGCTCCTGCAGGATGAAGATACCTGAGCGGGATGGGGCAAAATATAGGGTAAGTCTATGCAGTCTGTAAGTGTTAAATGCTCTTGCAGGATGAAGATACCTGAGCGGGATGGGGCAAAATATAGGGTAAGGAGGTCTATGCAGTCTGTGAGTGTTAAACGCTCCTGCAGGAGCATGATGGTACAAAAAGGGAAGGTAAGGTGTATGCAGTCTGTGAGTGGTAAACGCTCCTCCAGGTTGAAGATATCTGCAGGAGCATGATGGTACAAAAGGGGAAGGTAAGGTGTATGCAGTCTGTGAGTGTTAAACGCTCCTGCAGGATGAAGATACTTGCAGGAGCATGATGGTACAACAAATGGGGGAAGGTAAGGGTCTATACAGTCTATAAGAGTACTGTTGTATGGATCTGTAAGTGTTAAGAGTAGCTAGAGGTTGAGGAACTTGTAGAAATATATTGGGATTTTTATTGAGTATTGGAGGTGGGGTGGTAATTGAAGGGGTGAGAGGTAAAAATGTATTATTGTTGGAGGGGAAATGTGGTAGTGGAACCTTATGCAACTGATTTAGAAGTGAGTCGGGTTGAGAATGGATGTAATGTTTAATATATACACAGAGTACGTCAGAAACGATGCACGGTATTCTATCCAATCGGATTGAATGGTTTGATTTCGGTTGTGTTTGTGCGTACGCACCGCACATCGTTCCCCACCCCAACGAGCGTCGTTGCCGAACTGCATCGTGAACTGTGTGCCGAGGACGCCCGATGAGTGCCGAATGTATGGATGCCGCACCGCACTTCAGCTGCGAGCCGTCAGTATCGTGTTGATAGTGCAAAAGTCAGTCGCGAGCCCGGGGTCTAATAGCCCATCCCGGTATTACTAATACCTTTAGTTTAGTAGTAGTTTTTTGGAGTTACGCTAAGTAAATAATTAATCAATCATTAACCAAACACAGTAACTATTTGAAATTACGATAAAATGGAGTCTCAAAATCAAGAAATTGTAGCTAGTGGTTCCCCGGCCGAGGTTCCAAACGACCCAGGGTAGGTTTCCAGCGACTTGTGATTGTTTTGTGTGTGCGAAATTCGTTTTACATCAGTGCCGAAAGCGTCGATCCACATACTACCGACGCGCGCTTACCAACCTCAGAACAACAAATACATGTTTTTACCACATCCACCCCCCCAATTTCGCGACTCAACCACCAATTCACCACTAAACCCACATCCCAACATCCAAAATTAAAAAAAAACTTCAAATACCAAAAAAAAAATTTCGCGGGACTTCCCCCTGAAAAACCCATCCCACTTAAAATCAAAGCTCCACTCAAATATTAAGTTTAACCCTCGTTTAAATTACTATTCCGGGAATCTAAACCCAAAAAAAAAAATTCCAACGTTTAGTTCAAAAAATCGAGAATTTTCGCGCTTTTTTACCTAATTTACCCAAAAACGCGTCGCGGCGCTCGAATTCCAATCGTCTAACCGATGGAATATTGAGTTTAACGGTCGTTTAAATTGATTTTAAGGCACTAGGAGTGCAAAAAACCAAAATTTTTTAAGTTTTAGTCGGGACTCGGTGAAATTTTTACCGCCGGTTTCCCGCAAAACCGCCGGGGCTTTTATAGTCTAACCGGTGGAATATTTGGTTTAAGTGTGGTTTATATTGATTTTGGGGTAATGTAAGCTATAAAAACACACTTAAGGGTGAGTTTAAGCTTCCGACATCGGGACTTAGGTCGCGAAATTTCATTATTTTTATCAATTAGCATTCGGAGAAACATTTTCGGACTTAAAAAACAGTTATGGAAGAAAAATGATGCGACTTTCGGGACCGGAACAGACTTGTTGTGTGTGTGTGTGTTTTTTTACTTTTGGTAAAGATGTGCTTTATATTTGGTGTTTTTTGTTGCAGAAAAATGTTTATTGGAGGTCTTAGTTGGCAGACAAGTCCAGGTAATTGAACAAAAACCAATTTTTTTTTTTAAATTTAGATATTTTGAACACAATTACAGTTCAGCACGTGTGTCGCCTAAAAATGTTTACACAAACACAAGATAGCTTATCGCGAACGAAGCAACCATCGCAAAACTGTTTTAAGTTCAGTTTAAGTGCAGTTTTGTTAAATCAGTGGTTCAGTGTTTGTGGATCGATTTTGAAAACAATCATTCAAGTGCATCGGATCGACGCTAGATGCACCCAAGCATGGATTGTTATCGATATAACCACAAAATACCGATAATAATAATAAGAGTTCAATAATTACCGAAATGTACACAAATATAACACTTAAAAATAAAATAAAAGAATTTATTTCTTTAGTTACTAAATAAGTGAAAATAATCATCTAAGAGTCTCTAGTTCGATTCCTGGTTGTTGCAACATCATGGTTTATAGACTATAATGGCTTCATAACATTTTTTCTACCCTCTTCGAACTGGGTGGGGGGGGGGAGGGGTTCTTTGGGGGGGTGTATGTCATTGGAGCTTCTTTGGTCTTTGAGAAGCGTCCATTTTTTTTTTGTGTTTTTAAAAGTCTATTATGGTTTTAATTCGCTTTTGGGTTTATTGTGTCGATGTTCTCGATTTTTTTTTAAATTGTAGGTTAAGGAAATTGGGACTTCCGGTTTGAGTATAGATTTTTAGAGGTGTATGTGGAACTTAAGTTTAAAGTTTCGTTGTTTTATCTGTGACGGTTTAGGCTACAGAGCTCTTTTTGTGTTTATACACACACACACATTATGTTGATGTTGTTTAGAGAGTGGTTAGGTTTGATTCAGGGAAGGTCTAAAGGTGTGTTTCTTGATATTTTGGTGTGTTTTGTTCGTTTTTATGAGAAATTGGGAATTTTTGTTATTAGAGATTGAAGGAGCTTAAAGCTATATATCTATTTAGGTGTCTTAGACATCTAAGGCTCCTTAGACTTTTTAGCGCTTTAGACTTCTAAGCGCTTTACACATCTAAGTGCATTAGACATTTAACCAACCCAAAACTAAATGCATTAGACATCTAAGCACCTTACACATATAAGCACCTTATATATCTGAGCACCTAACACATTTAAGTATCTTTGAGATCTAAGCGCCTTAAACATCTAAGCACCTTACACATATAAGCATCTTAAACTTCTATGTACCTTAGACACCTAAGCCCCTAAGAACTCTAGACATTTAAGCACCTTAGACAATTAAGCACATTACACATCTAAGAACCTCAGACATTTAAGCACCTTAAACAACTAAGCGCCTTAGACACCTAAGCACCTTACACATATAAGCACTTTAGACATCTATGCACCTTAGACACCTAAGCTCCTAAAACATCTAAGCACCTTAGACATCTATACACCTAAGCCCCTAAAACATCTAAGCACCTTAGACATTTAAACACCTTAGACAATTAAGCACAATACATATATAAGCGCCTCAGACATTTAAGCACCTTACACATCTAAGCGCCTTAGACACCTATGAACCTTAGACATATAAGCACATTCATGCAACTTACATATTTAAACTTTATACATTAAGCACTATAGACACCTAAGCACCTTACACATCTAAGCACCTTACACATTTAAGCATCATTACACCTTAGACACCTAAGCACCTTAGACATCAAAGCACCTTAGACATAAATGCACATAAGATATCGAATTACCATAAACATCTAAGCACTTAACACACCTAAAACACTTTAAACATCTAAGCACCTTACACATCTATAAGCACCTTAGACATCTAAGCATCCGACGCATTTTACCACCTACTCACCTTAATCACATATTCACCATAACCACATATTGTAAGCTCATACTTACCTTAAACACATACTCACCTGACGCACATAGTCATTTTAAGCTCATACTTACCATAAACACATAGTCACCTTAAGCACATAGTCACCTAAAGCACAAAATCACCTTAGGTCTGTACACTTACCTTAGACACACAGCCACCTTAGACACATAACCACTTTAGGCACATAACCACCTTAGACACACAGCCACCTTAGACACACAACCACTATAGACACATAACCACCTTAGACCCACAGCCACCTTGATTAAATAATCACATTAAACACAAATACACCTAAAACAAATAAACACCTCATCTCAATTACACCACGATACTCATACACCGACTAACAACCACAAACGAGACCCTCCACCATATTCTACAAGTCCCAACTGCACTAAACAAACAACACTTCACACACTAAAAAACAACTTCACACACTAAAAAAAAAAAACCCTAAAACACCCCATAATACACAAAAAAAAAAAAACACAACCAATACAACATTTTAAATTAATAACCCACATCAAACCACCAATTAATTACAATCAAACGCAACTAATAGACATTTTGTGCATAATTGCAATTCGATTTACGTAAAACGTTTGCGATATTAAAGCGAAATTACGCGACTAGTACGTACACTAGTCAGATTTTATTTACACGAAATATTAGTGTTGTCTTTGTTTACGCGTTGGGTGAACAGAGATAGAGCGTGTAGAGCTAAGCGGTTTTTGTGTGTAGCTAACACTGCAATAACCACGTGACTTGTGACGTCACAGTTATGTCAACATTGAGAAGTAACACCTTTGATAGATGTAATATATATATATATATATATATAGTAGGCCAGTGCAGTTGTTACGAGTGTATGTATGTACACGGCTATAACCATGAGTTTGTTTGTAATATAATTACGACCGCTTATGTGTGTATGTGTAACAGTAATAAGTTATTTCCTTCTCTGACTTACGTTTTCAAAGAGATACTAAACATGTTTTAAGATTGTCCTATTTTTATTTTGCTTACCCTGCACTATTTTTTATTATTTTCTTACTCAAATAAAATTTATTTTGCAATTATTTTGCGTTTTATTTCGCTTAGATTATTAATAACATAAACATTTTTGTTGTTTTTACGTCGTTAATTATTTATCTTAGGGTCGCTTTCCTTGTTTTTTTTACGATTTGCACTATTTTTTATTATTTTCTTACACAAATAAAATTTATTTTCCAAATATTTTGAGTTTTATTTCGCTTAGATTATTAATAACAATCATTTTTGTTGTTTTTACGTCGTTAATTATTTATCTTAGGGTCGTTTTCCTTGTTTTTTTTTTTCGATTTTCGTAATTTAGTTTCGATAAAAATCGCAAATTTTCGCGGTTTTTACCCAAAATCTCGTCCCTCAACGGTTTAACTGACCAAATATTGAGTTTAACGGTCGTTTAAATTGATTTTAGAGTAATTTAAGGCAAAAATACAAACTTTAGGCAGTTCCCAAAATCGAGACTTAAGCTCGCTAAATTTGATTAGAAATTAGCGGGAAAATTAGTTTTGCAATTATTTCGCGTAGATTATTAATGAAATATTTTTTTTTGATGGTTTTAAGTCGTAAATTATTTATGTTAGGGTTGTTTTCGTTGTTTTTTTTCCGAATTTAATTTTGATTAAGATCGCAAATTTTCGCGGTGTTTTACCCAAAATCTCATCGGGGCACTTATATTCAACGGTCTAACTGACCAATTATTGAGTTTAACGGTCGTTTTAATTGGTTTTGGGGTGATTTAAGGCAAACAAAACCAACTTTAGGCAGTTTTAGTTCCCGAATTCGAGACTTAAAGTCGCTAAATTCGATTAGAAATTAGCGGGAAAATTAGTTTTGCAATTATTTCGTTTATTATTTCGCTTAGATTGTTAATAAAAAAATTGTTTTTGATGGTTTTAAGACGTAATTTTTTTTGTTTTTTTTTTAAGTTTAGGGTCATTTTTGTAGGTTTCGATGTTTTTTTTTTTTTTTGCGACTTTCATTGCTGGCGTCCGCGTGAATGACTCAGCGAATTTAGTTTCTTTCGATAATGTGTTTCTAAGCATGGTGTTTTTTTTTTTGATGTTTTGTTGTTGTTTTTGATCTTTTATTCTGTTTGTTGGGAATGATAATAATGACGGATTATGGTTTGAAGACGAGTTATACAACGGTTGTGTCGTGGTATGACATTAAAAAAAAAAAAAAAAATGGAAAGCAGCGTTGCGTGTCAATAATTGTATGCCCAGTACCTATGGCTTAGTCGTTTCTAGATACATATATATGTGTGTTGGAACACGGTCGGGAACGCATCAATGGTCACGAACAAAACATTGGGGACGACAGGAAAAAAAAATTTTGTATTACGATTTAATTATTGCATCTGTTTACGGAAAATCTTTACGACTGTAAACTTAGTTGTTAATTTGCAAGTAATTGTCTATTACGGATTTTGCATACAATTGCAATTGAATTTTGATTTGCTTTAAGTCAGGGGCGTAGGATATTGATGGGGCGTGGGGTGGGGGGGGGTGAGAGAATCGTCAATAGACTAACGAATGCATAAATACATTTCGTCGTTTTTGGCGCTAGCAATCAACGGCAGCGCTAGAAACTAATTGCCAATAACTCAGAGGTAAATGAATTTCACTCGATCAGCACTCGTCAAATTACCGATAAAATAAAGTTATCACATTCCCATACCAACGCTACTACGTTCTAAACAACAACAACAACAACAAAAACTATAATAAATAAAAAATTAATAATAAATTCCAAGTCGCTTAAATTATTATTATTATTATTTTAAGACAAAATAATACGAGTGAGCCGCGGCGCTCACAGATCAACGTCTATATATGTATACATATATATGTATGTATGTATGTATGTATGTATGTAGTTGGATATGTTTGTATATGTATGTATATATGTATGTATGCACTGTATGTATGTATGTATGTATTACGAACACGCATTCACACATAGAACTGCAGGCAGACCGATTGGTAACACTTTGTAACGGGACAACTCGAGCATAACGCAATTGTTAATTTCCATTTGTATATATAGTCACTCAAACCGGTCGCCATAAATATGTACATATCAAAAAATGAACTTATAGTAGAACATATTAAATAAATAATAAAATATCGTCGGGTGGGCTGCGGTGGTTTTGATGTGTGAGGTGTCTTAGAATCGACAACCGCTTCCTTTATCGGTGTGTCCCCCCCCCCGCTGGGGGCGGGGTGGGCAGGGGTTGATAGGGGTGGGGGGTGGCTTTCGTTTCGGGTGTCGCTCCTCTCTCGGAAAGTCCTATACCTACCCGTGCCGTACCGTCAATTCCGGGCTGCACGAACAGTGCGCTCTCCATCCAGGCAAAAATCAATAGCGTAACACGCGCGCACCACGTTCAACGCTCTGACCGACAGAGCGGTCGCACAGGCCGCCCCAGGAAGTCGAGGTAGACTGCCGATGGCTACGGTTCACACCGCCAAAAAAAAAAAAAAAACACACCGAGGTCACACCGGTTCTCCGCACAGCTGTTACCGTTTCGATACAAATCTATTTCTCCCCAGTACCCCTCCCCCCCCACCTCCCCCCAAACTCCAATCAATTCTATTTCATATTACAGATTTACAGAAATTCATAAAATACTTCCTATATACACTCATACATATCTATATTCAAATATATATATGCATGTCTGTCTGTATGTCTCAATATTTATATGTATGTCTGTATGTATGCGAAATTTGGTGAAAAAGAAATAAATAAAATAAAGAATAATAAATAACGCAGTTTTAAAAAAAAAAAAGTATTATTTATTAGGTTCAGTGGTTGTAAAATGGTTACGAATCTTGTAAATCGTGTTATTTGATCAAGTTATCTCGTTCCTTAAAATTCCGGTCACGTTTTTTATGTTGAATATATTTATGTTATTTTTTATTTTTTTATGCTAAGACACCATAATAACACATTACTATCGTAGTAAAATACAGTAGGCGAATTATGAATTGTAAACAGTTTTAAATACGTTTTAATGTTCAGTGGTTTTTAATCTATATTCTTCAATTTGTATATAGATGTGGTTCAAAGAATATTAATTATAGAATATAGAGTCAATATATTTGTTTTATTAAGTATTTATTTGCGCGCTTTTAGTTTTTGTCCATTTTAAAAGAAACTAAGCGTTTTTTCGAAAATATCCTCTCTTAATAAATTAAAGATAATATAATTATCTATAACTTTTATTTGAAAAGTTTTTTGAAATAAGTTACAGTTTACGAACTACAGATGTGGAAAGTGAATTTATGAAAATTGAATATTAGTTATTCCAAATTCATGAAATTAATGTTTACTCATCTATAGTATGTAAACTGTAAATTATATCAAGAAACTTTTCAAATAAAACTTATAGATTGTTATATTGTCTGTAATTTGTTAAGTATACATATTTTTGAAAAAACGCTTAGTTTCTTTTAAAATGGACAAAAACTCTAAACGCGCATAAATCTGATTGGAATAAACAGTTTATATGAGTCTATTAAATTCAGAACTTTGGTGCTTCGTTAGTTTTTGGCAATTTTCAGGGAAACTAAGCGTTTTTATGAAAAAATCCTTACTTAGAAAAAGAAAGACAATGAAATAATCTATAACTTTTATTTGAAAAGTTTTTTGAAATACGTTACAGTTTACGAACTACAGATGTGAAAAGTGAATTTATGAAAATTAAATATTAGTCATTCGAAATTAATGTTTAATCATCTGTAGTATGTAAACTGTAAATTATATAAAGAAACTTTTCAAATAAAAGTTATAGATTGTTATATTGTCTGTAATTTGTTAAGTATACATATTTTTGAAAAAACGCTTAGTTTCCTTTAAAAAGGACAAAAACTCTAAAAGCGCACAAATCTGATTGGAATAAATATATGAGTCTATTAAATTCAGAGGTTTGGTGCTTCGTTAGTTTTTGGCAATTTTCAGGGAAACTAAGCGTTTTTATGAAAAAATCCTTACTTAGGAAAAGAAAGACAATGAAATAATCTATAACTTTTATTTGAAAAGTTTTTTGAAATACGTTACAGTTTACGAACTACAGATGCGAAAAGTGAATTTATGAAAATTGAATATTAGTTATTTGAAATTTATGATATTAATGTTTTAATCATCTGTAGTATGTAAACCGTAAATTATATCAAGAAACTTTTCAAATAAAACTTATAGATTGTTATATTGTCTGTAATTTGTTAAGTATACATATTTTTGAAAAAACGCTTAGTTTCTTTTAAAATGGACAAAAACTCTAAAAGCGCACAAATCTGATTGGAAATAAAAATTTATATGAGTCTATTAAATTCAGAGCTTTGGTGCTTCTTTAGTTTTTGGGAATTTCCAGGGAAACTAAGCGTTTTTATGAAAAAATCCTTACTTAAGAAAAGAAAGACAATAAAATAATCTATAACTTTTATTCGAAAAGTTTTTTTAAATAAGTTACAGTTTACGTACTATAAATGGTTAAAAATTGTTGAGTTATTTATTAAAATACAATTCTTATAAAGAAAATAATAAGAATATTGTTGAGTGGAATACAAAGAATATAAATAGCTGAGCTATAATTTGAAGTATAGTTTAGAAGATAAATCGTTTTCGTTAATCAGTAACTTAGAAATTTATAGTCTTTATTAAATATTTATAACGTTTTTTTTTTTTTAAGTAAACTCGTACGTCACCAGTTATATCAAAGTACAAATATTTTATCTGCCACTCAAGTGTGACGTACGTCTGTTCTGTAAGTGTTTGATGTTCCCAAGGAGGGGGGGGGGGCGGGGACGTGCGCGGGGAGGGCTATTTTATCATATTAAATTGCAACGGAATTTACTTTACGAGTATTTATTTTCTAACGATTCGTTTTTTTTTTAATAAATAATCAAATCACAGGTGGATTTATGATTAATAACCGACTTATGATTTTTTTTTTTTTTATGAGTTACAAATCTTAAGTTAAATATTTCCGTTGTTGTAATCAAATATTATATAAAAAAAAAAAAAATTCTTGATAAGATTAGCTGTGTTTGTATGATTTTCGAAACGGATTTTTTTTATTTGTAAATGTTACGCTTATCTCTATGTGTGTGTGTGTGTGTGTGTGTTTGTGTGTGTGTGTAGGGGTTGTTTATGGTGTTTGAAAATGAAGGTATTTGATTGGTTGATGAGTGGATGGGGGGGCGTGGATTAAAAGAAAAAAAAGGCGGTATGCAATCGGTTGTGCGGAAATGAATCATTATGAAATGTTACATCAGCCACCTGAAGGTTACGTCTCGGCGATGTCACGAGATGAACATTAGAGAACGGAAGTCATAACAGAAATGAGTTAATGCCGCTAACGTAACTCGTAACTCATAACTCTCTGTAAATTTGTACTTTTACGTGTACTTGTTTATTTTTTTGAATTACTATTAAAGATTATTGAGTTGGGTGTTTGAGGTTTTTAAAGCGACTAGGTTTGTTTTGAGAGGGGGGGTTTTTTTTTTGGTGGTTTGCGCTTGCGTAGTAGGCTGTTGTTTGATGGAGTTTGGGTTTTGTTGTGGACGGAACTGGTGGTCGTGGTGTTTGGGCATCGGAACGAGATTCGTTCTACATGTTGGAGTTAAGATACTTATGACTGCATTGTCTTCGTGGATGGTTGTGCCCGGTGCACGGGCCTGTATACTGCATGTGCATTGTTTGCCAAGGTCGACGATACCAGTGTAACTTCGTTCTCCAACACATGCATACATACATACATACATAAATACATACTCTTACACATTTATTAAAAGCATACACACTGTTACACAATTACACACATACATACATTTCATACATACACACATATAGTTTATACATACATACATACATACATACATACATAGGTATTTACATACATAGGTACATACATACATAGGTACATACATACATGCATACATACAGACAGACAGACAGACATACAGACAGACAGACAGACATACAGACATACAGACAGACAGACAGACATACAGACATACAGACATACAGGCATACAGACATACAGAGACATACAGAGACATACAGACATACAGACATACAGACATACAGACAGTTAGACAGTTAGACAATCAGACATACAGATATACAGGCATACAGACAGACAGACAGACAGACATACAGACAGACAGACAGACATACAGACATACAGACAGACATACAGACATACAGGCATACAGGCATACAGGCATACAGGCATACAGACATACAGACATACAGACATACAGACATACAGACATACAGACATACAGACATACAGATATACAGACATGCAGACATGCAGACATACAGACATACAGACATACAGACATACAGACATACAGAGACATACAAAGACATACAGACATACAGACATACAGACATACAGGCATACAGACATACAGACATACAGACATACAACCATACAGACATACAGACATACAGAGACATACAAAGACATACAGACATACAGACATACAGACATACAGACATACAGAGACATACAGACATACAGAGACATACAGACATACAGACATACAGACATGCAGACATACATGCAGAAATGCATACATACAGACAGACAGACATACAGACATACAGAGACATACAGACATACAGACATACAGACAGACATACAGACATACAGAGACATACAGACATACATACATACAGACATAAAAACATAAATACACACACACACACACGCCCATATATATACTTTTACACACACATACATATATATATATATATATATATATAT
The DNA here is from genome assembly GCA_944039245.1 of Nebria salina. NCBI lineage: Eukaryota > Metazoa > Arthropoda > Insecta > Coleoptera > Carabidae > Nebria > Nebria salina. Next base: position 1,164,701 of record OX063282.1, read on the forward strand.
ATATATATATATATATATATACATTCACACACTTAAATACACCCTACACTTTCTTGCACATATTACACACACACACACACACACTATCTAAGAGTGGAAGAATATAAATATGTAAAAATGAACAAAGCGTAGAAACAAGACGAAACAATTGACGGAATACATATATTTATTAAAAATACACCTATTTGTAAATCTTTACAGAAGAGATTTTCGTATACATATACATATATCAACGACAGTAAACTGTTTAGCGCGACAACCTATTCTAAAATTCAAATGTGTTATTGTTTACCGTACCGTTAAACTTGACCTAAATCCCCTAAAACACTCACTAAAAACAAAACAAAAAAACAAAAAACCGCCTCATCTCCCTACGAGTGACAACCATTTTGTATATATTCATCATTACGAAACAACAATCTAAAACAAATCGACAAACTACATACATACATACATCGTTTCACCACCACTCGCTAAACATCTAATTGTGACACATCTATTTTAAGTCGTTCGCTAATCACTCAGGTAACTAAAACCTCGTTCGACATCCACCATTTTAAGTCACTAAACTGTGGCGCTACAAAAACTCTAAACAGTTAAAACAATATTGAACATTTCGTTGTTGCGTTTCATTCCCAATCCCAAGGACACACATCATTAGAAAATGTCAGGCACATCAATCATTTAAATGATAGATGTGCCTTGACACGCACACGCATTCTAAACATCGATTAATTCACCTCATACTCAAAATTACTAAATTTACGCTCTAATATCGCTAAAAATGTCTATAAGAGACTTTAAATTCTATTTTAGATACTTTTACGTAACAATTAGTCATATTTGAGGTATAAAACAACGATAAAAGTGTGTATTCAACCCTTTCAAGACACTCCTAGTTGCGTCCAGCGTCTTAAAGCATCTAGGCGTGTCTTATACCGACTAGGAGTGTCTTAAAAGCGCCTAGGCGTGTCTTATAGCAACTAGGCTTGTCGTATACCGAGTAAGAGTATCTTCAAAGCGCCTAGGCGTGTCTTATAACAACTAGGCTTGTCGTATAGCGAGTAGGAGTGTCTTAAAGCGCCTAGGCTTGTCTTATAGCAACTAGACTTGTCGTAAATCGAGTAGGAGTGTCTTAAAACGTGTAGGAGTGTCTTAAAAGCGCCTAGGCGTGTCTTATAGCGACTAGGAGTGTTTTAAAGCATCTTGCCGTGACTTATAGCAACTAGGCGTGTCGTATATACGAGTAGGAGTGTCTTAAAACGTCTAGGCGTGTCGTATATACGAGTAGGAGTGTCTTAAAACGTCTAGGCGTGTCTTATAGCAACTAGGCGTGTCGTATAGCGGGTAAGAGTGTTTTAAAGCATCTTGGCGTGACTTATAGCAACTAGGCGTGCCGTATAGCGAGTAGGAGTGTCTTAAAGCGTCTAGGCGTGTCTTATAGCGACTAGGAGTGTCTTAAAAGCGCCTAGGCGTATCTTATAGCAACTGGGCGAGTTAAGAGGCGATTAGGACAGTCTTAAAGCGCCTAGGCGTGTCGTATAGCGACTAGGAGTGTCTTAAAAGCGCCTAGGCGTGTCGTATAGCGACTAGGAGTGTCTTAAAAGCGCCTAGGCGTGTCTTATAGTGACTAGGAGTGCCTTAAAAGCGCCTAGGTGTATCTTATAAGAACTAGGCGAGTTAAGAGGCGATTAATAGAGTCGTAAAACGCCTAGGCGTGTTATAAAGCGACTAGATATGAGTTAAGACACCTTAATAACGCGGTATGAACGATTGTGTTGATATTAAAGCGATTTGGGAGTAATAAAAGCATGTTTGGTCTATATTAAGAGCCTAATCGAACAAAAAGGGAAATAAATGATAAATGGCTCGGACATATCGCGTTGATGAATTTACGTGTGTGTAACACACACATGTATATAAAATAATAAGCAACAAATGAGTTTAAAATAAAGTGTAGGAACGTATTTATTGAGCTAGTAAAATTGTTATGAGTGGAATTAACGTAATTTTGGTATTTATGAGTAATAAAGTTGTGTGAGTGGAATTGAAATAATTTTAAATTGTAATTGATTTATTGGTACAAAGTACTATAGAAGAGCATTACGATTATATATTTATAGGGAATTTAAATGTGTGTGTGTGTTTTTGTTGAGAATTGTAAAGAGAGTGTAGTTGTGTGTGTGTGTAGACGGATAGACAGTTGCAGTGGATGCAATGCGTTGCCCGGGCAACCGTGACACAGCATCCAAGTGCGGGGGTGCAGATCACGTGGTGTACGATGCAAGACTTCTCTTCCGTAATAGGTCGATGCCCTTGACCTACACCACTGATATACAACCGCGTTCCTCTCTCGCACCACACATATCATCTATACATACTATATTCATTTATATAGTACATATATACTATATATATATGTATATATACCATATATATATCATATATATACATATATATATGTAAATTAAATTGAGAACGAAATTTTACACTCTTCAAAATGTAACATTTACATTTGTTTTTACCACGATTTTGTTCAATTAAATAAAATTGCTTAAATGTTCTGCTACTTTATTATTCTTTTCTCTCTTCCTCTTTCTTTCTCTGTCTTTCTTTTTCTTTCTCTCTCTCTAACTTTCTGTTTCTTTCTCATGCTCTTTCTCTCTCTCTTCATCTTTCTCTCTATTTCTCTCTTTCATTATCTTTCTCTCTATTTCTCTCTCTCTCTCCCTTTCTCTCTCTGTCTCTCTCTCCCTTTCTCTCTCCAGATCTCTCTCTCTCTGTGTATGTATGTATGTTTGTATGTATGTATATATATTTGTATATATATATATATATATATGTATGTGTGTATGTATATATGTGTGTATGTATGCATGCATGTAAGTATGTATGTTTGTATGTATGTATGTATGTATGTATGTATATATGTATGTATATATGTATGTATGTATGTATGTATGTATGTATGTATATATGTATGTATATATGTATGTATGTATGTATGTATGTATATATGTATGTATATATCTGTATGTATGTATGTATGTATGAATGTTTGTTTGTTTGTATGTATGTATCTGTATGTATATATGAATGTGTGTTTGATTGAAAATGTAGATAAATGTAAAACATAAATTGAAAACGTAGCACGTACGTATTTCTAAAAGTGTGCAACTGTACGTAAATCTGAAAAGTGATGACAAAGAACAGTAGCAAACATAGCGGTTCCATTTCGCTCGCACCGCTTAGCGAATCGTATACGCCGCACTCTGTCTCACCCTCGCCCGCAAAGCCGCCCCCCCCCGCCCAGCCCAGCGGCGGCGGCTTGCACGAAGCCATGATACTCATAGCGACGTGTCCAAGTAGTCAGCGCGCGTCTCCCTCAATAGGATCATTATTAAGAACAAAAGATAGACCAGAATGACTCGAATCACTCTAGCACACAGCGCGCGCTTGTATTATGTATAAGAGCTTTCCCGTACCTACGCGTTCGTTTTTATCTCGCTTACGCTGCACAAAAAACTCCTGCCCCCCCCCCCGCTCAAGTACCACCGAACAACGCACCAAACCTCTACAATGACGTCATCAACCTTCCCTTAACCCTCTAAGAGGGCGAGAACCAAACTACACCACCCCAGTATCTTCAACACACACTTACACATACCCCCCTTACCCTACACCCCCCACACACACCAATAAAAGAATAAATAAAATAAAAAATAGATAAATAATTAAACAAAATTGATTTAACATCTCGTTAAGATCAATAACAATTATTTACGCCTCCCGAAAACCGGTTTGCCTAAGTGAGACCTCTCTAACCGGCAATAAATTTAAAAATTTTCAACTAATTTATCGAATCGAAATGTAAACACATGATAAACATTATAATTTACATAAATTACAATAATTAAACGTCTAAAAAATATTTATTACCATTTTTTGTTTTGTGTTTTTCTTCTGAGTTAATAAATATAAATAATTAGAGTAAAGCAACAAAGCGGAAAATTGAATAAATAAAAATAAATTGACCATTCGTAAATTGGGGAATAATAAATTAATTCTACAATTCGCAATATCAATCGGGTTTGATTGATTTCCACTTTGCGTCCACTTAATTAATCAATAAACACACACACACACGTTTTTATTTTTTATTTAATTTCGTCATTCGAAAACATTTAAATAAATAAATAACTAATTAGTACTCATAGGGGTTTTAATTTAAAAGCTTTATTAATAATTTATTACCGTACATGTATGGGACATAGTATAAACTAACTCCCATAAAATCCCATATAAATATCTGTCCTCTCAATAATAGAAATTGAAACCGTTTGCGGCCACAAATGCACCACAACTCAAAATCCGCGTCTAAAAATAAACCCCCGAACACATTCATACATCATGGCATCTGTTCTTTAAGTTTATTCTGGACACAGAAGTGAATTAGGCACTCGCCCAGGTTCCGCGTGCATTCACCATCTCTCACCCCCCCCCCCTCCCCCCATAGAGCGCACGCCACCCTTTCTAGCTCATCTGTCTTTCTTTTTACGTCGGTTCGTCGGCTTCACGTTGCTAACACTCAGTGACGCAAACGCAGCCTCACGTGAATTCATCAACGCGATATGTCTGTGCCATTTCTGTTACTGCTTTTACGTCATACCTACGTCATTTATTTGGCTTTCGGTTCGATTAGGCTCTTCATGTTGACCATACATTCTTACCCGTTTTTTATTACTCTTAAATCACTTTTGAATCAACACAATTACTCCTACTGCGTTCATTAGGTGTTAAGCGATGGCTATGATACTTATATCACCACTATATATCACCTTAACTCATGTCTAGTCGTTACACGACTTGCCTAGTCGCTTTATGTGACACCTAGTCGCCATACGACTTGCTTAGTCACTTTATGTGACTTCTAGGCGCTAGGCTACGCGCCTAGTCGATATAAGATACGCCTAGTCGCTATGCGATACGCCTAGACACTAGAAGACATTCCTAGTCGCTAAACGACACGCCTAGTCGCTAAAAGACACGCCTAGTCGCTATACAACACGCCTAGTCGCTAAACGACACGCCTAGTCGCTATACAACACGCCCAGTCGCTATACGACACGCCTAGTCGCTATACAACACGCCTAGTCGCTATACAACACGCCTAGTCGCTAAAAGACACGCCTAGTCGCTAAAAGACACGCCTAGTCGCTAAAAGACACGCCTAGTCGCTATAAAACACGCCCAGTCGCTAAACGACACGCCTAGTCGCTATACAACACGTCTAGTCGCTAAAAGACACGCCTAGTCACTATACAACACGCCTAGTCGCTAAACGACACGCCTAGTCGCTATACAACACGCCCAGTCGCTAAACGACACGCCTAGTCGCTATACGACACGCCTAGTCGCTATACAACACGCCTAGTCGCTAAACGACACGCCTAGTCGCTAAACGACACGCCTAGTCGCTATACGACACGCCTAGTCGCTAAAAGACACGCCTAGTCGCTATAAAACACGCCCAGTCGCTAAACGACACGCCTAGTCGCTATACGACACGCCCAGTCGCTAAACGACACGCCTAGTCGCTAAACGACACGCCTAGTCGCTATACAACACGCCCAGTCGCTATACGACACGCCTAGTCGCTATACAACACGTCTAGTCGCTAAAAGACACGCCTAGTCACTATACAACACGCCTAGTCGCTAAACGACACGCCTAGTCGCTATACAACACGCCCAGTCGCTAAACGACACGCCTAGTCGCTATACGACACGCCTAGTCGCTATACAACACGCCTAGTCGCTATACAACACGTCTAGTCGCTAAAAGACACGCCTAGTCACTATACAACACGCCTAGTCGCTAAACGACACGCCTAGTCGCTATACAACACGCCCAGTCGCTAAACGACACGCCTAGTCGCTATACAACACGCCTAGTCGCTATACAACACGCCTAGTCGCTAAACGACACGCCTAGTCGCTAAACGACACGCCTAGTCGCTATACGACACGCCTAGTCGCTATAAAACACGCCCAGTCGCTAAACGACACGCCTAGTCGCTATACGACACGCCCAGTCGCTAAACGACACGCCTAGTCGCTAAACGACACGCCTAGTCGCTAAACGACACGCCCAGTCGCTAAACGACACGCCTAGTCGCTATACAACACGCCTAGTCGCTATACAACACGCCTAGTCGCTATACAACACGCCCAGTCGCTAAACGACACGCCTAGTCGCTATACAACACGCCTAGTCGCTATACAACACGCCTAGTCGCTATACAACACGCCTAGTCGCTAAAAGACACGCCTAGTCGCTAAACGACACGCCTAGTCGCTAAACGACACGCCCAGTCGCTAAACGACACGCCTAGTCGCTATACAACACGCCTAGTCGCTATACAACACGCCTAGTCGCTAAAAGACACGCCTAGTCGCTATACAACACGGCTAGTCGCTAAACGACACGCCTAGTCGCTAAACGACACGCCCAGTCGCTAAACGACACGCCTAGTCGCTATACAACACGCCTAGTCGCTATACAACACGCCTAGTCGCTAAACCACACGCCTAGTCGCTATACAACACGCCTAGTCGCTAAACGACACGCCTAGTCGCTAAACGACACGCCCAGTCGCTAAACGACACGCCTAGTCGCTATACAACACGCCTAGTCGCTAAACGACACGCCTAGTAGCTATACGACATTACTAGTCGTTATAAGACACTCTTATTTACTATACGATACTCCTATACGCTAGACGACACTCCTAGTTGCTATACGACACATATAGACTCTAAACGAAACTCCTAGCCGCTATACGACATGTCTAGACGCTAGAAGACACTATTAGTCGCTATATGAATGGTCTAGTCGGTTCAGGACATGCCTAGTCGCTATAGGACACGCCTAAACGCTATACGACACGCCTAGACGCTAGAGGACTCTCCAAATTTCTATACGGCTCGCCTAGTGGCTCTGCGACTAGTCTACTCGTCGTACTACACGCCTAATCGCTTGGAGCCACGCCTAGTCGCTTAAAGTCACGCCTAGATGCTTTAAAGCACGCCTAGTTAGATGCTCGTATGCCTTATTATAGCTAAATACGTTAGACATAACTAGGCGTGTTTTGAAGGGCTTAGGCGTGGCTTGAAGTGATTAGGCGTCTCTTAAGGTAATGTAGGCGTGTGTTAAGGCGACTTGATATAGTTTTCGTGGTGTAATGACCATCATAGATGATATATTAATTTTAAATAAAAAGATACAAACTTAGAATTATATATTTATTGTTTTCTAATAAATATCAATAAAAATACAAAATGTAAATTAACCAATAGACTAATTGAACATATCTATCCAAAATAATTAGTCCCTAATATAGGTTTTTGATGGGGTATTACTAAAAATTCAATTTCGATTCCCAATTTCGGGGAAAGGCGCCAAAAAAAAAAAGATATTTAATTTCAAGATTGCTTAGGGATATTTGTTGTAATTCACTGCCGCTAGGAATACGTAAGTGTACGCGAACCGGTAAACGAAGGGTGCGAAAATCGTGGGGGCCACGGGGGGGGGGGGTGGACGAGTTCCGGTAGGTGTGGAGACAGGAAATTGACAACACTTTACTAGGGGGGGGGGGGGCGACGGTATCGACCATTTTACCAAATCAATCGACCAAATATGCGTTATTATAAATAATAAAAAAATTATTTAGGCACTTTAGGCTTTTTTATTAGTAGTTTATGTATGTTTTCTCAAGGTCATAGGGTTTATAGAGTAATTTAGGGTAGGTTTCGAGTAGATTTGACTGCATTGCGGGTTTTGAAAGGACGTAAATCCAAAACTGGCAAACACCTTACGTATTAGACGCGGGCATCGATTGTCTATGCGATATTTTGCGACATTTACGTATTGGCAAGCGTAGCGACTACATTAGGCGTAATTGAGACATAAAATCGACAATGTTTCAAATCGCGCAATGAGTGAGTGTGGTAGGTCTGTTCCCACGATTGGGCAGCGGAGTTCAGCGGCCCGTTGCGGTCTCAGTGTTCGCTGTATGTTTATGCAGAGTCTTCAGGGTCTTGTATACGTACGTACGTACACCCGTGATTAACCCACATTAGAATAGTGCGTGTTTGGTACATACAACCATTACGCGCTGTGTGTGTGTGTGTGTGCGTGTGTAATTAGGGGAAGGGAATAGTAGTTGCTTTGGGAATTATTACTGATTTTTTGGTTTATTGTTTCTGATTAATGGCGATAGGATGTTAGATATCGGGTGGTTAATTAATAAAAATGGTTTTTAATTATTGTTGCGCTAATAAAAATATTTAAGGGCATTTATCATAATTACTTACGTATTATTACGTAATCATTATGATAAGGAACTGGATGGAATAATTTGTTTTTAATTGTGTAAAATATTTTATTAAATGTTTATTTTTTGCAATTACATTTTGTTTTATTTTATTTATTATTTATTGACTTTGATTGATGCGTTGTCTATGGGTACGACTGATGTAAATGTGGTTTGGTGTGTTCCGGAGTGACCGGATGGTGAAGCTGTTGCCTTGGGGGGCCGGATGGGGTCCGGATGGGGTCCCGGAGGCGGTTGGAAGTTAAAGGCAATAAACGATGGAGTTGGCAGGCGGAGAATACTGGACCATTATTAGGATTACAAATTCGTTTGGCGAGTTGCTGGCTGCTGGCGTGAACTTATAGCTGAGTAAGCGGGGTAACTATTTCGCTGGTTGCGTTTGTTTTGTTAGATGGTGGATAGGTGGCGGGTGCGGGTGGGGGTGTGGGTGCTTTTGCAACTATCTTCACACCATAATTCAACTGATAAACGTTTCGAGAAAGCTATTGGTTGGCTTCGAGCAAAATTAGAACAATTTTTAACGGTCACTATGACTTCAAACGCATTAATTACTTATTGTTAATTATACATACATATAGACACATACATACATATATACATATCGACAAATACATACATAAAGGAAAACAAAAATACAGACACATACAGATACATAGAGCTACTTACAAACAAGCACAAATATTTTTACAGACATATGCAGTTACATACAGACATATGCAGATGCATACAGTAACATACAGACATATACAAGCACATACAGATTCATAAAGTCACTTACAGACACGCACAAACATATACAGATACATACAGACAGATACAGACACATACAAATACTTACAGTTGCATATAGACACATACAAACGTATATAGATACTTACAGAACTATATAGACACTTTTCGACGTACATACAGAAACATACAGATACTTACAATTGCATTTAGACACATACAGACGTATATAGCTACTTACAGAACTATATAGACACTTATAGACATACATACAGATACTTACAGTTTCATTCAGACACATATACACTTACAGAGCTAATTAGACCCTTACTGACGTACATACAGATACTTACAGTTGCATTCAGACACATATAGACATATACAGATACATACAGATATATATAGAAACATATAGATACTTACAGTTGCATTCAAACAAATACAGACAAATACAAAGACATAAAGACATTTACAGAACCATTCAATCACTTACAGATGTATACAAACACATACAGACACATACATACACATAAATCAACTTACAGAGCCATTCAAACACTTACAGACGCATACAAACACATACAGACACAAAGAGATACACTTACAGAGCCATTCAGACACTTACAGACATATACAAACACTTACAAACACATAGAGATACACTTACAGAGCCATTCAGACACTTACAAACATATACAAACCCATACAGACACATACAAATACATACAGACACATAGAGCTACTTACAGAGCCATTCAGACACTTACAGACATATACAAACACATACAGACACATAGAGATGCACTTACAGAACCATGCAGACACTTACAGACATATACAAACACATACAGACACATAGAGATACACTTACAGAGCCAATCAAACACTTACAGACATATACAAACACATACAGACACATAGAGACACTTACAGAGCCATTCAGACACTTACAGACATATACAAACACTTACAGACACATAGAGATACTTACAGAGCCATTCAGACACTTACAGACACTTACAGACACTTACAAACACATACAGACACATACAGACACATAGAGATACTTACAAAGCCATTCAAACACTTACAGACATACAGAAACACATATAAACACATAAAAACACATACAGAAACATTCAAACACTTACAGATTCGTACAGCCTTACTTACAAACACATACAAACACTTACAAACACATACAGACACTTACAGACATATAAACCTGTGTATCCACATATCTGTAACTAAATACATACATACATACAGCCATAAGCAGACATAATTAAACAAAAACAGACATACAAACTTACAGACCATACAAACTTACAGACTTACAAACAAACAGACATAAATAGCCATAAACAGACATAAAGAAATCTAAATCGACTTAAACAGACAAACATACAGACATAAAGAGCCTTAAACAGACCCACACACATACAGAACGTAAATGCAGCAAATAGAAAAGCGGCATGGCCGCAAAACATCGCGGAATAAGACCGTGAAATCTATATCATCTGTTTAATAATTGAGTGGTGCTCTCAACTTCAGTAAAAAACGCGAAGCCGAAAACGAAACGGCGTTATTTTATGCTGCGTGAACGCAAAATATCGAATTTCCGACCGACATCGGATAAACGAGAGTTCATCGTCAGCTACACATCAAATATTATACGAGCGCACACAGATTAGACATTTATCGGCTAGATCCATTAGTTACAGACATCTGTATCTTTTACTCGCGTTACACAAATCATGCACTATATGACCTTCAACATAAATACAATCTGTAGGTCGCTACAGGTGTACAGACAATCTCTACAGAGAATGCAGAATTTTTAAAAAAATATATATTGTCATTTTTTTGCATATTTTCATTTATTTCTCAACTAAATAAACATTTAATCCACTAAAAACGCCTAATTATTTATTTTAATTAATTAGAGACAATTAATCGCTTAACGTCCGTTAATTTCCCGCAAATACGTCTCTTATTGTTTGTTTTATTTCATTTAATAACAAATAAATAAACATTTTCGTTGTTTTAGTGCGTTTTTTGCGTAAAATATTCGGTTTAAAATTGAACCGAAACCGGATATCGTCCCATTACGAGATTAACTATTCGGTTTAGTCGCTTAACGTCGTTAATTTCCCGCAATTACGATCTTATATTAATATTATTTTTGTTTTATTTCATTTAATAACAAATTAACATTTCGGCTGTTTTATTGCATTTTTATTACGTAAAATATTGTATTTAAAACCGGAAGTTGTCCCTTTAAGAGCTTAACTATTCGGTTTAGTCGCTTAACGTCGTTAATTTCCCGCAATTACGAACTTATATTAATATGATTTTTGTTTTATTTCATTTAATAACAAATTAACATTTCGGCTGTTTTATTGCATTTTATTACGTAAAATATTGTATTTAAAACCGGAAGTTGTCTCTTTAAGAGCTTAACTATTCGGTTTAGTCGCTTAACGTCGTTAATTTCCCGCAATTACGAACTTATATTAATATGATTTTTGTTTTATTTCATTTAATAACAAATTAACATTTTGGCTGTTTTATTGCATTTTATTACGTAAAATATTGTATTTAAAACCGGAAGTTGTCCCTTTAAGAGCTTAACTATTCGGTTTGTTCGTTTAACGTCGTTAATTTCCCGCAATTACGAACTTATATTAATATGATTTTTGTTTTAGTTCATTTAATAACAAATTAACATTTTGGCTGTTTTATTGCATTTTATTACGTAAAATATTGTATTTAAAACGGGAAGTTGTCCCTTTAAGAGCTTAACTATTCGGTTTAGTCGCTTAACGTCGTTAATTTCCCGCAATTACGATCTTATATTAGTATTATTTTTGTTTTATTTCATTTAATAACAAATTAACATTTCGGCTGTTTTATTGCATTTTATTACGTAAAATATTGTATTTAAAACCGGAAGTTGTCCCTTTAAGAGCTTAACTATTCGGTTTAGTCGCTTAACGTCGTTAATTTCCCGCAATTACGATCTTATATTAATATTAATTTTGTTTTATTTCATTTAATAACAAATAAATAAACATTTTTAGTTGTTTTATTGCTTTTTAGTGCGTTTTTTGCGTAAAATATTCTGTTTTAAATTGAACCGAAACCGGAAATCGTCCCATTACGAGATTAACCATTCGGTTTATTCGTTAAACGTCAATTACGATCTTATATTAATATTATTTACGATTTATTTCATTTAATAATAAATAAATAAACATTTAAGTTGTTTTATTGCATTTTAGTGCGTTTTTTGCGTAAAATATTCGGTTTAAAATTGAACCGAAACCGGAAGTTGTCCCATTACGAGATTAACTATTCGGTTTAGTCGCTTAACGTCCTTAATTCCCGCAATTACGATCTTATTAATATTATTTTCGTTTTATTTCATTTAATAACAAATAAATAAACATTTTTGGTTATTTTATTGCATTTTATTGTGTTTTAGTACATAAAATATCGTATTTAAAATTGAACCGAAACCGGAAGTGACTGTTGACGCGAAACATCAACACTTAAGTCTAATCGTGTAATAAACACTTTGAATGTTTATTAAACCTAAATGATGTTTTTCTGTGAATATAAATAAATAAAAAAAATAAAGTACATAAAAAAAAAATTGTTTAATAATTGTATAAAATTCGTAATAGTTCATATGCGCCGTATGCCACCCCCAACATTCACAATAAATGTTTAGCAATGCAGCGTTGACCTACACAGGTATATAATTCAGTTCGGTGAACTTTAACGCTCATCTCTCATCACTCATCCACTATTTAGAGTTCTCGCTCTCTCACACAATGTAATATTGCTTCGGTGGAAAGGCCGTGAACTCTGCTCTGCCTTTCTTACCCCCTCCCCCGCCCCCTCACCGCCCCTGTAGAGGTAATAAGACAGAAAAACCGCGAACCGTATCGTGTATTATGTTCGTTACGAATTATTTCTGTAACTATACGCTATAGGATCTGCGTATAGATTTTCAGATTTCTTTAAAACACTCCCATAAATTATATAATTAAAGATGAATTTTTTATTAGTTATAGTTTTATAAGAAATCTATAAGGAACTTTTAATAAATTTTTTTCAAATTATATTTATATTAAAAAAGCTGTTTTTTATAACTAAACGTTACAGATTATCCGTACCGACTTTTATATTTCTTCACTACTACCTCGTTAATCATTTCCCTAACTATAAGCTCTATAAGTCTTATAGTTTTATAGAAAATTCATAAAGAAGTCAAAATTTTGAATTAAAATTTAAACAAAAATGCCGTTTTTTATAACTAAACGTTACAGTTTATCCAAGCTGATTTACAGATTTTTTCACTACTACCTCGTTAATCATTTCCCTAACTATAAGCTCTATAAGTCTTATAGTTTTATAGAAAATTCATAAAGAAGCCAAAATTCTGAATTAAATTTAAACAAAAAAGCCTTTTTTTGCAACTAAACGTTACAGATTCTCTGTAAAGATTTTCAGATGTCTTTAACACTACCTCGTTAATCATTTCCTTAACTATAAGCTCTAAAAGTCTTATAGATTTATAGGAAATCCATAAGAAAGCTAAACCATCCATAAGAAACTAAACCCTACAGATTTTCTGTACAGATTCACAGATTTGTTCAAAATCGCACCAGGAATCATAGTCCTTACTATAAGTCCTATATCTCTTATAGTTTTATAGAAAACCCATAAAGAAGCCAAAACTCTGAACTAAATTTAAACAAAAAAGCCTTTTTCTATAACTAAACAGTAGTAAATGGGGGAACAATCCCGCCGGAGTGAAAGTTCCCCCTGGCGTCAAAAGAGAAAGTATGATTTCAATAAATGACGTCACTATGGAATTTCCCAATTTAATTGGAGGTCGTTTTTAGAAAGTATAGGGTGAAGGTCTGTTCGAAAGAATGTATGATTCATGACGTCACTATATTATTTTCCGAATTAAATAAATATTGTAACTTAAGTAATGTTCATCTATTTATTTATGACAATATTTATATTGTATGAAAAGACTGCAAAAATACAAATCGAATATAATTATAGAAACAGGTATATTACCTGTATACAAATGTATATATATTCTGTATTGAAGTTAAAAAGGATTAAAGGTGATTATAATTAGCTAATCTCAGATACAGTAGCAATGCACTTGTATACTTGTATTTATTTCCTATATTATTATTATTTCGGATCAACTTGTATTAGGTTGTAAAATTGGTTCCAATATTTAAAACTTTGCATATATTTAATGTAAATAAATATCTATATTTCCATGACGTCAGAACTTACTGATATTGGGGGAAGTTCTATATAAAAGACGTTATTTATATAAAATATATCAGAGTGACAATATCATTATACTGCAGCTATATCCATCAATACACAACAAAGTAAGTAAATATTATTATTATTATTTAAATATATAAATAAGTATCACTGAACATAACTTCGATCTTACAAGTGTGCCACAACTAATGTTATTATTATTATTATTATTTAATAACATATTTTAAACTACGAGTTTCAATTTACAACCTGTTGATTTTATTGTGTTTGTCTATTATAAATGGCAATTAAAAAAAATATGGAATACATGCATCTAAATCAATTGTTTACTTATTTTAGAAATGGAAAATGCCAATCTAGCTGGAAGCCTAGAAGATTTTAAACCAATTAAAAAAATCACTGAATTAGGTTTAAATATTAAACATGAGATATACAACGTTAAAGCCGTATCTACAAAGTTCGGAAGGAAAATTGTGGTGGAGACGGATGATGCAGTCGTTTTCTTACCACGCCGCTATTCAAAACTTACAGATGAGGAGATAGAACAGTGGGATATTCGAATAAAAAGTGACAAAATGGCTATTATTCATACTGGAACAAAACCATGTGGTAGCGCGAAGGACGCTTTACTAATAGAATTTGTAAATTTATGAAATAAAGCAATTTCGTGCTTAAATTAAATTACTATATTTGTTATTAATAAAACCCACTATCCTATACATGTTTATGGTTCCTTATTTAGTTATAATAAGCAATATGTCTAAATTATTCAAGAATTTTATTTTATTATATTAAACAAACGTACCTCTGGCAAATGACTTTATAATGGTAACCTGTACTTGGAACGTCTATTATTGTAATATTGAAGATCGGCTCAAATTAGAAAGTTCACCCTAAACTAAACTGCTAATGTACTTTTGCAAAATAGCTTAAGAACAGATTTCTCTTTATTATCGTATTTAAAATCACCATATAGGTCCTTTAAATACTAAAATTTTTATTCAAAATGGTTAGTTTGTTTCGTGTATTCACTACGCTCTCAACACTTTACCAAAATGAATTGCAACAGTGAGATCGACAATTTGAAATCTATTTTAAGTTTGTGTGCAAATATTGACAATAATAGTAATGAGGATGAAGACCAAAGTGAGGCAAATGAAAATTTAAATGGTTTTTTCAAAATTTGCGAGGAAATATTATCAACTATTGATATTCCTAAGTTACCCGTTGAACCTGTAATTGCGTCAAATAGTGTTCAACCTGAAATGGTATCCAGCATCGAAAACGCCGCATTAAACCAGGTAACACCTAGAGTTTTACACAATATTCAACACGGGAATGGTCGACCGCGTTTTAATATTATTTCTGATATTGAAAAATTTGTAAAACGAATCAATATTGACGGGCGTCTTATCACGTTCCAAATGGTCGATCCTCCCGGAGATATCAACCCTGTTTCATGGTTCAAAACTAGTATGGGATCCCTAGTGGAGTACATAATTGACTCCATCCCAGCACCCGATTTTGTAGGGTTGACTCTGCATACACCATGCCTAACAGGCGGACCAGGATGGATAAGTTTCAGACGTGTCGATCAGCTACACATTGATGTAGTATGGGACATGATTAGCCGTATATTGCAAAGTAATGCGAACATTTTTGCAGACGGTGTATTTAGTATAGAAATGACACGCGTTTCCATGCCTGTAGGCCTTGGAGGTCTAAAGGGTCATGGGTTTACATACGCCGAACTATGCCGTCGTAAACACGGTATTGTGCAGATAAACAATATCGATAATAACTGTTTAGCACGAGCTTTGATTGTAGCAGAAGCCTGGGTTAATAAAGTGACAAATTTTAAAGAAATCGCAACAGACATTAACGGAATACAGGGCATGAAAGCCCGTGACTTAATTATAAAAGCTAGTGTGAACATTCCGGAAACGGGTGCCGGTATTTTTGAAATTGAACAATTTCAACGTTATTTCACCGGCTATAACATAGTAGTGTATGCATTTGGTGGTCGCGGTACAGTCATGTTTGAAGGTAAACGAGAGAGTAATTTACCCCGTTTGAACATCCTTCACAGTGACACGCATTTTTCAACGGTAAAAAGTTTGACGTCAACTTTCTCGTCAAGTTATTTTTGTGAGCCATGTCACAAACCATACAACCAAATAGGTAACCATCGTTGTAGTAATACATGTCCTCACTGTCACCGTGTTCCATCATGTAGTGTTAATGCGCCGAAAATACACTGTGATCAGTGTAATAGAAAATTTGCAGGTCAAACTTGTTATGATCGTCATAAAAGTTCAGCCTGCAAAAAGTTTCATTCTTGTAAAAAGTGTCTGAAAACATACATGAATGCCGATAAGAGGATACACACGTGTGGTGAAGTATATTGTGGTTTATGTCAATCGTATAAAGTCGCGGGGCACAAGTGTTATATTAAAAAAGACAATACAACATTAGACAATAAACAAAAACTTTTTATTTATTATGACTTTGAAACTCGTCAAGAGAAAATAATCGGTAAAGACGTTGAACATGAGGTGAACTTGTGTGTGGTTCAACAAACGTGCAATGCCTGTGCTGATTCAAGTGACTTAAGTGTATTGTGTAATATGTGTGGTATTAGGCAACATATTTTCAAAATGAACGCTTTATCGTCATTTGTAGATTACGTCCTTCTTCCACGCAAATCATTTTCATCCATCACATGTATCGCTCACAACGCAAAAAGCTTCGATGCGCAATTTATATTAAAATATCTGACGGATACGTTGAATATGTCTCCCAATTTGATTTTAAACGGCAGTAAAATTCTACTCATGGAATTGAATAATAGTAAGATACGTTTTATAGATTCAATCAACTTTCTGCCTATGTCATTATCGTCATTACCCAAAGCTCTTGATTTACCATCTTCGACCAAAAAAGGTTACTTTCCACATTTTTTTAATACCATAGATAACCAAGCTTATGTAGGTCCTTTACCGGCGGTTAGTTTTTACGGAGCAGATGCAATGAGCAAGGATGCTCGTGAATTATTTTTAACTTGGCATTCAAAGCAAACTTCTTCAAAGTATGTCTTTAGAATGGAAAAGGAAATAGTTGAGTACTGCATTTCCGATGTAAACATTCTTCGACAAGCTTGCGACAAATTTAGAAAAATATTTATCGCAGATTGTAAAGTTTGTCCATTCTCCGAAGCTGTGACAATTGCCTCAGCATGTAATCGGGTATTTCGGCGCATTTATCTTAGACCCAACACAATAGGTATAATTCCACGCAGGGGGTACAGGCTCGCGGATAATCAGTCCAAAATAGCAATGCAGTGGTTAATCAGTGAGGAAATGAGGAGGGGCATTAGAATAGATCATGCGGGGCATGGTCGTGAAATAATTTTATTAGCTAATTTAAAAGTTGATGGATATTATGCCCAAGAAAAATTAGTTTTTGAATTTATGGGGTGTTTCTGGCACGGTTGCGTCATGTGTTACAGAACAAACCGACATAAAAGCTTGTATAATAACACAAAAGAAAGTTTAGATTCGCGTTTTCAGAGATCAACAGAAAAGGTAGCTAAGCTGCGTAGCCTGGGTTACACTGTTGTTGTGATTTGGGAATGCGAATTTAAACGACAGTTAAAGATCGATAAAGACCATGCAAAAGCTTTAGAAAATCACTATTTGTTAAATTATTTACCCCTGAGTCCCCGTGATGCATTTTTTGGAGGACGTACGGGGAATGTGTCGTTGTACAACCAGGCGGTCAATAATGAAACAATCAAATATGTTGATGTTTGTTCATTATATCCATTTGTGTGTAAATATGGCAAATATCCTGTGGGTCATCCAAAAGTGCTTGTAGGTGAGGAATGCCGAGAAGTGTTGGGTCGAAATAACGATATTGATAAAGTGGAAGGCCTTATCAAATGTAAAGTCTTACCACCCAGTAATCTATTCCACCCTGTTTTGCCTCGTAGGGTACATGGAAAGCTTATGTTTGCGTTGTGTCGAACATGTTGCGATGAACTGGAGCAAAATGAATGTACACATAGTAGTGCGGAAAGACAGTTTGTTGGAACATGGGTGGCTGACGAGGTACGTCGCGCTGTTCTGCTGGGGTACAAAGTGATCGAGGTACTCGAGATCTGGCAGTATGAAGTAACACAATTCGATAAACAGAATAATTCTGGCGGATTATTTGTCGAGTTTATTGATTACTTTCTGAAAATGAAGCAGGAGGCCTCGGGATATCCGGTAGAGTGCATCGATGATGCCTCAAAAGATGCGTATATTTCAGAGTATCATCGCGAAGAAGGTATTTTGCTGAATCGCGATAGCATTGAAAAAAATGCCGGAAAAAGATCTCAAGCGAAACTGATGCTCAACTCATTCTGGGGTAAGAAATACTGATAATATGAATGTCATATTATTATTTATAGTTAAGGCTAAACATTTCTAATCTATTTATTGTTTCTCAGGTAAATTTGCACAGGCTGAGAACAAGGTCCAGACTTCAATCATCGGAAGCAGTGAAGAACTATATGAGTTACTGGCTAATCCCTCATTGACGGTGAACCAGATTATCCCCGCTGGTGAAAAGATGTTGTATGTTAGCTGGGAACATCAGGTAGAGGCAGCAGATCAGTTACGTACTGTAAACGTAGTAATTGCAGCCTATACCACAGCACAAGCTCGTCTTTGTCTACACGAATATTTATATAAGCTGGACCGAAGAGTTCTGTATTATGATACAGACTCTATTATATATAAACACCTACCTGGGCAGTACGAGCCTCGTGTAGGAAATTTTCTGGGAAACCTCACTGACGAGCTCTCATGCTACGGTCCAGGGAGCTACATAAAAGAATTCGTGTGTGGAGGGCCGAAGAATTACGCGTACAATGTGTTTAGCACAAATACAAACACTATAGTGCAAATTTGTAAAGTCAAAGGATTTACCTTAAATTACAAAAATTCTAAGGTAGTGAATTTTGAGTGCTTAAAACGCATGATATTGAACAATGACCGTGATACCACCGTTCCCCTGCCCGTGTTATACTCGAAAGAGATTCGAACAACCGAAAACCATACAGTAGTTACCCGCGAAACTAAGAAAACATTTAATGTGAAATTCATGAAACGACGAATAGTGGAGAATTATGATTCGGTGCCGTACGGTTTTAAGAGACAGAGAATAGAATAAGTTAGATTATTTTTACAAGCCATTGTTAACTATTATTATTGTTTCTTATTATTATTAATTTATTATCTTATTTGATTATGTTATTAGTTAGATAAATATATGTGTGTATGTGTCAGCGTGTCAGCGTGTATGCGTGTGTGCGTGTGTGCGTGTGTGCGTGTGTGCGTGTGTGCGTGTGTGCGTGTGTGCGTGTGTGCGTGTGTGCGTGTGTGCGTGTGTGCGTGTGTGCGTGTGTGCGTGATTGCATGATTGCATGATTGCCTGAATGCATGATTGCATGATTGCATTATTGCATTATTGCATTATTGCATTATTGCATTATTGCATAATCTATGGGTGCGTGTTTACTTAACTACTCATTTTTAATTTTTAATATATATATATATATATATAAATATATATATATATATATAGTTAGCATTGAGTGAAATATCTCTCTGCCCTTTTCCTTGGTGAAATAGATTTTGTGTAAGGAAAAAAACCGATAAATTTTTATGATGACTACCCTTTGTGAATATATCCACTACTTGACCATTACTTTCTCTCATTAAATCATCGATGATAATTAGCTCAGGATTTTTTCCATCAAACGTTTCCATATCAGGTAAACCCTGCTGAAAATTTACATCTGGAATACGGTCATATAGCGTTTGCCACGTACCGTAGAACCACGTTACTCGAGAAAAAACAGTATCACACATTTCTTGCATCTCTTCAAGAAATTTCACAACAAAATAAGACTTTCCGCATCCGGAGGGTCCTGCGACAATTGTTGAAAAAGGATGTTGAAATTTAGGAAACATAATAACAGAACAATAACAACAGCAATTGAACAATAAGATATATATTTATTGGAGCTCTTTATATAGCTCTCATTATTGCTCTCTCTCTCTCTCTCTCTCTCTCTCTCTTTAATATTCATATATATATATATATATATATATATATATATATATATATATATATATATATTTATATATATATATATATATATTAAAAATTAAAAATGAGTAGTTAAGTAAACACGCACCCATAGATTATGCAATAATGCAATAATGCAATAATGCAATAATGCAATAATGCAATCATGCAATCATGCATTCAGGCAATCATGCAATCATGCAATCACGCACACACGCACACACGCACACACGCACACACGCACACACGCACACACGCACACACGCACACACGCACACACGCACACACGCACACACGCACACACGCACACACGCATACACGCTGACACGCTGACACATACACACATATATTTATCTAACTAATAACATAATCAAATAAGATAATAAATTAATAATAATAAGAAACAATAATAATAGTTAACAATGGCTTGTAAAAATAATCTAACTTATTCTATTCTCTGTCTCTTAAAACCGTACGGCACCGAATCATAATTCTCCACTATTCGTCGTTTCATGAATTTCACATTAAATGTTTTCTTAGTTTCGCGGGTAACTACTGTATGGTTTTCGGTTGTTCGAATCTCTTTCGAGTATAACACGGGCAGGGGAACGGTGGTATCACGGTCATTGTTCAATATCATGCGTTTTAAGCACTCAAAATTCACTACCTTAGAATTTTTGTAATTTAAGGTAAATCCTTTGACTTTACAAATTTGCACTATAGTGTTTGTATTTGTGCTAAACACATTGTACGCGTAATTCTTCGGCCCTCCACACACGAATTCTTTTATGTAGCTCCCTGGACCGTAGCATGAGAGCTCGTCAGTGAGGTTTCCCAGAAAATTTCCTACACGAGGCTCGTACTGCCCAGGTAGGTGTTTATATATAATAGAGTCTGTATCATAATACAGAACTCTTCGGTCCAGCTTATATAAATATTCGTGTAGACAAAGACGAGCTTGTGCTGTGGTATAGGCTGCAATTACTACGTTTACAGTACGTAACTGATCTGCTGCCTCTACCTGATGTTCCCAGCTAACATACAACATCTTTTCACCAGCGGGGATAATCTGGTTCACCGTCAATGAGGGATTAGCCAGTAACTCATATAGTTCTTCACTGCTTCCGATGATTGAAGTCTGGACCTTGTTCTCAGCCTGTGCAAATTTACCTGAGAAACAATAAATAGATTAGAAATGTTTAGCCTTAACTATAAATAATAATATGACATTCATATTATCAGTATTTCTTACCCCAGAATGAGTTGAGCATCAGTTTCGCTTGAGATCTTTTTCCGGCATTTTTTTCAATGCTATCGCGATTCAGCAAAATACCTTCTTCGCGATGATACTCTGAAATATACGCATCTTTTGAGGCATCATCGATGCACTCTACCGGATATCCCGAGGCCTCCTGCTTCATTTTCAGAAAGTAATCAATAAACTCGACAAATAATCCGCCAGAATTATTCTGTTTATCGAATTGTGTTACTTCATACTGCCAGATCTCGAGTACCTCGATCACTTTGTACCCCAGCAGAACAGCGCGACGTACCTCGTCAGCCACCCATGTTCCAACAAACTGTCTTTCCGCACTACTATGTGTACATTCATTTTGCTCCAGTTCATCGCAACATGTTCGACACAACGCAAACATAAGCTTTCCATGTACCCTACGAGGCAAAACAGGGTGGAATAGATTACTGGGTGGTAAGACTTTACATTTGATAAGGCCTTCCACTTTATCAATATCGTTATTTCGACCCAACACTTCTCGGCATTCCTCACCTACAAGCACTTTTGGATGACCCACAGGATATTTGCCATATTTACACACAAATGGATATAATGAACAAACATCAACATATTTGATTGTTTCATTATTGACCGCCTGGTTGTACAACGACACATTCCCCGTACGTCCTCCAAAAAATGCATCACGGGGACTCAGGGGTAAATAATTTAACAAATAGTGATTTTCTAAAGCTTTTGCATGGTCTTTATCGATCTTTAACTGTCGTTTAAATTCGCATTCCCAAATCACAACAACAGTGTAACCCAGGCTACGCAGCTTAGCTACCTTTTCTGTTGATCTCTGAAAACGCGAATCTAAACTTTCTTTTGTGTTATTATACAAGCTTTTATGTCGGTTTGTTCTGTAACACATGACGCAACCGTGCCAGAAACACCCCATAAATTCAAAAACTAATTTTTCTTGGGCATAATATCCATCAACTTTTAAATTAGCTAATAAAATTATTTCACGACCATGCCCCGCATGATCTATTCTAATGCCCCTCCTCATTTCCTCACTGATTAACCACTGCATTGCTATTTTGGACTGATTATCCGCGAGCCTGTACCCCCTGCGTGGAATTATACCTATTGTGTTGGGTCTAAGATAAATGCGCCGAAATACCCGATTACATGCTGAGGCAATTGTCACAGCTTCGGAGAATGGACAAACTTTACAATCTGCGATAAATATTTTTCTAAATTTGTCGCAAGCTTGTCGAAGAATGTTTACATCGGAAATGCAGTACTCAACTATTTCCTTTTCCATTCTAAAGACATACTTTGAAGAAGTTTGCTTTGAATGCCAAGTTAAAAATAATTCACGAGCATCCTTGCTCATTGCATCTGCTCCGTAAAAACTAACCGCCGGTAAAGGACCTACATAAGCTTGGTTATCTATGGTATTAAAAAAATGTGGAAAGTAACCTTTTTTGGTCGAAGATGGTAAATCAAGAGCTTTGGGTAATGACGATAATGACATAGGCAGAAAGTTGATTGAATCTATAAAACGTATCTTACTATTATTCAATTCCATGAGTAGAATTTTACTGCCGTTTAAAATCAAATTGGGAGACATATTCAACGTATCCGTCAGATATTTTAATATAAATTGCGCATCGAAGCTTTTTGCGTTGTGAGCGATACATGTGATGGATGAAAATGATTTGCGTGGAAGAAGGACGTAATCTACAAATGACGATAAAGCGTTCATTTTGAAAATATGTTGCCTAATACCACACATATTACACAATACACTTAAGTCACTTGAATCAGCACAGGCATTGCACGTTTGTTGAACCACACACAAGTTCACCTCATGTTCAACGTCTTTACCGATTATTTTCTCTTGACGAGTTTCAAAGTCATAATAAATAAAAAGTTTTTGTTTATTGTCTAATGTTGTATTGTCTTTTTTAATATAACACTTGTGCCCCGCGACTTTATACGATTGACATAAACCACAATATACTTCACCACACGTGTGTATCCTCTTATCGGCATTCATGTATGTTTTCAGACACTTTTTACAAGAATGAAACTTTTTGCAGGCTGAACTTTTATGACGATCATAACAAGTTTGACCTGCAAATTTTCTATTACACTGATCACAGTGTATTTTCGGCGCATTAACACTACATGATGGAACACGGTGACAGTGAGGACATGTATTACTACAACGATGGTTACCTATTTGGTTGTATGGTTTGTGACATGGCTCACAAAAATAACTTGACGAGAAAGTTGACGTCAAACTTTTTACCGTTGAAAAATGCGTGTCACTGTGAAGGATGTTCAAACGGGGTAAATTACTCTCTCGTTTACCTTCAAACATGACTGTACCGCGACCACCAAATGCATACACTACTATGTTATAGCCGGTGAAATAACGTTGAAATTGTTCAATTTCAAAAATACCGGCACCCGTTTCCGGAATGTTCACACTAGCTTTTATAATTAAGTCACGGGCTTTCATGCCCTGTATTCCGTTAATGTCTGTTGCGATTTCTTTAAAATTTGTCACTTTATTAACCCAGGCTTCTGCTACAATCAAAGCTCGTGCTAAACAGTTATTATCGATATTGTTTATCTGCACAATACCGTGTTTACGACGGCATAGTTCGGCGTATGTAAACCCATGACCCTTTAGACCTCCAAGGCCTACAGGCATGGAAACGCGTGTCATTTCTATACTAAATACACCGTCTGCAAAAATGTTCGCATTACTTTGCAATATACGGCTAATCATGTCCCATACTACATCAATGTGTAGCTGATCGACACGTCTGAAACTTATCCATCCTGGTCCGCCTGTTAGGCATGGTGTATGCAGAGTCAACCCTACAAAATCGGGTGCTGGGATGGAGTCAATTATGTACTCCACTAGGGATCCCATACTAGTTTTGAACCATGAAACAGGGTTGATATCTCCGGGAGGATCGACCATTTGGAACGTGATAAGACGCCCGTCAATATTGATTCGTTTTACAAATTTTTCAATATCAGAAATAATATTAAAACGCGGTCGACCATTCCCGTGTTGAATATTGTGTAAAACTCTAGGTGTTACCTGGTTTAATGCGGCGTTTTCGATGCTGGATACCATTTCAGGTTGAACACTATTTGACGCAATTACAGGTTCAACGGGTAACTTAGGAATATCAATAGTTGATAATATTTCCTCGCAAATTTTGAAAAAACCATTTAAATTTTCATTTGCCTCACTTTGGTCTTCATCCTCATTACTATTATTGTCAATATTTGCACACAAACTTAAAATAGATTTCAAATTGTCGATCTCACTGTTGCAATTCATTTTGGTAAAGTGTTGAGAGCGTAGTGAATACACGAAACAAACTAACCATTTTGAATAAAAATTTTAGTATTTAAAGGACCTATATGGTGATTTTAAATACGATAATAAAGAGAAATCTGTTCTTAAGCTATTTTGCAAAAGTACATTAGCAGTTTAGTTTAGGGTGAACTTTCTAATTTGAGCCGATCTTCAATATTACAATAATAGACGTTCCAAGTACAGGTTACCATTATAAAGTCATTTGCCAGAGGTACGTTTGTTTAATATAATAAAATAAAATTCTTGAATAATTTAGACATATTGCTTATTATAACTAAATAAGGAACCATAAACATGTATAGGATAGTGGGTTTTATTAATAACAAATATAGTAATTTAATTTAAGCACGAAATTGCTTTATTTCATAAATTTACAAATTCTATTAGTAAAGCGTCCTTCGCGCTACCACATGGTTTTGTTCCAGTATGAATAATAGCCATTTTGTCACTTTTTATTCGAATATCCCACTGTTCTATCTCCTCATCTGTAAGTTTTGAATAGCGGCGTGGTAAGAAAACGACTGCATCATCCGTCTCCACCACAATTTTCCTTCCGAACTTTGTAGATACGGCTTTAACGTTGTATATCTCATGTTTAATATTTAAACCTAATTCAGTGATTTTTTTAATTGGTTTAAAATCTTCTAGGCTTCCAGCTAGATTGGCATTTTCCATTTCTAAAATAAGTAAACAATTGATTTAGATGCATGTATTCCATATTTTTTTTAATTGCCATTTATAATAGACAAACACAATAAAATCAACAGGTTGTAAATTGAAACTCGTAGTTTAAAATATGTTATTAAATAATAATAATAATAATAACATTAGTTGTGGCACACTTGTAAGATCGAAGTTATGTTCAGTGATACTTATTTATATATTTAAATAATAATAATAATATTTACTTACTTTGTTGTGTATTGATGGATATAGCTGCAGTATAATGATATTGTCACTCTGATATATTTTATATAAATAACGTCTTTTATATAGAACTTCCCCCAATATCAGTAAGTTCTGACGTCATGGAAATATAGATATTTATTTACATTAAATATATGCAAAGTTTTAAATATTGGAACCAATTTTACAACCTAATACAAGTTGATCCGAAATAATAATAATATAGGAAATAAATACAAGTATACAAGTGCATTGCTACTGTATCTGAGATTAGCTAATTATAATCACCTTTAATCCTTTTTAACTTCAATACAGAATATATATACATTTGTATACAGGTAATATACCTGTTTCTATAATTATATTCGATTTGTATTTTTGCAGTCTTTTCATACAATATAAATATTGTCATAAATAAATAGATGAACATTACTTAAGTTACAATATTTATTTAATTCGGAAAATAATATAGTGACGTCATGAATCATACATTCTTTCGAACAGACCTTCACCCTATACTTTCTAAAAACGACCTCCAATTAAATTGGGAAATTCCATAGTGACGTCATTTATTGAAATCATACTTTCTCTTTTGACGCCAGGGGGAACTTTCACTCCGGCGGGATTGTTCCCCCATTTACTACTCTAAACGTTACAGATTATCCATACAAATTTACAGATTTGTTCACCACTACCTCGTTAATCATTTCCCTAACTATAAACTCTATAAGTCTTATAGATTTATAGGAAATCCATAAGGAAGCTATATATACATAAAAAAAATAAACCTTACAGATTTTCCGTATAGATTTACAAATTTGTCCAAAATCGTACCAAGAATCATATTCCCAACTATAAGTCCTATATCCCTTACAGTTTTACAGAAAACCCATACAAAAGTCAAAATTCTGAAATAAATTTAAACAAAAAAGCCTTTTTCTATAACTAAACGTTACAGATTATCCTTACAAATTTACGGATTTGTTCACCACTACCTCGTTAATCATTTCCCTAACTATAAACTCTATAAGTCTTATAGATTTATAGGAAATCCATAAAGAAGCTATATGTTCATAAAAAAAACTAAACCTTACAGATTTACCGTACAGATTTACAAATTTGTTCAAAATCGCACCCCTTAACTATAAGCCCTATATCTCTTATAGATTTATAGAAAATCTATAAAGAAGCCCAAAATATTAAATTAAAATAAAACAAATTCTCGTATAGACTTTTTATTCATATCTAAATTACAAGTCTATAAGTTATGGTTTTATAGAAAACCTATAAGGAATCTATACGTTTTAATTTATATGTAATAAATTCTTACAGATTCTTATAGATGAACTATAAAACTGTAATGTAATAAGGTGTTTATGGTTTGAAATAAAACAGTATAATAGATAAAGTAATTAAGTGTAAAATATGTAAAGAAATAATAGATATATATTTTTTTAAAATATTTGTCATCAAATGCATCATTAGTGAAAGTGTCAGTCGTCATGGGAGCCATAATTAAACAATCTGTAGCGAGAGACCATTGTTTTCCTATAAGTGGTATTTTTAGATTCTTTCGCAAAACAAAAGCTATTTATACGCACGATGTGTCTTTATTAGAATACATGACATTTCGGATTGACTCACTCGGATTGTCAATACGATAATTATAATAAATTAACACGTTCGTTGCCGGTTTGGAATCCTGCGAATGCCGAACCAATATACGTTGTTGCTCGGTTTTTTTTTTTTTTTTTGTAAATTGTAATACTAGGTTTTAAGGACTCTTCAAATATATAGACTTTATTTAATTGCTCGGAGTCTGATTTTTTTTTATTGTTGTTTATTTTTTTATAATTGTTTATTCGAAAGTATCGATTTAAAAGCGGATTGAAATTTCTAAACCGCAACAAAAAACCGCAACGCGATGTCGTAACAATAAATGTATTTAGAAACAACGATTTGTTGTCGCTCGTTACTCTCATCGGAAAACTTATCAACATTTATTAATAATTAGATTACGTATCTATATTTTTACAGACATACATACATACAGACATACAAACACATAGATATACCAAGATAAAGGTATACAGACAAATATATAATCTAACGTAATTACATACAGACAGACATACATGCTTACAGACAGACAGATATATAGACATATAGGCATAAATACATACAGACCTATAGACTATAGCCATACATACTAACACACATACATACAGATACATACAGACATATACAGACACAAACAAACATAAGCAGATATACATACAGACAGAAACAGACATCAATAGACATAATCAGATACAAACAGACATATACAAACATACATACAGACAGAAACAGATACAAACAGACAGAGACAGACATAAACAGACATAAACATACATAAAGAAACAGAAACAGGCATAAACATAAACAGACAGAAACGTACATTAATCCACATAAACAGGCATAATCAGACACAAACAGACATATACAGACATACACACTGGCAGAAACAGACATAAACATACATAAACAGACAGAAACAGACATATACAAACATAAACAAGCATAAACAGACATAAACAGACAGTAGCAGACATAAACAGACAGTAACAGACAGTAACAGACATTAACA
Organism: Nebria salina; assembly: GCA_944039245.1. Lineage (NCBI taxonomy): Eukaryota > Metazoa > Arthropoda > Insecta > Coleoptera > Carabidae > Nebria > Nebria salina. Next base: position 1,193,472 of record OX063282.1, read on the forward strand.
GACATTAACAGACATAATCAGACATGTCAAAACATACACACAAACAGAAACAGACATAAACAGACACAAACAGCCATACACATATATAAACAGACAGTGACAGACAGTAACAGACAAAAATAGGCACAAACAGGCAGAAATATCCATAAATAGACATAAACAGACATAAACATACATAAACATACATAAACAGATATTAACAGACTTAAACAGACACACAGCCATAAACAGATATAAACAGACATAAATAGACATAAACAGACATTTGCAGACATAAACAGACATACATACAGTCAGAAGCAGACACTTACAGACTTAAACAGTCATAAATACAAACAAAAACAGCCATATACAGATATAAACAGACACAAGCAGGCAGAAACAGTCACAAACAGACGTAAACAGACATAAACAGACATTAGCAGACATTAACAGACTTACATACAGTCAGAAGCAGACACTTACAGACTTAAACAGTCATAAATACAGACATAAGCAGCCATATACAGATATAAACAGACACAAACAGACACGAGCAGGCAGAAACAGTCACAAACAGACGTAAACAGACATACACAGACATTAGCACACATAAACAGACATACATACAGACAGAAGCAGACACTTAAAGACTTAAACAGTCATAAATAAACAGCCATAAACAGCCATAAACAGCCATAAACAGATATAAACAGACACAACAGACACGAACATACAGAAACAGTCACAAACGGACGTAAACAGACATACACAGACATTAGCACACATAAACAGACATACATACAAACAGCAGCAGACACTTACAGACTTAAACAGTCATAAATACAGACATTAACAACCATATACAGATATAAACAGACAGAAACAGACACAAACAGACATAAACAGACACAAATAGACTTAAACAGACACAAACAGACATAAACAGACACAAACAGACATATACAAACATACACACAGACAGAAACAGACATACACAGTCATTTACAGACATTCAGACAATGAAAAGAATAAAATTTGAAGAAAGCTTTAAAATATATCTAAACTATTCAAAGAATGAATAAATAATAAGTATATTTCATAGAAATTCCGTTAAAAAATGTCGGTTTAACGTACATAATAAATATATAAATATATATATTTTTTGCGCGCTTATATAATTCCACATAAATTTAATGTAGAAATAATCAGGTGTATTCTGTATTCTCAGAACAACAACGTACACTTAGCTAACATCATATAATACATAACATTGTACTTGACCTCCAGCGTCCGTCACCGGACACTCTAAACACATGCACGAACCAAAACCCAAACTCAATCCATCTAAACACCCTAAACCCACCCAAAAAAACAAAAAATCTATTAAAAACCCCACCGCTTCACCGGAGCGGTCTCCGTGACTGCTCATACACACGCGTTGTCTCACCGACAATTTTACTTTCATCTATTGCAGAGCAAAACGTTACAGGTTCAATGAACCCACCACTTCTGTTACAAAACGTAATATCTATTCATAATTACGTTTGTAATAAACTAGCAGTCATTTTTAGCGGTCATTTAGGGGTACGATAAGTGGTAATAGATCGATAGCCCCCGCGGGAACAAATATATGATCGTAAATAAATAAGATGACATCAAATATTCCCAGTCCCCTTTAAAACACCCCCAACCCCCATAAAGGGGTGCTAGAGGCTTTTTTTCCCACCCCACTAATATTTAGGGTCGCGGAATTAAATTATATTACGTAAATTTCAATAAACATTATAATAGACACAACCCTGCAAGCATTGGTTTAGCCAATGCTTGTTTTTGTGTTAATTTGTGTCGTTTAGTTTCACTTAAAACCGTAAAGTAATAAATCTAGTTATTTTCGTATTTACGTCGCTTTAAAATCTAATATATTTGTTACTAAAACGAAATAAACTCGATTTAATTTTACGTAAAAAATAATTGTATTTAAATCTGCAAGGAACAATAGAAATTAAATAAAACACAATAGAAAGTAAATAAATGTTTTTATTTAATATAAATTTTCGCGATGTTTTATAAAAATTTAGAAAACATCTCAAAACGGTTAAAATCGGTAAAATAACGGCTCAAAATGGCAAAATAACGGCTGAGAACGGTAAAATAATGGTTAAAAATGGTTGTAAACGGCTAAAAACGTCCAAAAAACGGCTGAAAACGGATAAAAAACGGTAAAAATAACGGCTAAAAACGGTAAAATAACGGCAAAATAACAGTTACAAACGGTAAAATAATATCTAAAAATGAATGAAAACGGCTAAAAACGTCAAAATAACGGTGGAAAACGGATAAAAACAGTAAAATAACGGCTAAAAACAGTAAAATAACAGCTGATAACGGCAAAATAACAGTTAAAAACGGCAAAATAACGGCTGATAACGGCAAAATAACGGTTGAAAACGGATAAAACGGTAAAATAACGGCTAAAAACAGTAAAATAACGGCTAAAATCGGCAAAATAACGGCTGATAACGGCAAAATAACGCCTAAAAACAGATGAAAACGGTATAATAATAACTAAAAATGATGAAAACGGTTATAAAAACGGCTAAAAACGTCAAAATAACGTCTGAAAACGGTTAAAAACGGTAAAATAACGGCGAGAAACGGCAAAATAACAGCTAAAAACGGCAGAAAACGGCAAAAAAACAGCTAAAACCGTCAAAATAACGTTAGAAAACAGCAAAAAACGTCTCATAAATAATAAATAATTTGTTTTTCAATCATAAAATTAAGCATAAATCGAATTTATTGCATCATCTGTTTCGAATAATTTGTCATTAGTAGATACTCAAAATTACAGTAATTTAATACGTTACGTATACATTACGATGACCTTGAAACACGTCAAGTTTCATAACAAGTACCGCAAACCTGTAAGATGCTATAGAAAACAATATTTAAACAACGTAATTGTGTTTGAAAATACAAATAAATATTTATTAGGTCAAATAAGAACGTAATATCACTCTCGCTTTCCTTGTCATTTAACTCTAAATTAGCGTCTATTTATAACTCAAAAGCGCTTTTATAATGCGTAAAATAGTTTTCAAGCAATGCCCCCACTCTTTAAACCGTAATTAAATCGCGTAAATATACGTTTAAATGATTTAAAACCCTAGGAGAGAATTTATGAAATTGTCTATTCGTGTTAATTAACATTAACACACTTTTTAATTGTGAATTATTGCTATCGCCCCCCTTAATCAATTAATTACCATGAATAACTTAGCGCGGTGCGTTTTTTTTTTTTTTACGCAAAAAACGAATAAATAAACATAGTCACATTCATATTTGTATAGAGTCATTGCATTTGTGTTATCGCAAGTCCCTTTGCGCAGGCAAATAAATTGTTTACGTTTATTTTTACATACAACCATTTCCTGTTTCATTCACACCCCCACACACATAGGTATACGTACACGCACACACGCAATTTACCTATTATGCATGCGCGTAAATGATCAAAGCGATGCTTGTGGCTGGAATGTTTCCAGATTCTGGAGAACTTGAAATTGACTCTCAAGGTCACCCATTTGATCTTTAAACTCGTAAAACTCACACTGAAAATACATTCCTAGTCTCATTTACACCAAAACAACACTCGCACATTTAATAATTAATCATTTAAATCAACCATTCCGCGATAATAAACTCGTAAATCCTCGAAAACCAAAAAAAAAAAAAAATTACCACTTCCAGACCCAAGACACTAATAAAAACTATATTCATCTCCGAAGAATAGGAAGCGTTTTAAAATGTTTATGCTGATAGCACAATAGAATATCTATTTATTTGCCGCGCAACATGCAATCCCGCTGCATTGCAAAACAGATACACTCTCTCTCACATAAGATTCTACTATTTGCAATTCGTTTCCTAGAACAGCTCCGTCGAGACAATTTCTATTTCTCAGCGCACACTACTCATTATTTAGTCACGCTAGGCGAAATATAGCATAGAAACGCTGTAGCGGCATGCGTAAGCCGGCCGTAGTGCGTACTGTGCGTGAGGAGAGCGGCAGGTATGCGTAAGGTGCGCGTGAAGCTTATGTAAGGAGCGCGCGAGGTATATGCGACGAGAGTGTGAGGTATATGCGAGAAAAGCGCTAAGCGTACATATAGTGTTTGTTAGGAGAGCTTAAGGCGAGCGTTAGGAGAGCGTTAGGGGAGCGTAAGGTGTATATAAGGTAATCGGGAAGCTTATATAAGGAGCTCGCTAGATATATGCGACGAGAGTGTGAGGTATAGTTAGTATAGCGCTAAGCGTACATGTAGTGTGAGCTAGGAGAGTGTAAATGAGCGCTGGGAGAGTGTAAATGTGCCCTAGGAGAGTATGAAGTGTGACTAAGGTGAGCATAGGGTATATGTGAAGCATAAGTAAGGAGCGCGTTAGATATATGTGGCGAGAGTGTGAAGAATAGTAAGAAAAGTGCTAAGCATACGTGCTGTATGCGTTAAAAGAGCGTGAGGCAAGCGTAGGTGAGCGCTAGGAGAGCGTGAGTTGTGCGTAAGTTAAGCGTAAGGTGTGTGTGAAGAGTATGTAACGAGCGCACGAGTTATATGTAAGGAGAGTGTGAGGAATAGTAAGGAAAGCGCTAGGAGAGCGTAAGGCGAACGTAAATAGGCTAGGAGTGCGTAAGATACGCGTAAGGTGTGTGTGATGCGTATATAAGGAGCGCGTGAGGTATATGTAATGAGAGTGTGAGGAATAGTAAGGAGAGCGTTAAGCATAAATGTAATATGTGCCTAGAGAGCGTAAGGCGATTTAAATAAGCTAGGAGAACGTAAGGCGAACTTAAATAAGCTAGGAGAGCGTAAGGAGTACGTAAGGTGTATGTGAGGCGTATGTAGGGAGCGCGTGAGGTATATATGACGAGAGTGTGAGGTATAGTGGAGAGAACGCTTAGCGTACGTTTGGTGTGCGCTAGGAGAGTGTAAGGCAAGCGTTAGACGAGCTTAAGAGAGCGTTAGACGAGTTTAGGTGAGCGCTAAGAAAGCGTAAGGTGTATGTGTAAGGAGAGTGTGTGTTGTATGTGAACTGAACGACTGTTTTAGTTGTTTTTAGTAATAATTCGATTTGTGAGTCGTTAGTGGGGTTTTTTTTTGGGTTGGTGTTTGATATAGGTAGTTTAGAGAGAGTGTGTTGGAGAGTGAAGGAAATAAGGTGGCGTTGGTGTATAAAAAGACGAGTGAGTTATTAGCGTTGACAATCCGGCAGCGATATAGCTGTGCTCGGGCATGTGTGAAGATTATACAAATATCAGCGCGTTTCCGTCGACTCTGGCGGCGCTGGCATCGCAGTGAATGTGTTTTTCCAGACGACGTCACACAGATAATGCACCTAACAGAGCAGCGTTCGGCTGAGGCACGCTTTTGCAGAAATGGGAATTATAATCGCCTTGAAATATGATGGAAAAACTTTCTCAACACTCATATATATATAGATATATATAGATATAGAACGCGGCACGTTTTTCTTCTTCTTTTCAACATTTTTACGGCGCGCAAAAACAAGCGACCGTCGACTCTATTAACGCTTTTCAATTGTACAGTTTCAATTTTCTCGTTATCTCTCCAAGACACGCATTATTCCAATCTCCACGAACAAAGAGAGAGCCAAGCCACGGCGAGCGCGCGCGCGCGCGGGGGGGATGGTGGCAAAGGGGCGTGTTATATAATATGATTGAGAAATCTAGGTATGCGTTGATTTACCATACACCTATTATACATTCTTTGTCTCATTTTGTTTGTCGTCATGTTTTAATAAATAATAAATAATAAATAACAAATATTTTCTATCTTTTATTTAATTGATACAAAATACACACAATATAGGGGTATCTTATACGTGTCACTATACTAGTGGTATAGTTGTGATAACGATGAGAGTATAGTAAATTTGGATGACTCTCTCTCTCTCTGTGTCTCTCTCTAGAGGACTCGCCACCCATGATAGAGTGGTTCAGTGAAAATGATGACCGTTTTAGATTATGGAAATGTTATGGTTTTTGTGTGTGTGTGTGTGTGTGGTGCGATTTGTTAGTGTCGTTGCCAGCAAACGAAATGGAAAGCTCTTTTTATGATAATTGCCCCGTACACTTGATACGTTATTGAGCTTTTAGTGGGACGACGGAAGGGGTGTGGGGGAGGGTTTAGGTTCACAGATATGTTATACTGTGTGTGTGTGTGTGTATTGGGTAATTTAAGAGTGTTTGAATGATTGCCCGATGTTATTTGATAGAAACTGGTGGAATGTGTATTTTTGAAGGTTTTAGAGGTTATGTAGAATGTGTAGATGTGTAAGAAGTGTCGGGGGGGGGGGGTAATTAGTGTGTTTGTTTATGAGTGATTTGGTGTGTGTGTGTGTATGGGTTTAATATGTCTTGTTGTTGTTGTTGTTGTTGTTTGATGGTGTAATTGGAACGGTTTTGTGTTTTTGTTATGATTTAGTGCGGGGTGTGTTCATAATTATGTTTCAATAGAAATATTATTGGAATGTTTTATTGATGTATATATATATATATAAATAAATAAATGGTATGTATGATTAACAATCAAAATATTGTTAAATTCATTATTCAATTAATTAAATAAACAATGGTACACGTGTGTTACGATTCTCTATGGTCAATGATTATATATGTGTGGCATTTAATACCTTAACGACAACATTTAGTGTGTATGTATGTATGTATCTGTATGCATCTGTATGTATCTGTATGTATGTCTGTATGTATCTGTATGTATCTGTATGTATGTCTGTATGTATGTCTGTATATATTTATATGTATGTATTTGTATGTAGCTGTATGTATGTATGTCTGTATGTCTGTATGTATCTATATGTATCTGTATATATGTCTGTATGTCTGTATGTATCTGTATGTATGTATCTGTATGTATGTATGTATCTGTATGTATGTATCTGTATGTAAGTACGTATGTATCTGTATGTATCTGTATGTATCTGTATGTAACTGTATGTATCTGTATGTATGTATGTATGTATCTGTATGTATCTGTATGTATCTGTATGTATGTATCTGTATGTATGTATGTATCTGTAGGTATGTCTGTATGTAAGTACGTATGTATCTGTATGTCTGTATGTAACTGTATGTATCTGTATGTATGTATGTATGTATGTATATATGTATTTCTGTATGTATGTCTGTATGTATCTGTATATATCTGTATGTATCTGTATGTATCTGTATGTATGTATGTATATCTGTATGTATCTGTATGTATCTGTATGTATGTATATATGTATGTATGTATATATCTGTATGTCTGTATATATCTGTATGTCTGTATGTATGTATGTATGTATGTCTGTATGTATGTATGTATGTATGTATGTATGTATGTATGTATGTATATATGTATATATGTATGTATGTATGTATGTATGTATGTATGTATGTATGTATATATGTATATATGTATGTATGTATGTATGTATGTATGTATGTATGTATGTATGTATATATGTATATATGTATGTATGTATGTATGTATGTATGTATGTATATATGTTTGTATTTGTATGTATGTTCGTTTGTATTTGTATGTATGTTCGTTTGTATGTATGTATGTATATATGTATGTATGTATGTATCTGTATGTATCTGTATATATGTATGTATGTATGTATGAAATTGCAAGTATATATGTATGCATGTAAGTGTGAGAGAGAAAGAGAGAGAGAGAGAGAGAAAAGAAGGAAGTGTTTGTTTGTATATATGTAGCATTTAAAACGTTAACAAAACGACATTTTGTGTACGAGAGAGTGTAGCATTTAAAACGAGAACAACGAAATGTTGTACGTTTGTGTGTATAAAACACACAAACGTACGTATATATGTATGTATGTATGTGCGAATATGTGTGATCCTTCTGGCCTGGTTTGTATGTATGTATGTATATATGTACATGGCCATGTATGTATGTACTAACCGTTGGCTTGAGTTGAAAATCGTTAAATTTGAGCACCGCGTAATAGCCGGCCGCAAACACAGATGTCTCTGTATGTGGCCGCCGAGATATGTCGCCGTATCCTTATGCCCGTCACGTAGCGCCTTCACTTGTTTCTAATGACAATCCCCCTATTCTCTCTCTCTCACTAACAAATCATTCATAAAACAAACCCAAACACCCACCCATCAACAAACTAATCATCAATATGCACTTAGAAGCCATAAAACAAATCAATGCGAGAGAGAGAGAGAGAGCGAACTTAAAATCGAACCAGACTCATACAATAAAACATAAAAACGCAAAACAATCCCATCGACCCGAAAAAAAAACCCAAACCCCCTTCATCGGCAAAAGTTACCAAAAGTTTCGAGTAACAATGCCTCTAAGTGTACCATTTAAAAAAAAAAAACAGACATTTCAACCCTGTCCGAAAAGCCAGTCGAGCGACACCAGCACCACAACGACGTGCCTAAACTTACAACTAACACAACTCAAGAACAACCAAAAAACGGCACATTTACCACCATAAAACGTGAACACCCCCCCCCATCCACCCCCCCATAAGAAAAATCACTGCTACTCCAACTGAATTAAAACTTCGTTTTGCGCCAAAACAATATCACTGCTCCGTTTCAACTTTGATAAACATTTCACTCACTTCGCCTCCACTTCGGAAACAATCGTGTAACTCCGTCACACACACTAATGTGCGTAAGCACAACTTACCTTATTTATCAAAATAACCAAAATAAACCATATTTTATTAATTAAAACACACATTTACAACGAATTTTCACTAAAATTAAATAAACATTTACTAAACAAACGCTTAAAACACCTAAACACAATAAATAAGCTTCCACAACACTAACAATCATGCTTACACCACACTCTCTAGCACTAACTAACTTCGGTGTTACTTCGGCTCCAATCGCGTAAACTCGCCACTTAGATTTGTGTGCATAAGCACAACTTACCTTGTATATCATATACAACCCATTATAGTACAATAACCAAAATAAACTGTTTTCCCACTTATAAATCATGTTTTATTAATCACAACACACATATCCAACGAATTTTCATCAATATTAAATAAACATTTACTAAACAAACGCTTAAAACACCTAAATACAGTAAATAAACTACCATAAAACTGACAATGGTCTTCATATATAGACGCTTTAACACAAACTAACCTCGTTACTCTTCGGCTCCAATCGGGAGTGTCCGGCCCTTAGTTTTGTGTACATAAGCACAACTTACCTTATATATCATATACAACCCATTATAGCACTATAACCAAAATAAACTGTTTTCCCACTTATAAATCATGTTTGATTAATTACAACACACATTTATAACGAATTTTCATTAATATTGAATAAATATGTACTAAATAAACGCTTAAAACACCTAAATATACTAAATAAACTACCATAAAACTGGCAATAGTCTTCATACCTAGACAATCTAACACTAACTAACTTCGTTACTCTTCGGCTCCAATCGGGAGTTTCCGGCCCTTAGTTTTGTGTGTATAAGCACAACATAGAGCTTCCTGACCTATGATTTACCCTGTATATATAATATTAAAAGCGCTAAATGTACTTGAATAAATAAACTTTGAGGTGTTATGTATTTTTTTTCGTAATTGTAACATATAAAGCGATATAAATTCGTTAAAAAAAAAACGCAACAATATATTCGTTGCTTTGTACATACGTACATGCACGCTCAAAGTCTATATATCAAATGACTGCGACGATTATATATAATTGACAGATCAATTATTATGTCAATTTCAATTTAGTGAAGGTTACTCGCCACATAAACGGGCCATGTTACTTAAGTTACAATACCAGATACAAATATTTGTATTTGCTTAAATGTATTGGTTTGCGTGCGGTTTATTATTATTTTTTTTTTAATTTTTTCTAATTACGTCCAAGGCTTTACTTTTTACGTAATATTTCCTAAATTTGTCACCATTACTGCTATAAATTACGTCATTATCGCACTTAATTATTATTTATACTTCCACATAAATTAATATTCATGTATAATATTGATGAATTTAACTAATAAACGCCTAGGTATATGCAACCTTCTTCGCTTATGAGCCAAGTTGGCTGTTATTGTTATTATTTTCTACATATAATAATAATAATAATAAAACAACAGAACTTAATAAGTAGGTTGCATATACACCTTTTATCGATTATCTCTAAACTGGTTCACTTTTTGGAAAAATATTTCCTACAAAAGTTGTATAAAATAGTAATATCTTTCATTTTTATTTCAACTATTTCACTATAAGTGTTACCGTTTCGGTAATATTGCAGAAATAGTAAAAAACAACAAGAGTAAACATGCACTTCTGATTTGAATTTTCTTTTCAAATATAAACAATTGTCTAGATATACATATACGCATTTTAAGTTTAAAGTTTCATTATTCGATCTTTAACCGTTTAGGCTTTAAAGCTATTAAACAAATCTACACACACACACAAAACATATACATTCATATACACAAAAATGTTTCGTACAAAAGTTGTGTGAAATATTAATACCTTACATTTTTATTTCAACTATTTTACTGTAAGTATTACCGTTTCGGTAATATTGCAGAAATAGTAAAAAACAACAAGAGTAAACGTGCACTTCTGATTTGAATTTTCTTTTCAAATATAAACAATTATCTTAATATATATATAAAAATCTTAAGTTTAAAGTTTCCACCTTCTATCTTTAACCGTTTAGGCTTTAAAGCGATTAAACAAATCTACACACACACACACTAAAAACATATACATACATATACACAAAAATGTTTCGTACAAAAGTTGTGCGAAATATTAATACCTTCCATTTTTATTCCAACTATTTTACTGTAAGTGTTACCGTTTCGGTAATATTACAGAAATAAGAAAAATCAACAAGAGTAAACATGCACTTCTGGTTTGAATTTTCTTTTCAAATATAAACAATTGTCTTGATATACACATAAAAACCTTAAATTTTAAATTTCAACTTTCTATCTTTAACCCTTTAGGCTTTAAAGCGATTAAACAAATCTACACACACACACACACATACGTAAAATACACGCATATACACAAAAATGTTTCATACAAAAGTTGTGCGAAATATTAATACCTCCCATTTTTATTCCAACTATTTTACTGTAAGTGTTACCGTTTCGGTAATATTACAGAAATAGTGAAAAACGACAAGAGTAAACATGCACTTCTGGTTCGAATTTTCTTTTCAAATATAAACAATTGTCTTGATATACATATTCAAATCTTATGTTTAAAATTTCAACTTTCTATCTTTAACCGTTTAGGCTTTAAAGCGATTAAACAAATCTACACACACACACACAAAATACATAAATGCATACACACAGCCGTCTATATTATTTTTTTTCTTGTCTAAAATGTACATTTATGTAAAAAAAAAACAACCTAATTATTATGTTGATTAATAATTGATTAAACCTAAATAAACAATTAAAAATCCCCAAACAAAATAAAAAAAACCAGCGCCGCCGTGATCGTTAGTCAAAATATAACAACGAAAACGTGTGCTTTCAAAGCGCTTTTTTTTTCATAATTCGCTCATCAGTAATCTCATTATAATAATTAATAACAGTATGGATGTCATAGCGCGGCGGAATCATTAATATCTCCCAAAAGAGTTGCTGACACTATTCACAGCCGTATTGATTTTTCGCGCTACACATTGTACAAAACGGTCCTAACACGTATTAGAAATGCTATTTCGGCATCCCCAAACACCCCACACGCTCAAACCTGCCCCAACTAAATTTAAACCGACTAAAATAGCCAAAAATCCCACCATTAGACACTCAATAATTTATTTCGCGTTTGACTTAAATGCGTCAATTCTTTTAAAGAGTAAAAAACATCAAAAAACGGCTTTAAAAGCTTGTATTTGAGGTCTTTTGTTGTATTTTGCGTGTGAGTTAAATGTAACCAATCAGAGAGAAAGCAGGTAGGAGTGGTTATAAAATGTGACCAATCAGAGAGCGAGAAAGCAGGCAGGTTTGATCCGTCATATATGCAAACTTGGTTGTATGAGTTTGGTGTTCATCTTTGGGTTGATTGGTTTTTTTTTTTTTTAAGTTGAATTTAAGCAAGTTTTGCTTGGGGAAAGTTTCTGTTTGCGAAAGTTCGTAATATGTCGATAACCTTTTCGTGGTATTTGAGAAGTTTGCGGGTTGCTATGGCGACGGGTATTGATGGCCAATGGTTTTGAATGCATTGGAAATATGTTTACTTTCTGCTCGTATTGCGGCGGCTATTGACAAATGTTTTTCATTTCAAAGGTAATTTATCGGAACGGTAATCGCGGAATCGTCATTCGCGGAGATTATCCCAAACGGAAATAGTCGACTTGGACAAATAATCGGAAGCATATACTCATATTTTCTAGTCTATGTAGTTTTTACTCATTTTATCGAAAACTAAGCTTTATTTTGAAATTATGTATTCTTAATAAAATAAAGATTATTTAATTGTCTATACTTTTTATTTGAACTATTTTTTGATACGACTTCCGGTTTTTGAAATATAAAGGCTTGAAAGTCACGAGGTGACTTAGTTTCGCTTTTAGTCAAACATTTATGCAAATATTCCAATTTTTAAGGAAAACTAAGCGTTATATCGAAATTATGTATACTTAATAAATAAAAGATAATTTAATTGTCTACATTTTTTATTTGAACTAATTTTTGATACGACTTCCGGTTTTTGAAATATAAAGTAAGTCACGGAGTGACTTAGTTTCGCTTTTAGTCAACCATATATGCAAATATTCCCATTTTTAAGGGAAACTAAACGTTATTTCGAAATTATGTATACTTAATAAATAAAAGATATTTTAATTGTCTACACTTTTTATTTGATTTAATTTTTGATACGACTTCCGGTTTTTGAAATATAAAGGCTTGAAAGTCACGGGATGGGCTAGTTTCGCTTTTAGTCAATCATTTATGCAAATATTCCCATTTTTAAGGAAAACTAAGCGTTATTTCGAAAATATGTATACTTAATAAATAAAAGATAATTTAATTGACTACACTTTTTATTTGAAACATGTTTTGATACGACTTCCGGTTATCGTAATAGAGCCCTGTAAAGCCCATGCGGTAACTTTAATTTGCTTTCGTTGGGGTGACAAATATATTCAATTAAAGATAGTTTATGCCAATTTTAAAGAAAACTAAGCGTTATTTTGAAAAAATGTATACTTAACAAATAAAAGATAATTAAATTGTCTATAATTTTTATTTGAAACATTTTTTGATACGACTTCCGGTTATCGTAATAGAACCCTGTAAAGCCCATGCGGTAACTTTAATTTGTTTTCGTTGGGGTGGCAAATTTATTCAATTAAAGATAGTTTATGTCCATTTTAAGGAAAACTAAGCGTTATTTTGAAAAAATGTATACTTAATAAATAAAAGATAATTTAACTGTCTATATTTTTTATTTGAAACATTTTTTGATATGACTTCCGGTTATCGTAATAGAACCCTGTAAAGCCCATGCGGTAACTTTAGTTTGCATTTGTTGGGGTGGCAAATATATTCAATTAAAGATAGTTTATGCCAATTTTAAAAAAAACTAAGCGTTATTTTGAAAAAATGTATACTTCATAAATAAAAGATAATTTTATAGTCTAAATTTTTTGTTTGAAACATTTTTAATACAACTTCCGGTTAATGTAATATGAGAGTTTGAAGCCCATGCGGTGGCTTAAGATTGTTTTTTGTTAGCGTGTGACGTATAGTTGGATAAAAAATGGCTGCCCTGCTGCTCTGTGATTGGTCGAGCGGTTATAGAGTAGTTTTTAATGGAGAACTCGTATATATGTATGGGTTTTTAGCGGATAAACAATTTAAAAACAGCAATAGATGACATTCTCATTTAATTTGATTGGAATAACTGATTTGCCTGTTATACTTTTTTAAATAACGTTTCCTTTATCCGCGCTTGTCATCAGTACAAACAGCGACCTAGATATGTATGGTCGGTTCGTTATTATTATATTCTTTTAAATCGAAACAGAATTGCACTCAATAGAATGAAACGGCGGAAACCCAGCCTTCGTGACTGTTTACAATGTGTGACGGACTCATTGTCAACAAGTCTGTATGTATGTATGTTGCATGTATGACTTCATGTAATAATGTTTTCGTTCAATGGGGAATGCACACCTGATTTTTATTCACTCTCGTTGTGCTCGTTTCATTAAATTGCCGGTGCATACAATGCGATTCGTACTTTCTTTTGCGATGCTATAAGTATCTATTTTTTGAGTCTTTGTTGCTCTGTCTTTGTCTTTTTGTCTATTTGCCTGTCTCTCTCGTGTTTTTTGGTCTCTTTGTCTCCCTCAGGTGTCTTTTTGTCTCTAACTCTTGGTCTTTTAGTCTGTCTTTCTTTCTTTTTGTCGTTTTGTCCACGATCTTTCTGTTTTGTGTCTTTTTCACCTGTGTTTTTGTCTCTCTCACGTCTCTATTTGTCTAATTAAGTCTTTTACGCTGTCTTTTTCTCTCTTTGTTGCTCTGTTTTCGATCTTTCTGTCTATTTGTTTGTATATTTGTCTCTTTTATGTGTCTTTTTGTCTCTTTTATGTGTCTTTTTGTCTTTTTTACGTGTGTTTTGTTTCTCTTTCGTGGCTTTTTGTCTGTTTAAGTCTTGGTCTTATAGTCTGTCTTTTACGCTCTTTGTCGTTTTGTTCTTGATGTTTCTGTCTGTTTGTCTCTCTTATGTGTCTGTTTGTCTCTTTTACGTGTCTTTTTGGCTCTCTTATGTGTCTTATTGTCTCTTTTGCGTGTCTTTTTGTCTTTTTAAGTCTTACTCTTTTAGTCTGCCTTTTACTGTCTTTGTCGCTTTGTTTTCGATCTTTTTGTCTATTTGTCTGTCTTTTTGTTTCTCTTACGTGTTTTTTTTGTCTCTCTTATGTGTCTATTTTGTCTCTTTAAGTCTCATTTGTCTAATTAAATCTTAGTCTTTTAATCTGTCTTTTTCTCTCTTTCTCGCTGTGTTCTCGATGTTTCTGTCTGTTTATCTGTCTATATGTCTTTTTAAGGTGCTTTTTGTCTCTCTAACGTGTCTTTTTGTCTCTCTTACGTGTCTATTTGTCTCTTTAACGTGTCATTTTGTTTATTTAAGTCTCAGTCGTTTAGTCTGTCTTTCTTTCTGTTTGTCGTTTTGTTCTCGATCTCTCTGTCTATTTATCTGTCTGTTTGTCTCTATTATGTGTCTTTTTGTCTCTATTACGTGCCTTTTCGTTTCTCTCATGTCTCTTTTTGTCTAATTAAGTCTCGGTCTTTTAGTCTGTCTTTTTCTCTCTTTGTCGCTTTGTTCTCGATCTTTC
Organism: Nebria salina; assembly: GCA_944039245.1. NCBI lineage: Eukaryota > Metazoa > Arthropoda > Insecta > Coleoptera > Carabidae > Nebria > Nebria salina. The sequence continues at coordinate 1,208,896 of OX063282.1, forward strand.
TGTCTATTTGTCTGTCTGTCTGTCTGTCTCTCTCTCTCTCTCTCTCAGTCTTTTAGTCTGTCTTTTGGTCATTTTGGTATCTCTGCCCCTTTGTCGCTCTATCTCAGTGTTTCTATCTAATTGTCCGCCTGTCTGTCTGTTTCTATCTAATTGTGTCTGTCTGTCTGTCTGTCTGTCTGTGTGTGTGTGTGTGTGTGTGTGTGTGTGTGTGTGTGTTTTAAATGGCTTTTAATGTATGATTGTTATGTGTAAGGTAAATCAAATAATAAATACGATATTTGTAACATTTATTACGTTTTATTTAATTAATTGTAAGAGTATAAAGAAAGGAAAACAATAAAATGTGTGTGTGTGTGTGTCTTTTTTATTTATTTATAAAAGATGTTTGATTAGCGTTGTTCGAATTGGCCTGTTCTTATTCTTCGTTTCACACGTTTATTCATAATGTAAATGTTCGTGTTTTGCACGTTTCCGGTAACGCTATTGAATGCCTTGAAAAATCGCAACCGGATTTCGCGGTGATACAATTTTGCATACAACTGCTCTATTACGATATTTCGCACACATTATTATTTTGTTTGGCATTTCATTTCGTATTGGTTTAGAATTTAAATGAACAATGACCGGTTTTTGTTTATGGATGGGGAGTTGTTTTAAAAGAAGTTGAGTATTTGTCGCGAGATGGGACGTACTTGGACCGGTCAGCGGTCAGCGTGACCAATCGGCGGCCGGTGCCGGCACGTGCCCGCTAACTTGTGGCATGTGACAAAAAAATAATGATGGCGATCAGCGTTATCGTCTCCGCTGGTCGCGGATTTATTTTTATGACGTCGCTACATACTTCTATGAAGGACGACACTCACAATAGGGACTTTTGCCAAATACACAGCTGTGCTGATTTTATCTTTTTTTTTTCCACTACGAATTAATCTTTTATATTTTTTGTACTTAAATATAATATTAAACGAGTTTTACTCGAGTTGTACACACTTATTAATTTTATTTCGTACAAATTACATACCTTAAATACATTTCATACATAATTCACACGCGTATTTCATACAATATTTATTTAATGATGAATTCAAGTAGTTTATGTCTATTTTAAGGAAAACTAAACCATATTTCGAAATTATATATACTTAATAAATAATAGATAATTTAATTCTCTACACTTTTTATTTGAACTATTTTTTGATATGACTTCCGGTTATCGTAATAAAAACCTGTAAAGCCCATGCGGTAACTATACTTTGCCTTTCCAGGCGCGGCAGATAACAAAAGGTAGTTTTACCCATTTTTAAGGAAAATTAGGCGTTATTTCGAAATTATGTATACTTAATAAATAAAAGATAATTTAATTGTCTACACTTTTTATTTGAACTATTTTTTGATACGACTTCCGGTTATCGTAATAAAAACCTGTAAAGCCCATGCGGTGACACGTTCGCTGCTGGTGGCGCGGTTTATATCCATTTTTAGGGAAACTAACCGTTATTTCGAAAAAATGTATCCTTAATAAATAAAAGATAATTTAACTATCTATACTTTTATTTAAACAATTTTATGATACGACTTCCGGTTTTTGTATTATAAACGTTTTAACCCACGCGGTGACTTTAGTTAGCTTTTCTTGGCGCGGTAGATAATAAAAGGTAGTTTATATACATTTTTAGGGAAACTAAGCGTTATTTCGAAAAAATGTATACTTAATAAATAAAAGATAATTTAATTATCTAAACTTTTTATTTGAACTATTTTATGATACGACTTCCGGTTTTTGTAATATAAATGTTTGAAGCCCACGCGGTGACTTACGTTAGCTTTTACTGGCACGGCAAAGAATAAAAGGTAGTTTCTACCCATTTTTAAGGAAACTAAGCGTTATTTCGAAATTATGTATACTTAATAAATAAAAGATAATTTATTTGTCTACACTTTTTATTTGAACTATTTTTTTATACAACTTCCAGTTATCGTAATAAAAACCTGTAAAGCCCATGTGGTAATTTTAGTTCGCCTTTCCAAGCGCGGTAGTTAATAAAAGGTAGTTTATACCCATTTTTAAGGAAAACTAAGCGTTATTTCGAAATTATGTATACTTAATAAATAAAAGATAATTTAATTATCTACACTTTTTATTTGAACTATTTTTTAATACGACTTCCGGTTTTTGTAATATAAACGTTTTAAGATCTCGCGGTGACTTAAATTCGTTATCGCTAATTCGTGACGTATACTAGGATAAAAAATGGCTGCCCAACTACTCTGTGATTGGTTGAGCGTATATAATATAGTTTTTTATATAATACTCATATATATGTATGAGTTGTAGTATTTATAAGCTTATATATATAAAATGAAACAAGTTTAATTTGAGTTTAACGAGATTTTTATTTATTTTCCGTACATTGAACATAATTTAGACTTAAAACTAATAAAAGCTATTATATTTCTAATGTTCGCTCATTAGTATTGTGTAAATGTGAGTTTTCTTAGAGTATATTTGTTTAGAAATGTATCGAATTACGTAAAATTTGATTTCTACTCAAGTTACAATAATTTTCCCACCGGCGCGGCACATTGTGCACTGTGCACACAGCGTGCCTATTAGACGATACATGTATACGTTACCGCGTTCTGTACTACTGTTTTACAACACCGACCTTGTCACAGTCATGGGATTACACATACGAGCATTGTTAATAATTCGGAGAAATTCTCGCTTATGCATTTAATGTTTATTCCCAATGAAATATATTCAATTATTTACCCAAATCTTTCTATAATTTATTAAAAAAAAAAACCCTAAAATACCCTCCCCCCTCTCAGCCTCCCCCTTACACACATATAAATAAAAAACACGATTTGTTTAATATGTTCTTTTATTAATAAATACATCGACTAAAAATAACACACACACACACAGACAGACAGACAGACAGACAAATTAAAAACGATTTGTTTGATATGTTTTTTATTAATAGATAAATCGAACGAAAGAGAGAGAGAGACAGAGAAAAAAATCAGTCCCGAGTAGTGAATAACATTTTAATAGCTAACGGAATGTGACAAAGTGGATATTAATTGATATTAATTGGTTTGTAAGTCGTAGCGTAAGCGACATTTTTTTTTTTTTTTGTATTATTATTATTGTGAGTTTTCTATTGAAATGAAAAAAAAGAGTAAAACTTCTGTTAGTTTTGATTGAGGGAGAGAGTAGCGCGAATGATGAGTGATTAACGCACGCATCGTTGCGTTAATGCGAAACAAACGCAGATGCGGAATTGAAAACATCAGGTTGATGTGGTATTTGTGTCAGTGCGCTATTTCGTTAATGCAGACAATTAATTTCCATCAAGCGACAAAACGCATTTATAAAACTATTAGCGACTATTTTGATTGATAAATAAGTGTATATGTGACGAAAACACAAAAAAAGAAAATAATAATAATGTTGGTGATATATATGTATACATATAGGTGTAAATGTATGGATTCTTATTTGCATGGTGATGCAATTATAACGTAATATCGCACAGGTTACGGTAATGTAATGTAACGTGTCGCGCTGAAAACAAACGCCGCATACAACGGCGAATTTTATCGAATTCATTAGTGAATACGTTCCAACACAGAAAGCAAAGCGGCGCATGATTTATGAACGGAGCAGGCTTAGGGGTCGCCTATACTCATACATATACATCATACGCACACGTACTTCCCCAGACAAAGCACCACACAGGACACAAGCACACCTACAGAGAGAGACATACACATCTACGGAGACATACACGATACAAGCACACCTAGAGAGGCATACACGAAACGAGCTCAGCTAGAGAGACAAGCACTGCTAGAGAGAGAGAGAGACATACACGAGACAAACACAACTACGGAGACATACATGATACAAGCACAGCTAGAGAGACATACACGGCACAAGCTCAGCTAGAGAGAGTCATACACCAGATAAGCACAGCTACAGAGAAACATACCTGAAATAAACACAGCTAGAGACACAAGCACAGTTAGGAGAAACAAGCATAGGTAGATGGACATACACGACACAAACACAGTTTAGTAGATATATGCGAAACAAGTTCAGCTAGAGAGACATACACAACCAAAACATAGCTAGAAAGGCATATAAGATATAACACACCTACAAAGAGACATACACGAAACAAGCTCAGCTAGAGAGAGAGAGAGACATACTCGAAACAAGCTCATTTAGAGAGGCATACACAATATATACTCAGCTACAGAGAGACATTCACGAAACAAGCACAGCTAGAGAGACAAGCCCAACTAGGGAGAGACAAGCACAGCTAGGGAGAGACAAGCACAGCTAGAGAGCCATACACGACACAAGCACAGCCACAGAAAGACATGCTCGAAACGAGCTCATCTAGAGAGGCATACACAAGATAACCACAGCCACAGAGAGCCATTCTCGAAACGAGCTCATCTAGAGAAACATACATGATAAGCACAGCCACAGAGAGACATTCTCAAAACGAGCTCATCTAGAGAGACATACACGAAACAAGCTCAGCTAGAGAGTCATACACGACACAAGCACAGCTCCTAAGAGACAAGCACCGCTTTAGAGAGTCACACACAAACCAATCATAACTACAGAGTCATACACTACTCAAACACAGCTTCAATGACACATACACTACACAAACACAGCTAGAGAGTCATATACAAGACAAGCACACCTATAGAGAGTCATACACGATATAAGCATAGCTAGAGAGCACATACAAATACACATTATCAATATAGAGAGACATATACGAGACAAGCACACCTATAAAGATACATACACGGCACAAGCACACCTAGAGAGAGTCATACACAGTATAAGCACACCTAGAGAGAGTCATACACAGTATAAGCACACCTAGAGAGAGTCATACACGCTACAAGCACACCTAGAGACTCATACACCATATAAGCACACCTAGAGAGAATCATACACGCTACAAGCACACCTAGAGAGAGTCATACACGCTACAAGCACACCTAGAGAGAGTCATACACAGTATAAGCACACCTAGAGAGAATCATACACGCTACAAGCACACCTAGAGACTCATACACCATATAAGCACACCTAGAGAGAATCATACACGCTACAAGCACACCTAGAGACTCATACACCATATAAGCACACCTAGAGAGAGTCCTACACGATACAAGCACACCTAGAGACTCATACACCATATAAGCACACCTAGAGAGTCTTATACAACTAAAGCACAGCTAGAGAGATACCCACACGACGCAAGCGCTACAGAGAGAGACGGAATAAGCACAGCTAGAGAGCCTAGAGGCTCACAGCCACCTCTAAACATACTACTAGGCATACACCAACACCCAAACTCACACACACACACACACATACTAATCTTACTAAACTGAATGCAAATACCAAAACGGCGGTTACATTAATATGACGTCATCATTCATCATCGCACAGACTCGAGTACCAAGTCCGGCGGATTACATACATACATACATTATGGGATGCTCACTAATTCCACCGGCATGCAATCATATACATAATGCTCGATGAAACACACACACACACACACACACACACACACACACACACACATGGGGCTTTAGTATATGTTACATATATATATATCATTAAGTTTCGAATAGATACGGGTTAATATCGCTTGTGTGACGTCACACGCATTCCTTAACGCAAACGAGCAACGCATGCACGTACACTGCATAATGCGTTGCAGTTACATTTCCCAGGGAGGAAAAAAAAAAAACAACTGCAACGCATTATCAAAGCAAATAACGCATTATTAAACACTACATATTTAATTTACGCATTTAATTCACGTTAAATACCATCAGGCATATGACGCTCGACTCAAACACACACACACACACACATTTATCGTATGTGTGCGTGTGCGTGTGGGCGTGTGTCGATTTTATTTTATATAATATTGGATTTAATTGAGAACGACTCGGATATAAATTGGTTTCATGCGAAATACAAGTAGTATTTTTGTGTGAAACACATAAATACACTTTTATCATCGCGTCCGTGTACAGCCATGGATATCAGGACTTAGTACACACATATACGCAATGAATGGCGCACATTCAGAGATTTAATAATCAGCGGCATCATAACGTGCGCTACATGTTTACTTATGCATTCCATATTGCACATGCACTTTTGATGCATGTGTTTATCTTTTATTTAAAAATTGTTACGAAATACTTTTTTAATTAAATATATACATATGTATACATTTCCATTAAATTAAAAAAGTGTTTTTTAGGAGTTTTTTAAAATAATTAATCTAGCTTTTTTAGAGAGCGCAAGAGAGAGGGAGAGAGAGAGTGTGTGTGATAATAGTATCTATTGAGTTTGACGTAGTATGTGTGTGTAGATGCCAAGTTCCGTAGTTAATTTAAACATAAAACGCGGTGTGTAGTGATTGTTTTTGAATAGCGTCGCATCGTATTTATGTCTCTCTTGCGCGCTCTCTTTCGCTCTCTATAGAACGTGGTTCAGATGATGACGGGCTAAGCGTAATTATGTAGGTCGCTTGTGGACGAGTGTGTGTCGTAAAATAAATCATTTTCAAATAAGCATTTTATTTACAAACGAACGAATTGCTTAGCGTTACGTACATTAGCGCAAACGCGCGTTGATTGTTTTAAGGAAATGTTTCGTATTTATTACGCTTTACGCATTGGGAAATTTCAACGATGGCTTTCTACTGAATTATACTTTAATTCACTCAAGGTTATCTATGCTTGTTACGACATGACTGTATTTAAGATTAATTTATATCAAATTACAATTAGACACGCGGTTTTTTATTCGCATTGCATATTGTTTTTTTTTTTTTTAATTTATTAAGTTGTATTTTGATGAAATAAAAAAAACGTATGATATTTAATTTGTTTTATTAATTTAGGCGGTAATTTTATGAATACATTTTTAGAAATTTGATTAACTAATTGTGGAGGATCGCGCGACAATGTTACGACGATTTCCGCTCAAATTATAATAATGTGTGTGTTATTATCAGCCGGTAATCGGTCCGTTAATATCACAATCACACACTTATTTTATTTTCTATGTATGTCTGTATGTATGTATGTATGTATGTATTAAAAATATTCACACGGTGCACAATAAAAAAAAAAATCATCTATCAAAAAAGTCTATTATATCTTTTTATTGTTAGGAAAAATAACATATAATTTATTTTATTCCATTCACCTACAATTGTTACACACTCCTACACTCACTATCTCTTTCTCTCTCTGTTACACACACACACACATGTTATGTCTGTATGTCTGTATGTATCTGTATGTCTGTATGTATCTGTATGTCTGTATATCTGTATATCTGTATGTATCTGTATGTATCTGTATGTATCTGTATGTCTGTATGTCTGTATGTCTGCATGTCTGTATATCTGTATGTCTGTATATCTGTATGTATGTATGTTTGTATGTCTGTATGTGTGTATGTCTGTATGTCTGTATATCTGTATGTATCTGTATGTCTGTATATCTGTATGTCTGTATGTATCTGTATGTATCTGTATGTATCTGTATGTCTGTATGTCTGTATGTCTGCATGTCTGTATATCTGTATGTCTGTATATCTGTATGTCTGTATGTATCTGTATGTATCTGTATGTATCTGCATGTCTGTATGTCTGTATGTTTGTATGTCTGTATGTATCTGTATGTCTGTATGTCTGTATATCGGTATGTGTCTGTATGTCTGTATATGTCTATGGATGTCTGAATGTCTGTAAGTGACTGTTTATGTCTGTTTCTGTCTGTTTATGTCTGTTTCTGTATGTATGTATGTCTGTTTATGTCTGCTAATGTCTGTTTATGTCTTTTGTATCTGTTTCTGCCTGTTTGTGTCTGTTTGCTGTCTGTCTGCATATCTATATATTTGCAAGTCTATTTGTCTGTCTGTATGTGTCTGTATGTGTCTGTATGTGTCTGTATGTGTCTGTATGTGTCTGTATGTGTCTGTATGTGTCTGTATGTGTCTGTATGTGTCTGTATGTGTCTGTATGTATCTGTATGTATCTGTATGTATCTGTATGTCTGTATGTTTGTATGTCTGTATGTCTGTATGTCTGGATATCTGTATGTCTGTATGTGTCTATTTGTCTGTATATATGTATGTTTGCATATATGTATGTATGGCTATATATCTGTATGTATGTATGTATGTATGCACTGCATGTACGTTTACAAATATGTATGTATGTTTGCACTATATGTATATATATATATATATATATATATATATAAGTAAATGTGTGTGTGTGTGTGTGTGGCTGTGTGTGTATGTGTGTGTGCGCCTAGGTATGTACTTATTTGTATGCATATATGTATATATACATATATACAAACACACATGAATCGATGTATTTTTAAAGAGTAACACACACACACATACACACACGCATCAGAGTATTTTTAAAGAGTAAATAATTAAAAATAAATATTAAAATGGGTTACGCTTGTAAAAATAGCAATATAACGTTCCTAAGAATTTAAATTGATTTTAATTTCATTTATTTCAAAGCACCCTAACGTCTAATAATAATAATAAGAAAAGAAGAAAAGTCTCGTTACATAAAGTTAAGTATATATATATATATAAGTAGATCGACAATTCGTGAATCGCTTTGACATCTAGACAGATTACGATCTAAATAGTCAAAAAAAGAAAATATATTTCATTCAAAGAATCCTAAGGCTGCCCACACATGCGACGGCACGCAGCACACTGTCATCCAGGCATCCATGGCTAGGTGTATGTTATTTAAAGATCGTCGCCACGTATACGTATATACGTATATACGTATTATGATAGTTTGGAAATGCTCATAAATTTAGTGAACGGTGCCCGTTGACCAGGTGGTGCATTGGTTGATTTGTTTCCTAGTCGCTGTGGCCAGACTCCGTGAACATAATTTACTTATAGACCGGACCGTTGATTCTGCTTCTGTTTGTGGCTACTATTAACATGGCATAGGTGGTGTCCGACTTTTTACTTTCATTTTTTTTTTTTTTTTTTTGGCCGCGCGGCATTTTAATGGTTATTGCTGTTACACGCGTTCATAATGTACCAGGTTGATGGGTAAGCACGCGGGGATCTTTACGTTAAGATTGATGACTTGTTGCGATTGCGACGCTATTTGGTTACAGGAAATATGTACATCTATATTTGTTGTAGGCAAACATTAGTGCAGGGATTTTTTGTCAAGACGATACTGGAGCAGACAAATGGACAGACAAATAGACAAACAAACGCATGCATAAGCAGACATACTGAATTCTTAGCAGACAAACTGAACGAGACAGACAAACAAGCAGATAAACAGACATAGACAAATGGACAAATCTGCAGACAAACAAACATTCGGACATACATACATACACATACCGATATACAAACATACCGAGACAAATACATAGATATACATAGATATACAGATATACAGACACATACAAATATACAGACATACATGCATACAGACATACATACATACACGCATACATACAGGCATATATGCAGACATGTATACAGACATATATACAGACATACATACAAACATGCAGACATGTATACAGACATACAGACATGCATACAGACATGCATACAGACATACATACAGACATACATACAAAAATACAGCCATATAGACTTGCAGATATGTAGATATGCAGATATTCAGACATAAAAACTTATAGGCATACATACATATAGACTTGCAGATATATTAAGATATGCAGACATGTATACAGACATATATACAGACATACATAGAAACATGCAGACATACAGACATACAGACATGTATACAGACATATATACAGACATACATACAAACATGCAGACATACAGACATACAGACATGCATACAGACATACACACAGACATACACACAGACATACATACAAAAATACAGCCATATAGACTTGCAGATATATAGATATGCAGTCATGCAGACATGCAGACATGCAGACATACAGACATGCAGATATGCAGACATACAGATATGCAGACATACATACACACATGCATACATATAGACTTGCATATATGTAGATATGCAGACATGCAGACATGCAGACATGCAGGCATGCAGACATGCAGGCATGCAGACATACAGACAAACAGACATGCAGACATACATACACACATACATACATACAAAAATACAGCCATATAGACTTGCAGATATATTAAGATATGCAGACATGTATACATATAGACTTGCAGATATGTATATATGCAGACATGCAGACATACAGAAATGCAGGCATACAGGCATACAGACATACAGACATACAGGCATGCAGGCATACAGGCATACAGACATACAGACATACAGGCATGCAGGCATACAGGCATACAGACATACAGACATACAGGCATACAGGCATACAGACATACAGACATATATTCAGACATACAAACATACAGAGATAAAGGCATACAGACATATAAACATGCAGAGATAAAGGCATACAGACATATAGAAATACAGACATACAGCCATACAGCCATATAGATATACAGATATACAGATATACAGATATACAGATATACAGACATACAGACACATACAAACTTGCAGATCTGCAGATACGTAGACAAGCAGATATACAGATCTGCAGACCTGCAGGTATGCAGATACACAAACATACAGACATGCTGACTTGCAGATATATAGATATACAAACATTCAGACATACAGACAGATATACAGACATACATACTTACACACAGACATACAGACAAACTTCTAGATAGTTAACTGGCGTATAAGTATAAGAAATTAACAAATAAATGATAAATCTCCCAAATAGCTTATTCGGTATTCTAGACACAGTTAGAAATACCGAGCTTTCTAGAACATTAAATCAGTACGAGCGCTTTAGATTAGTCGGGGAAATATGCATAAATAAGTAAACATCGATCAAAAAATAATATCAAAGTCAGCGGTTGTCTGGTCGTACGCCGAAATATAAATTTATGATTTCGTCTTCCCGGTATATAGTATATGTTATGTACTACAACGAAACTATCGATCTTATATACACGATATGTACGAGTTGGCGTGCGACATGCACCATTACTATTTCATCCAAGAACAGATGTTTTATTTACAACCCACAATTACCAACCCCTCAAATACAAAGCTCAAAAAAAACCCTAGACTTAGAGATACGAGTCGAAAGAATCTAATAATATGCTCCAACACCGCGTCCTGGTATGCCTGGCTTGGCCCCCCCTTCGGTCCCCAGCCCCCCGCGAAACACGTCAATGCGATTTCGTTCAGGTTGAAATCTAGGTCTCTACTATTTCTATCAATGAGTTTATTCATTTGCTTAAATGCAGCTGCTTCGCCGTCCATTGAGGACGCATCTGATTCTATTCTGGAGAGAATTGAATTAGATTACAACCGGCCGTCGTCGTCTTCCGCGTTTTCATAATTATTTCGCATAAAACATATCTCTGTACGATGCATCATGCGTACTTCCGTTTATTTCGTTGATATATCTCTAAATGTACAGAGCTTTCTCAAGCATGTCTAATACTCAAAAGCTTCACATTCTAACACACACAGCAATTGCTGCTTGCATTAAACTTTCTTATATGTAATTTATTTCAAATATTCATTTTCTCGTTGTTGGTACACCTTTTAATAAAAACATTCAAACAAAAGTTGTTTAAAATACTAATATCTACAATTGTTACTCTTACTGTTTTTACTCTAACTGCCCCCGTTTTCGAGTAATTTCACTAAAACTGTAATAAATTACGTAATTAATTACCTGGAGTAGCTAGTACTAAACTGGCTTATACGCAATTTTTTAAATATTCTATAAGGATTTTCTCGTTATTAGTACACTTTTTGGTAAAAACATTCAAACAAAAGTTGTTGGAAATATTAATATCTACAACTCTTACTCTTACTGTTTTTACTCTAAGTGCCCCCGTTTTCGAGTAATTGCACTAAAACTGCAACAAATGGAGGTAATACTACACTGTCTTATATGCAATTTATATAAATATTCGATTTTCTCGTTATTAGTACACTTTTTGGTAAAAACATTCAAACAAAAGTTGTTAGAAATATTAATATCTACAATTGTTACTCTTACTGTTTTTACTCTAAGTGCCCCCGTTTTCGAGTAATTGCACTAAAACTGCAACAAATGGAGTAGGTAATACTACACTGTCTTATATGCAATTTATATAAATATTCGATTTTCTCGTTATTAGTACACTTTTTGGTAAAAATGTTCAAACAAAAGTTGTTAGAAATATTAATATCTATAATTTATAAAGATATAGTTTTTTCTGTAAGCGCAACCGTTTTCGAGTTATAGCAAAAATAGCAAAATATGACTAGAGTAAACATGCATATCTGGTTCGAATTTTTAAGTAAATAGTAGTAAGTTGTCTTGAAAGGCTTATTTAAATCTTAAGTTTAAAGTTTCTTAAGTCTAGCTTAAACCGTATAGGCTGTAAAACGTTTTTTTACAAACTACACACACACACACATTTCTCTGCATAAAGCGTTGTTGTAGACGTAAGAGAAAATAAATAAATGGGTTTTTGTAACAAAATAGTATCGTTTGGATGATTAAAGTAACGAATTTGTGTTTAGAAATAAAAAATCTGTTGTTTATTGACTAGTTAAAATACAATAGGCATGTTTATAAACTGTTGGCATGAGGAGCGAATGTTTCTGGAAAGCGACGCTTGACACCGGCTATGAAATACGTCGAAAGTAATCGTTTTTGTTTGAATTATTTCGCCAAAGATTGTCGGTTATTTTTTGACGCGTAAATCAGACGGATTTTCTCGTAAAGTTCGTTAAATATGCTCCACAAATTTGCTCCATTAGTTTTCGGTGTTGGACCATGTTTAACGCACGCTATTTTGGGGCGGGGAGGGGTTTTTTTAATTTTTTATTTTTTGAGACGAATTTAACGAATTTACGATGATAGAAAACTGACATCCGGTTGTCACTCGATGATTATTAGCGATCATTAATTATTATTAATGATCTGTGCTCGCCATTAGATACGCGCTTAAATTTTTAATTTATTTCTACTTTCTTTAAAAACCCAGGAACACGTATTTTAATCCCAACACACACACACACACACACGCGTGCGCGCGCACACGCACGCGCACACGCACGCGCACACGCACGCGCACACATACACACACACGCGTGCGCGCGCCACGCACACATACGCACGCGCACGCACGCACACACACATACACACACATACACACATAAATAAAATAAAAATAATTGTAAGAAAAAAATTTTTATTAAAAAAATACAAAAATTGTAGTAATTATAACTGAAGTAATTTAAAATGTAAAGCAAGTCTATTTATTTGTATTGTATATCCGCCGCTAGTTGTAATATTTATCTTGGCAGAGAATTCACTCGTTGAATTTATGCACTGTACCATACGAATTAGTTGCACTTGCACCATTTGTATATGCATGTCGTGCGCGTGCATTTTGCACGACATATTACAACTATCACTATTTGTTAAATGCACCAACCGATTACGTGGGACGCGGCCAAAAAATTACTTTAACGATCCTAGATTAGACGAGACTTAAAAACATTTTTATCTACGCTCCCGAAATGAACAACAATTCAATTACACATTCTTAACACTGTAAACCCTCCCGCTGAAACGACCCCCTGGGGTCGTTTCACTTTAAAATTCATCTGGTTTCATTTTTCAACCGACATAAAAAAAAAAAATCTCATCCACAAACAACAAATGTTTCATATCAATCAACTACTAAATTAAAAATACATCAAAAACTCCTCAATACTAAATTAACAACCCTTAAAAACAATTAAAACCATCTCAAATTCAATAAAAAAAATTATAAAAGAAATGCATCATTTAGACCCCGCACGCCAAAATAAATGCCGGCAAGTGATGCATCACTTGCCGCCAAGCATCCCAAAGTCCCCGCTTTTCAGTAAAATATTTTTAGCGAGTAGTAAACCGCAAAAAAATAATTAAATAGACACAATTATTTATTTTTATGGATAAATAATAGTGTTTTTTATAAAAATCACGCTTAGAATTGTGTTAAATAAATATGTTTAATATTTAAAATTGCGACTATTTGAAATTTGTACGTAACTTTCGAAATAAATATATTTTGATGAAAGTGTATTAAATGTTGTAAGTAAATAAATAAAATGTATGCGAGTCGAAAAAAAACTTAATACGAAGTCGTAAAGAGTTGACATTTATGAAACATATGGTTGGTGCTGCGCCAGAAAGCGACACACCAAACATACACGTATGTGAGTCGGACGATAAATTTCTAAACTATTATACTTTTTCGCTTTCAATCTCAATTTTCAACAACTTGCACCTCTGTACGTTTTGAGCTACAGTTGCTACAGTTTATTTTTTATTTAACTGTAAATTTTTTTCCGGGTTACCAACATATTAAATATTAATCCCTGAAAGTTTCAATTTTTTATCTACACACACTTTTAAGTAATTAATTTTTTCCTACTGGATTTATTAATTATCGTAATATTTCTAAATTGCGCATTTTAATTCAACTACTTACACCTTAGCACGTTTAGGACTACAGTTCCTACAGTTTATTTTTTATTTAACTGTAAATTTTTATTTGGGTTACCAACATATTAGATATTAATCCCTGAAAGTTTCAATTTTTTATCTGTACCCAGTTTTTAGTAATTAATTTTTTCCTCCTGGATTTATTAATTATTACATTATTAAATTGCGCATTTCAATTCAACAATTTGCATCTTAGCACGTTTAGGGCTACAGTTTCTACAGTTTATTTTTTATTTAACTGTAAATTTTTATTTGGGTTACCGACATATTAGATATTAATCCCTGAGAGTTTCAATTTTTTATCTGGACACACTTTTAAGTAATTAATTTTTTCCTCCTGGATTTACTAAGTATCGTAATATTTCTAAATTGCGCATTTCAATTCATAACTTGCATCTTACCACGTTTAGGGCTACAGTTTCCACAGTTTATTTTTTATTTAGCTGTAAATTTTTATTTGGGTTAGCAACATATTAGTTATTAATCCCTGAAAGTTTCAATTTTTTATCTGTACCCAGTTTTTAGTAATTAATTTTTTCCTCCTGGATTTATTAATTATTACATTATTAAATTGCGCATTTCAATTCAACAATTTGCATCTTAGCACGTTTAGGGCTACAGTTTCTACAGTTTATTTTTTATTTAACTGTAAATTTTTATTCGTGTTACCAACATATTAGTTATTAAATCCTGAAAGTTTCAATTTTTTATCTTTACCCAGTTTTTAGTAGTAATTTAATACATTTCTCAAATAACTATATAATCGCTTGAAAATTTTATTTATTAAAACAGAAATTGAAACTTTGAAAAATAATTACGGAAAAACTGAAATAGATATAAAATTGTAATGTTAACAAACATATTGAAAGTCTAAATAAAAAAAATCAGGATGATTTATTAAAAATTACAGAAACTGTAACCATAAACGTGCTAAGGTGTTAAATTTGTAGCAATTTTTAGCAATAAAAAACACACATTTTTAAGTAGCGAGCTTTTATTAGGGGAAAGCTCAAAAATGTAAACAATTCTAATAGGGTGTTTTTGTTTGATGTGTTTCAGAAAGCCTCCGAGAATATTTTAGTAAATACGGCGAAATCACCGAGGTGATGGTTATGAAAGACCCAGCGACTAGACGATCTAGGTAAGCTCACATTCTAATCGCTATTACAACAAACGTATCACTAACAGATTTGTTTATTATTATTCTAAATTACGAGATAAAAAAAAAATTCCCTAATCAAGTCGCTTAGTGATACGTAATTGAATTTTTCTACATATCTCTATAAACCCCTAACACTCCACCATCCCCCTACCCACAAACCCTATAAAGTGCCTATTTAAATCATAACACACAAAAGCTCCCTAGACTATAACTATTTTTATGACAAAACTGTACAGTTTGTCTCTTAAGAATAAATTGCCCAGGACGTTACGTTCCAGTGTTGTTACGTTATTAAATAACAATCACTGCTCACGGAAAAACTAGCTAAAGAAATTTTAATATTCCGTGAAACGAGCTGTGTAATTATTTTACGATTTATCTAGTTTTTAAGTCGTTCTTTACGAAATTTTAATCTGTACGGGCCAGATCGTTCCTTTACGTATCGAATATTATGTAAACACAAGCTAGGGGAAGGGGGGGATTGCATGTTAACATGCTTTCAGCGTATTAGCTAATCGAATATGCAATATTCCATATTAGGCATATATCCCATATTAAGTGTATATCCCATATTAAACGTATATTCCATATTACAATCAACAATTTTTATTAATTCATTTATTTGTTAACAAGCTTTCAGAGTATTAGCTAACGGAATATGCAATATTCCATATTACGCACATATTCCATATTACGCGTATATCTCATATTTAACATAAAACGAAATGTATTTTACGATTTATTTAGTTTTTAAGTCATTGTTTACGAAAAAAAAGTATTGAATATTGTGTAAACACAAGCTAGGGGCAGAGGGAGAGGGGAGTGTGCATGTTAACATGCGTACGGAGTATTAGTTAACCGAATATGCAATATTCCATATTAGGCATATATACCATATTAAGCGTATATTCCCATATTACGGTTAATTTTTCTTATTAATTGAATTAAATACGCGATTACTTATGATTATTATTTATAAATGAATACACATGTATGATTTCCGGTTAGTTTACGAGTCTGTACGTGTTTGTTTGTTTTCCTGGTTAGTTGAGAGATGTTAGTAGTCGCGTTCGGTTGTTAATTGGTCTAATTAGTAAAAAAAAACCAGTAGAAATGTAGTAAATGTGTTTATTTGTTACATAAAAGGTACAACAATCATTCATCGTTTGCTATATAGAAATAAATCGGCGTTTTAACGGTGGTTTTTCCCATTAAAAAATTAGCCTACTTCTGTTTCCGATTCAAGGCGCGCGCGCATTGCACTTCCGTTGGCGCTGTCTTCGTTTATCTGTGCGGGCGTGCCGTATAGGGTTGTCTTTATCGGTATTTCGTTGAAGTTGATATTAATGGAATGCGGTGCATGGTCTAGACGTTGATAAAAGACCGTTAATTTGAAACGCGGAGCGTGCGCTGTGGGGCGCACGCGAAATTGCCCCAACCATGCGGCACAAGCTACTAAACGTTACGTCACATTTATTGAGTGATTGCTAATTACTCTGCATCTCTTACTATTATATTTCGACACTAGAGACGCTATAAGAGCAATTGTCGCGGTTTTTAGTCATTATACTCATTTATTTATAGGTTTTTTGCTATTTTAAGTACTTTTAAGGTACTTTTAGGGAATTTTGGGTACTTTTAGGTACTTTTAGGTCACTTTTGGGGAATTTTGGTTACTTTTAAGTAACTATTGGCAAATTTTTGGCACTTTTAAGTCACTTTTTGAGAATTTTGGTTACTTTTAAGTAACTATTGGCAAATTTTGGGTACTTTTAAGTCACTTTTGGAGAATTTTCAATACTTTTAAGTAACTTTTGACAAATTTTGGGTACTTTTAGGTAACCATTGGGAATTTTTGTGTACTCTTAGGTAATTATTGGAAAATTTAGGGTACTTTTAGGTCACTTTTGGAGAATTTTGGGTACTTTTAGTGAAAATTTGGGTTCTTTTACGTAAATTTAAGGTAACTTTTGGGTACTTTTAAGTAACTTTTGGGGAGTTTTGGGTAGTTTTAAGTAACTTTTGGGGAATTTTGGGTACTTTTACGTAACTTTTAAGGAATTTTGATTAACATTAGGTAACTTTTGGGGAATTTAGGGTACTTTTAGTTAACTATTGGGGACTTTTGGGTACTTTTAGTTAACTTTAGGGGACTTTTGGGTTCTTTTACGTAAATTTAAGGTAACTTTTGGGTACTTTTAAGTAACTTTTGGGGAATTTTGGGTACTTTTAAGTAACTTTTGGGGAATTTTGGGTACTTTTAGTTAACTTTTGGGGAATTTAGGGTACTTTTAGTTAACTTTTGGGGACTTTTGAGTAACCTAGGGTTAGAAGAAGACTTCCGGTGTATTAGGAATGGTGTATTTGAGTGTTTGAGACATGTTGTTATGTGTTTGAATTAAAAATAATGACGTTTTGAACATTTATGTGTTTTGTAGGGTGTTTTTTTTGGTTTTTGTTTTTGTTTTGCTTAGAAGCGATGGATTGGACGTTTGAGCGTTGTAGTATTTAATAGGGAAGCAGGTGATTTGGAATATGATTGATTTGTGTGTTTCTTTTCTTGGATGTGTGTGTGTGTATGTGTGTGCGTATGTGTGTGTGTGTGTGTAATGTGGTTGTTCGTGTTTTATCTTTAGATGACGCTTGAAATAAATGCACCTACTTGATTTATTTATATATATACAAATGCGTGCGTTCCTGGTCCATATAGTTAGAGAGTGTACATGTTGGTTCGTCGGTTCATTGGTTCAAACCACTTATGAGATATCTCATAAAAATCTTTTCTATTTTTACCATTTTTTTTTTACATTTATTACTGTTTATATCCCATTTTTATTACATTTCTATTTTGTGTGTGTGTGTGTGTGCGTTTATGTTTGTGTGTGTTTGCGCGCTCGCGCACGCGTGTAGTGTGTGTGTATGTGTGTGTGTGTGTGTAAAAAAAAAATGTTGCCACATCTGTTTTCAGAGAGCTCAGGTATCGAACGACGTATATATATATATAAATAAATACACTTGTCCTGTTTTAGTTAATTTAACTAATTGATATTCTAATAGAAAGCAATCACTTTGATCGAATGCCAACAATTTTTACAATGCCCCAAACATTCCATAGCCTACTCACACAACATTTCATTCACCCACATCCATACATTCTAAAATCCACCGTCCCAAAAAAGGTCCCAAAATAAGCAACCCCCGACACACACTCACAGTCTAACCACCCGTACATACTACATACGATTATAATCCATTTCACATTCGCAGCAAAGCAACGACAAAACATTCTATCGAAATACATCTTGACACCCCACTCAACAATATATGTATAAATAATTAATTTGCGCCACGTTGAGTAACGTAACGCAACGCAACGCTTTTATGAATAACATCCGACGCGATACATAATGACTGTCTTCTAGTATACAATTACACATTAGTGTAACGCGACGGAACGAAATTCATCCAGACAAACGAAACGAACTCTAATCCGCGCGCAATAATATTATTAAAACCTGCGCCGCCGGAAACCAGCGTCGCACCGGTAGGTGCCACTCGTTACACACGCCTTTAAACGACTTAAATATCCTCGCTACTACGACTTTCAAACTTACCAACCCCCTGTCCCACCCCCTAACCCCCTTACCACTCCCGAAACGATTGCAGGAGTTGTCTTTTGTCGAAAGTTTCATGTCGTTGTTCATTTTCCATACTTTGTTTATTTTGTTTACAACGCGAGATTTCCTAAAGGGTTGTGAACACTTATGGTGTCAATGCGGCATATCTAGATTCTAAATACGCTTTAAGTACTTCACGTCCTCGAATTATAGCCGTAACACTCGTTGACAACAGTTTCTGTGAAAGAGTCTTTTTATTTATAAAGAGTATCTAGATATGTTTATATGCTAATAGCTCGAATAAATCTACTATTTGCATTGTTAGGCTTTTGTATATTTATGTGTGTGTGGGTCTTGAATCTAGATAACTTAATCTATTGAGAGTATCTAGATATATTTATATGATATGAGCTCGAATAAGTCTACTATAGGCATTGAAAGGCTTTGGATATGTATGTGTGTGTATATGTATGTGGATTTTGAATATAGATAACTTACTCTATTTCAAAGTATCTAGATATGTTTATATGCTAATAGATCGAATAAGTCTACTATTTGCATTGAAAAGCTTTGGAAATGTATGTGTCTGTATATTTATATGGGTTTTGAATATAGATAACTTACTCAATAGAGAGTATCTAGAAATGTTTATATGCTAATGGATGGAATAGGTCTACTATTTGCATTAGAAGGTTTTGGATATGTATGTGTTTGTATATGTATGTGGGTTTTGAATATAGATAACTTACTCTACTGATAGTATCTAGATATGTATGTATGGTATTACCTCGTATAAGTCTATTATTGCATTAAAAGGCTTTGGATATGTATGTGTGTATATGTATGTGAGTTTTGAATCTAGATAACTTACACTATTTAAAGTATCTAGATATGTTTATATGCTATGAGCTCAAATAGGTCTATTTTTGCATTACAAGACTTAAGATATGTATGTATGTGTATATGTATGTGGATTTTGAATCTAGATAACTTACTCTATTGATAGTATCTAGATATGTATATATGGTATTAGCTCGCATAAGTCTATTATTGCATTAAAAGGCTTTGGATATGTATGTGTGTATATGTATGTGAGTTTTGAATATAGATAACTTACACTATTTAGAGTATCTAGATATGTTTATATGCTATGAGCTCGCATAGGTCTATTATTGCATTGCAAGACTTTAGATATGTATGTATGTGGATTTTGAATCTAGATAACTTACTCTATTAAAAGTATCTAGATATGTTTATGTGCTATGAGATCGAATAGGTCTATTGTTGCATTGCAAGACTTTAGATATGTATGTATGTGGATTTTGAATCTAGATAACTTACTCTATTAAAAGTATCTAGATATGTTTATGTGCTATGAGATCGAATAGGTCTATTGTTGCATTGCAAGACTTTAGATATGTATGTATGTGGATTTTGAATCTAGATAACTTACTCTATTAAAAGTATCTAGATATGTTTATGTGCTATGAGATCGAATAGGTCTATTGTTGCATTGCAAGACTTTAGATATGTATGTATGTGGATTTTGAATATAGATAACTTACTCTATTTAGAGTATCTGGATATGTTTATATGCTATTAGTTCTAATAGGTATATTATTGCATTGAAAGGCTTTGGAAATGTATGTGTCTGTATATTTATATGGATTTTGAATATAGATAACTTACTCTATTGAGAGTATCTAGATATGTTTATATGCTATTAGTTCTAATAGGTATATTATTGCATTAAAAGGCTTTGGAAATGTATGTGTCTATATATTTATATGAATTTTGAATATAGATAACTTACTCTTTTGAGAGTATCTGGATATGTTTATATGCTATTAGCTCGAATAGGTCTATTATTGCATTAACAGGCTTTGATATGTATGTGTGTGTGTGTGTGTGTGTGTGTGTGTGTGTGTGTGTGTGTGTGTGTGTGTGTATGTGTGTGTGTGTATGTGTGTGTGTATGTATGTATGTAGGTCTTGAATCTAGATAACTTTCTCTATTGTGAGTATCTAGATATGTATATATGCTATTAGCTTATATTTGAGAAGATCGGTTACTATATATGTATGATATATGCGCATATAGTTCGTATTCCAGAAAGTCTCGAGCTTTATTGAGAGTCTCTGGTTGGGTATATACGTGTGTGGCTCGCATTTGAGAAGGTCTCTCGCTTTATTGAGAGTCTCTGTATGGCACAGTACCTGTTCCCTTATGTATCAGTCATGTATATTCAGACAGGACAAGTAACGCGTCGGCATTTGGCAGGAGGACGCGCTGCCGTCCCAGGAGAGCAAACAATGATGTCGGTTCGTGTGCGGCGTACACGTCCGTATCTGTCGGTCGCAGAGACGCTGGCACGCCTAAGGCGTGAGACAACAGTGCATCGCGGCATTTGCATAATCGTATGATGCCAGATTCTCATTACACCACTCACTTCCCTCATTACTAACCCTCTCATCAACACTCTTATATATATTTTTATTTAATAAATATTTCCAACGATGCTTAGACTTTTATTTAAAATAAATACAATAAATTTTCTAAGCGACATTCTTAGACATACACGATTAAGGCGTCTCTCAGTTTCCTTTTGACTAATTCCGGACGACGTATTAATGAGAAAAATACTAAATTTAACCACGCGACTAGCTAACCGTACATAATTCATATATAATAACGCTAAAGTTGCATCAACACACACACACACATTAAAATAGAACGCATTAAAGTCGCATTAGCGACGGAAACGAATTTGTTTAAGCATTCTAACAATTTTTAATCGACATTTCTATTGAATTGCGGTCACAAATTCGATGTATGACCGTTTTATAGGCCTATATATTATATTTCGCGTATTGTTAAGTATTACGTGAAGTAATTACTAAACAGCTGGGGTCTTATGTGTCGCGTTCGAACACGAAGTCGTATTTTAATTAGAGAATTTTTTTTTTGTGACCGCTATTGCGTGTTTATACATACGCGGATGATAAATGACCGCTCGGATGTGTCTTATGATGGTAAGCGACGGTTGATGTTAAGTTTCGGTCGATTTTATATTTTTACGCGCGATTTGAGCGGACTTTTTTAATTATTATTATTTAATGATTGATTTAGGATCTAATGATAGTTTTATTATTTTTATTGGTTGAATGTGAATGAAAAATGTTTTTTTTTTTGGTTTTGATTGTTTGTTTATGTTTTAATGGCGATGTAGTTTTTGGGGAATATTGTTGGTGCGTGTGGCAGCGTCCGGAGTGTATATTTCTGTTTGCTGTTTGGGGTATTTTGCATAATGTCGGGATATTTATTTAAATTTATGTACGTTCTAGTACTAAATTGCCTTCTCGGAATTTTTGTGTGTGTGAAATAAGCCCGACCCGGAAGTCAGGTGGCGTTCAGTTAGACTCAAAAATAGAAAAGTTTACGAATCTAACAAACTTTGACTTATAAATGAAACATACGTTACACAAAATAACATTCTTACACACACACACACACACACACACACACACACACACACGCACACACGCACACACACACACACATGCATACAAATACATACATACATACATACAAACGTAAACGAGAAATAAAACAAATATGAATAATAACGAATTAAATCCAGTATCCAACTGGACGACAACATCCCGTTAATTATAAAAGTTTCGCAACGACTATTTGACTTCTAATAACAATAATTTCCGTTTTAATTGAGTTTAAAGACGACAAGAGTGCGTTTTGTCGCCGACTTTCCTCTCTCTTTCTATCTCTCTCTTTTTCTCTAACTTCCTGTACGTGTATGTGTGTGTGTGTGTATACAAATAATTATGTTTTTATTTGAAACTTTTCGTCCGTGTTGGAAAACCCTTTTCGTAATTAAGTTACAGTTGTCTCGCCTGGCAACTGTTTTCGCATAATTATTCCCTCAAAGAACATCGCTAAACACCGGTTTAGCGTTCAAAAACTTCCTAAACCAAGCTTAAATATAGTTACATAATATGTAATAAATAAAGTAAAATTTGTCAGCAATAAATTCCTCAACAGTCTGCTATGGAAGCCCCCCTCCCCCCCTTCTATTGGAGCTATAAATAAATATGTTTAAATTTAGATACATTAAAATTGTAGGCCTTGAGCCCCAGGTGGCTCGTTGCACCCTGGTTGACCGCCGGCGTATCGTGCGCGTTATTTGTCAAACTTGAGTTGATGCGACCGCTCACTTGTCACCATTTCACCGTCTAATGAATCCCACCTGCACTGGTGTCACCCATCATCGCATGCAATGATGGGTGACACAAATGTGTGCCCTTTTTTGCGCCGGTTGGTCGCCGAGGACACCAGAACCGTCACAATAAATCGTATTATTTTAATTCTGTCCATTTACATTTTTCACGGTTTTCCAACGGAAATTTAATTAGCGGTCCATTTTCTGTGCCGTCTAAGACATGGTCCGGGTATTGTTAAACCATTCGCAATTAGTGATTTAAATTTTCTCGCGTTGAATATTCACAAAACGCGAACGAAATACGTTTTGCTAATATTTGCCCGCGAATTCTTTCGCGAAATCCGGCGACATTCGCATCTCTAATATGCAATTGCTTTCGTTATTAAGGCAGTCTGGGGTCCATCTGCAGATTAAATTCACAAGAAACGACTTTGCTTTTACGTAATTTCATTATTGGATCACTCTTCGGTGGACCTGGTGCTCTCTTGGTTATATTATACGTGTTACAGTTGTTATTAGTCTCTGGAATCTTTAATAATAGACCTGGGGGAGCTCAGAGGAGTTTATATGTGCATAAAGGCCATATTACTCTGTGGTGGACTTGGTGCAAGGTATATGGTGGATTCCTCGCCTGTGATTGGTCGCCGCGATTAATTTACTAAACTTTCCAACGAAATGCTTTTCGTTATATGGAGCGCGTGGCTCATATTTACTTAAACCTTCAATTACTAAAGGACCACTAAGGATAATTACACCCCGTAATTTTTTTCGTATTCCTGAATAAATTCTGCGTAATTAACTCTGGGACAGTACACGTTTATCTATTATATAAACATTTATATAACATTCCAAACTTTACAGATACTACAACTATTTCAGTTATACCCTAAGCATTCAAACATTATATGGAGCGCGCGGCTCATATTTCCTTAAACTCTCAATAACTAAAGTACCACTTAAGATAATTACACCCCATATTTTTTTTCTTGTTCCTTAATAAATTTTCCGTAATTAATTCCGCGACAGTACCCATGTATCTCTTATAGAAACATTTATATAAAATTCCAAACATTACAGTTACAACTATTTAAGTTATACCCTAAATATTCAAACGTTATGCATAACAGTATATGGAGCGCGCGGCTCATATTTTCTTAAACCCTCAATAACTAAAGGACCACTTATGATAATTACACCCCGTATTTTTTTTCGTATATCTTAATAAATTTTGCATAATTAACTCCGCGACAGTACCCATCTATCTATTATAGAAACAGTTATATAAAATTCCAAACATTACAGTTAGAATTATTTAAGTTATACCCTAAATATTCAAACGTTATGCATAATAGTGTATGGAGCGCGCGGCTCATATTTACTTAAACCTTCAATAACTAAAGTACCACTTAAGATAATTACACCCCGTTTTTTTGTCATGTTTCTTAATAAAATCTGCGTAATTAACTCTGCAACAGTACCCATCTATCTATTATGGAAACATTTATATAAAATTCCAAACATTACAGTTACAACTAATTCAGTTATACCCTAAATATTCAAACGTTATGCATAATAGTATATGGAGCGCGCGGCTCATATTTACTTAAACTCTCAATAACTAAAGTACCACTTAAGATAATTACACCCCGTATTTTTTTTCGTGTTCCTTGATAAATTCTGCGTAATTACTCAATAACAATACATGTCTATATATTATAGGAATTTTAATATAAAATTCCAAACATTTAATGTTTAAATGCTTGGTATACAAGGTGTTAATTTTAAGAGTACAAACATTTGTTGACCATATTTAAATGATGGTTTAAGTAGAGTTTAACGCGTTGACAATTTGATGAGCGTATTACAACAATTCACGAGTGTGTCTTAAGTTCGTAAATACTTGGAGCAATATTCAGTACGAGACGAGAATCGCTCTTGACACAAATAAATAATTATGCCAGGCCAAAATCATTAAATTCCAAGCATATTAAATTAACATCAAAGTTTAGTGAGCAGCACGAAAACAAGAAATACTATAAGACTTGCGTGGGGGGTGGCGGGGCGACGAACGAGGAGGTGTAAATAAAACTAGCAGGAAACTTGAGTTCAGGACGAGTACATTTTCATGAAATAATAATTACGAATGGTAAACTTTGTCTGCGTATAATTTATAAGTGTGAGAACTTTGAATGTCTTCCGGACGACGCTAACACATGTCTTCAGGATGTTCAGTGCGTGGTACGCAAATATATTTGAGTCATGACGTCATTTTAGGGAAAAAGCGTCGATAGAGTTATTTATTATTTATACTTTTTGTTCTATCGAACACCCCCCCCCCACACCCACTTTTCCACCTCTTTAGCACCAGTACGGTTGGTAACCATTCGACGATGCCATTGCGGTTCACTTGGCTCCATGTGCCTTAGACCGCAAGTCTTTCCTTTGATCCAACAGGATCTTCTTGCCGCTGTGGTACTCCTTGGTACGTCCACAGGAATCTCAAAGGATGTTACACACACACACACATACAATAATCTATGGTTTAATTAAGGATTGGTCATATATAGACGAGTTTCTAAATCGCTACTTCGCAATAACACAACTACACACACACACACTCGTTCTTGAATTGTTGAATTTAAGAACGTAAAAGCTCTTAAAGAGTCAAAATCTTAAATTAATCGTAATTTTAACTTAAATCACTTCGTCAAACTAGCGGTAAATATATTCTGAATGGACAGTGCTTTTTTCTGGGATTTGGGAGCTTAGTTCCTTTATTGCTGAATTTAAGAGCTTAAAAGCTCTAAAAGGTTCAAAATCCTAAAGAATGTTTAATTATAACTAAATTTGCCTCGTCAAAGTAGCGGTAAATATATTTAAGTACCCAGGGAATTTTTTTTTTCTGAGACTTAAAGACTTCGTTATTCCTGAATTTAAGAGCTGAAAAGCTCTATAAGAGCCAAAATCTTAAAAAAATCCTTACTTATAAATAAATATATGAGTGCCTAGTGTCTTTTTCCTGAGATTTAGAAATTAGGCTCTCTTATTTCTGCATTTAAGAGCTTGAAAGCTCTAAAAGGGTTTAAATCTTAAGCAAATTATAAGCAAATATCACTAAAATTATTTGAGAGCCTTGTGTTTTTTATATCTGAGACTTAATGAACAAAGTCCATTATTTTTGAATTTAAGAGCTTAAAAGCTCCAAAAGTGCCAAATTCTTAAAAAACTTCTATTTGTAACTAAAATTGTTTCGTCAAACTGCCGTTAAATATATTTGAGTGACTAGGCTCTCTTATTCTTGAAATTAAGAGCTTAGAAGCTCTAAAAGAGTCTAAATCTTAAAAAACCTTTACTTATAACTAAAATTGTCCCGGAAAATTAGCGCTAAATATATCTGAAAGACTAGAGTTATTTTTTTTTATTAATTTGGGGATTAGACTCTTTTATTTTGAAATTTACGAATGTGAAAGCTCTTAAAGAGTCAATATCTAAATATTTCAACGGAAATTTCCTGGTGAAACTAGCGCGAAATATGTCTGAGTGGCCAGTGTTTTTTTTGCCGAGTGGTCAAGCCAATCAGCGAACCTATATAAAATTCATAACGTCCTTTACTGTCATGGTCAGCAATAACGAACAAAACCGCACATTGGCCGGGACATAAAAATATTACTGCCCCCCTAGGACTTAGAATATTGAGATCACTGCTAGTGGATCGCAGTACACATTTTATTTATTTATTTATTAAAATATTGCGTACAAAATAAAATGTATGGGTCGTAAAAATTACGCGAAATAAATACTTTTAATTATGTCGTAAAAGCACTGGTGTTTATTGACTGGGAAATGGATTAAACGCGTTTTTTTTTTGCGATGTTAAAATACTAAGTATCGATTGGGACAGGGATATAATTTAATTCGGTGAAATTACGCGTTGTGGTGCAGGTTTTGTGTTCCCCTACATAGAATCCCGCTGAACTGGATCGCAGGATAATAATATACTCCGCGACATTCAAAAGCCCTCAGTGGTGCTGATACAGTTCGTTGCGTAGATATTTCACGGTCGCGCAGTTCTTAAAATGTTAGTTATTTTAACATTCAAACCAGTCGTTGTTTCCGGAATCTTATACTGTATTTGAAACATCTGCTTTATATGGTCTACTATTTCATAACGCGAAAATATATTATCAGCGCCATTTTTAAAAAGCTTATTCGAACAAAAGTTCAAATATATTTCATTTATATTAAAACAATGTCACTGTAAGCGCAATCGTTTCAGAGATATTAGAAAAACCGTAAAAATCGACAAGAGTAAACAAGCTTTTCTGGTGTAAATATTAATTTAAAACAAATATGATTCTTTAGCTATACATGTACAAATCTTAATTTTAGACTATCATCATTATACCTTTAATCGTTTAGACAGTAAAGCGCTTTTAAATAAAACACACACACACACAAATTGCTTTTATGTCTCATTGGGGGTCAAAATATTGTTATTGTTAACAATAACGGAGCTTTCATGTATATTAAAATTATTTCACTATAAGCGCAACCATATCAGTAATATTACAAAAACAGTAAAAATCGACAAGAGTAAACATGCACTTCTAGTGTGAATATTAATCTATTATATATAAAAGTCTTTAGCTAAGCATATATAAACCTTGAGTTTAGAATATCCACATTATACCTTTAACCGTTTACACAACAGAGCGCTTTTAAAAGAAACACACACACACTACTCTTATATCGACAAGAGTAAACATGCTCTTCTGGTTCAAATATTAATTAAAAATATATAAGCTTCTTTAGTTTGGTACACAAAAATCTTAAGTTTAGCGTATCATCATTATACCTTTAACCGTTTAGACTATAGAGCGCTTATAAAAGAAACACACACACACTATCCTCATATCGACAAGAGTAAACAAGCACTTCTGGTGCCAATATTAATATCAAACATATAAGCTTCTTTAGCTAGGCATATACAAAGCTTAAGTTTAGAGTATCATCATTACACCTGCTACCGCTTAGACAATAAAGCACTTTAAAAAAAACCACACACACACAAACTGCCCTTATGCGTCATTGGGGGTCAAAATATTATTAATATTATCAATAGGGGGGTTTATATGACCTATAGATATAATATAGATATATTACAGAACCTGTAAATGGATTTAAAGAATTCCTGGAATTTATCTAGATATGCTCCTCTTATAGGAGTAGCTTTTAAAGGGTAAAAAAGGCTTATTAGGTATAATATAGGGACGTAATTTTTAATATATATTATAATTAATCGATTGGGGCTTATAGTTCGTCTATAAGATGTTCTGTAGTGTATAAGTTGAGCTATGGATTATATTATGGTGTTTTAAAGCATGACGTACATTTCTAATAAGGATTTAGGGCTTAACGCGAAACAATTGTGGTATTTGAGTTGTTATAAAGTTCATAGAAGTTAATAACAGTAGTTGCGAAGCCAGGCGACGTTTTAATGGTGGAAAATGCATCTGTAGTAACCACAGTACAAAGCTAGTGTCGGGAAAGAAATTGCATCGAGTTGTGCTCGGTGTCCAATTGGAATATGCAAAGCTTTCCCGGTCGCGGCGACGAGGAATTGGTATAGCGTTCTTTGGTGGAGTCTGTGCATTTAAGGTCGCCCGCGCTTTCAAATGCTAATACCTGAAATTCAAGCACTCTCCGCCAAAGTTATTTTGCACCGGCGCAAATTAATTCAACACATATATTTCTGGTTCTATAACGCGAAAATACCCTACACGTAACGGGGACCGTTTCACAACTAAAGTCCCCGCGATTATACCGCCTGAAATATTACGCGAAATTTTATGTCCAGACACTAATAATATGCATATATGTGCTATAAAGCAATCTAAATACATTTAAGCTGTTTTATTTCTTCGTAAACTAGGATATAGTCATTAATATATACTCGTTACTTTAGTGGCGTAATTTATTAAAATGTATAAGATTAAATATGCACACATTTCTAATTGCGATTTAATAGTTACCCGTAGACTTTTTAGAAAAAAATAATCAAACAAAAAATGTGCGAAATATTCATATCTTTCAATTTTATTTTGATAACGTTTCTGGAAGGTTAGCCGTTTCGGAGATTTTACAATAAATGCGAAAAACGACTAAGGTAAACTAGCACTTCTAGTTGGAATACTCTTTTCAAAATTAAATGGTTTCATTGCCAAGTATATATAAATCTTAAGTTTAAAGTTTCATAAGTCTATCTTAAACCGTTTCGGCTATAGAGCGTTAAAACTTATTCACACACACACACACACACACACACACACACACACACACAGATACAGACAGAGACACAAACACAGAGACACACACACACACACACACATACAGATACGTATAGACACATACAGCAACATACAGATACATATACACACATACAGACACTTTCAGACACATGCAGACACATACAGACATATTCAGACACTTGCAGACATCTACAGACACATACAGACACCTACATAGACACATACAGACACATTCAGACATATACAGATACATGTAGACACATACAGACACATTCAGACACCTACAGACACATAAAGTAACCTACAGATACATACAGACACTTAAAGACACCTACAGACACATACAGACACCTACACAGACACATACATATACATACAGATACATACAGACCTATACAGACACATACAGCACCTACAGACACATACAGACACATAAAGACACATACATACACATATAGACACATACAGACACCTACAGACATATACAGACACATACAGACACCTGCAGACACAAACAGATACATGCGGATACATATAGACACATACAGACATATTAAGACACTTACAGACACCTACAGACACATACAGACACCTACACAGACACATACAGACACATACAGACACATTCAGACACATACAGATACATGCAGACACATACAGACACATTCAGACACTTACAGACACCTACAGACACATAAAGACACCTACAGACACATACAGACACTTAAAGACACCTACAGACACATACAGACACATACAGACACATTAAGACACCTACAGACACATACAGATACATTAAGACACCTACAGACACCTACACAGACACATATAGATACATACAGACACATTTACAGACATATACAGACACATAAAGACACCTGCAGACACATACAGATACATACAGACATATATAGAGAAATACAAACACCTAAAGATACATAAAGACACCTACAGACACATAAAGACACCTACAGACACATACAGACACATACAGATACATATAGACACATACAGACACATACAGACACCTACAGACACCTACAGACACATACAGACACACAGACACACAGACACGCATTCAGACAAGCATATAAACAAACAGGGAGACATATAGACCGCTAGACGGACATATACACTCAAATAGAGTTATAAGTAGACAACAGTTAGATATTTCATGGTTTACGTTCATATTAATAAACTTAAAAACGCTTTAATGTCGATTTAATATTATATCGCGTGTAATACGATTTCAATTCCAATTTAAATAAATTGTACGTATTCTTTATTGACTACATAGCATTTAGAAATGATAACATATCAAAATTTACAGGCCTTATAATTATATAAAAAAAAAGAAAATGAACAAAATCGTTATTGTTGCTCGTATAAAGCGATTTAAATAGCTAAATAATTAGTGTAATCTTTCGTAATTTATATTTATAATTTAAATATCCAGCAAAAGCCGGAACGTGCAGCCAGTTATTGATCCTTGTCTGTTCGTGTCTGTAAATGTTAAAATATTCGATGTTTGTTAATACATCGGCTCGAGCTTCCGGTTCGCGTGAATATATTTCGCGTTTCTGCTACTTTCTAATATTTAATAGTAAGTAAAACGTGGCGATTCGTCCTTAAATATGTAATATTTACGTAAAACTGAAAGCTGAAAGCTGAATCAGGTCCTTTATGTCTGTAAAACAAAAGCTATGACGTCATAAAGGCACCCCTGCGCTGAGAGCTATTCAGAAACAATTATTAAACATCAAACGAAAATTAAAAGCGATTATTATTATTCTGCAAGAGATTAAAAGTCTGCAACGCCCGTCAACGTCACGTCACACAAGAGACTCGTGCAGAAAACGGGCTTCTGTTAAAAGCCTGTCAAAAATACAATAACTGTTAATATTCTAAGACGTTGCGCAATATTGTGCAACATGTCGGAAATCGTAACGAAACCTGACGTTAAAATTTACGAAATTTACAAAAAGCATGCTACAGAAATTTGCAGACGAGCACCAAAAAAATTTTTTTTTGCAAAAGACTAAAAATGAGTGAGAATATGAAAAAAAAACTCAATTTATTTCGTAATTGGTCAACAATCTGAGCTCCTCATTATGAAATTAATTACGCAGCGATGGCTGATGTGAGTTAAGCGCTTGAGCGGTCGCAATGACCGCTACGTTGCATTTAGTTTGCGAAAAATATTATTTCCCTGTTGCACGTGCATGTTTATCGATATTTCGTATTCAGTGACAAAATATCCAATTTAGTTGAGGCCGTGCATCGATGCGCTAAGCCAATCAACAAACTCATTCGCAAGCTATTACACCAGGCGGGTGTAGCGCCACCATCGCAAGCGTCGCAGGCTACTCAGGGACAGGCCAGCGTAATTAAATTGAATTACAACAACCGCCGCTTGCGCCTTGGATTGAAAAACAACGCTAAACGCAACTTTCCTCATTTCATAACAACAAACCCTCAAAATCCCCCCCATCCCCCCCAACCACCTACTTAACACGTTAAATGACGTAATTTCGGTGGCCCTGTGCTTTTATGTGTGTTCGATGCTTATTAGAACAATTAGCATGTCCCGGCGGAAGTACAAACAGTACTTGGGTATTGTTTCATTGTGTCTGTGCGCACTGGAACACATCTCGCGGTTAGTTGCACTGGTATGGGGGCGGCTGTCGCATTTAGGCTGCTGATGTTAGCGAGTGGTCCCCGCGGGAACGTCGTTCCACGTCGTACAACAGTTACACGGAAAGTCATCGGTCATTGTTGGCCAGTACGCGGTGATTCAATCACTATTCTGTGGGGGGTTAATTGTAATAGAATGAGGATGCGGCTTTCAGGAATTGCGTATCAAATTCAGGAAATTTATTCCAGTCGGGAATATATTTTTTTTATATATACAACTCGAAACCTAATAGTTCTATTAGTATCTTTAGAGTATTAGCTATCCCTAAACTATAATTGGCCTTAATTTAGGGAGTTGCGGTCACGGTGACCGCCAACGTTTTTAGTAGACTTTTGGGAATTATGTATCAAATATAAGAAATATTAGTAAGCAGTACTAGCAATCTTTCACATATGAATGTGCCTGTAACTAAGACTGTGGCGGTCACGGTGACCACCAGCGTTATTAGTAGACTTTTAGAAATTACGTATCAAATATAAGAAATATTAGTAAGCAGTATTAGCAATCTTTCACCTATAAATGTGACTGTAATTAAGACTGTAGCGGTCACAGTGACCGCTAGAGTTATTAGCGGACTTTTAGGAATTACGTTTCAAATATAAGAAATATTAGGAAGCAGTATTAACAATCTTTCACCTATAAATGTGCCTGTAATTAAGACTGTTGCGGTCACAGTGACCGCTAGCGTTATAAGTAGTCTTTTAAGAATTACGTATCAAATATGAGAAATATTAGTAAGCAGTATTAGCAATCTTTGACTAATAAATGTGCCTTTAATTAAGACTAGTGGTCACAGTGACCGCCAGTGTTATTAGTGGACTTTTAGGAATTACGTATTAAATATAAGAAATATAAGTAAACAGTATTAGCAATATTTGAACTATAAATGCATGTTATCAAGCCTAGCGGTCACAGTGACCGCAAGAGTTATTAGTGGACTTATAGGAATTACGTATCAAGTATAATAAATATTAGTAAGGAGTATTGGCAATCTTTGATCTGTATATGATTGAAATTAAGACTGTAGCGGTCACAGTGACCGCCAGTGTTATTTGTAAACGTTTATGTATTGCGTATCAAATAAAAGAAATGTATTTTGCAAGAAAACAATTCTGTTATAAAAGCAGCTTGAGTTAATTCAATCTTAATAGTCGCATTAGTGTCTCTAGAGTATTAGTAATCCTTGAAATATTTATGTAGCTATAATTAAGGCTGTGACGGTCACAATGACCGCCACCGTTATTAGTAGACTTTTAAGAATTACGAATCCAATATAAGATATTTGTTTTACTTCTGAACTTTTAAGCATTCCAACTATAAATGTGGCTGTTTGTAAGGCTGCAGCGGTCACTATGGCCGCCAGAGTTATAAATAGACTCTAGGAATTGTGTATCAAATATAAGAAATACGTTTCACTTGGAAACATTTCTTTTATAAGCATTCTAATGTTATTATAACTGAGGCTGTAGCGGTCACTGTGACCGCTTCAATTATAAGTTTTATTTTAGAAATTATTTATCAAATTTGTTTTGTTCTGGTATTTTTTGAAAATAGTAGTATTAGTATCTCTAGAGTATTAGATATCTCTGAACTGGAAATCTGGCTGTAGTTAAGGGTGTAGTGGTCACAATGACCGCCAGCATTATTAGTTGACAAACGATGCGATGGTCGACGTAATCCGTGGAATCATAGGGCGTTATTATGTGATTTGGTAAACGATTTTGTGTAGATATAATAAATAAAATGGGTAATTATTTGGCACCCGCGATGTGGGTGTTTAAATGCGGTGAATTTTGGAAATCAGCCATCGCATCCGCCATAGGATAAACTCCGTGTATGTCCATACATTCTCGGGCGGTTGTTATGTCCTGCGGCTATAGCCCAGTTCGCTCGAATTCCCTCGCAAATGAAGGGCCATCCACCGCGACCGACAATAGGCCACGCCGTTCTGAATTCTGATAAACACATCTGTGTTCAGAGTAGATTGTCCAACACTAAATAGCTTGCCTATATTTTGCCACTATTTCGTCCAAACTGAATTATTTTCAGTATATCCACAAATTGTGGTCTATACATAATTTTTACATGTTATACATATTCGCTATAAATTACATTTAGGACTAGTTTCCACAATTTGCAACCAATTCACCCGATAATTTATTTTCGTTTTAACATATTATTATCCATCATTTCCTGAAACGCACTACTCTATACTTCAACTCAATTTTCAGTAATCGTGATTTAAAGATCAATAACTATAGTCAAAAAATAATGTATAGTCGTATTTGCGTAATTGTTTTAAATTTTGCAATTATATAAATAGTACATTAGTGAAAATTCATTTTCGTTTAATCAAATAGTTAATAAACATGTCCTGAAACGGGCGATTCTAAATATGTATCCAATTTTCAGTAATTGTGCTTTAAATATCAATATCTATAGTCAAAATATATCGCATAGCCGAATTTGCGTAATAGTTTTAAATTTAGCAATTATATAAATGGTACATTAGTCAAAATTAATTTTCCTTTAACAAAATAGTTAATAAACAATTCGTGAAACGGGCGATTCTAAATAATTATTCATTTTTCAGTAATCGTGCTTTAAAGATCAATATCTATAGTCAAAAATTATTGCATAGTCGTATTTGCGTAATACTTTTAAATTTAGCAATTATATAAATGACACATTCATGAAAATTCATTTTCGTTTAGCTACATAGATAAAAAACATTTCCTGAAACGAGTGATTCTAAATATGTATCCAATTTTCAGTAATCGTGCTTTAAAGATCAATATCTATAGTAAAAAAATAATGTATAGTCGTATTTGCGTAATTGTTTTAAATTTAGCAAATATATAAATGGTACATTAGTGAAAATTTATTTTCTTTTAATTGAATAGTTAATAAACATTTTCTGAAACGGGGGATTCTAAATGTGTAGCCAATTTTCAATAATTGAGCTTTGAAGATCAATATCTATAGTCAAAATGTAATGCTTTGCGTAATAGTTTTGAATTTATGAATTAAATAAATGTAGGAAAGGGGAAATATTTTTTCGTAGAAGGAAATTGTTTATTATGAACCTATAGACCGGAAAATTGTTTATCTGTCGTTTGTCTTTAGCTGGAAAGTGTCTTATATACAAGAAGTCGATTTTCGTGGCAACATTGTCACCATACATGCAGTGCAAGTTGCCTGATCGATATAGCAATCTCAGCGCCCTATCACTCGCTGAGTGTTTATCGCTGGCATGCCCTATCACCTACCGATTTAATGTTTCTGTCAAGTTTATACCCTGGATTTCTTGACTTTTACCTATATATATAGCCGTTACCCATTCTGCCCGCTACTCCAAATAATACCAAAGATATACAACCCTATACTCTACTTATTTTACGTACTACGGGACATCCATATTTATGACGATGATATTATTTAAATATTCTAAATTTCCGACAAATACATCTACTATCGTCGAGATTTGAACCCAGAACCTTCAGATATACGCTTTATTATTCAAACAATAGAGCAATAAAGCATGTTTTGGTACTGGGTTCGAATCCCGCAAGAAACCAATTATTACGATTTTTAATTTTTAGTTCAAGTAAATTCTTTTGAAATTATTTTAAAAACGAATTAAATTAAAGAACCACGACGGCTGTATCCTATTGATCAAATTAATAATTGCGCGCTCGCGAAGCGAACGAAGTTAAAAATGCAATTCCACAAACATGGCACTCGCATTCGTGCAATGTGCATTTTAAAGGCAGCGCCCGTTCGATTGCAGCATGCAATTGCACCTATGTACGAGCGCAATTCGTTGCCAAGCTCAAACAACGTTTGGCAACCGACAAAGTGCCACGTATGCATCCATAATGGAACTTTAAGACAATTTCGTCCCTGAAAAATACCCGAACCGGAAACGGCAAAATTATTTTACTACAAATCAAAATTATTACGTATACAATAGTTCTAATAGTATCTCTAGAGTATTATCTACCCCTAAACTATAAATCGCTATAATTAAGGGGTTGCGGTCATAGTGACCGCTAGTGTTATTAGCAGATTTTTAGAAATTTCGCATCAAGTATAAGAAATATTAGTAAAAAGTGTTCGCAATCCTTGAACTATAAATGTGGGTGTCAGTAGAAATATGGCGGTCACAGTGACCGCCAGTGGCTTTATCAAATATTTAAAAATTGCGTATCAAGTATAAGAAATTTTTGTTTAGAATATTAGCAATAATGTGGCTAATTAGGACTGCGGCAGTCACAGTGACCGCCAGTATAAGTAGATTGTTAGGAATTGTGTATAAAATATAAGAAATATTAATTAACAATATTTAGCAATCCCTGAACTATAAATAATTATAGTTAAGAATGTAGCGGTCACAGTATCCGCCAGCTTTATTAGTATAGTATTTGAATTGCGTATTAAATATACAAAACATTTTTTGCTTGAAAACAATTCTTTTATAAATACAGCTTGAGTTGATTAAATCTTAATAGTCGCATTAGTGTCTCTAGAGTATTAATATAAATGTGACTGTAATGAAGGCTGTAGCGGTCACAGTGATAACCAGGGTTATTAGTAGACTTTTAGTAATTGCGAATCTAGTTTAAAACATTAGTACGAAGTGTTAGTAATCCTTGAACTATAAATGTGGCTGTAATGAAGGCTGCAGCGGTCACAATGACCGCCAGTATTATTAGTAGAGTTTTAAGAATTGCGTATAGAGTATAAGAACAATAAGTAAGAAGTGTTATCAATCCTTGAATTATAAATGTTGTAATGAAGGTTGTAGCGGTCACGATGACCACCAGTGTTATTATTAGACTTTTAGGAATTGCGTATATAGTATAATAAATATTAGTAAGAAGTGTTGGCAATATTTGAACTATAAATGTGGCTGTAATGAAGGCTGTAGCGGTCACAATGGCCACCAGTGTTATTCTTAGACTTTTAGGAATTGCGAATCTAGTTTAAGACATTTTAGTACGAAGTGTTAGCAATCCTTGAATTATAAATGTGGCTGTAATGAAGGTTGCAGCGGTCACAATGACCGCCAGTGTTATTATTAGACTTTTAGGAATTGCGTATAGAGTATAAGTAATATATGTAGGAAGTGTTATCAATCCTTGAATTATAAATGTTGTAATGAAGGCTGTAGCGGTCACAATGACCGCCAGTGTTATTTGTAGACTTTTGGAGATGCGTAAAACATAATTATTACGTATACAATCTATTTAATAGTACAAATACAATTATAATAAAATTTGAAATAAAATATCTTTCGTTGTTTTTTTTTTCCGGGAAACTTTTATACCGCCATTAATATCAGGGTTCTTAACTTAACAATACGTGTTTTGTTACCAATTTAGGCTACAGGATTATATATCATCGCAACGTACTTATAATAGGCTCTACCGTTCATTACTTTATTTATTTCGCGAGCGCTGAGGTTACCAGGGCACGAGCGGTCTTACAGACCGCTCGTGCCCAG
Source organism: Nebria salina (assembly GCA_944039245.1). NCBI lineage: Eukaryota > Metazoa > Arthropoda > Insecta > Coleoptera > Carabidae > Nebria > Nebria salina. Next base: position 1,247,118 of record OX063282.1, read on the forward strand.
GACCTAAGCTAGGCATTGATTTATGAAACTCCTGCTATGGCGACTGGCTAATAAATCTCGATTACTTAAAATGTGACTAGTGTCTTAATTCGTACGTAATTTTTTTTTCTTTGAGAATCTTTTGGAATTTTGCAAAATGATACGCATAGGTGTGATTGGTTGATGTGGCGTGCTTTTTAGCAATAAATAAGGTGCGTTGCGATGCAGTGCCGTGGCGGTCTCGTCCCACTTCGGAACATCCGTAGTGCTCGCTAGGAACTTAAAAGTATGTTGCGTGCTTGGTAACCGTATGTCTGTGTTCCAACCACGGCCAGCGAAACTTCACTTGATAATATAAGGCCCCTTGGAATAAATGAGCTTCCGTATGTTTACTGGCACCGGAAGTTTATTTATTCGGTCTTATATATATATATATCTGGGTACACATTTGACCAACCATATAAACTAATCATAATCGCCATTAACGATTCTAATCATTCATTAAAAACATTATTAAAACAAATATAGATTTTGAAAGTACTAAGAATTACTCATATATCATTTAGACCGCCAGATAAATTTATTGTTCCGTGACTTTTCGTGTATTTAATATTTAATTCAATCGGGGCCGCGTCTGACCTTTTTCGTACTTAATATATAAAAAACGCTTGTTATTTCAAGATTGTAATTATAAATTATATTTTAATCACCTCATCGATAACAAGAGGTCACATTTCATTACCTCAACTATTTAGAAAAAAAAACTTTTAAAACGAATTTACGTAATTTAAACAATTTTTATTAAAATAGTCAATACATGCTTAAATATAATAATTTAATAACAAAATGGCATCAATTAGCTTAAAAACTATAGAAAATATAGCTTAGAGTATCAAAAACGAGTTACAGCGGCCAGAATGACCGCCAAACTAAAGTAAACATTTTTTTTTATTAAAATCGTCAATACATGTTTTAATATAATAACTAAATGCGTTCAATTAGCTTAGAAACCATAAAGAATTTAGCTTGAGTATCAAAAACGAGTTACAGCGGTCTAAAAGACCGTAAAACTGTAAATTAAATAAATTTTTGTTAAAATAGTTACTACATGTTTTAATTTAATAACTAAGTGCGTTAAATTAGCTTATAAACTATAAATAATGAGGCTTGGGTATAAAAAACTAGTTACAGCGGTCTGAAAGACCGTAAAACTGTAAATTATACAAAATTTTAATAAAGCAGTTGATACATGTTTTAATTTAATAACTAAATGCGTTCAATCAACTTAGAAACTGTAAAGATAGAGGCTTGGGTATCCAAAACGAGTTACAGCGGTCTAAAAGACCGTAAAACTGTAAATTAGACAAAATTTTATTAAAATACTTAATAAATGTTTTAATTTAATAACTAAATGCGTTCAATTAGCTTAGAAACTATAAAGAATTTGGCTTGAGTATCAAAAACGAGTTACAGCGGTCTTTAAGACCGTAAAACCGTAAATTAAACAAATTTTTATTAAAAAACTTAATAAATATTTTAATTTAATTACTAAATGAGTTCAATTAGCTTAGAAACTATAAATAATGAGGCTTGGGGTATAGAAAACGAGTTACAGCGGTCTAAATGACCGTAAACTGTAAATAAAACAAATTTTTATTAAAATAGTTAATACTTGTTTTAATATAATAATTTAATAATTAAATGGGTTCAACTAATAAAAGGTGGTTTGGGGTATCAAAAACGAGTTTTAGTGGTCTCTATGACCGCAAAACTGTAAATTAGCAAATTTTTATCAAAATAGTCAGTACTTGTTTTAATTTAATAATTTAATAACTAAAGGGGTTCAATTAGCTTAAAAACTATAAAAATTGTGACTTGGGGTATGAAAAACTTGTTATAGCGGTCTAAATGACCGTAAAACTGTATGGTTTGTGCAGTAATGTTGTTAGTGTGTTTAAAAATAAATGTAGCGCTTGTATTCGTAGACAATGTAATGTATGGCGTGGCGTATTTCGTATATTCGCATTTCGTTCGCAATAACCGTGTCAATTAATCATATGCTATAAACTTTAAACAATAGAACTTTTGTTAATTATACAATTACGATGGTAGGAAGAGTATTGTACCGCGAATATAGCACTTAACATTGCGAAGTTTTAGGGGCGCTGTTCAACAACTTAAAAGTAGATAATTATATCAAATTACAGTTTGCGACAATTCATATTTTATATAGTGCACGACCGCAGAATGGTCGCGAACACAGCGAAAGCGCTCGCGCGCTGAAGGGTTTTTTATTTTTTTTTGTATTTTACAAGCTTTAAATTCGTAATATATTGATTGCATAATTTTTATTGGTCTATCTACTAGTAGGAAATAAATTTTCAACTTTGTACGTTTCGTAGTTTTTCCAGAAAAAAATAAAACACAGAGGCATATCACCAAAAAAACTCATTAAAAATTGATTAGAAACACACAAAAATAGATCTAGGTTGAGCCATGGTTAGCAGGACAGCTCTATAACAAGAGGTGCACCATACTTAAAATAAAAATCATTTCTCCCGGATTCCTAATCACCTATCTAATAATTGCATGCGTACCTTCTTCTTCTTCTTCTTAAATCTTATTCATTGTGCTTATACTATAATTGTGATACACATAATAAATGTTTGACATATACGTATACATTTCATTAGAATTTGTCGATACGCAATCAAACTGAATAAATTGATAAATCAAACGTTTGAAATTAATTCAGTTTGGTGTTTAGTAGTAAATCATTGCTAACTAGTGTCTAGAGATGTGAATGAATGATTGATCAATTGCGAATTAAAGTCTATATCATCGTGATTAATTTTTATTCAAAAAATTCGAAAGAACTATCACCCAGGACCTTCAGATATACGTGCGCGGTATAGCGTAGCTCAAGTAGTAGGGTAACAGGGCGTATATGTGTAGGTTTTGGGTGGGAATCCTGGCATCGGATACTTTTTTTAAAATTGCGGTTTTTTAATATCCGGTGTATATTAAACGAAAATGTGTGTGTGTGTTATTTTTATGTGTAGATGTATGAGTGTAGCTTGCTTAGAGCCCAAATACACTTCAAATTAAAATTTGAATTATAAAAAAAACAACCTGAGTACATACACTGCTGCACTTGTTGGCAATTGATTTGGTGAAGAGTCGATTCTCCTTTCAGCCATCGCGACATGGCATCAGGGCCTTTGCTGACGGAGTACGATGGTCGCCAAGTCTACACTTCCAGGTATGTTATACACAAGAACTGGATGTCGTCATGTCGTTGTGTCTCTCTGCCTACTCTATATCTCTATACTCTATCACTTATTTTTATTATTTTTTTAAAGATTTTCAATCATACTGTTTCTCAATCACTTATTTACTGTAGATTTATACACTTAGAGACACTTTTAGTTTACATTAATTAGAGATATATTTATAGAAATGGATCGCTATTTTTTCTGTAACCCATTTAAAAAATTAATAGTTTTATGAGTAAATTGATATTGATTTTCTATAAAAAAAAATAAACGAATACACTTTTATCCACTCATAAGCTAAAAATATAAAACGTACGAGAAAGCATATCGGAATTTTTTTATTACAGTCTACAAATAATTTACATATAACCAAATGTAATCAGTGTGTGGGTGTGTGTATGTGTGTGTGTGTGTGTGTGTGTGTGTGTGTGTGTGTGTGTGTGTGTGTGTGTGTAATATCTCAAAATGTGTTGAGTTCCACTTGAAGAAATAATTATATGGCAAAAGTGCGCCTCCACCATAAAATATTAATGTACTTGCCTGACTGTATGTCTATGGGTCTGTTTAGCTGGATGTGTGTGAGTACGTTTTTATGCATGCCTGCGTGTCTACATGTCTGTATGCCTGTATATCTGTATGTTTGCCTGTCTGTCTGTCTGTATGGTTGGATAGTTGTTTAGCTATATGTCTGTAAGTCGATATGTATGTATGCATGTCTGCATATTTGTATGTTTGTAAGTCTGTCTGTGCGTATGTATGTATGTATGTATAGATGCATGCCTGAATGTCTAAATGCCTGAATGTCTGTATACCTGTATGTCTGTATGTATGTGTGAATGTCTCTGTAAGTTTGACTGTATGATTATATGTCTGTATGTTTATGTGTCCGTATGTTTGTATGTTTATGTGTTTGTATGCTTGTATGTTTGTATATTTATATGTTTATATGGCTGTGTAACTGTATGCTTGTATGGCTGTATGTCTATATTTGTATGTCTGTGTATCTGTATGTCGATATATTTGTAAATCTGTATGTCTGTATGTATGTATGCCTGTATATCTGTATGTCTTTATGTCTGTACGTCTGTATGTTTGTATGTCTGTGTTTGTATGTGTTTGTGTGTGTTTGTGTGTGTTTGTGTGTGTTTGTGTGTGTTTGTTAGTGTTTGTGTGTGTTTGTGTTTTTGTGCGTGTTTGTGTGTGTTTGTGTGTTTTTGTGTGTGTTTGTGTTTGTGTGGGTTTGTGTGTGTTTGTGTGTGTTTGTGTTTGTTTGTGTTTGTGTGTGTTTGTGTGTGTTCGTGTGTGTTTTTGTGTGTTTGTGTATGTTTATGTGTGTGTGTTTGTGATTGTGTATGCATGTGTGTTTGTGTATTTGTCTTTTTTGTGTTTGTGTGTGTGTCTGTCTGTCTGTCTGTCTGTCTGTAATTTGTTTGTCTGCCTGTGTGTGTGTTTGTTTGTGTATGTTTTTTTGTGTGTTTGTGTGTGTGTGTTTTTGTGTGTGTCTGTCTGTCTGCCATTGTGTGTGTGTGTGTGTGTTTGTGTTTGTTTGAGTGTTTGTGTGTGGTTGCGTGTATTTGTGTGTGTTTGTGTGTATGTGTGTTTTAGTGTGTTTGTGTGTATTTGTGTGTGTGTTTGTATGAGCGTGTTTGTGGGTGTGTGTGTGATGAGAGCGTGTGTATACTGTAAGTATATTTTAAAAGTCTGTCAACTTATTTGATTAATTTAGTTAAAAAATGCGGTAATAGAAGATACTCGTACAATATTTTACCATAAGTATAAAACAAAACTTATTTTACTATATTTGCGAAATTTATAATTTATTCCATTTCTATGAATACTGTAATGCCCTGATTGTATATATATATAAATAAACAAAATAGTGATAGTATTATTTCATTTATCGTTAGGTACACTCTCAGACATAAAATTAAAATTTCCATTAAAAAAAAAAAAAAAAAAATTTTAACTTTAAATCAAAAACAAATTTATAGAACTAAACCAAAACGAGAAATTTATTTTTCATATCTGAGAATGTTGCATACATCCATAGCAACCCCGTTACGTAGCTGTATCATATTAGATCAATCCCAATCGAATCCTACACCAATCCCAATCTGCTCCCCTGGCCCAAAACTGATCCAAATCTGCTCAAAAAAAAAAACATTTCTATTCAATTATCTCTTGCTGAAATACACTTATTTCTCTCTTCTAACTCCAAAAAAATGATATATATTTACTTTAAAAATCGCCACTTTTGATAATGTATGATTACGTTTTTTGTTTCTCTTTTAGGGGCTTTGGCTTTATCACTTTCGCTGATCCGGCAAGTGTAGATAAGGTGTTAGCACAAGGAACACACGAATTGGACGGCAAAAAGGTAAACTACTCTTTCTTCAATATAAAACTAAATAATCCTAACAGAAACCTAATGTAATTATATACATACCACGTATATGAAATATTGGCATAAATTAATTAATTATTATTTACGAAAATTTTTTTATAATGATTTACGTAAGAAGAATAAATTTACGGAACTAACTAGATAGATTGTGGGTCTTTATACCTAGTGAGAATAGTGGGAATTAGGTATTGTGAGATAAATAGTAGTAATAGTGTCACTTTTGGGAGAATTAAATAGTAGTAAGGGGAGCACTTTTTGGAGTAAATTAAAAAAAAAGTGTATATGTATGATACTGTTGAAATTTAATTTCTCAATAGATATTTAAACAAAGAAGAAGATGTGAGAGGTAATCAATATAGATATTTTTTATTCGGAAATTCATGAGGGTTACAAATACTTCTATCGGTGTATTAGTGTGGGGGTGGGTTTGAACCTTTTGGAACAGTTATTGTAGGTACAATGACGAAAATTGGATATCAGGGGCTGCCAGGGTGAGGGCCGGTCGTATCGTTCTACTGACGGCCGGATTTTATCCGATCGATTTCTGATACGTATTGGTTCCGATTTCACTGTTCTGGCAGGACTCACTTTCGCACCACCCCATACCCTTCAGGTTTCGGGTGCACGTGTGCGCGTTTATGAACGCCTATGAGTCTTTTTCCTAGAAGTCGTGAGTGTAGAGCGTGTATTATGACCGCGTATGAGTTGTGTGTGTGTGTATTTATCTTATTTCATTGTTTTATAGAAAACTGGTGCGTAGACTAGTTATTGCTCTTGAGCAATTGTTTAGTGTAGCGCTGGTTGACTATTTCTAGGCGTAGAGTCTTCTTCCTCGCCATTTTTTTATGTATTAGACTATCGGTGTTTTTGATGGTTTAAGAACGGTCGTGATTTAAAAATGGTGGGGTATCATAACTGCGATTACTTCTGGAAATCAAAGCCTACTGTCGGCGCAGGCATTGTTGTGTTTCAAGGGCTGTGATTGTAAAGACGCAGTTTTGATTAAGGGAGTCCAAGTATAGTGTTTCTTTATGATCCGTTCGCTGTGTCTGCTGCAACAGCAGGGGAGATTCAAATTATTATTTCGGTTCTGTGCCTGTCTCAAAGTCGCTCGCACAACGACACGTTTTCTTTTCAATGCCCCAGCGCTCTACAGACAACCCTCCCTCCGGGGGAGGGGGGCGTTCTTTGTCGACGGGAGTGAGGCACACATCCTTTTCACTTCTTTACGTTTTTTGTTTCTTTATTTGACATTCTCATCATTATGCGCCCATCTTGTATCCTGTGAGCACCCACGCCTTCGTCCACTAGGAATGCGTGCGGGGTTCTAATAGCTTTTTATTTATATTTTTATATAAAAAATTGTTTGTTGATTGTATGAGCGAATCCTGCCAAGTGTGCTCGTTGTATGGTGAGCTGTACTAGCACACGTGCCTTGCAGTGGTCCCCCCCCTAGGTTGGGGGAGTGGGTGAGGTTGCGCTCGTACACCCGCTTGCCATTAACGTGTTGTGGTTCGACTGTTGGTGGCGCTCATTAGTGAGGTTTCATCGCTGAATAATAGAAATCAATTTGCGAACTTGTTATGCGCGGAGTGTTGTGTCGCCGCCCGGCGACAAGCAGCGCAAGCCGCGAGGGGGGTATTCTTCAATTCGAAACCATCATATGTGGATAACAGACTTTTCTAAACCCTTTACCTTCCTCTCTCTCTCACACATATATTTATAAACAAACAAATTATTATGTACTATGCGCAGGTTCTCTCAATATGGTGCCCTTATTACTACGCGTGAGATAAGCGCGCGTGGTATATTTATTTTATGAAATAATTCCAAGAAAATCCTCGCCGATTGCCAAACCATATAAAATGCTTGACTCGTTAATAATTTATGCAACCATTCGTGCACGGCATCGAATCGTGTGTTAATGCACGTCTTATCGCCACAAATAAAAACGACCATCACCGATTCAATCTGCCGTAGGTTTTTTTTAAAATCATACACTTCCGGCGAACCCATCGTAAATCAAAAACACAAAATACACATTCGATCGCCCCGCACCTAGATGTGCACTAGTCCCGAATTTATGCACTAGAATAATTTATTTTTCAATTTCCCCGGCTTTTACATTTCATTACATCATCATTTTTCAATATTCCAATTGCGATAAATCAAAATACGCGCATCTACACACGCTTTTCAAACGCTCCGGCCCATCAGTTATTACTGGAAACTTGTCCAAACACATACCCGGCAAATATATCTGATACACTAGCGCCAAACGTACCACAGTTCAAATGAAGTTCATTTTTAAAACTACGAAGATATATGTTTAGCTTTTATGCATCTACATAATTTCATCGCTTTCCATAACTCCGGTTATTCGTCTTTCTGTCTTTTTCGTCGTTTGCTTCCTAAATCTTCCACTCCTAGAAATATGCTACACTACACACACACACGTCTTGTTTTAACTCACTATTTTATGGTATCCATGGCTCACCTATTAAATTAAATATTTTTCTATTTCTACAATAAATATTTAAGCAGAAATGAACTTGTAATCCGAATCGAATTAAAATGGTTTTGCAATTTTAAGAAAAGTAGTCATAAGGGCACTTTTTAGAGAATATATTTTTAAAAAAATTCAGCAATTATTTTACGTTTTAAAAACTACTTTTTATGGATGCCTTTTTGGAGAAATGAATAAAAACTATAGAAGCATATCTACTGTAGCAGTGAGAGAAATAAATAAGTGAGACCCTTAAAGGCGAGGTCTGAAAATAAATAAAAGTCGTTCAAGTTGGAGCTTAGTGCGGCCGTAAAACAGTGTCAAATTTAAATCATGGTTGCGGCACTGATGGCCGTAAGCGGTGGCTGCGAATCGCGCAGAGTCCAAGTAATACCCGTTTGTTGATTGGCTATAACGTCGCCTTTTTACGAGATCGAATGCTGCGCCAAATAAAAAATAAAAGAGCTCTTTTCAATTATTTTTAATTCCCCTCCGGCAAGTACGTGCGATTTAATTCGGTTAATTATCGTAAAAATATACTTTTTATACATACAGCCAACCGGAAACGCGGAGATACCTGTTTCCGATTTATATACTACCCGTTTTAAGTTGTCGGCAGTTGGAACACTCGACATTGTAGTTTTATTACGCGATTTGCTAGACTTTCAGAATATTTCGGTCAAGTATTTTACTATTCTTTACAAATGTATCACAAATACAAATTTACAATCCTTCAATACATTATCTACACACACAAACACACACACACACACACACACAGACACACACACATACACATACACATACACACATACACACATACACACACACACACACACACACACACACACACACACACATACACTAAATTTACAAGACATTCATTTCTTTCTATCTGTATTTGTGTAAGTAGTAATAAGGGCGCTCTTTAGAGATTTGAAAATATGTATAATAATAAATATGTAAGTCCCGGAAGTGTGAATATAAATGGCACGATATATCCGGCAGCAAACCTCTAATATAGAAGCCTCGCCTGACAGAGTGCGAACGCGACCTTTATAAGTGCCTCCATAAACAATGTTAGCTTTCCAGAGCATGGAGAACATGGCTCGTCCATATATGCACCAATAAAAATGACAATGTCTTTTACGACTGTTAAACACGACACGAACAACTCGCTAATGACGCCCCATCTACACCAGTGAAATAATCGTAAAAACAGAACGCTATCATCGTTAAACATAAGTTATCTTAACATTAACAATGCATGCAGAGCGCGCCCAGGTAGTCCTGCGAACGTCCATGTACGTCGCGAATTAGTATGCCCTGTATCACTTTGCAGACGGCTCAACTTCTCCCATTCACATCCGTCGCACACATTTATATTAGTTTTGACGTGCGTCGGACGGGTCGTATTTAATTTGTTGGACAAGTGTTGGCTTGTTGCGGACGAGCCTCTGCCAACTGTCACCGGGCGGTCGCACTGCGGAAATCTAGTTAAACAAGGATAATATGTCCTTTTCGCCCACCACCACTGGGGGTTATCATACTCCACGTAAATGAATACAGTGGACATGACTCCCGCTTCCGGTTTACTGAATATACCTCATCCCCTACAGTCCCGAAATTGGGAGGAAAACAATATTTTACGATAAAATTTACAAATTTCGCATTGAATCCTCATCTACGAGGGAAAAGCTATTATGGAACTTAAATTGTAGAAAATAACATCAATAAGTGGATGGGTCAGAAATCGAGAAAATTTGAAATTTTAGGCATTGAAAAACAAAAAATTGACAATTTTAGAATTGTGTTGTCATTTAAGATGATTAAGCTACTCTGACAATGAATTTCAGCCGTATATCTTTGGTAGTTTTGAGGGAAAACAATAAGATCCTCTAAAGATTCTAGTAACGGTGCCATGTCGGTCTAAAATCGAGAAAATTTGTAATTTTAGGCATTAAAAATAAAAAAATTGACAATTTTAGAATTGCATTGTCATCTAAGATGACTAAGCTACCCTGACACTGAATTTCAGCTTTACATCTTTGGTAGTTTTGGGGGAAAACAATGAGATCCTCTAAAGATTCTAGTAACGGTGCCATGTCGGTCTAAAATCGATAAAATTTGAAATTTTAGGCATTAAAAAACAAAAAATTGATAATTTTAGAATTGCGTTGGCATCTAAGATGACTAAGCTATCCTGACACTGAAATTCAGCTTTATACCTGTGGTAGTTTTGGGGGAAAACAACGAGATCCTCTGAAGATTCCATTAACGATGCCATGTCGTTCTAAAATCGAGAAAATTTTAAATTTTAGGCATTAAAATACAAAAAATGGACAATTTTAGAATTGCGTTGTCATCTAAGATGACTAAGCTATCTTGACACTGAATTTCAGCCTTATATCTTTAGTAGTTTTGGGGAAAACAATGAGAACCTTTAAAGATTCTAGTGACGATGCATGTCGGTCTAAAATCGAGAAAATTTGAAATTTTAGGCATTAAAATACAAAAAATTTACAATTTTAGAATTGCGTTGTCATCTAAGATGACTAAGCTACCCTGACACTGAATTTCAGTTTAATATATTTGGTAGTTTTGGGGGAAAACAATGAGATCCTCTAAAGATTTTAGTAACGATTGCCATGTTTGCCAGAACTCAGTACTGTCGTAAAATAAATAATACGAAGTTCCCAATGTATCTAATGATTGTTTTTTTGGTCTATTTTCAGATTGACCCGAAGGTAGCATTCCCTAGACGAGCACATCCGAAGGTAAGTCATCCACTACGAGCACACACGATGGTTAGATTGAATTTACGGCAACCGAGCCACTTAAATAATAAACCGATCACCAACCACTGTTAAGTTCGTCGTGTTTAAATATTAAACCCTCAATTACTGGTGTTATTCAGCCGTATCTAACGCAACGCTGAAAGAAATGCGCTGTCGCCCATAGCGCCCGTTCCTTTTCTGCATTCGCGCACATGGTAAAGCTCGCTGCATTATATTATATGAGCTTAGCCGACCATGGCTCAGTACGCTTTTAGGGCGCGCTTGTTAAATTTCTAGCTAGCTGACGCGATTAAATTTTAAAATTATTATTTAGAGTAATGCATATTCCGAATTAATGGGGAGACGATAAAAAAATAATTGAATTGATAGTATGCGTGATACATGTCCATCTGATAACGATAATTTTCGTATCAGAAACACGAAATGTCAACAGTAAATCTTAATTCTGCTTTTAATAACAATCTTATTCATATTTAAAAAGCAAATATTCTGTGTCAATCATAGTTATAATAAAATACATGGGACAAATCGCGTGTTTAGAAGTCGTTCTTTGTTCCCAATTTTTTGAAATAATTCAAATCGTTGTACTATATTTATTTTTGGTTCAAAATTGATTTAATAAGTTATTCAAGTAGTTTATATAATATTTACTAGTCTTATATTAATTGTGGTACTGTTATATGTCATAAGCAATAAAAAAACCGTGGCGGTCATTGTGACCGCTAGTATATAATTGCAGTTTTTAGTTCCCTTATTTATAAAAAATAATTTTTATCGTTGAAATATTGTTATTTTTCATAAAAATAATTAAAAATTAGTTATGCGAGTGGTTTATTTTATATTAGAGACTACTATAGTATTTGGGTACATTAATATGTCAAAAGCAATAAAAAAACAGTGGCGGTCTGTGTGACTGTAAGTGTTTTATTGCGAATTTGAATATTGTAACAATTGTACGTAATAGTCACAACTAGAGGTATTAGCGGTAGTGGATCTCTTACGAAGTATGTATGTTGAGTAGTTCAATCTTGATGCATAAGCGTAATATGTGTCCGCCCTTTGCGTGTTCGTGCTTGTGATCTAGTTGCGGACATGTCGCTCCAGTGGCTATTTCGACCGTTATGTATATTGGTGTAGTCGAATAGATGCTATAGGTTGTCCCAGTTGTTCGCCAGCAATATGGAAACTTTCAATCAATGTTCGAAAAAAAAAAATTTGCGTGCACGTTTTGTTGCGCGTGTCATATGCAATGTGACACACATGTGCATCGTTGATGTTTGTGTCGCGCGCATGTGACACTATGTATCAATGCTGGTTGTGACCGCTGTCAATCAAAGCGCTAATCGCGTTATGCGTGTAGTTTGTCGATTGCCGTTCGAGGGTTTTTGGTTGAATTATTAATTTATTGAAAATTTACTCTTTTTGGGGATTTAGAATTATTTTCAGGGTTTTAAGGGATGAAAAATCAATTATTTTATAATTAATAATATTTAACTATATAGTGAACTAATTGACTTCAGTTAGAAAAGTAGCGGTCACAGAAGGCGCAAAATCAAACGATAACTGACAAGGTGATATCACAGCAGACGTTGCCTGTTCGTCTCCGGTCTCCGGTCTCCAGCGAGGCTCCAAGTGTAGCGTTAATTAAGTCCAAATCAAATTACCATTTGGATTTCATGCTCATTAATTTCTACTCTTCGTGGCACAGCCGTTTCCCCCACCCACCTCCAACTGCGCATCAGCCACCCGCTAAGCACGAAACGAGGGCATACTAGATAAGCGACATTAAAACACAAACTCACTCATCAAACCCATTTAAAACACTTATAAAACCCAAAAAAAAAAACATACAAATACACCATAACCCAGTTATCGATTTCCGGAACGTCAACTTTTATACCTGTTCCCAATTTACTGTATTAATTTCTGAAACTTTCTGTCACATTTTATTGAAATAAACGCCTGTCTCGCTTCGTTTGCACAATTGTCTATGCCGGGCCGTTGCCGCGTTATCCTGTGATCCATGGCTGTGTAATGCTTATGCATAGCCATGGATAACAGGATAACGTATGTGTTTGGCAGGCGTCCAGTTAATCGGGATGAATTATCATCGTATGTATTCCTTTGCTGACCTCAGCAGAGTGTGCCCGGTACAGATGTGCAGATCATATCACATTTAACGGTACCCCTACATGGCGGAAATAGATTTTAAATTTAGAGTTTATATCCTATAGTGTCTGTAAGGAATTCATTGCATGGTCTATGTAAGTTCCGGGTATGAATGTGCGTAGGTGGTAGTGGTGTTATGGGATTTCTATATTAGAAAGGGCATTGTAGTAATTCACTAGTAATATGGGAGCAGTCAATATTTTGTGCTGAAGAAAGCGGGCCCAATAAAGCCAATAGCGTTTCGGTGCGCTGGCATAGCCGTAGAGCGAACAATTTACGCCGCGCAATAAAACGCGGGCAACGGGTGTGATTACATTACACTATAAAGCAAGCTATGCGCCCGGACGTCGTGGACCGCGGCCACAGTTGCTACTAAGTGCGGACCCCCACAACTGATACCCGCTCGCGATAAAGCACCTACGTCAGTTATCTTTCCCGCATTCTACCAGGACAGCTAACACTAGTGGAGCTAACAACACCAACGGGCGCCACCACCCGGTAAAACAAGTCACCATATTTCGCAACCAGCAAAAAATTCCACCTTACATTAAAATCTCACACCCAGTGGAAAAAACCTACATTTTTAACTTATCTCCTTTTGTTTTTATACTGTGCGGTCATATATACCTACCAGTTAATTTACCAAAATTTACCGACCTCGTATTGACTCTTATAACGGCAGTACGTTCTACGAGATTAGTCGTCTGTTTTATACCATATTTGGTAAACGCTTCCGTTACCTTTGTAAATCAGCGGTCTAAAGTCACTCTTATATACAAAAATTCACTATATTTCGAGAGCTTTTACTAATCTCTTCTAATCTTGTGACTGTTTTCATTCAATTTTGTATTTGGGAAATAGTTTCGCAACCATTGGAAACTAGCGGTCATAAGTGACTCTTCACCATATTTTGAGAACCTGCAGGTTTCTAATCCTGCGACCGCCATAGGAGAATTTCGAAAAGTAAACAAAATGTTACGGCCCACTTGGTTACCCATTTTTGTTACCGTTATAAACTAGCGGTCATAAGTCACGCTTAAGTATATTTAGAGAGCCTGCAGGTTTCTAATCCTGCGACCACCGTAGTAGACTTTCAAAAACTAAACAAAATTTTCCGGCACACCTGGTTACCCATTTTCGTTCCCATTATAAACTAGCGGTCATAAGTTACTCTTTACTATATTTAGAGAGCCTGCAGGTTTCTAATCCTGCGACCGCCGTAGTAGACTTTCAAAAGCTAAACAAAATGTTACGGCACACTTGGTTACCCTTTTTCGTTACCTTTATAAACTAGCGGTCATAAGTACTCTTCACCATATTTTGAGAACCTGCAGGTTTCAAATCCTGCAACCGCCATAGCTGAATATCGAAAACTAAACAAAATGTTCCGGCACACCTGGTTACCCATATTTGTTACCGTTATAAATTAGCGGTCATAAGTCTGTCTTCGTTATAAACAAGCGGTCATAAGTACTCTTCACCATATTTTGAGAGCCTGCAGGTTTCCAATCCTGCGACCGCCGTAGTAGACTTTCAAAAGTTAAACAAAATGTTCCGGCGCACTTGGTTACCCATTTTCGTTACCTTTATAAACTAGCGGTCATAAATCACTCTTCACCATATTTTGAAAACCTGCAGGTTTCTAATCCTGCGACCACCATAGCAGAATTTCGAAAACTAAACAAAATGTAACAGCACACTTGGTTACCCATTTTCATTACCGTTATAAAGTAGCGGTCATAAGTCACTCTTCACCATATTTTGAGAACCTGCAGGTTTCTAATCCTGCGACCGCCATAGCTGAATTTCGAAAACTAAACGAAATGTTACGGCGCACTTGGTTACCCATTTTTGTTACCGTTATAAACTAGCGGTCATAAGTCACTCTTTACCATATTTTGAGATCCTGCAGGTTTCTTATCCTGCGACCGCCGTAGTAGACTTTCAAAAACTAAACAAAATGTTCCGGCACACCTGGTTACCCATTTTCGTTCCCATTGTAAACTAGCGGTCATAAGTCACTCTTCACTATATTTAGAAAGCCTGCAGGTTTCTAATCCTGCGACCGCCGTAGTAGACTTTCAAAAGCTAAACAAAATGTTACGGCCCACTTGGTTACCCATTTTTGTTACCGTTATAAACTAGCGGTCATAAGTCACTCTTCACCATATTTTGAGAACCAGCAGGTTTATAATCCTGCGACTACCATAGCAGAATTTTGAAAATTAAACAAAATATTACGGCGCACTTGGTTACCCATTTTCGTTACCATTATAAACTAGCGGTCATAAGTCACTCTTCACCATATTTTGAGAACCTGCAGGTTTCTAATCCTGCAACCGCCATAGTAGACTTTCAAAAGCTAAACAAAATTTTCCGGCGCACTTGGTTACCCATTTTCGTTACCGTTATAAACTAGCGGTCTTAAATCACTCTTCATCACATTTTAAGAGCCTACACCTTCAAAACACAACTAATTACGTTTTACAACTAAGATTTATAATCCTGTGACCGCCGAAGCACAATTTCGAAAGCTAAATAAATCTTTTCGGCAGATTTGGTTCTGTTACCATTGTAAACTAGCGGTCTTAAGTACCTTCTTACCATATTTCGATAGGCTGCGCCTGTAAATTGTAACTAATTATGTTTTTAAAGCAGGAATTATTACACTAATGACCTTTTTGAGGAATAAGGGTTTTAGGTGGTCTTAGAGGGTGCTAATTTGTGGAATTTTTACTTATTGTGGTACTGGGTGGCTTGGTGTAGTCTTATAGTAACATTATTTGTTAAATAAGTGTTAGTGACGAGTTGTTCTGGTCAGTAATAGGCTACATAGTCGATCTTTGTCTCTTGTACGGCACTGGTGCGGCAAAGCTCTCGTATTTAAAAAGATGAATAGGGCTATTTCGTTGATTCAGTTATCTGGCGGTCTGTCTGGGTGTTGAGCAAAGCAGCGCCATGGCGAAATATGCAGCAGGAAGTCGGTGTTGTGCGGATGGCGCACCGGCGATAAATAAAAGCGTAATTTATTTCGCAGTACATCAGCGTAAATCACGCGGCGTACGCGTGACGACATACCTACGTATATCGTGTCTATTAATTGAGACCGCGCTGCCTAGACACCGGACTCCGGACTCCGGTCGACAAATTATGCGCGCGCTGCGCGCCTAGGGTAATTTGGGAATTGGTTTCGGGACAATTGTCTTTTAGAAACGCGCATATGGTACGTATATAAACCGGGATGCCAACGCAGCAGTTTTCCCGGCGAGGGTTTTCCTTTTTCTCCCGCTCCAAGTGCTTTAACAGGATCTACTCCGATATCCGTTTCTTTTATACACATACACACATACATTCGAGGTTTCTATATGTATTAAGGTCCGTTACATTGTTAAGCTTTCCTATATGCATTTTGAGTGTCGTAGAAGCTTATAAATCTATAATAGCGCAATTGACATTGTTGGGGAATGAAACGTCCCCCGGATGTATGGTGGGTAATTGCAGAACCAGTTGGTACCAAGCTCGTGTAAGTCACGTGAATAAACAAGCGCGCGTCGGGGCCATTACGTTGCATCGGTAAAATGGGGAAAGGAAGAAGGAAATAAAAAAAATGAAATACGCATGAAATATCGCACTATTTAAACAGGCGGTCTAGAAAGTCGCTGAGGCATAAAAAATCGCGTAAACATCGTAGCTCCATCATTGTTAGGGCCCGTCACTTATATTTTACAGAAATACGAATGGTCGTAGAATATTTCTTAGTCTAATTTATCTATTTTAAAGATAAAGAGGATAATGAATATAAATTGCTCCCCTACACACACACACACACACACTAGACAACACACACACATACACACATACATGGAATAAATGTGGGTATTGTTAACGTATTAATAATATATAATATTATGAAGCTTGGTTCTTTTGTGGGAAATAATCAATGGGGGGGGTGGGGGTGGTTTTGTATTTTAATTTTGGGTATGAGTGGCATTTAGAGTGGTTGGAGGAGACCAGTGTGGTTGCTCTATTATATGTCGAATAAATCAACATACGTGCTGTGAATAACGGCTAATTAAAATGCGGTATCAATGAGTTTTTTCCGGAAAAATAGCGCGCCCGTGAAAAGGCGGCTGATGAAAAACTGTGTTGCGATTCGGTTACACAAAAACACGTTTACCTCAAATATTGACTACGATCATCGACAAGTTTGCCCAATTTATATATATATATATATATATATATATATATATATATATATATATATATATATATATATATAAATTTGCATACGCATAAACACGCGTTTAGTTAATAAATATAATATACAAATATTAAATAAAAGTAAATCATAATTTAGTTTGAAATCTAGGCTTGTTTTGTATTGTTTGTCAGTATGTTTGTATGTTTGTGGGTCTGTATGTCTGTATGGCTTTATGCTTGTTGGTGTGAATGTCCGCATGTCTGTGTTTGTATGTCTGAATGTCTGTAAGTCTGTATATTTGTATGTCCGAATGTACGTATGTATGTCTATATATATAGCTATGTATGTATGTACGTATGAATGTTTGTATGATTGTCAGCAGGTTTGAATGTCTGTAAGTCTGTATGCTTTTGGGTCTGTATGTCTGTGTATCTGTATGCTTGTACGTCTCAATGGCGGTATGTCTGTGCGTATGTTATAGATTTATATGGCAAAATGTCGATAGGACTGTAAGTCTGTAGGTCTTTAAGTCTGTAAGTCTTTAAGTCTGTAGGTTTGTAAGTCTGTAGGGCTGTAAGTCTTTAGTACTGTAAGTCTGTAGGTCTGAGAGTCTGTAGGTTTGTAAGCCTGTAGGTCTGTAAGTTTGTAGGTCTGTTAGTCTGTAGGTATGTTAATCTGTTAGTCTGTAGGTATGTAAGTCTGTAGGTCTGCAAGTCTATAGGTCTGTAAGTCTGTAATTCTGAAAGTCTGTGGGTCTATAAATCTGTAGGTCTTTAAGTCTGTAGGTCTGTTAGTCTGTAGGCATGTAAATTGGTTAGTCTGTAAGTCTGTAGGTATGTAAGTCTGTAGGTCTGTAAGTCTATAGGTCTGTAAGTCTGTGGGTCTATAAGTCTGTAGGTCTGTTAGTCTGTAGGTCGGTAAATCTGTAGGTATGTAAGTCTGTAGGTATGTAAGTCTGTAGGTCTGTAAGTCTGTGGGTCTATAAATCTGTAGGTCTTAAAGTCTGTAGGTCTGTTAGTCTGTAGGTCTGTAAATCTGTTAGTCTGTAAGTCTGTATGTATATAAGTCTGTAGGTCTGTAAGTCTATAGGTCTATAGGTCTGTCAGTCTGTAGGTCTATAAGTCTTAAGGGCTGTAATTCTGTAGATCTGCAAGTCTGTATTGTATGTATGTATGTCTGCTTTTATGTGTGTCTGTATGTATGTATGTATACCTATATCTCTACAATTTGTCTGTCTGTATGTTTGTACGTATTTATATATATTTATTTATTTATATAAATAGATATGTGTGTATGTATGTATGTATGTACACCTATATCTCTACAATTTGTCTGTCTGTATGTTTGTACGTATTTTTATATATATATATATATATATATATATATATATATATATATATATATGTATATATGTATATATATAAATATAAATATATATATATATATATATATATATATATTTATATAAATAGATATGTGTGTATGTATGTATGTAGGTATAAAGTGGTGATGTAAGCAGGTAGAGAGAGTATCTGGTAGCCTAGTTATTCGTGACACCTTTCGAAAGCCCCAATTCGGAAAGCGGCGTCTGTCCCCCATCGTTGGTAACCAGTGCGCCGGTTTTCCCGCCAAGCGTGCGCGCGCACTAGCGTCGCCGTCAGTGCGCCGTCGCCAGCGTAGCGTCGAATCATCCCTCTAGCAGCGAGAGGACTGTGCTCCGTGGTCGACCCGGGCGAGTTGGCTCCCTGTATAGTGCGTGGTTCCTTGTCGATAACGTTCGCTCCAACACACTCCATACTCCACACTCAAACAAATCACCATCATCAAACCATCGGGGTTTTTCTCAAAAACTACCCACAACAACAACAAAAAATACATCACGCGCGCATCGCCATCAAAGTGACCGCGACCATCCACCAATCCTCCGGTTTAAACATAAAAAAACAACACTTAAAAATAAAAAATCACCAACAGTGAAATATTTATTCAAAAAAAAAAAAAAAACAAAACAATATTATATACTACATTCAAATTAAAATATATAATATATATACAAAACAGTGAAACAGTTTTAATAAATTATCTACCACTCGCGTAGCGCTGCAACTACCGCGAATACAGTGCTTGATATCAACAGCAACGTGTTTAAAATCACAGTAAGTTCAATTTGTTATGTTACCCGCTTATCCGAATCATCACAGTACCCCCTAAACACCGTCGCACATAACGCAACCCGCAATTCAAATCTGTATATTTATTATATTTCCTTTTACGGTGTCTAAACGCGTTGAAAGCAAATTCTAATCCAAATTAAGTCTAGATTAAATTTAAAGCCTTAAGTGATGCTTTAAACAATTTTTTCTGCTTAAAAACCCGACATTTTCAACCAATCTGCAATTTGTAGTCAGTTTTATATTTTATTATTCACATTTTGTCATATTTTAGTCGTCTACACGCAATGTTAATTATAGTAATTTAATTAAACCGTATATTTGTGTTTTGAAATATTTTTATTATTGAAAAAATTTGTAATTTTTAGTCAGTTTTATATTTTATTATTTATATTTCGTCATATTTTGGTTGTCTACACGCAATGTTAATTATAGTAATTTAATGAAACTGTATATTTCTGTTTCGAAATATTTTTATTGTTGAAACAATTTGCAAATTTTAGTTAATTTTATATTTTATATTTTATTATTTACATTTCGTCATATTTTGATTGTCTACACGCAATGTTAAGTATAGTAATTTAATTAAATTGTAAATTTTTGGTGTGAAATAATTTTATTGTTGAAACATTTTGCTATTTTTAGTCAGTTTTATATTTTATTATTTACATTTCGTCATATTTTAGATGTCTACACGCAATGTTAATTATAGTATTTTAACTAAACTGTATATTTGCGTTTTGAAATATTTTTATCGTTGAAACAATTTGCAATTTTATATTAGTTTTATATTTTGTTATTTACATTTCGTCATAGTTTGGTTGTCTACACGCAATGTTAATTATAATAATTTAATTAAACTGTATATTTTTGTTATGAAATATTATTATTTTTGAAAAAATTTGCAAATTTTAGTCAATTTCATATATTATTATTTACATTTTGACATATTTTGGAAGTCTATACGGAATGTTAATTATAGTAATTTAATTAAACTGTATATTTTTGTTGTGAAATATTTTTATTGTTTGAAATACATTTATGCGGTAATTATATGTTTATTTTTATTTAAATGCGCTCTAGCGGTCTTAGAAGCCGTTGTGATTGGTGGAAATGAGTGTGACGTCATGATTGGGTCATTTATTTGTTTGTTTGTGATCTATAATCGAATAGATCATTGTTTGTTTGGCTGGTTAATTATCGCTTTCGTGCGTTTGCTACCGGTTAACGGTGTGTGTGTGTGTTTTGGTGTATTTGTCTGTCAGAGAGAGAGAGAGAGAGAGAGTGTGTGTGTGTAGGGAAAAGTAACGCCCGGTAACAAATGTGTGTTTCACCGGATGTGACGAGCTAGTATATCTGGTGAACAGTTGCACGCAATATCCGGGGTTTGCCGACATAGAAGCGACCGGTCTGGCAGCGGTTTTTTTTTTGCGCGAAGAAAATCTACTTACACTCCCGGCATTCGGTGCCTCCATTTTGCGAGTTATCAACAATTTTGAGAAATTGGGTTATTTATTCAGCACCTTTGTGCCACAACCGCGCACGAGTTTCAGTACCGATTTGTAAAGATATTCAATCACACACACACAGACAGACACACACACGCTCGCCATATTTTATTCAATAGCCCCCAAACCGAACCGGAAATAGAATTACTTTCGAGGCAATTTATATTTTTAAAATTTGTAACACAAATAATCATAATAAACGAATAAAAATATTTGATATAGTCTATATAGTCTTAGATGTAAGGGAAGGCAGGAAGAGAGAGGGAGAGAGAGAGCGCGATTTTATTTATTTCTCTTACGGTTCATTTACCACAAGTTTCTAAACTTGAGTAAATCAAAACTACCTTCCTATAAGAGTTGCATTAGGGAAAATGCGATATATAAAAGTATGCGACTAACGGAATTTCGTTATTTCGAATAACAAAACCGTCGGCACGGCACACCGAGATGTTTCATGATGCATATCGCATTAAAAGTTAAAAACTTCCACCAATAAAGCGACTAAATCGATTACTGCCAGCAGCGCTGACGGCACTCGTTGCAAATACACAAAGACCTGGAATTGGTTACTTATATCACTACATATACCGAATTAAATTTAAAATTTCAATAACCTACCTTTGCGCACTCAGTGCAGGGTTTTATACCCTGTGCAGGGTTTCACCCCAAACACAAAATTCACTTTAAAATCACATAACTTAAAATTGGCAATCTATAAAAAAATGCACATATACCGAATTAAAATTTATGTTTCAATAACCGCTTTGCACACTCAGTGCAGGGTTTTATACCCAGTGCAGGGTTTCACTCCAAACACAAAATTCTCTTAAAAATCGCAAAACTTAAAATTGTCAACCAATAAAATAATTAAAATTCATATTCCAATTACCGTCCATCTAGCACTGAGTGCAGGGTATTATACCCAGTGCGGGTTATCACCCGAAATATTTTGTGTTTCACTTCAAAATCGCATAACTCAAAATTGGCAATTAACAAAAAATCGCGCTTTTCAAAAATCAACAATAAATTCATTATTTACTTAAATTCAAATTTTCAGCTAATTTGCATAAAAGTTACAGAAACTGTAACTATTATCATACAAAAGCTTCCAGTACTAGAGTAAAAAATTACCTAAATTTTATAAGCGATTTAAATGTTTAAGAATTTTTAAAAAAAAATCTAACAAAGTTACAAATCTGTAATTTAGTTTCCTGCAAGATATGTAACCGTAAATTAATTAACACTCAAAAAATCGTGAATCAAAAACGTGTATGTGCTTGAAAATGACTTAAAACAAAATTACAGACGAGCTTTTATGTCGTAACTTTGATATGAGTGGAACTAGTCTTTAGAGTTGCGTCTATAATTTGGGGGAGAAATGTCGAATATAAAAATAAATGATATGCAATTTGAGGCAAGTATGTTAGAGATCTGGTTGGCTGGGCAAACAAAAGCTAAGGGTATATACCACGGGAGAAAGTATATCAAAGGTCAAACTGTATATGTATGAGGCATAGCCTACTCCGATGCAAATTACGATTTAGGGGAGACATACACGTGTATGTTCACCAGTTCATGTTTTTTACATATATATAGGTCAACAGATCTTATAGACATGTTTCATTATTAGGAAATACAAATTAATATTTTATTGCATTAATTTGTAGGTTAAGTTAAGATTTATAGTAATTTTTATTTGTTTAATAAAGTGTATCTATTTTATATTTGTTTATTAAAGCTGTTTAGGGACTGGAAAGCAATAAAATAAAATTGTTTTCGAGGTGATAGTTACTTCTCACGTCTACTGGTTACTAGTGGAGGGTTTTTAATACGACAGAGCTTATGAGTGTTTAACCAGCGTTGGGTATATCGCTATGCGATGTAGTTACGCTTTATGGTGTTCGCCATTCCCATTAAACGGAATTGGTCGCAATTGTTAAATATTTAATCTGTCAACTGTGGCGGTTGAATGATTTAACAGCCATTAAATGGATGATTGTTGCTATGATTGTTTGTTTTAGATGGTAACAAGAACAAAGAAGATATTCGTCGGCGGCTTGTCGGCCCCGACTACGCTGGAGGACGTCAAGAATTATTTCGAACAATTCGGCCCGGTAAGTTATCCAATAATTTTTTTTATAAATTAATAAATAAAATTCCGCGATTTCACGATTCGATGATATTATTTATGTTTGGGTAATTTACGAAAATGTATTTAAAATAGTAAAGCAGTAATAAGTTATTGGGTTTCTATAAAGTTTCGAAGTGGTATCCATTTAGGAGCGCTTCCAAAAATAGTTTCGTTTTACACCGGAAATAACAGCATCTAGTAGATTCAAGCGCGAAACTTCAGCGATATCGGCCCTCCTTTACGTGATATACGATTACCCGGGCACCGTAAATCGTACAATTTCCCCAGATTTAATTAATACTTTGCGACCGATTTCATTTCGCTGCCGAACCGGTTCCACCGGTTCGCAAATGATTAATGCGTAATTTGTTTGAATACACTTCGCGTTAAGAGGACTGCCTCGCACCTGACGACTTCGCGACAGCTGTCGCACCTATCACTTACCAGTTACGATTACGCCATTCTCTGACGTCATTTGAAAAATTTTCTCAAACCCCCTGTTTAACAACTAATCAGTTACAAATAAAAAAATATTTTTATATTTTTATAAGCTTTGGTTACGTCATGAATGCAATAAGAAGTACAGTAACACAGCTAGAGAGCTAGAGCTAGCTCAATTCACCTATCAGTTACGATTACGCCTTATTCTGACCAAATTTAAAAAAAAATTACTCAAACCCCCTGTTTAACAACTAATCAGTTACAAATAAAAAAATATTTTCATATTTTTATATGTGCTGGTTATGTCATGAATGCAATAAGAAGTACAGGAGCGCAGCTAGAAAGCTAGAGCTTGCTCAATTCGCCTATCAGTTACCAGTTAAGATTACGCCTTACTCTGACCAAATTTAAAAAATTTACTCAAACCCCTTGTTTAACAACTAATCAGTTACAAATAAAAAAATATTTTCATATTTTTATAAGTGCTGGTTATGTCATGAATGCAATAAGAAGTATAGGAGCGCAGCTAGAAAGCTAGAGCTTGCTCAATTCGCCTATCAGTTACCAGTTGAGATTACGCTTTTCTCTGGCGAAATTTGAGAAATTTACTCAAACCATATGTTTAACAACTAATCAGTTACAAACAAAAAAATATTTTCATATTTTTATAAGTGTTGGTTACGCCATGAATGCAATTAGAAATACATCTTATTGAAAGAGCGCAGCTAGAGAGCAAGACTGAAGTAAGAGAGCAGGGGCACAAAGCGGTAATAATGATCGAACCCGCCTGCTTGGCGTTCTCCGAATAATAATACCTTCAGACAGGGGTCTGTCTCGTAATGACCCTTACCGCGACAAACGCCACTGCCGCTCCACTGCACCTCTAGTAGAATTACGATTGGGTTTCGTACCATTGCCCCCATGCCTGACAAATTTCACACGAGCCCTAAAGGACCCGTTTAATTTTATGATCGAACGTACATATATGCTTCGAAAGTCACACGAAATTAATTATTTACAATTCAAAAAACAACAAATAATAATAATAATAATAATAGCGAAATTCCCCGACATAACGACAATTTCCCCATCGAAAACCATTTCATATTTGCGATATTTTATTTACGTTATTCGCTAGCTAACCCTCTCCCCCGCACCGCACCCCCTTTCTTGAGGGTGTTGCTTATGCAACATGCAACACACGTATGTGTGAATATATTTTCAATCTGGATTTGCGTCCAGAAATACGTGTAATGCTATTTATAGTTCGGATATTGGTAGCTATTTTAAGAGGGGAAATAAAAGCATAAACATAAAAGCGTAGATGGTCGAAAATCTATTTAAATTTGATGTATATATCTATATATGTTATATTATCCCATGTCCCCAATCATTGAGTCTTTGTTGTCGAGTAGTAATCCTTACAAAATTGAGCTCTCAATGCGCCAGGTACGAAAGCGAAGATTGAAATGCTGTTTAGCATACGAGCGCACCCCCTGCTTTCGTACAGTTGACGACATGAGTACCCTCGCGCGCCGAATTACACCGAATACACTCGGGCAAACGACATCAACGCGAGCAATGGCCGGCTGTGGTCCCGCCCAGCACAGCCAACACCGATTCGGAACAGCTGCTGCGTCCACATTTGCATACACTTAGATACTAGATAGAAAACGCTGCTTCCACCACAGTTCAAGGTCTCGCTTCTGATTGGTCAAAATAATAAGCCGCTCTATAGAAGCATCTTTAATCATATATATTCAGATATATATGAGTTTAAGAATATAAAAGTATTTAAGGGGAAAAAATTCGAATTTATTACAATAAAACGTCTTGTTTATGATTGGTCGAAATAAAAAGTAGAGTCGAAGGCGCTCTTAAGAGACATCTTTAAGCTTATATATTCAGAAATAGTTGAGTTAAATATTGTAAAAGGGTTAAAGATAAAAAAATACTAGTTTATTGCAATAAGAGGTCTCGCTTCTGATTGGTCAAAATTAAAAATAGTATCAAATGCGAGCAATAGAGGCGTTTATATTCAGATATATGCGAGTTTAGTATTGTAAAAGGGTTTAAGGTGAAAAAATTCGAATTCATTACAATAAAACGTCTTGTTTCTGATTGGTCGAAATAAAAAGTAGAGTCAAAGGCGCTCTTTAGAGACATTTTTAAGCTTATATATTCAGAAATAGTTGAGTTAAATATTGTAAAAGGGTTTTAGATGAAAAAATTACTAGTTTATTGCAATAAGATGTCTCGCTTCTGATTGGTTGAAATTAAAAATAGTTTCAAAGGCGCGCAATATAGGCATATAGGCGTTTATATTCAGATAGATTCGAGTTTAGTATTGTAAAAGGGTTTAAGGTGAAAAAATATGAGTGTCTTGCAATAAGAGTTGTTTTCGTCTGATATACCTGATTTGCAATTTGAGTTGCTTTGGTGTTTATTATTTGATGGTTGGCTGGTACGGTGTTTATGCGCGTGTTTGTTGGTTCTAGAAGCAATAAAGATCGAGATTGTCTCCAGCAGGAACTCAAAGTTGTTTTAAGTTTGTTTTTTGGTCTGGGAGGTTGCCTAGGAGCGTCTTAGGCGTTAGAAAGCAACAATAATGACTGTATTTCAATTGTTTGGAGCTTTTATTAATTTGAATATACATTTTTGATGGCACACATCTTCGGGCTACACTTTTCGAAACTTGAATGAATAATTCACGGCACTAGGGCGGGCAAAGTAGCAATTTTATCGCGTACACTTTTCCTTCTTCGTTTTTAATAGTTCGTAATTACTATGCTGTAACTGGTACTCGGATGAAAAAAAAATACAACAATTGATTAACCACTCAAATATTTAGGTTTGACCTATTCTAGTCCGGATCGATTTCAGTCGGGCACGAATTATTTTTCGGTTTATTGTACTTATATGAACATTTGAGTAAACATAATTTATTTTTAATATGTTTACTTCTAGTGAAACGTGCGTTGCGCTAATTGGGGGGTGTTTAAGGGGGCTCAAATAATTGATACTTCCGCTTTGACATGTTTGTGTAATTTTTTTTTTATTAAACATTGAAAATTATATTTTTGTTACAATAAATTTTTTTAAATAAAAACTAAATGAATCTAGTTGCTTTTTACGTTATAGTTCCTGTAACTGTGGTTGCTATAATTTATTTAATGATACGCCGTAAAACGAGTGAAGATTTGAGCGCGTCTTTTTATGGATTCTTCGTACGCATGAAATGACAAACGCACTTCTAGCGTAATATGTCGTTGAATTATTGAAAGATAAACACTTAAGCGACGGCTTTCGCAAATCGGATATAGTGCGGTAGTGGTGCGAAGCACTCAAATGTGATTTGTTGGAATTTTATGGTAACGCCCACTAGAATATCGCGATGTATACCTGTCTAAACGCGTACATGTCCAACTGGTCTGAAATTGTTCCGAGTTGAACTATTTTGTGTAGATGTATAAGTTTTTGCTGCCCCCAGCAGAGCTACCCTCGTGTATCTCAAACGTCGTCTCGTAGCTTTGTTTTTTTATTTTATTTGTACTTGTTCTTGCGTCGCAAGCGACGCAAGAACAACTATTTTTCGCGAATAATACACGTCTGGTTTCTATAATAAAAACATTGTCTATCCGCATTCTTGCGGCTATATATTCAAAACTTTGCATTAGCAAATAAGGCAATTTGGGTATAAAAGGGCGTTCCGATAGAAATTAATTGAGAAAAATGATGTCGTTAACGTATTTATAAACCGGTAATTCAACGCGTCGTACTAGCTAACTACTAGTCGAGTTCATTAGAATGAGTGTGCTTATTTACCGTTCGGCAGTTTCCGTAAACGTAACGCGAACACCCGATCAACATAAATATCGACAGCGTTTGAATTATTTTACGGCGACTGTTAACGAGGCGATCGGTGCGGCAAGGCCACGATTAACCCCATACGGGCATCCTGGCTGCAACGGCATCTAATCTCGCGCTCCTTGTTATCTACCACCCGTAAAATCGCAAACCCAAGCACCACTAGCGATATAACACATCAATATTTATTAAACCAGTTATTCCAACATACAAAATAAGTCTACAACGTTTTTACGAACGATAATAAAGATTCCATGCTAAGATCAGCACTAGTAGGCATTCTAGCTCATGAGACGATAGTTGACGAAGGTCTAAGCCTATTGGCTGGCGAGAGGGACGGGTGGGGTGGATCACCTAGTACGCCTAGCACACACCAGGGACTTAATTGCTTGACTGGTAGATACTAGGGCAGTTGATACGAATAAGACAAAGGTCGTTAAGGGCAAAAGAACTAAAGCGTATCGAGTCTAAACCAAAAAACTTAATCCAATCCGTTGGTTTAACGTCACTTGCTCCCCGTTCAGACATTGATACATTTTGGTTAGGCAGCGGAACTGTAATTATAACAGTTCTAGTTTGCCGCTAAAGCGGCGTTGACTTCCGGTTAAATTAAACAATGATAGCACACCCCTCATACTTCGTGTTTTCATGCACTAAAGTTACTCAAACTTCTTGAGTAACGATGCAAGGATTTCCCTTGTTTCATTTCGCGCTACAGTCGCAGATTTTTAATATTTAATTGTTCAAAACGCATAAAAACGTTTTTGTTATGCGTCAAGCAGTCTATAAAAATGTCTTAAGAGAGTCTTGGGGATTTTTTACTCTAGTTAGGATATTAATTTAAACACAAGGGGGATGATATTTCAATTCGTTTTCATTTATTTTATTCGTATTTAGACCTGTTTTATTAAACCTCAAAGTCTAAATACTATTTTTCCGGAGCTTAGACCCCGAAAATGGAACATGCTTCCGGTTACTGCTCGTAACTCTTATCAGGAATCATCTTATACGCGACTGTGTATATGATTTCAAAGTTAGGAATATCATCTTCGTCGCTAGCCCTTAGGGATGAGTTAGGGTAGTAAAAATACGCCGTGACTAATGAAGATAAATACCACATCACTTTTTAGACATAAAAGGGTGTAGGTCTAACAAAAAAATCATGTTTAGGGCTATTAGCAGACTTTAGTTTACTTATAGATAAAATAAACAAAGTTTTTATTTTGACCAATTAGAAGCGAGATCTTAAATTGAGCCGGATTTCGCCTATTTTACAAATAACGCGTATTCTAAGTATGACTGTAAGATAAAAAAGTCATCAAGGGGGCTTTTTGGGTACTTTAAGTTACTCTTAGATAAAATTAAGAAAAATATATTTCGACCAATCAGAAGCGAGACCTTGAACTGCGCTAGAAACCGCCGGTGTTACTACTCACGAGTAGTTTAAGTACGACTGTAGGGCAAGAAAAAGTCATGCAGGGGGCTATTAGGGAACTTTAAGTTTCTCATAGATAAAATTACGAAAATATATATTTCTACCAATCAGAAGCGAGAGCTTTAACTGAGTAAGAATTTGCGTTTCTCCATTACTTTACTACGTAGTTTAAATACGATTTGTTAATAATGTTTCCCCTTTGCAAACAATACGTAAAATAAACAAATGTAACATATTCGCAACACTAATCAACTGAAACTGGATCATCTGTGGTAATGTCCGTCATTATCAACGTCTGTACATAACAGGCACGGGTGTGTTATGCTATGGGTATCTGGAAACTAAAACCCCGTGTAAACACGGTGGTTCTGCGCATAGAGATAACCCAATTGCGCGTTAATAGTAATAGGTAATAATACCGCCAGCACCCACGCGAATCTACACCCGCACCTGCCGACGGACGGAGCGGTTGTTTCTCTTGAAATTACACAAACATAGGAGATGCATTACCGGAAGTACGGCTTACTAATGAGCTGTACACTCTGTATCGCTACTCATATCAATAAATGTTTATTTGCATTTTTAAATTATTTTTTATATCTATTTACGTAATACCAAAAAAATATATATAATGCAAAATTGTCGATCTTAAATTGAATTTCCTGCTACTTTACCGGAAGTACAGCTTTAACTGAGTTATATACTGGCTTTTATCCTACTAATGCGTACTTTTAGTATTATTTGCTTATTTAAAATAATATTACAGTTGAACGTAATAATATAAAAATTTATAACTCATATTTGGTGATTTATTATTGAGTTTCCGGTTATTTATACATCCAGGTTGTTATGTGTTGGTCGAATATTTAATTCTAGCTAGACGTGTAGTTTAGATTTAGTAATTTCTATGGAAACAAATAGACTCGATCTAAATTGTGGTTCTCGCATTTGTGGAATAAACATTTCGCTTCCCTGCAAGTTGTGCGCTTCGCTGGTACAGTAAAAGCGTACAGATATGCCTAAGCCTTGTCAGTGGCAAAAAGACAGTTATTTAACTGACATAGAACCGCAGACAAGCTCCCATGATAGTTTTAACTGCTGCAAATACAACATGCTCGGGGTTTCTAAAGTCTATTCAACGGTTTTCATGATGTGCTATATATATGTATTTGAGTCTAGAGGGTTTACATACAGGCGCTAATCTCAAATCTGTTTATCATTTGAATCCAGCGGTCTATATGTACGCTATATTCGTAATAATTTATTACAGTTTGAATAAAAATATTTGTTTTTTACGTCGTCAGTTGAAAAAAAGTGTGTAAGACACTTTAGATGTTTTTATTTTGTTTTTAACGATCTGCTTTAGACAAGTAATTTGGGTAGGGCTTTTAGAGCGTCCTGGCGCGTTTTTCATTCCGCTTTAAAGTCTCATTGCTGAAAAACCTGTCCAAGTTGTTTATTTTAGGAATAAAGTTACGTCTCGGCGAGGTCCATCGCATACTCTAAGCGACTTAACGGAAGAGCTTACGTAGGGAGCACCCCTACGGGGTGCGGGCGTCATTTAAGGCAATGGCATATAAAATAATAGTCGTTGTCTTAATCTAGGTCGCGAAATGAAACAAGTAAATTATGCAAGTCAGTCAACGAATGAGTGTTGGGGGGTGCTTGAGGGCTGTAAAAATTGCTGGCACCTAGGTGATGTCAGCGTTATGTCGCGACTCGCTTTTAATGAGACTCAGTTTTACAGGCTCACGTGGATAATTATCCGGTGTGCGTTGGATGTTTCTTCTTCTTCGCCTCACTTAAGTTATCGTAGTACAATAAAGTGGAGGCCGGCGTACATGTATATGTGGTCGTAAAGCGGGGAATGTAAGGCGCGTGTCAACAGCTACGATCTATTTAAGATGTTTTAAGAGGTCTTAGACGATAATTGTTTCTTGGCTTTTAAAAGATTATGTTTCATTTCAACTGTGTTAGTCTACATTTAAAAGTCATATAAAATATTACATTTTTTTCTATAATTTTGAACATAAACTGTGCTAAAAATCCACCAAAGTAATTATGGCTCGATGGTTCTAGTCACAAAAGTATTAATAAGGGCGGTTTATAACGCTCTTAATACTATTTTTGAACTAAGTTAACAGGCAGACGCAAAAAAAATCTTAAATGTTCAATTAGACGTGTAAATTATTAAAATAATATACAAAATAAACAAATTTTTTCATTTATTAAATTACCACAAATTATTTTGTTATATTTGCTCTAAATTTATAAATATTGATGATGACAAAAGTAGTATTAAGGGCGGTATATACCCTTTATACTATTTTGTACCTAGGTCAGCAGACCGACCTTAAAATTGTACCAAAATGACCAATTAGACGTAAAATTTTAAATAACCATGTGCAAAATATGCAAATTTATAAAATTACAATAAAATATTTTATTATATTTGCTCTAAAGCTACAACTCTTTATGTAGAATTCAGTAGCAGGTTTGTTCCCGGAAGATATAGATTCTTTGTTCGAGTGCTCCGGATAATACGATCGTGTTCAAGGATGACATATGTTTGAAGACTAGCACTGAACTACAAGATAGCCTAGTATGTTGCCTAATTGGCTGACAACGCTTATGCACCATTGTAACGCGACCACAGCGTCAAGAGTCTATTCTCTTTTTTTTTTCCCGATGAAACAGCACAGGCTTTGTAGGCTTATGCTGGGTCACGCTTTGGAGCACCCTTCCATCTGGTGGCTTCCAAGTGCACTCGACGCAATGACGTCACTTCTTTATACCCAGCACAATGCACACTTGAACACTTCCAGGGAGAATCAGTCAAAGATATATTTCTAATCGATTCCTTTCCAAAAATACATTTTTTTTACGAAACATGACACGTTTTTTATATTTTACACAATTTATCGAAACAAAATACTTTTTTTAAGTATTTTTCCAGAAGGAAATTCGATATAGGCATTTTAGATATCCCGTTTAGGGACCTGAGCTGCATAAACTGCCCTCGTTACTACTTCTGCAGCAAAATACCAAACATATTCAAGGCCGTAATTAGGCAACCCATTTAGCATACCTGTACTGTGGGTTCCATATCCTGTAGGCGTACTATAGTATTTATTTGTCTCGTAACTAAAAGTGTTTTATTTGTTATTTTTATTAAAATTTTACATATTTAAAAATCACAACTAGAAAAACACCACTGAAGTACTTCGTAACAAATTCATAAAAATACCGAGTTCCTGTTCGTTTTCAGGAAACTGCGATTGTCTGTGTGTGTGTGTTGCTTTGTATGTGTTTTTTTGTATGGCTTGTTTGCTTTTTTTTGTAAAAATCAACGCGAAAACAAGATCACAAAACCGGGTTTGACATCAGCATTTTTGCGCGCTCGTCGTCGAGCATATATTTATTCAAAACATTAAACATAATTTAATACTTCAAACGACGCGCTTATACGAACTGAGCACACTTTTTATACAATACGAAAGTTTGTCGCGAATGAAAATCTACGCGCTGTTGTTTCGAAAATTGCATTAGATTTTCAGGAATAACAATATTTAACAACTTTAAGCTTCATTGAATTTACCACATTTTTTTATAAATATTTAATATAATCCAGATGTAGTTTAAAAATGTGAAATAAATAAAAAAAAACTTGTAAAACAATGCATGTAACACGCAAAGATAACTTGATCAAATTAGCAAGTACCCTTTGTACAAACACGCATGAAAAATGTAAACAACATTACAGATTAATAACGAAATTGAAATACAATTATAATTGCCTTATTAAGCATTCTTTATCGATGTTGCTTTCATAATTACACTAATTCGTCATCGTAAACGTTTATTTAGTTTATTTTAATATTTAATTCATTTACTGGTAATAATTAATGGGTTTAATATTTATAATTAAAAATTCGTCAACCGTCGCAGATTTTATTGTGCGATGATAAATGATTTTCTATTCAATGGAAATTGTGTTAAACTGTTTGTCATTTTGACAATTACAGTACGCGAAATTATTAAAATTTTACGAAAAAAATATTTAAAAAAAAAATTCCCACCGATGGTTAAATAATTGTTTATCGTTATCGTTCTTTATAACTATAAGCAATCTGTAGAAGCTGTGAATAATTCTACCTCTTTTCCCTTCTGTCCTTACTTAGTAGATTACTAAAGAACGAAAGTAGAATAAAGGGCGGTCTTTACATATTTATATTTTTTTAATCGAACGAAAGTTCATGGTAAAATGATTGTTTATTATTATAGGTATGAATTTATAACTAAAAATAATCTGTAGAAACTGTGAATGGTTTTCCTTCTTTTTGTACCTTTCCTTACCTTGTAGATTACTAGAGAATGAAAGTAGAGTAAAGGGCGGTCTTTATATATTTTTATTTTTTTTAATCGAACGAAAGTTCATGATAAAATGATTGTTTATTGTTATAGGTATGGATTTATAACTATAAACAATCTTTAGAAGCTGTGAATGGTTTTCCTTCTTTTTGTACCTTTTCTTACCTAGTAGATTACTAAAGAACGAAAGTAGAGTAAAGGGCGGTCTTAACATATTTATATATTTTTTAATAGAACGAAAGTTGATGGTCCATGATTGTTTATTGTCATAGATATGGATTTATAACGATAAGCAATCTGTAGTATCTGTAAATAAATATGTAACTAGTTTTTGGTGAAATATGAGTTAGATTAATATAGAAATGTCTGTATATGAGTTATGACGAATTACGCATGAGGTAATTTAGTTAAAAAAGTAAAGTTTCCGTAAATATATGAGTTAATCAATCAATGTAATCGATGGACCGTAATCTTAAGGAGAGCTCTGGCTGGCAAAGTTCGTCTCATAATAAATATGAAAAGATTTTGATCTAGCTAATAAAACGAGATACAGGGAAGTGGGAAAAAGCGAGGAGCCGCGATACGTGAAATATATATATCGGTAAAGTATATATATTTTCTGGCGCGCGCGCACGGCAACTATCGATCTGTAAGACGACGCGGTAGTCGCGTAAAGAATCGTACGGGGTCGGCTGTCGTTGGTAAATAATGTGGGTGTGTAAAACATTTATCTCTGTGCACCTGGCAACCCTCATTCCGCCAGCGAGGCGCCGAAAACAACAAACACGGCGACTCCGTACCAATATATTCACCGGAACGCGTATATTTCATTCGTTCGCGCAACCAAAACCCACCGTGATTCCCGAATTTTAATGAGATATTAGAAATTATTTGAATTATCGCTTGTTTTTTTTACCGAAAATCCGCACCGCTATTTTTACCTCAAAACCATAAATTCCAAAAATGCATTCAAATAGTCACCATCCCCAAATCTCCATACCATTCACCCAAATGCAGAACCACAATCTAAAACTTTTTCTTATATCTAAGTAGCGGTCTTACAGACCTAAAATTTATTATATATGAAATACAGGACACAAATAGACTTAGATTTATTTTTAAATAATAATAATTTTCGATTCATGGATACCAGGATGGGTGACGGTTTATTTATGTCGAGATTTAAGTCTAAGTGTGGGTGCCGAATAGACTCCGGAGATGTCGGTCTTTTGAGCCGGAAGCTCCAAAATATTCTTGTTTTAAACGATGCTCCTGCTTTGCCGGAGCTTACTTCTTCTTTGTAGTCTTCGACTCAAAGAAACTGTATATGATACGAGCACTACATAAAAAATAGGAATAGGTTTTTTTTAGTAAATGAATTTAGGGGTTTGTTAGATAAATGGTGGGTGTAAGTCGTAGGGGTGGTTTGAATGTGAGTGTTGTGTGTTTTAAATAATATAGAAGTGTATAGTCGGAGGAAATTGCTGTGTTTATGGGTGTCGATCAAATTTCAACGCGGGTGCCCCCGTGGGGGATGGTAAAGTGCGTACTCCTCGTTCGTCTGACGTACGACAACGCAGCAAGCGACTGAGATTACTATTCACCATCATCATCCCCGAGGAACGTGTGACACGAGCTCGTCCAACAATGGCAAGACAGCGCATTGGCATCGCTGTAATGGCACTCTTCCGCCGCACGTCACTCGCCTTTCACGCTCGATGATAAATGTGCAGAGTTCTCATTATGTGTGTCTACTTCAATTTATCCATCGTTTATAAGTTACTATACGCCAGCAATCGTGACATGTTTTCTTAAAGGTGTACGGATGCATTGAACGGCGACTCTGTACAAACTTCGACGGGCGGTCTTAACAGCCCCCACTTCCATTCCATGCGAAACTGGGTCGTGGATCGGCTATTTCACCGACGGAAATTTCCTAGTTTATTTCATCAAATGTCGCATTACTTACAAATATATTCATCCCTCTCACACGGCACCCATTCATCAATTCAAAGAACAAAATTTCATTCACTCAAATCTCTCGAATTCCCACATTATTCACCCACCCACAAACATTTAATTATTAATATCATAATCGGGTAATACAAGATTAAATTGTACAATTACGTAATTTATTTCGCCTTTAAGACTTAAAGAATGCGGCGTAAAAATAAATAAATTTAAATAGAATCGTGTTTATATTTGTGTAAAACTCGTGAATTTTCCTTTTTTTTAAATTTAATCTCACGAAGCACTAAGTAAAATGTATTTTCAATTTGTCGAATCAATTGACTCGCGAAACTCAACTCCTGATAGAAGTGAAATAATAGATATTTTTCCGTTGATTTACAACAGAAAACTTAACGTAGCTGTTGATTTGAGAACAAAACTTTTCATTCGCAAGTTTAAAACTATAAAATTTATCAGCGAACACGATCTTTTCGATCTGTAATAAAATTCGTCTACAAATTATTTCAAGGAACGAATCGAACATAGTTAGCTTTCTTTTATGAAATTTATAGGATTTATTTGCTGGTTTAGTTATTTTACGAAATTATAGATATACCACTTTTGTTATTTATTAAATTACTAAGTAAGGAGAGAAGTAATGATAGGAAAATATTAATGGAGAGATAGAGTGGTCCTTAGTATTTCTATTCTTAAGTAAGCAGCTTTACAGCTAGGCGAGGAGAGCAGGCAAGAGAGAATAAGAGCACTGAAGCTATTGTATGAAATTATTTAGATATACCTCTTTGTAGCGACCTTTATATTTCTTTTGTTCATTAGTAAATTGTTAAGTGAGGAGAGAAGTACGGAGAGGAAAATAGTAATGGGGAGTTAGAGTGGTCTTTAGTCTTTCTATTCTTAAGTAAGCAGCTATGCAGCTAAGTAATAAGAGCAGTTAAGAGACGATAAGAGCGATGAAGTTATTTTACGAAATTTTAAATATACCCTTATGTATCGCCCTTTATACTACTTTCATTCTTTAGTAATCTGCTTGGTAAGGCGAGAAGTAAAGAGAGGAAAATAGCAATGGAGATATAGACTAGGCTTTTGTCTTTCTATTTCTAAGTAAGCTCCTACTCAGCTAGGTAAGGAGAGCAGTTAAGAGAGAATAATATCTATGAAGAGACCTGAGTCTTTCTATTTATAAGTAAGCAACTCAGCTAGGTGAGGAGAGGATAGCAGTAATAAGGAGATAGTGTAGTGGACTTAAGACTCTCTATTTATAAGTAAGCAGCTATGCAGCTAGGCAAGGAGAGCAGTTAAGAGAGAATAAGAGCAATGAACAGACCGTAGACTTTCTATTTATAAGTAAGCAACGCAGCTAGGTGGGGAGAGGATAGCAGCAATAGGGAGATAGTGTAGTGGACTTTAGACTCTCTATTCATAAGTAAGCAGATATGTAGCTAGGTAAGGAGAGGAGTAAGCAGGGTATATAGGGACACTATAGTGTGCTTTAAGCTCTCTATTTATAAGTAAGCAACTACGTAGAGAGGAGTAAGCAGCGGAGAACTGCTGCAGAGAGACTTTAGTGGACTTTAGACTTTCTATTTATAAGTAAGTAGCTATGCTACGCTAAGGAGAGTTTTAGAGAGTTGACCTGCTGCAATATGCTGCGATGTCTCAAAGTAGTTGGTTTTCTAAGACGTACACAACGTCAAAATAGAATCCATTTATTTAATTATAGTTTGACGTGGTAGAGTCTCCTTATTTTTGTTGTATTGCACATATGGGACACATAACTGTCGCGTGATCATCCACGTTTCTGTTTTAAAAGGATATATGTTCGTCACGAAGCGAGTATCGTCTGATATTTCGTTTTCGTATATATATATGTATCGCGTAAGTAGAAAACCGATTGAACGGAAGTACGGTATATATTTTATGACCGGATACAATCGGACTTGCCACGGCATCTTCGCTGTCAATGGCAGAGAGAGAGAGAGAGAGAGTCTTCTTCTTGCCCGTTTTTTATTCGTATTTGGCACGCGATAGTTTTATTGTCCGTGTGTCCTTTGATTCGGTGGATTACATAGTCGAGCAATTTCCGAAGCACTAAATTGTTCCCGCTCTCTCTCTCTCTCTCTCTCTCCTCTCGCTCGCTCGCTACTTTCAAGCGACTGTAATAAATAACTGTCGAACGAAACTGACGTATTAATTTTCTAGATACTCTCGGTATTTTACAAATTGTTTTCGATTCCAGTTACGATTGATTCTTCATTCGCCATTTTTAATATTAACTATCTTCATCTAAAACATAAAATGTCTAAAATCCTCTCTTCTATACCTCTTCATTACTATTTTCCTCTCATTACGACTTCCCTTACCTAGCAGATTACTAAATAATAAAAGTAGTACAAAGGGCACTATATATTTTTTCACCGTTCGAAAGTATGATATATACATTTTTACCGCCATTTTTAATATTAACTATCCTAATTTATGAATAAAAACACTATAATCCACTCCTCTTCCTACTCATTACTTCTCTCCTTATCTAGCACATTACCAAAGCACGAAAATAGTACTAAGGGAACTATATATATTTTAACCATTCGAAAGTAGCAAGTATTCATTTTTACCACCATTTTTAATATTAACTATCCTAATTTATGAATAAAAACACTAAAATCCACTCCTCTTCCTACTCATTACTTCTCTCCTTACCTAGCACATTACCAAAGCACGAAAATAGTACTAAGGGAACTTTATATATTTGAACCATTCGAAAGTAACAAGTATTCATTTTTACCACCATTTTTAATATTAACTATCCTAATTTATGAATAAAAACACTAAAATCCACTCCTCTTCCTACTCATTACTTCTCTCCTTATCTAGCACATTACCAAAGCACGAAAATAGTACTAAGGGAACTATATATATTTTAACCATTCGAAAGTAGCAAGTATTCATTTTTACCACCATTTTTAATATTAACTATCCTAATTTATGAATAAAAACACTATAATCCACTCCTCTTCCTACTCATTACTTCTCTCCTTATCTAGCACATTACCAAAGCACGAAAATAGTACTAAGGGAACTATATATATTTTAACCATTCGAAAGTAGCAAGTATTCATTTTTACCACCATTTTTAATATTAACTATCCTAATTTATGAATAAAAACACTAAAATCCACTCCTCTTCCTACTCATTACTTCTCTCCTTACCTAGCACATTACCAAAGCACGAAAATAGTACTAAGGGAACTTTATATATTTGAACCATTCGAAAGTAACAAGTATTCATTTTTACCACCATTTTTAATATTAACTATCCTAATTTATGAATAAAAACACTAAAATCCACTCCTCTACCTATTTATTTCTATTTTTCTCTCATTACTTCTCTCCTTACCTAGCATATTACTAAATAACAAAAGTAGTATAAAGGGTAGTATATACATATTTTAATCGTTTGAAAGTAATAAATATTCATTTTTCTGTTATCAAATGTAACAACTGTATAATAAACCGGTAAAAAAATAAATCGTTGCTCAAATAAAAGCAAACACACCGTATTATTTTTATGTTTGTGTTAAAAGTATCATAAAAAAAAAACGAGAGATACCACACGCAAATATTATTAAAGTATTTCTCTGTTTTGTCGCTAATTACATATGACAGTATTTTTTTTTTCATCATACCCGCGTTAGGCAGGGTAATAAACGGGTGGAAATCAAAATTGTATTAGTCCGTATATATCTATATATGAAGGCACGTTTAAGCTCTGGCAATCATCAAAAGCTCATTAAACCGGTTTGCCGCGGCAGCTTGTTTGTTTATTTTAATGTGTTCGACGCGAGCTTTTACGTGAACGCGGAAGCGCGTCAGCTTTGTATTAAATTCGGCAACTTATCTCTACTAGTTTTAATTTAATTTACATCAAATTCTGTAGAAATTTACTACTATATATGAGAGCTTTATAGAAAGTTTTATTTAAAGTGTTACATAAAAATATATAAAGAAGACATAAACGAATTTATATGGGTGAAATATCTGCTTGGAAATGTATAGAAATGTTCGTCAAACAAATGAAAGTTTAAATAAATAACGCGCAATAGCGAGAAAAGATCAACGGTGACGTCACGTACGTCGTACGTTTACATTTTCATTCGTTAGCCGTTGACGGTTTAGGGATATTTATGATTTCAATGGGAATGCAAATGCCGTATCTCGAAACGAGAGACAAGAGGGTGAAACAAATCGATTTGCGGTCGCTCGGCCCCCCTATGTACCGTAAAATCAATAGCGTACAATTGGTATAGATTCCTATTAACAACCGTCCTAAATATTCAAATTTTATAACTACTCGACCGACATTGTATAATAATAACTCGAATGGTCGAAGCTCACATGACAGTCCGAACGCGATCCGCAAGAGACGCTCGCAACGCATGTCATGCTGAGACTCATCAAACATTCAAAACTTGCTGCCTATATATAGCTACGCTCCCACTGCCTCCGCCTACTACCTCACCTTGCCCCTCGACCGCTCTACGACTGCTACTACTGACGGCTGGTAATTGAATATTCTATGAGGTAATTTGTATCATTGTAAACTCAGTTTCTATCCCGTTTTAACATAACTCGCTCTTTATCACTCATATATATATTGTTTTATTAACACACACATTTTCACCTATTTTTCAAAAATACATTTCCATACCGCGTAAGTCAAATAGACCGCTAAAAATGCACTAAACAATCAAATAATGTTTAGTAGTCTATGGTGCACTTTTGTCGCAAATGGAAATATGCCGTTTACTACTTAGAGCAAGGCGGTAGTGTTCCGGTTTCGCTATAGCGGAACTCGTTGCAGGAGTCCGTCGGCAATGTAGGAATCTTTTTAAATCAGTGCTTATATATACCTGTGTATGTCTCTTAGCTTACGTGGTATTGCCTGTGGGTTATTGGAATCTCGAGAGGAGCCACGTTCACTTTTGAATTTATTTTCATTTTACGGTTTGAAATTCGTGTTGTTGAAATGTATTTGTAGATAAATAAAGTACTTTAAGTAAATATTAGGTTTTATTTCGAAATATATACATTTGAATTAATTTTTAATGGAAATATGTGCTTCATTTATGAATGTTTGTGGGGGTAGGCAGGGGAGAATTAAAATCTCAAGGAAACAAGTGTAACGGGGTAACTATTAGATGATTTCCCAGGGCAAACTTCTTTAAGATAATCTGAGTGCAATCAGGAGTTCGTAAACTTGCTCGCCTCGTCCGCTGTGGGTCCCTAGTGACCCGTCCTCGACAATAACGACATCTGATGCGCGGGAGCCGTGATGTCTTGATAGCTCGCCACCAAACCAGCCTCGCTTAATAAGATCGAAGACTCATTTTGTTGCCTCAATTTGATTTATTTCACCGCTCGCTGCGGGTGCATCCCGCAATTTAAGTTATAATTGGGTGCTTACAACAAGCACATCAAGAACACGCTTACGAATTACTAACG
The DNA here is from genome assembly GCA_944039245.1 of Nebria salina. Lineage (NCBI taxonomy): Eukaryota > Metazoa > Arthropoda > Insecta > Coleoptera > Carabidae > Nebria > Nebria salina. The sequence continues at coordinate 1,287,847 of OX063282.1, forward strand.
AATTTCGTGAAATATTTCACATTTGTGGTGAAATATTCGCGAAAAAATAAAAAACACGTCAAACATCTGAGGTTTACGCTTTTGTGCATTGAAAAGTCAATAATATGAACTGATATTTATATTCCGGCGCATGAAAGACGACAGTTATTAAATTTGTGTTCGTTATTTGAAGCACTGTCAACGAATATATACGAATTGAATATGTTTATGATAACAAAAGACGCTTTGGCGGAAGACGTAGCTTGTTTGTGCATCCCTTCCAGTTGGAGACATTTTTTTATTATCATGTATTAAGAAAGTTTGAATGGTGTCTGAGTAGCTAGGTAGGGTGGTTTTTCAGCACAATTCAAGGTCACACCTCTGATTGGTCGATGTAAGTGTGACGTCATAAGCGCGAAATACGTTTGAGAAGTACTCCTAAGCGGTTAATATATACTAATTTAAAGACGCTAACGTGTTTTATTTACATTTAAATTAAGAAACTGCAATGCAAACAGTTCTTCTTTTATAAAAATAGCTGTGGTGTAGAATCTTCTCATTATATATGCTCAACCACTCGTGGTCTGAGTTGTCTGAGTCTGCGTAATCTATAAAAGGATGTTGACGCGTTCTTATAATAGTTGTTGAGGAAGTAAAAGTATATTTTAAAGCTTAAAATATAATTAGCATTTATTTTAAATGGATTCGGCGTATTCAGTGTCGTTGATAATGGAGACTCGCCAACAGAATCACAATTCGGTGTTGTGTGTAGGTTTAGGTCACGATTCAACCACGTTTCGGCCACGATCTTTAGGATTTAGTGCCGCTTTTGTGTCCGACATCAGGTTGGCCGTGCTATTGAATTACCGGTACGAGCGCGCGCCGTGAATGATAATACCAAACAAGCAAACTCGAGTATGCAGCGGCCACGGATGCCGGGCATTAATGTTGAGTTTTAGGGACCTAAGCATAAATGCAAACTGTAATATCTAGTAGATGTCGCTCTATACTCAGGTGGATTTGATGTAGAACTACTGACAGTGAAGACCGGCACGTACACGTGTATCGGTTGCGTTGCAGGGGCGGTGTGGGCGCTACCCCGTTGGCTACCTAGTATGCGCCACGGCATCGCCAAGCTATTTTCTAGACGACTGGTTCTGCGCCCTTATCTAGCGGGTGCTTTGCTGATAAATTACCCGAGTTCACACCGGTGGCAGGTAATTCTCGCACAAGCGGTCGGTGGGGTTCTCCACTCCCCCAGCTAAGATTCGCTGCCGAATCGTTGTTAGACTTCTCAAATAAGTTTTTCGTTCTCTTAACTAACATGCACCAGTTAACTGGTGTCAATTCTAGTGGATTAGCCACTAATCTTAGTATTTCAAAAAGCTCTAAGTGTGCTTTATCGCAATTGACTCACTGTCGGTCAATTTCGGCCATATTTATAATGAATACTTAGGAGATTGCTTTAGAATTGTATGAACTTATTAAATCGCTTTAGCTGACACACATGCATTGTTAAATAATAGAAATGGTAAGCTCCTCCTCTTACACCTCCCCTCCTCCTTCCCCTGGTGCGCTTATACAAGCTCGTAGTTAATATCGTAATCGGCAAAGTTGGAATTGCTGGTAATTTCGCACAACTGAGTTCATTTGAACAGAAAATGAAAAGGATTATAGTGTCACGCGCGTAATTTTTCCCCATTTTACGTAAAATGTAGTTGTTTATCTATATCGGCAATAAGTTAGAAAATCGAACCACATATGGTGGCTTAGTCGTAATTACGGCAACGGATTATCTTTAGATTATGGGAGGAATTTTTCAATTTTAATAAAAGCGCCACGCTGTTCGCTGTTATATTCCATATATTATTTTAACTATTCCATTACGGGGGTTGTAATTTATTTGCGCGCAAACTTTTATGCCAGCGCTTGGCGAAAAATACCATAATTTATCCCTATGTATGTACCATCCGCCTGTTATTGTTTCGTAATTTAATCGGTACCTTACAAAAAGCGAAGCGGCGTTTCCATGAGCCGCACAATACAATAGGAGGGGTGCCGTGCTGGTGGGCAACCGCGACGGTGACAATGCTTCTTGTTAACAATTGCTCGCATTTTTTTTTTGTTGGTCAGACCATCTATTTATGTTATATACGTAGCATGAGTCTTTGTAAATGTTAAACAACCTCATACATTTTTACTGCTATAATATCAAGAATCGACGATTTATTTGAGATTGGGGTCGTGCCAGTCGAGTGTCACTCGCGCAAAAGTACTTCCGTCACGGCATACTATTTGGGCGATACTGTACCAGGCTCATACGTACATATCCAATTTAATTTTTGTCTTCAAATCGTTCGATAACAATATATATCGTACTGATAAGCCGGACCAATCATAAGCGAGTCTCTAAAATGCGCCCTTAGTACTACTTGCAGTATACATATACTACAAGTAGTGTTACGGGCACATTTAAAGACTCGTTTAAAAAACGTTTATTATTAATAAAGTTCAAAATAATTTTTTTCTGTTCCTATTAATGCGTATGAATCCTGCAACAGGAAACATTGTAATCCCAGAGAGGAAACGATAAATCAAACAAGATTTAACACGCATTGTATTCGGGCGTCTATAGATAGATAGTTGGGGGTTTGGGGAAATTGGCTTCGAGTATACTATTGGGATGATAACGTGGTTCTAGTGCATGATAGGATATATTGGGCAGGTGATCAACTTGGGACACTCACTCGGTCATCGGATACAGTCAGCGACAAAATCTAGATGAGAAAGCGACCGCCAGGTAATTGAACCGGTTCGTCTAGCTAGGGCTCCCGGTGGAGCCTCCAGCTATACTCGGTTGCTAGGTGGTTTTAATACCAAATCAAAGCAAGAGCTACAGAATTATAGGTTTCTTAGTACTACGAGACTAATAAAACTTAACATAAACATAAAAGAAAATTTTAATATTCTCATTCAGCTAAATTCATAAAATAAATACAGCCCATCGTTGACGGTAAAAGTTACGTAAAAGTAGGGTAAAAGCCGGTTACGTCAGAAACATTATCGAATAGCGCTTAAGTATGAACGGAATCAACTGTTCGAGTATCGATATCACAAAAGGCTAGCTACACAGTCCTAGGAGAGTCATTCACCACCGACTTGCATCCATACCAACTCAAACAGCACTCCTGAGATTGCAAGCCAGACCCACCTAGTAACTACGCCAGGCGTAAAGAATACAGATCTATTTCAGACGGTTCTACACCTATTGGACCAACTAATGGTCACGGTGATATACGGCTGGCGAATAAGCGATTCCCAAACGTAAAAGCCTTGGAATTATTCAAAATACTACCAGGGACCACGCACAAAGATATACATGAGAAAGCTATCGGAATAAATACATATTCCCGTTTACGAATTCAAATACATCGCTACAGAGGTCGTTGTATTTTTATTCACGCTCCGCATCCCATATTACAAACAATTTCACCTTTAGTGCAAGTTTACTCCAACAAATTAATTTATTTATTTATTGTTACAGATTGAAGACGCCATGCTTATGTTCGATAAACAGACAAATAGACACAGGGGTAAGTTTTTAAAATTATTTACTTATTATCGTAAAACTGTACAAGTAAGACTGCACGCATAAGACTGTACGTGTAAGACTGTATGCGTAGGACCTTTATGCGTAATGTAATATATTAGGAAAGTCCAGAATCCAGACTTATCAACCGCTGACAGCGGTTGAAAGTCCGGAAATTATTTACTGTATCGCGTTACAGGAAGTAACTAAATCTGAGGGTAGTAGGGGGTATGTTAGTAACTGGCGACTAGAGTGTTTTGCTTTTGACGTGAAACCCTGTAGCGGGCCGGGTTGTTGGAGGGTGGTAGGGTTGGGGTATTCTCCGCGATCTTTTCACTATAGAGAAGAAAATATGATTCGATTTTCAAGGCAGCGTTCCATATCAATGCGCCTGTCTGTCTGTCTGTAGCTGAACTTTTTCTGCTCCGCCTGGCGCGGTCGCCCCCATCCTCACTATATATAAAGCGCTGCATCTCCCTCTTACGCGTTGCTGTAATATCTTGCGTCTCTTGTATATTTCCTCGGTCGGACATAACGTCCTTTCAAAGGTGTATATGCTAGTGCGTGCACGTGTGTGTGTGTGTGAATAACTTTGTGTCCCAATTTCAAGTTATATGTATGTGTCTGTTATAAAATCCCGAAATTGTATTGTTCACATGTTTACCGTGGCTGCGTTCGATTGAACTTATACCTATATAAGCAAAAGTTTTTCTATAAAGATACATTATATCCGCCTCACTGGCGATCGCGTTTTTTTTTACCGAAATAATCTATTTAATATCTCAAATATTATTTATTGATTTTATTATAAATCCTATTTATATATTAGCTATAATTAATTGGTGTTTTTAACTACTTTTACGTAAATCTTGCAAGTAAGTCGTTAGATAGTGCCTCCGTTACTCTTACTCAGAAACAAGACCTTGACTTGTGCTCGAAACAGTGCCGAAGTTACTACTCAGATATATTTTAACGTTCTCGTCGTTTACTAGCTTAATACTGTTTCGTCATGGGGTTCTTATAGAAAAATCATGATGGGTGGTGTTTGTAGGGTGTATGAGTGTACTTTGATTTAAAATTGGTGGAAAATATATGTTTTTGGTGGGTTTTTGAGCGGTGGTGAGCAATAAAAGAGATTTGTTGCGAGTTGGCGAGGATTGGTTGAGAACTGCTGTGGAGGATATCCTCAATCGCTAATTTAGATGTGAGATATCGCAGTATTACCTCACGGAAAAGAAGTTCGAGAAAAGTCCACGGAGCATTTGCGCCGAATACGGAAACAAATAAATAGCCAAGTTGGGGAACTAGTGAGAGCGAGCCGACCGACCGTACCGAACAAGTAGCGAAAAAGAAGAAGTAGAAGAGGCAGAAGTAGTAGAAAGTCCCGGCCATGCAGCAGCTCGAGGTGGAATTGATTCCGGCTAATGCGTTCGCCAGCGCGACGTCCAGTGCCCCGGTAAACTTCTGAACAGACCCTACTCTCGCCCGTTACCGGTCGAACTTTACCATTTTCTCGCTTTCGTTGCGATTACACTTTAGAATGGACCTTCGTGTGCCAAATCCTCTTCGATTTGGTTCAATTACGTCGCTTCTCTCCTTCAAAACCTTACTGTTCATTACATAAATAAATATAACGCTGCAGAATACATAAATATTAAAGACACAAAGCCATGAAATCATCACTCTGAAACAACATCGTCTAAGCGTAGTTCTAAACCTCAACTACATTACCCCATTACATCAGAACCTTGCTGTTCATACTTAAATAAATATAACTCAGCGAAATATATATGAGAGGCACAACCATTGAGTTTGACCTTGCACGTCATCGTCTAAGCGTAGATCTAAGGCGCAATTACATCAATCCCCACCCTTAGTCCTTTTTGCTCAAATTTCACTATTAGCAACTTTTATAAAGAAACAGTATTGTTTTACTAAAGTTACTATTTTTTTTTGAAAACTATGATTATTATTCGTTATCATGCAACTGCTTTTTAAGTTAGGAGAGGGTAGTCTGGTACAGGAGAGAGGCTTTTCTACTGATTGGCCAGGATTACTTTGGGTACCTCGCCATAATACTGCATTAATAATAAATGTAATTGCTGTATCAGTGTTGACACGAGCTGGAACTAGTTTCGCGTATGATTAGATCCATTTAGGAACACTGGCGCTTATGTTCCGGCCTACGCTAAATGTGTATGTTTATTTAAATATGGGCATATCTGGCTGGGTTGGCTTGGGGGTGGGCTCGGGACGAGGACCGCGGTTTATAAAGGTTGCGTTGCGTTACCTAGTCTGTGATAATCCCCAGATAATTGTTGATCTCTTTAGGGGGATACATTAAACCCCAAATACAGTTCTATTCATGTTTAACCGGCTTGCCTTGACTAAGTACTTGTTTGTTCAGCAGCGCGTAGGGCCGAAAAATGGTAACCGGATATAGTTTCGCAACCATATACGTTTCTAAGCGTAAATAAATATTTTATCCACATCTATACGTATCTCTAACCCCCCTACCCCCTTGAGTTGCTTATAAAATTCAATTTTTATTATATGTTTTCGATGTATGAGTGGTAATGAATGGGAATTGATTGAATTTGTGTCATTATTTGGGTTCATTCGCTCCCAGGAATTTTAGTTATTTTTATTCATAACTATTCCGGGAATTGTGGTATTTTTTTTGTCGCTAATGAACATAAAACTGTATGATTTTATTTGTCGTGTGCATTTGTGACACGACATCGAGCAGATTGTTGTAGAGCGCAATAAAAGTATAACGCCAAGAAATTGGTTACTGGGAGTTATTTCGCATTTTACGATCGTATAATACTGGAAATAGTTCACTAGTCTGTATTATATAAGTTAAATCGATTTACCGAAGTGGATTTTTATAAGAAAACCACACATTATATTCGCAAGAATGTCGTGAGAAAGTGCCCGTGTTACTACTTTTAAGTTCGACCAATCAGAAGTGCGACCTTGAAATGTTCTCAAAATAGTGCATAAGTTACTATTCAGGGACATTTTTAAATTTACACCATTTATTTGTTTAAAACTATTTAACTATGGGGTTCTTATAGACAAATCATAGTGAGTGCTTATTGTGGGGTTTATTTGAGTGCTTTGACATAAAATTAGTTTAAAATATAAGTTTTTCGGGGGCTTTCGCGCGTTGGTGAGCTGATAGTTTCACGCGTTATTTATTCAGAATAATTACTTTTGGGGTATATATTATTTTTTTAAAGAATCTATAAGTAGGATAATAATTTTTGACCGGTTTGTGCGCGTTTTGGGCCAGAAAGGCACCTACATTCATGACTATAAGGGTACCTGTATTCATATACAAGGCATATAAAGTACAAAGCGGCAACCGGATACGGAAACACCGTTGCTTTGTTCACCGGAGGTGACGTCACTGCACTGCGTTGAGATGTTCCATAGAGGTATAACTAGCTAGAGCTGTATTAGGTTTAGATATAGTGGGTAATGTTTCTAAATTTTGTTTTATTTTAACCGGTGTTTGTTTTATATAGAGTGAAGGGTAATGGAGTATAGTGGGGGAAAAGGGGGTAGAGTGAAGGGAAATGATGTTTTTGGAGGTATATTGGACGGGGATGTAAATTGATGGTGGTGGTGTGTGTATTTTTGTGTGGTAGGATGGTGTTTGTTAAAGACGTTTAATTAGTGATAGGATTGACTGGTGGTGTATTTCTTGGAGCGTGGAGTGAAGGGAGGTTTTTCCAGTCATTAACTTATCAGTTCGCTTGTAGTAGCTGTTCTGGTTGTGACATATGGCCGATGGTCATTTATCATAGCGGCGGTTGTGCACCCTTGGTTGGGTAAGCGTCGCGAGTGGCAAAAACAGCTGATGGCTCGCGCACGCTTCGCCGGGTGGTGCGCTTGTTATGTAGCTGTATTCTGCTCATTAGCTTCACGTCTGGATTGGTGTTTATTGGCTATGGCGCGCGTTCTCCTTCATCGCTGTTATTATGTATTGTTCGGTTTGCGAACGTTATTGTCTATATGCACGGTGTTTGGAGTATTTATGGATTATCCACACAAATTGGATAGCTCTTTAGATATTACTAAACATTACAGGCATCTCATACTGTTAGAAGAAATTAAATTTCTACAAACAGACTTACATACTCACAGACCAATAGACTTACAGACCTACATACACACAGATATGCAGACATACAGATTAACAAGCTAACTAACTTACATACTTACAGATTTACAGACTTACAAACTTACTTACTGACTTACATATTTACTGACATACGGATTTACTGATTTACAGACTTAAAGACTTCCAGACTTACGAACCTACATACTTACAGACTTACAAAGTTACATATTTACAGACTTATAGACTAACAGACTTACAGACATACATACTTAAATACACACACACACATACACACATCGTGTCTATTTCTATCAAAAACTATGCCTTAAGTACTTATCGTTTAAATTAGCTAATAATAATTACGAGTTGCATGTGTTTAGGAGTTCATAATTTATTTATTTATACAATTATAAAAATACAGTACTTTAAAGCAATGCAAGCTAATATGAATATATTGCATATCTGAAAAAAAATACAATTCTAAACTTAGCGAGTTGTCATAAAAACCGCCTCTGTTACTACTATGTGTGAGTCATACAAGCGCCTGCATATACATCGTAGCAGGCCGAGAATGCCATGCGGCGAGTGTCGTGACATCGTGTTAAAAAGAAATATAAATAAACATCTACAAAATGGAAACACCACACACACACACACACCGTCCACAACTAATTAGCCAATCTCACCCTGTAATCAGTGTTTCTCTAACTAGTCAACCCTATAACAGTTAAAATGGGCGTCGCCCCACTCAAGTGCGTGTTTTCGCAAATTTGCTGTCAACAACAATCGCAACCAAGCCCAGCAAATTAACGCTACACGATCAACGATAACATCGCAAAGTCCTACGTTTATAAACGTTTTTATTAGATTTCAAACGTTTCCGAACTACTAGATAGAGAGAGAGTGAGAGGGAGAGGGTAGTGGCGTAATAAACAAAAAATAGACAAGGTTTAAATAGGGTAACGCATTTAGTCCTGTGTTCGCGCGATTGGACCAGTTCGTCGTGCAATGGTTGTAATTTAATAAAACCATTTCAATTCAGTACATCGACACGCCGCTGCCGCGCTGCCTCTGCATATGGCGACTTGATTAATATTATCAATTCAGGGCAGTAAATAACTGGCGTGTGATGTATAGCGTTGTTGGATGGCCCAGTTCATGTTACGAGCTATGGTGTGAGTAGGAGCAAGGAAGGGTGATTGTAGTAGGAGCAGTTTGTAGTAGGGATAGGGAGCTTTATTAAGTTATCTAAGCACTGAGTAGGGTTTAGGACTGTAGATACACTTTATTTTTCGTTTTTGGTTTGTTTTTCGTAAGATTTGAATGGTTTGAGGGGTTTTAGGGGGGGTTTGGATGTCTTTTTGAGTCTGTTTGCATTTATTTATTAGGAATTGTTGGTTGAATAGGATCAAATTGTTTGCGGCGGGGGGGGGGGGGGTTGGGAGGGTAGTGTGTAGTGTCTTGGTCGGTAGATACAAAATTTATTTTTAATTTTGAATGTGTATTTCGTAAGATTGAGGGGTTTTAAGGGGGTTTGGGGGTATTTTTGTGTGAGTCTGCATTTATTTATTACGTATTGGTCGATGGTATTGATAAAATTGTCGAGGGGTACGGGGATCGGTGGAGTACAACGAATGGAAATTGATATTAGTCCCTGGTGCGAATGCGATGTTTTTGCTGGTTTTTGGATAATGGTTATTTTGACGATTCATCTCGTTTGTGTGTGTGTACTGTTTGAATGTATGTGTTCATGTGTATATATATAGATATATACGTAGTATTCACATATCTACGTATACGGGTGATGGTATTTTGTAGAAATTATGCGGCACATAACAATATTGGCTTATTGCAAGTACGCGTTCGGCGTTTTGGTAATACGTGTAATAAGTTATCGCGCGGCGGCGACCGTTTATATCTAGCAGCCATGTGAGCTGATCATAGCCGCTAACCGCATTCGGTAACCGGCGGTACGGTTTACGTAACTGGTTTAATTAATCGTACGGACACATTAACGGTTCACGTAATCGTTTAATGCCAGTTCGGTTTCGAGCGCGGATCGGGGGACCGATATATTTGCAGCCCGGTTTAACAGTCGTTGTAGCCGTACTCGATGCAGCCGTGCTGTATTTAAATATTTAAGAATGCGAGGATTTAAGCGCGGGTATTAATTTGCGAGAATGGATTTGGAGTTATGGCTTTTGTATTATGTTAGAGACTGGTTTTACTTTTACTTTTGCTTTTTTCTTGCGTTTTCACTCCTATCAGCGAATAGTTGCTCGTAAGATTCAATTTGTCGCTGTATTAACTCTTAAATTACTATATGTATCTGTTCCATATTTGGTACACTTATTGTGCATGTGCTTAGTTAGTGCACTTCGCAATTTGATTTGAATTGATAAATTATTTCACTAATAAAGAAAATAAATTACCATATTCTTGTTATTAGTCTTTTTTCTTTGCACTCACATACATATACATAAAGACACATACAGAAACTTACAGACCCATACACAGCTACATACATAAGTTTTCACTTACAGACTCATCCGAACACCTATAGACACATACAGATACATACACCTACAGACATACACCTGCAGACACATAAAGACACATACAGAATAAAAGCCTCATACAGACATATACTGACTCAAACAGACACACACACAGTCACTTACAGATACATAAAAACACATAAGACACATTCTGATACAAACAGACACATACAGAGACCTACAGACACTTACAGAAAAATACAGACTCATACAGGCACATATAGAAACACACAGACACATACAGCCACATAGAGATATATCTAAGACAGGCACTTTTTCTTCGTAGACTTACCTTGCTCGTCAAAAAGTCGCTCGTAAGACTAAATTTGTCGCTGGATTAACTCTGAAAATACTACATGGATTTGTACCAAATTTGGTACACTTATTGTGTATCAGTTAAGTTAGTTAAATTTGTAATTTCAATTTGATTGATTCATTATATCAATAATTATGGGGTTTCAATGACAATAAATTAACATCATGTTTTTGTACTTAACAGAAAACTGTATATATGTTGCATTTAAGCATATTTTATTACTGGAACGTATGTATTGATTGTTCATATATTGGTTAAGCGTATAAATAAGCATTGGGTGCGCCAATGCGCCTTGTTTACTCAATATAAATACTTTGAAACGGGTGGGAAATGAAATATGATTTCTGTTAGCGGAAATGAAAGAGATACCGGTTTCTGGACAGCGGCCACGCAGATTTAATTTAGTCGCACGGTTTCCATTCACCATTAATACTACTTTCACGCGATTTCCTTTGTTCCCAATTCCCTAGCCCTGTCCACCTTTCACGGTTTGTTTAATTAATATCCGAAGGCGGTCCATAGTTTTCATTAATATTCTATCTCCTGTCCGCATGGGGCGCACCATTAATTAAATATCCCATGACATATTTTTTTTAATTTCGAACACACTAATAATAAAATGGCTTCTATTATTATTGTATTTAATATTGCCGACAGTGAACTTTATTGGTCTTAGTCGGGTTGTAATGCTTGTTTTAATGATTATGCGTATTGGTAAAAGTACGTAACGCACTGGTTCTGGTTGTATATCGTGTTTAATCAGCTGGTAGTCGAGATATTGTATCAGGGAATTAATTAAACGTAGTTGGAAATCACGCAATCGCGTCTATAAATCGTGGTGGTTCCATTATTCGGCGCTCACGCAGGCCTGGCGGTCGCGCTGACCACCCTATAACCTGGTTATAGGATAGATAGGTAACCGGATGGGGCATAGCATTCCCTAGTGCACAGTTGATTCGTTTTATCAAGTAATTATTTCTAATGTTTTGCGGGCTGCTGAACTAATATTGTTAATGCGCTGATTTTTGGCGTTTGGGGAACGGCACTCGGCGCTCACGTCACGATATCGAAACTAAGGATTGGTTACTAATCACATTTCACTGCGGTTTTAACGCTAAATTGATATTTCACGAGATATTTCAGGAACTCTCTCGTATAAATACATTTCCGCACACGACAACGCGAAATTATACGCGATCATTTAATCATTTTGTATTTAAAATATTAATAAACTTTTATTACAATCTATAAATAAACAAACACTACTAGCAGACTTGCTTCTGATTGGTCGACATAAAAGTAGAATAGAAGCCGGTTCTAGCACTTTTCAAGGCCTCTTTTCTTATTGGTGAAAGTAAAAATGACGTCACAAGCGCGTAAAAGAGCTAACTTATTATAAAAATAGTGAAATAATATTCTTTAAAGTAGTTTTATTTCCTGTGAAATTAATTAATTATATAATTTAAGCAAAAATCCACAAAGAGACCTTAAACCCTAAATTCAAATAGATTTACGTACATTTAAACGTGTATTTATCTCTAAAATAGATACAGATTTATCTATATGTGACCTATAAATTTATTAACAATATCATCGAAACATTTTAATGGAATTTGCTAATCAATCATGAAATCATTCAGTCAATAGATACTAATCAACTATATTAAACTCGGTTAAAACATAATCGCGTTAGTGATACACGCGGTAATTATTTCACGATAAACCAGCGGTCAAAATATGGACATCAATATAAAATCTATTAGTTAAAACGTTAAAACTAAATTTGCAATCATTAAATAAATAAAAATCGCGTAAAAGAAATAAGTTTCGCATTTGTGGTTTGATGATTAAATGTTTAATAACTAATATGTTTACTCGCCGAATCAGCATTAATGTGATATTTAATGTGAATTAAGTGTTAATGAATTGACAAATCTGTTTACTTTTGGTAAATCACCATTTACAATGCACATCATCGGATACGGCATCATTGTCGGTGGCCGTTTGTTGAACGAGGATGGGGAGTGAACGCGCCCGGAGCAATTGTACCATAAAATTTGCGCGTTGAAATATTAAAGCGAATATAGCACGCACAAAGCCAATTATTACACGTTTCTGTAATAAATTCATCTGTGTATGCCTGTAGGCGGGCTTTGTAATTTGTTAGCAGAGAAAACCATGCAATTGTTTCACTTTTCTAAAGATTTTTTTTGCGGAAACTACTAAAGCTACAGGGCTCATATTTGGTTTCCGGAGTTTAGGACAAAGGGTCATTGGGGCTTAGGATTTATTTAGGAGTTATCAGAAACACAATTTATGATAAGTACTCATAAATTTAAAAAGAAATTGTACGATTTGGGCAGCTTTCTAAAGTATTTCGTTGAAATAAAAGTAGTATAACGGCCCGTTATAGAAGTTTTGCTTCTGATTAGTCGATATAAAAGTAGTATAAATGCCTGTACTAGACAGTTCATTCGCTGCCCACTCATGGAATAGTTTGTAAACTGAGTATGCAAGGTGCATTGGCGGAGCCAATGCTTGTTTTTACGTTTAACCATTACATGAACAACCAATACATAAGGTCCATTAGTAAAATATGCCTAAATGCAACATTAATACACTTTTCTGTTAAGTACAAAAATATTATTTAAATTTTTTTTCATTGATACCCTATAATTTTTGAAATAATTGATCAATCAGATTGAAAATTAATATCTAACTAACTTAACTCATACACAATAAGTGTACCAAATTTGGTTTAAATTCAGGCAGTATTTTCCGAGTTATACTAGCGACAAATTTAGTCTTACGAGCGACTTTTTGACGGACAAGGTAAGGCTGCGATGGAATATTGTTTGTCTCAGTGTTTTATAAATTAAATAAAAATTGCTCGATTTGCTCAGTTCTTATTTTGGTTTTGGCGGTAATTACTAAACTTACGGAGCTCAAATTTGGTTTTGGGGTAGGGATATGGAGACTAAATCTGTTAAGGATTTCTTCAGGGATGTGTAGGGGAGTGATAAAAATATCAATTTGTAACGCAAAGCGTGTGAATTTAAGATTCTAAAAAAATGTGTCTCTTAGCACTGTTTCACTCCTAATACAGCGCGCTAAATAAGTGTTTATTCAGCGCAAGCAACGTATATCCTGAAAATCCTCGACCGTGCCGCGGTGAAACGCCTGTGCCGTACCGTTGCCGTCACCTGGGGACGGGAACACCTGCTGTGATATAAATTACAATGTAGAATCTAAATATTGCGTGAGTGTATGCATATCAAATGCCCCGTATATTCTAGACGAGTTTAGACTTGCGATTGGAGGTATATCACACGTGGTGTCTCCCCATAAAGGTGCTCCCCAACCATTTATTAATCACAGACAGAAACAGCTTTGATAACATATCTTTATTTTATTTTACATAAATAACTGTTTACAATTAAACTATTTTTAGAGGAGCGGTCTTTTGATTCTTTTACGTAATGCGCGTCTTTAAAAATATATATTTAAAAAAATCTATAGGCAAGGGGGGGGGGGGAGAGGTTCGTTTTTAATGTAACTGGCAGTGATGTATATGACATATTAATTGATTCGATATCGAAATGGAATCGTTTCTGAATGCGATATTCGGCGCGGCCATTGTGACGGATTTAATATAATTCGTTGATACGTCTTTTCAATATCCGTCACACAAGAAATTTCATTTCCGATCGACCGTCTAAGCGTTATCAGATGATTCTATTTTCGTATTACGTCATCAATTCTTGATTACGTAATGGCACAAATATACCCGTAATTCACATCTAAATCAGTACCCATCAAATACACACGCAGTTGGCTTTGAAATTAAAACGCGATACGCTTTATTTATCTACTTGAGTAGTAACAGGGCCACCTTTACAGGCCACGCTTCTGATTGGACAAAGAGGCTAGTTATAAGACCTCGCTTCTGATTGGTCGAAATAGAAGTAGTAACGGAGTTACTTTTGGGAGTCTTGCTTCTGATTGGTCGACAATTCAAAGTCTCGTTTCTGATTGGTCAATATAAAAATGGCGCCAGACGGGCTTAAATGATCTAAATTTGTTTATAAATAGTAAAAACAGTATAAAAATGGCGTAGTTGACTAGGAAATTAAATAAATGGGCTTTAAATTTGGTTTTATTTCGTGTAGAATTCCTGAGTGGATTTTTGTGGTTGTTTTACACAATTCGGCACTTTAGTGTATAGTTACTTTGTAGTATTTATTTCTCCACAATCCAGATGTGTTTGATGGGTTGCTGTGCCGAAATGAAGAAGTTAAATCTAGTGGTCAGTGTGCTTTTGCTCGTTTTCCGTTAGTATAGTGTGTAAAAGCTGTAAAGTTGTGAGTGCTTGTTTCAATAAGCCAGTCCAGCTGTTGTTTTACGTCGCTGGACTTTAATTTTCGATGTAGATGTAAATGTTTGATACTATAACTAAAAACAAGCGCTGCTTGCGGTGAATAATTGCTTTAGGTATATATCATTGCGTTGAACTCCCGATGGTCTATGCGTCATCCAGTTGGGCACCAAATACGTTGGTACATCGATGGATTCCAGGATGGTGTAGGTATACAGTAGTTTGTTCCAGCGCTAACGACACAAATGTTCCGGCCTGGCGTGTATCATGATTGATCGTCGCATAGATACAACACTGCCGCCTCTGGCCGCTCCGGGCACAGGTTGCCGCCTTCCCGGCTGCCAAAACCGGACAATTGCTATGTCGTTACCGTGACAATATCGCGACGCTGCTCGTGGCGCAACCATTTCGGTGCGACCGAATACTTGAATAACACAAAATGGGATTACTTTTACTGGATGCCATTTTTATTTCATGCGACTACATCAATTTTAGATTTTAACGTATTGCTTTTTCACCCCATGATGGCCGCTTTAATAAACTGGAAATATTCTAACAATACATCATTTTCCATACTACTTACTTCGATACTTCTTAATCGACTGGTTTACCAAACAACCCTTAGTTACTTATTTACGTAAGAACACCTTTTAATGTCTATATTTAAGTCTAAAGGAGAATGCACCGATACAAATGGTACCAGTCTTTTACAGACATTCTTATTTTCCCCGAAAACTACTTGACCTACAGCGCTCAAATTTGGTTTCAGGAAAGGCCTGAAGACCGCTAATAAAAATGAGGCAATATTTTTGCAATACTCCTGCAGAATTCTCTCAAAATGCTTAAAACTCTTACAGAACATACGCCGACCTCTTGCTGAAATCTTTTAAACCTCTTACAGAAAACTCGCAGAGCTCTTATAGACTTCTTGTAGAACTCATAAAGAACTCTTACAGAACCCTTTCAGTACTCTTACAGTTTTATATTGCAGCACTCTTACAAAACTTATACAGATCATTAGCAGTACTGTAGCAGAACTTTTACAGAACCATGACAGTACTCTTGCAGATCTATTACAGAACTCTTACAGTATTCTTATAGACCTCTTGCAGCAATATTGCAGAACCCTTAATACAAATCTTAAAAATCTCCTACAGGACTCTTGCAGACTCGTTTGGAAACTTTCCAGAACTATTGTACAATTCTTATAAAATCCTTCCCGTACTTTTGCAGAACTCTTACAGAATAATGCAGAATCCTTGCAGTTCTCTTGCAGAACTTTTGCAGAATAGGGCTCTTATAAAAACTTTCCAGAACCATTGTACACTTCCTACCAAACTCTTGCAGTACTCTTGCAGAACTCTAACAGAATAATGCAGAATCCTTCCAGTTCTCTTATAAAGCTTTTGCAGAACCTTTGCAGTACTATTGCAGAAACCCTATAAACCCCTTGCAGATCTTTTGTAATACAGTGTAACTAATTTACCAAAACATTACAAAAATCGACTGAAATGTCTAAAATGAGTTGCAGAACTTTGTCAACTGGGGAAAAACGTCTAAATTCAATAGATTTTGTTAGGAAATGAATAGAATTTTAATTGAAAAGACTATTTCGCGCAAGCGACTGCCCCTTTGGGTACAAATTGTCCCGGGATGCAGTAAGCACTACCTCCAAGTTATAAGCGTGATATTTCTAAAGCTTTCAATATGTAAAATAGTTTATATCTGTGGCGGGGACATTTAATAAGAAAAAAAAAGTCAAATGCGTTCGAGAAACGGCGCTAGGAGTAATAACAAATTTGCATGTATATTACATAAAGTAAAACAGCAAGCGTCTTTGTTGTGACGTGCATTTCTAGTACACTTTTTCGTCACAAATCAGTTTTAATATGTCTAACCCTTGCGTTGTCATACATAACGCAATTACGCAATTTTTTAATTCGGTACATATGAAAGTTACGTGTCCCTGAAGGCACAATGAGCGTTTCCGCAAGCGGAACGTCGCGTTTGTCTATTAAATTACGTATTGACAAACGCAGTCGTGACGTAAAGAACAAAACATACATTTCATTTCTCGTCAATTTGCGCTGCGAAATGTCGCTAATCGACGCAACACTGATGTGTTGGAACAGATGATTCGTAAATGAAGATGGATGATTTGGCGGGCTGACGGCCGCAAATCACTAGATTGAGTATCCGGTGTGAAGTTGCAGCGTGTAGTTTGGGGAAGATTTAATTGTGATTTAAATGTGTTTTGAGAAGTTTGTGTTTTTAATTTAACTGGATGGTTTAGATATTGGTAATAATTTAGAGGGGTTTTTTTGTGGTGGTGGGGGGCTGGGGGTGGAATGTTTGGGGGATGGATGTGAATCTCGTGTGTTTGTCGATAAAAAATAATAAAATAAAAGCTGATGGGAAGGATGGCACACAAACAAAAAGCCGCATTACGTAAAGGTGCACTCTGGAATATTAGCTCGACTATATCGCGTTTATTCAATCCGTCAACTGATATATAGATATATGGATGTATGTGTATCTCTGGTTTTTAGTTTTGTGTGTGTATGTATAAATGCCCAATTCTTCGATCACTCTAAATTATACCTAACGATATTCCTGTGTGACCATTTTACCAATCGGAAATTGGATCGTAGCGGCTGCTGACCACACCCTAACGAAATAGATTACCAGCAAATTTCCGAAATCTATTCTTTACACACACACACACACACACACACACTTACACACACAATCAACTTTATTTATTCTTTATAGTCATATACAAACTTAATAAATATACAACGTTACGATATTTCCTCTTTAGGTTCATACATACACACTTGCCTTCGTATATATATACATATAAGTCTACAGATATACAGATTTTTAAACATACAAACATATGACCCTACAGATATATAGTTATACAGACATACAGACTAAAACATACAAACAAAAAACACACACAGGTACAACCATACAGACGTACAGACATATACAGCCATACACAGATATTTACAGACATATACAGACATAAACGAACATATGCAGACATATACAGACATATACAGACACATGCAGAAATATACAGACCTACAGTACAGACATATAGAGCCATTTACAGATACATACAGACATATGTAGACATATACAGACATAAACAGACAGATACAGATATATACAGACATATAGACACATGCAGACATACGGGCATACATACATACAGACATACAGACATACAGACATACAGACATACAGACATACAGACATACAGACATACAGACATACAGGCATACAGACATACAGACATACAGACATACAGACATACAGACATACAGACATACAGACATACAGACATACAGACATACAGACATACAGACATACAGACATACAGACATACAGACATACAGACATACAGACATACAGACATACAGACATACAGACATACAGACATACAGACATACAGACATACAGACATACAGACATACAGACATACAGACATACAGACATACAGACATACAGACATACAGACATACAGACATACAGACATACAGACATACAGACATACAGACATACAGACATACAGACATACAGACATACAGACATACAGACATACAGACATACAGACATACAGACATACAGACATACAGACATACAGACATACAGACATACAGACATACAGACATACAGACATACAGACATACAGACATACAGACATACAGACATACAGACATACAGACATACAGACATACAGACATACAGACATACAGACATACAGACATACAGACATACAGACATACAGACATACAGACATACAGACATACAGACATACAGACATACAGACATACAGACATACAGACATACAGACATACAGACATACAGACATACAGACATACAGACATACAGACATACAGACATACAGACATACAGACATACAGACATACAGACATACAGACATACAGACATACAGACATACAGACATACAGACTTGCATATTAGCATACTTGCAGACCTGCAGACCTGCAGACTTACAGACTTGCAGACTTACAGACTTACAGACTTACAGACTTACAGACTTACAAACTTACATGTTTACAAAGCTACAGATCTATACACTAACAGACCTGCAGACTTATAGACTTATAGGCTTACAGACTTGCAGACTTACACTCTTACAGACTTTCAGACTAACACTCTTACAGACTTTCAGATTTACAGAAATAAAGATATACAAACACAAGTTCGCGACTGCACGGTCCTTTAGACATATATAGACCATACGGCCACAAAGCGAAAGATTTCCTTACTTAAAATAATTGAATGCCATCCCCAACCCTCACCATTAGGTGACTAAGCGAGTGTGGGTGCAGTCGGGGTTGGCCCGTCATCATTAAATGAAGGACGTCGTTACAGGAGCTGACAGGCGACAAGCGACAACCAAGCGCGACATCGGCCTAGAAAAAGTACACACTTTCACCAAAGTAATTCCTACAGCGATGATCGCACCACGCCCCCATCCACCAACATTAAAACTATCCTACCCTCCCTTCACCCCCCACACACACTTACTAGAATCTCTTACCATTTTCTACTAGAAATGCAACTTTAACGCCCTAGATAATCTCAGCACAGCAACTAACTAACGACCGCGTCAAACAGCAACACAACTACGTCAATAACTCCTGGTATCCGTTACTAAATCATGGTTACAATGTACCCGGAGCATAATGACGAACCAGGTGGTACCACATCATTAATTCGCCAATGCTGTTCGAGCAAACGCGTAATGCACCATCCTGCTACACCAGGAAGAGTTATCGCCGCTTAGATAACACAGTGTCTTGATGTGTTCCTATACTCCCAACGCGTCATTACATTTCATACAGATCATCTAAACAAAACTCCTAAACCCCTCAATCAATTCTTATAATTTATACTCCAAAGTACACCTTACAAATTCATACATAAAATGTTTTTAAACAATTTACGGTTTTATGTAAGCAATAAAAAATAAAAGATCCTTTAAGTCATTAAAAACCATTATTTTATTTATATATACATATATATATATATAAGCATTAACGTTTAATTTGTCTAAATGTGTACGGATTTATTTAGACTGGCGGTCTCTAAGACCGCCTAGAATCAATTTGCGGCAATTCTAAGCAGCTGTGACGTCAGTTGAGTTTAAGTTTGGGGCAAGTTTCCGATCGCGTGTTTTCGTTACGAAGTTATTGGGTCGCTAGTTGTGCGGTCAGTATGGGTGTTCGGGTTAGTAAACCCGTCTTAGATAGAGTTTGGGACACATTTGCGAGTCGACCTACTGATTAAGAACCACTAAGCACTCAACGTTACAAAAAAATTTTTGTTGAACTTGTGTTTTGTAATTAAATAATTTACGAAAGGTAATTAATTTTAAGAGTGTTTGAAAAACACACACACACCCTTAACTTCATGGAAAGGATATGAAAATAATTTTATTTCATTCCTATATCAGTGTGTGTGTGTGTATGTGGGAGAGCAAAAGGGGGCATCAGGAATGAGTAGGAGCTAACTTTTTTACCAATCGTACACACTCATTCATACTCAAACACACCCAGTCACACTCAAAACACACTCATAGACACTTAATCACATTCAGAACTCGCTCATACACACTTATACACATTCATACATACTTAAACACACTCATAACAACACTTATATAGACTCATATAGACTAAAATACACTCATACACATTAATACACACTCACACACATTCATACACACTCGTAAACACGCTCATACACCACTCATTCACACTTATACACACTCAGCTACACTAAGATCCACTAATGTGTATATGGGAGAGCAAAAGGGGCATCGAGAATGAGTAGGAACTAGCTTTTGTACCAATCATACGAACTCATACATACACAAACACACCCAGTTACACTCTAAACACACTCATAGACACATGCAGAACTCGCTCATACACACTTATACGCAAACAAACGCTCACACACTTTTATGTGAAACTTGTGTTTTGGAAATTAACTAATTTACGAAATGTATTTTAAAAATGGTTGAACAATTATACACGCACATAATGTCATGGAAATGATATGAAAATAATGTTATTTTATTTCTATGTGTGTGTGTGTGTGTTTAGTATGTAGGAGAGGGTTGGGGGGTGTAGAGAATTTGTGGTATGAACCGGCTTTTGTATCGCAAATTATAATAAATCTCAGCTGGTGCTCGGTTTGCTCGTAGCATTGTGCGGTATCTCGAGAATAAAAGCAAACATTTGAAAAGCGCTTCACAAATATACGAAAACGTACAATTATAAAACGATTTATCCATATAAACATGAATAGATCATATATTACAACATATATATGTACATATCACAGCAGCAAATGTCATTATTTATACAATGCATCAACAACAGATGTCTACAAATTATTCCCATCTCATTAAAAACCCCTCGCTTGCTCAATTTGCACAAAAATTCACCAATCATATCCCCAATATTCCCATCCACGCATAGCAACTACGCAACTTCCTTTCCTTATCCGGCAGATAACTATCCAACACTTACCTGACGGTAGAAAAAATTACCAAAAAGAAACTACACAAATCGACAAGATGGCAAAATATAAAAGCTCCATCCCCTTGAAGAAATAAAATAAAAAGACCATTTGTTTCGTGCGCCTACGCCTACTGTCTGCATCATGTCAGAATCGTATGAACATTTTAACCTCTCGTGAATTACGAGCACTGCGCGCGCCTCCCATCCCGGAAACCGGAAGTAAGCCGCAGGGCACAAGCTGTATACACACTACCTATCCGCGCCGCAGAAGGCGAGCTTCCAAATAGAAATATCGCTCGGAACGTTTCCCGTTTCTCACGATATAAAACATATTACTTTCGTCTTACTCAACTTTTCACCCTCCCTCACCATCTCTTCCCCCTTCTATGTATCGAGTAGCTTAAGAATAATATTAAAAAAACTGTCTTTTATGAATCTGAGTTAAAATAAACGGCCATACTCTGCGGAGAGTACTTTTAAATAATTAATAGGCACGTGTAGGGGTATATATGAGTAAAACCGATGCATTAATTAGCTAGAACGGGAATGACAAACGCCTTTATCCAGTTTACCAATAAAACCGCAGCGATCCATCCTATAGTATCTAGTCCCTAACTCTCTTTAATACTCTCATTATATCAAAGGATTTGATAAAACTCTCTCTATCTCTCTCTAACTAACATAAAATAACAATTTACTATCAAATATCAAAGTTAGCTATTTCTATAAACTGGTATTCTATGTAAAGCTGCGTATATCTAACGCATAAGCTATCTGGGAGATATGTTTTTATTTACGTGTTAAGTCCTTATATCTATCTAGCAGTTAGCTATCTGGAAGTTATCTCACTCATTTGTTTATAAAAGTAGTAATAAGGCCGTTTGTAGTGGTCTTGCTTCTGATTGGTCGAAATAAAAGTAGTAAAAGCATCACTTTTAGGAGACTTCAAGGTCTGATTTCTGATTGGTCGAGTTAAAAGTTGTTAGAATACATAAGTTCTGGAGCAGTTCAAGGTCTCGCTTCTCATTGGTTGAAATAAAAAATGATCGATTATAGCTGCGCATATCTATCGATTAAGCTATCTGAGAGATAAGCTTTAATTTACCTGTTAAGTCACTAAGTTTATCTTTAAGTTTACTAGAAATGGTTAAACTGAGCTATAAGATTCCAAATTGTATTTATGTGGAAAGTAATAGAGCTTTTTGTATATGAAACAATTGCTTAATGATTTTAAGCGATGTAAAAGCTGATGACGTGTAGACGAAAGTACTAACAATTTGGTAAATCGTGAAGTAAACACGTTTCAGCTCAATTTTAATTTATGAACTATCCACAAGTTAGTTTATCGTCAACAAAACAAATGTAAGAAGCTCCTCATGCGCTAAGCTCCCGAGATGATAAAGATTGTGTTGACTAATGTAATTGCTAAATAGTCAGAAGTTTATCCGGAACCAGAGTTGGCAACGGTGCTCGAATATGCGTAGTTTGTATTCACAGATACCAGCGGAACGAACAGCGTAGAGAGGGGAAGGGGGGAGATTTTACGGTGGTTGGGGGAATGTTAAGTTCACTGTGCATAGAGCGGAGAGCCGAGTTAGTAACATGGGGCTACCCTAACGAACAGGAAGACATGAGCTGCGCGACCCAGAGCTTAATTAGCAAAGTTCGTGCTTGCGAACTCTACGATAATTAGGTGCGAAAAATGATTAGGAAACATAACAGTGCGGAGGGCCTCCGAAACTGAGACTATACACCAAATGGTCACGTGATACGAGTGCCTTGTACAGCTTCGCACTTCAATTACAATTGTTCCTACACTTCTTCTTTTTCTTTTATGAATTTATAATACAAAATTTTATATTCTTTAATAATCTCCAAATCGTAATTCTAATAAAAGTACTCTTTCACCTTCATTGAGTCATAATTGACTAATCTCTTTTTGCACCTCCTCCTTCTCTCTCCCTGTCTGTATGTAATAAAATTTAGATAGCCCGGATATTCAATAGAATGTATCAATTCCGGTATTTGCCTCATGATTACAATAGTTCCCTTATACGGTGCAAATAAAAAAAAAATAATAAAACAAGAAACTCCGCTTAGCGGAAAAAGCATCAGCTGGCGGTTACCACCGCCCTGACACCATGATAAATCGAACGTCAACGCGCAAATGAGAACCGTGACGGATAATGCGAACAGCGATATGCGATTGTTAATAGCGATTTTATACTCTTCGGTCAAACCCCTCCCTATCACCCCCTACCTTACTCTAGCCACCAGAACGCAACAACAGAGCGCATCGTTACAAAAAACAAAACCCCTGATAATTATAAAAAATATTATAAATCCTAGTCGAGAAAAAGCCCTAAAAAAAATGCTAAGGCCACGGTAAACAAAAACAATAGCCATGTTCCCGTCCTTGCAAACAAACGGAAGTCCTACCACATAAATCACTTTTTCCTTGGGTGCCTGGGGGGAGCTAGGGGTTAGGGAAGGTAAACGAGAAATAGTAGTAGCAACGCCACACTGTGAACGTGTTTAGCGGGTAGTATACTGTGAAATGTTTGTATGCTGGTATGAAACTACAAGTACTTTAAAAAAAATATTATAACAACATATGAACCTCTTGGGGATATGTACAAGTGTACTAAACACCTATAGTTACAATAAAATTTAATCCTTATTTATAATTTATAAACCCAAATAAAGTCTAGTCTAATTCTAGAAATATTCGTTTCCGTTGTATGCTTGTCATAACAATGTCATTTCGCGTAGAGTACACGTGGTACACGTGGGACCTCCCTGAGCGTATTTAATATTTATATTTCAATTATTGCGCCATTTAATTATTTGTGATATTCCCCAATTAAACTTTGTTGCAAACACAACACGAGTTTTATTTCGCGAGTTACCACTCCGGTTGAATTCTCCAAACACAAAATATCATTTCACTTGTTTCCTGATTTTATCAGGAAAGGCAAATTTTTGAGGGGGGGGTAGGGTGAAGGGGTTTTAAATTAAGATTAGGGTGGTATATTAATATATTAGAAGCTTAGTAGATGATGGTACATTATTCATATAAGCACCTATTTTCGTATGCGAAAGTTTATTAGTCTATAAAAGTAGTCATAAGGGCGGTCTTCAAGGTCTTGCATCTGATTGGTCGATATATAAGTAGTTCTAACAGACGTCAAGGTCTTGTTTCTGATTGGTCGAAATAACAAAAGTTATTATTGCATTTATTTAACAGGGAAGGTAAATATTTGCGGCTAAATGGGTTTGAAATTCAGATTGGGGTTGTAATTACGGCTTATCTGTAGTCTTCTTTTATTAATTGTAGGCTGGAACATTTTTTTTAAGTCAATAACTTAAACGTTAAGAGATATTGTAATGTCTCCCATTCGTTGACCGGTCTGTGTCTAGAAACCACTAGTAGTCTAATTGGAATTGCAGATAGTTACGATTTGATTATACAATTATGCACGGCTCGTCCTTTGAATACGAATCCTTGGTCACTCGCTTATGTATGCGTGTAATAGACATCACAAACCATGGCGGGGCAATTGCCGCGCGACGGAACACGACTTGGCATTTAGATCAATAAATATATTTAATAGTAACTGTTCAGGTTTCGTCTTCCGATTACTAGACGGTAATTATCTCGCGGATGAAAAACGGGAAATTGCAGATACGAGAAAAAACGTCTGGCCGGTTTTTCTGGCTGTCTTTTTTTTTTTGCTTACATATATTTTTAATGGAAATACAATGTTTTGTAATGAACTGAAAGAGAAATGTTTGAAAACAACTTCGTCGCACAAGTTCTGTATTGGTTTTTGTGTAGCCATTCAAAAAGAATCCAGGTCGACAATTGCGAACTATTAAAGAAATCCCAGAAGAACCAGGCGCCATATTGGATTTTTATAAGTGCTCCGGCTTTGTATTTCTGCTCAACAATGAAATATATTTACTATATTTGTACATTAATTAATAAATATCTCAAAAAATTGGCCTTTTTAATCATTTTTGAGGTCTTACTCCAATTTTGGCTCCAAGAAACCACCACTGATTTTCAATCTAGATATGTAAAATCAATTTATATATGTTTGGTATGAAGTGTATTTGCGGTTGTAGGATTATGAATTTAGATAATTCCTCATATTTGTACGAAAAAAGCGAGTCCATTACCGAGTTGCCCGGAAGCGCCTATCATTCCAGATACCTGTGGTGTTCATTTCTGTGTGGGCTTTCGCTGAAAAAAGCCACAAACAATACGCTAGCTTCGCATCTTTCCCCCTATCTACCCCTTCCTACTCTTCCCACTCAGCCTTTTCTGTATATCAGGGTACAAAACGCAAGGCATGAACAGGCAGACGAACGTGTCCCGGGAATCAATGTCGTAGGCGCCTCCACGGCCGTAGGTGTGGCATATAAACATGTTCGTCCTTTCTGTTTCGATATAAACGCCAGGACGACCCAGTAACATACTTCTACAAACTTATTTTATTTAATTTAGAATTTCATCAATTATTTTACGGTATGCAACTCCTAGCCTCCCTCATCATAATTTTATGAACGAGGATTTTGATTTGTAACATAAATTAATTTGGAGGGTACTTAGGGCATAAGTTTGAGTAGAAAAACTCGTCAGATGGTCGAAATCGTTGTTTTTATTAAGTGAATAAGTTTACTAACTGTTTGTAAACTTGTTTGCCCGGAATGAAAATATCAATTATGATGCTTTATTTTGACTAAAACTCGCTCACCAGTTCAAGTGTGCTTTAGTTGCCGTTAGGGTCGCTAGTGTGCGTTTACCATGCCTATATAAAGGCAGTCCATTCTGATATAAATCGCAGTGCTGGTACAGGGCGCACACGGACATGTACGAGCGATATATTCAGCGGAACACGTTCTGATAACGCCTAGGCACACAGTTAGCGTTATTTATTAGGGCACACTTAGACTACTAGTAGTGTCACATGTCTAAATATTTCTATGGCCTAAATTATTTAAATAAACGTATCTAAACCCCTAAATTTAATCTTTATACGACAATAAACTCATTTTATAGAAATTTACGACGATATATGTAGATTTTATTTACATTAAATATAATTACAGTACTTGTTAGTAATGATAAGCAATTATGTATGAAATTAAATAAAATGGTTGTTAATGTATAGAGTAATAATTTATTAAACATATTTATGATACATGGGAAATGTTTTCGATATTTATTCACGTTTTTAAATAAATTAAGATTATTTTTATAAATAGAAAAGTTTGCTTTTGAGCTCTGCGCGAGATAATTTCGTGAATATACACGTGAATAAATTGTCGACGAGTGAATGTTTGCTTCTCTAAAATGACGCGTGATTATATATGATAAAAAAATATATATATATATAGAGACGCTCCGGCGTTTTGTGTGTGAGAATTTATTCATCTTTGCCAGAAAGTGCTGTGAAGTATCAGCGTTGAATCTCTTTGTAGGCAACATTGCTTTCATGTTATGTTTTACCTGTATCATTTCATGATTTCGTGTTTAGTAAATATTATTTTATTCCGAGTTGTGTGCAGGTTCTACAGTCTCTATAGCTATCTATTAAAAACGTTAGAAAACGGTTATTACACGATTCAAAATCTCCCGCGCTTGAGTAGACATAGAGGCGCGTTTTAGAGCCGTTCAAGGTCATGGGTAGTAATGTAGGTGGGTTTGTAGTCAAGGTCTTGCTTCTGATTGGTCGAAATTAAAAATGTATTTAAATACGTTTATTGAGTGATATATGTAAATAATAACTAATTAATTTTGATAAAAAGGGAGAATGGTGGAGTAAGTCGTGTGAGCGGGTATAAAATAGCTAACTTCAGGGTATATCATCGTTTAATTGTAATAATGTCATATAAATTAGTTGGAATTTCCATAATACGAACGGACGAATACGAAAACGGGAACGATTCGCACGTAAAGTCACTTCATCAGACGACCGCTACACGGCGCTCTAGCATTAAATGTGTCAGATTATAAGCTATGAAATGCTATTTACATAATTGTGTTATTTGATATATACGGCTTTACGCTCGCCCTGACGGAAAAATAATATTGCAACTTCACGGAAGGAAAACGCAATGTTTTACGAACTGGATATTTTTTTCTCGTTGACTAAACCGGGTTTTTGGTCTTTTGGGCTGTACTTTAATTTAGTTCGTTTTCGGGGATAAATGAGTGGAAAATGGCGGAATTTCAAGTTATTTATAGACTTGATCCGAAGATTTATTTAATTTTTCAGTTATTGCTTGATACTTCGTTGCTGGTATCATCCTGTGCACTTTGTGCGCTCTATGCGAGAGAATCCAATTTGAATTGATTAAATTTTACATTCGCTCTCTCTAGCTTACGGCGTGCTCTTTTCAATGTTATTTCAATTCCACCGCAATTTTTTTTATATTCATTTCTTTATACAGCTTTATGTCGCTGCTAAGTGTTGCTGTGTGGGTGTATTTTTGTAAAAGTATTCTCCACGTGCAAGATAGTCAAGATTTTGTGTATAATGTCTAAATATGAGTTGAATTAAGTAATTTGAATTATGTCACGTAATAGGATGGTTAGAGACGTGTGGGTGGGAACCACGTCAAGTAATGATCTCGTAATTATGAAATTATATATAATTCGCGTAGGAAACTAAACGCGCAGCGAGCACAACCCGTCGCTGGGTGTGTGTGTGTATGTATATTGCATTGTTAGTGTAAGGAAATCCTGTACACGCGCGGCAAAACGGATATGCCATTCTGTCAGGCGTATGACTTATTCCTTGCGGTTGCCACATTTATCATCCACATTACAGAAACAATTTCATATTTCACTTACAAACACACGAGCGTTCGCCGAAAAAGCCGTCCTTATTTAAACATTTCCCGTTGCAAATATAACAGAAATACAACATGTCATCTCGACGTATACGAGACGAACAAAACCCGTTTAGATAACAACGTCGATACTCGCAAACGAAATGAACCATCATACGAATGAACAAGCGCTTATAAACAAACACATACTGCACACACAAACACACAGACACACAATACAAGCTGGAAAGAAGATTGGAAGTTAGCGAGAGCTTTTTCTTCCCCATTTCGCCGGTTACCAGTCCAACAGATAGGCAATAACTCATCCGCAAGCCCTGCATCGTTGTTGCTCTCACCCTCCAGGCGCAACCTTCACCACAACTCGAAAGAAAACCAAAAAAAAAAACTAAAACATCTCAACGCTGGAACATTTATATATCTAATGAACATTGTCCCCTTTCAAGTAACAAATGATCAACCACCCTTTGATGTCCAGCTAAGCCGGATTTGCATCAGGTAAATCGGCTTCACGTCCGCCCCGTATACTACTATTTAAGCGCGAACACAAACATGGAGCGTGATGTGTCGGGCTTTGTCGCTGGACACCGATTATTCTCTTTTCCTTCGCGACAGATTAACCAACCGGTAGAAAGCTTTTGTCGTCAAGCTCCAACACGTACACGCATCTCAGACCTCAATACATGAGCCAAAAGTACCATCGTGATAGGATTACACCACCTGAACACTCACAAACTTTATATATATATATATATATATATATATATATATATATATCTATATATAGAGATACCCAGTCAAATCATATATATATAAAGCTCTGACTAAGCAAAATTGCTAAAGGAACTTTTAGGGCAACGAACGACAAAGGACAATACCGCATTCAACGTTGATATATGTGTATATTTTATGGTATGTGTAGTACCTAACTTGCAAGCAATCTTGTCGACGAAGCAGGAAGTTGAAAAACAAGCACAGACTCTCAGGTGCCAGTGGGAATGGGCAGCAGGGTCGCAGGGCACATTAATCCTGCTTCGAAAGTGCGTAAAAATTCCTGAGACGAAAGTTCGCACCGATCAATCGCCGGAGTTGGAAAAGGCTTTATTATTCCGGCAAACAACACGAAATCAATGAAGCGAAACCGCAAACAGTCCTTGAATGTCCATAATATTAAAATATTTCGCAATTAAAAGCGTTTTTCGGAGTATATTTAAAAAGTTTCATACGGTGTAAACTCTCTAGAAAAGTTGGAGACCGAAAGCAATAAATATATCATATTTGCTTCATTGCTGTGGAAATATAGGTTTTTCTACGTTTTCCTCCCGTGATTGTAGTTTCCATCTCACCAATTCCCCGCTAGTATTTCGTACTATATTATATGTAAGCCCCATTTTTCATATATCGTCCCAACTTTAACCATTTCCGGCTAGCATACTCGCTTTTTCGTACGTATTACGTTACAGTTTCTTGAGTTTCAATGGTACCCCAAATAAATATTATTTACGAATTGTGTCCTTCCACCCACCTTAAAAACCAAATGGAAAGAGGTATTTTACCTACCACGCCTCACATCCGGTCTGGAACCGGTTAAACCTAGTTATTTATAATAGACATATTGAGCTTAACCAGGGTTTCTTTTATTTATTATTATATTTTATATTCTATACTTATTATTTACAAATTGTGTCTTTAATTTAGTCAAAATGCCCTAGTATGTTGTAGTGGGGTCGTTAGTAGTATATAGGGCAGTTTTTAGAACCTCGTCCAAGGTTATTCACCGTAACTAACGTATATTTCTTTTGTTGCAGGTTTCGGATTTGTTACATTTCAAAGCGAAGATGTAGTGGATAAAGTATGCGAAATCCATTTCCATGAAATCAACAACAAAATGGTAAGTTATTCGTGTGAGATGCGTCGGTGTTTTTGTGTGCGGGAAGTTTTTCCATTTCTTTTAAATCTAGTTCGCGATCTTTCCCAGCAGTAGTCGGTATATTTTCTTAAATCTGCAATTATTCTATCCCAACAGATTAGCGGTTGTTTAATTAGGTACTCTAGGAATAAAAAGCTCGTGCTTGTACTCGTATAGAAATGTGATTGCTGATTCTTCTTAAAGAATAAAGCCGTAGCGTTCAATTATCCTTGTAAAATAATTCAAACCGTTGATGGCTGCCACCTTATAACAAAAGACACTCGACGACATTGAAATTACCGCAATGCATTAACGTCAGCAGTGTTTGTTTTTCACGGTTGGGTCCATGTTTAATTGACAGTCTGTATTGTTGCTATTGTCTTTCCGTTCGCGCTGGTTCTCAACTGCGCCGCGTTGTGTTGGAACAATTCACGGCATTCTGCATTTGCGTAAATTCCACTTGGATTGCTTATCGAGGTGGACGAATGCCAGGTGGTGGGGTGCATTGTCACCGGCATTCCTAGCATTGTTTAGAGTTACAATTGTATCCTGATTATAATACCAGTGTACATTACTGACTGGGATTGATGTATTACTGTATTTGCAAGGGTATTTAACGGTCAGATTCGGGATAAATATTAATGGGGTTCATTCTTAATTCAATCGAATCCTTGTTGAATGGTTGTCGCTTGGAGATGCTCGGAGAGCATATCCCAGTTCTATCATTGTGCTCTGCTTGTTCTCGTTCGTTTTCCGTCCTCTTCCTCTTCTGGTCATTATCCTCAGCAGTGACAAAGAGCGTCCCGTTCCGACACCGTGTACCAAATGAGCCTAGCTATACATCTTAGCCGGTTTCTCGGGGACGTGGCTGTCTGCTTTTTAGCTGTCTGTAAGATTTGGGTCGGGCCCATCGTCAATTATTCGCAACTCTCGTTAATGGCCGTAGTCCTTATTAAAATAAAATCCCGGACTCGTGATGTCTAAATAATGCGCTTGTCTATTGTGTCCATTCGTAATTCACGACTTGTGATTCTCGGATGATTTAGTCAATTTTGTATGGATTGTAATTGTGGGTGGGGTGATTTGTTGCAGGTCGAGTGCAAGAAGGCGCAGCCGAAAGAAGTGATGCTGCCCGCCAACCTGGCGAAGACACGCGCTGCTGGCCGCGGCACTTACGGTGAGTTGTTAATGCTACACCAACCCGGCACTGCGGGCCCCGTGCCTGCTCCGCCCGCGTCTGCTTACCGGTACGCGCCCTACCCCATGCCCATTACCCACGCGGCATCAGCAAGTACTAGTGTACCGCTTACCACATCAGCGCAAGCCATGTTGCCAATCACACTGACCGCCGCGTCTCCCGCTAGCGCGGCCGGCACAGGCCTTCTGCACTATGCACCAGCGCCTACCTTGTATGACGTCACGGGCGCCGTGCAAGCTGCTGCGTGTAAACGCGTGTTCGCCACCGCGCTACGACCTTTTGCCACCCGCCCCGCTGGCACCCTTACATACAGCATGAACGATTTGTTGGCGGTGCAAGGTTTAGATATCTCCGCGGTTTACCCCACCATGCCCACCACTTTGGGTCTATGACCCACGGCTACCTTATTTACTCCATTCGCGCGCCACCAACAACCACATCAGTAATTATTAACAAACGAAACACACTAGATAAATAGGTGAGACCCTAACATAAATTTTGCATAAAATACACCATTTTATATATCACCTAATCGGAGCTTATATTTCAATTACGGTCCAGGGAACCGCTGTGATGTTGGCCAGTAGTGCAACAATAGTACACCTTAGATTTTTTTTTCCAAAGAAATTTACATTAATCATAATTAACCAAAAGACTGTTTTTTTAATAAAGTAGCTCATAACCATCGACAGACAATAAAAGTAGCATTAGAGCGGTTCTAGCACGCAAATCTTCGTAAACCCCTTCGAATAAAATAATATAATAGATGAATATGTAGGCTTATATTTTATTACGCAATTAGATAGTGGTAGTTGAGAAAGAAAATGAAATATTTTTTACGATAAGCGTAGCATAGACAATAGAAACACCCGTGACGTCATTATAGGTCGCTAAATCTATTTGAATAACTAATTGAATTTAGCTTTGATACCAGTATTTTAGCTAGAGATGGAGAGTGTTTATGGGCGGATCACTGATTGGCATTTATGTGTTTAATATATTTTAGGGGGTAGTAATATACTAATATATACATATAGGATATTAGATTTATAATACTGTTTTTGTGTTATATATGTATGGGATTATACATATATATTAATAAGTAGTTATAAGTTGTTGAATCGTTGAGATATTTGTAAATATGTACCCGATTCAATTACGTTAAGACTTGTATTGGTGAAAACTAGTAACGATGATAGAGTCGTGGGAAGAGTACTGGTACCGTTTCCAGATTCAAGTATCTTGGGTGTGCCTGCAGCACTGGCGAGGGCCAGGGCGTTAAGTTTAGCGGGATGGCTGTTAGCCAGGCCTAGGCACGACGTGAGATGTTGCCATTGTTGCGCAACCACTCGCTATCACCAAGTAGCCGGTTGCCCTTTGTGTCAATAACACACTAACCCAGTACCAGGTGCGAATATTACTAGGGTGTCGCAAGGCCTTAAACGCACTTTCGGCACCACATCATGTACAATTGTTTATTTATAGCGTAGATTTTATAAGTGACACTTAGTTAGCAGTGCGTTAAACTATTTTTGAACAGTTTAACTGCTATAATTATCTAGTTTAATTATATATTTCGACAGTCAATCAAACAAGAGGTGTATTATATATTATACTTGTAGTTTATTTTTAGAAACTATTCATGTACAAAGATGCAACAACGTATGTACGTACTATAAATTTATAACAATCTAGATAGTAATGAACAAATATGTAACAATATATATGATTTATAGAGTTAGTTTTATGTAGACTAGTCTATTTATTGAATTATCTATGTAAATTATATACATATTTATAATAGTAGTTGTAGATCAGTTAAAAATCTTAACGCATTTATATTCACATACTTTAACACATCTGGCAACGCTGTATACTCTGGCAATATCTTGGAAAACCGCCGTTGTTACTACTCACGACTAGTATATACGCCGGTTATGGGAGGTAATGCGAACGTTGAGTGGCTGCACAATGTTGCCAGATGTACTAGTAAAGTACTTGGGTAGGGTTAGGAGTATTCATTACATATATGATTAATATGAGGGACCTTAAGTCGATTTGGCGCGATTGTTATCCCGTATAGATTAGGTTGTAGTCGTAGCGAATAGTTTAAACGTGAAAGAGTCACTTAAGTCAGTGATCCGCGGAAGTAGTGTAGACACTCCGGTTCTTGTATCCCGATTGTTATGTTTTTGCATTTATTGTTTTTTTTTTGTACTAAGACCAATTTGTTTTCTTCATTTTAGATTTTATGTGGTCCTTGGGCGCTCTACCTGACGGTGAGTGTTTTTATTGTTGGATTTGTAGTTAGTTAGGGGGGTGGTAGAGGGTGTTGGTACTAATGTTGTGTTGTTCTGATTGCAGGTTTTCCAGCGGCCGCGTACGCTGCATACGCAGCCGGTCGCGGCTACTCGGGCTACCCTAGTTTCGGACTGCCGTACCCGACAGGTAATCATTTGGCCAGTTTGCACCATCACCACCACCATAACCACCATCCTCTCACACTGTTGCCGTACCCGCTCGAGCACTTGGGCGTTTACGGCGCCGGTGCCGGAGGCGGGCTGCACTCCATGCCCCTGTGAACGTGAGACACGGCGGCGGCATCCGTACTCAATCAGTCAGCTAACCGTAGACCCACCCTTGCTACTTGCACCGGCTTACTAGCCGTCTTCAATCGCGAAGCACGGCGGTACCCGTGACCCAACTATTACCCTCATTTCTCAGTTGATTTGTTTAAATAACCGGTACGCTATTTAATATTACATGACGACCCTTTCTGGGAACTGATGATCGCGTATCAATTGCCGCCGCCATTTTGTCCACTTGGTCCTCATTTTGGTAACACAACACTACCATTAACCATGTGCTAGACACTACTAAACAATCTTCCTCTTCTATCTACTATTAACAAAGTTGAGCTTAGTCCAGTAATCCCCTAACTCTTCTAACTCAAATGTATAATAATAAGTAAACAAACAAACAAAAAATAATACGTTTAGCTGATTTAGAAATCGTTCAAACAGTTTTGAGACATTACAATAATTACTAAAGTATCTTTAGATGCCTAGGCGCATTTTACTATTAAATAAATTAGGTCTTAGGGTGTAAGTGGTTGTAATTGATTATTAAATGTAGGCTTAGTAAGGACATACACGTTTCTTCCATTCAGTAATCACTGGATTGCTTTAGAAATAATTTTACGATAATGAGCAATTAAATCGTGTTTAGATGTTACTGTCCACTTGTTCGTCATGGCGCTTACGTCATGGAGGTTTTCCATAAAACGTACCTATTTCACACTTATAAGTGTGTCTGTCTGATTTTTAAACAAATGCGTCATTGACTTATTAAACTCATAAAAACGTCCCTTAATTATCACATTCCATTCGCGTATTTTATCTATTAGGATTCAAAAGCTCTTAAAGTTTACTTATATCAAAGTAGCTATCTCAAAAATGACTCAATTCAATTCAAAAACCATATTTTATTAACAATTGGTGCGGGTAATTTACATTTATAATTCGTATTTCTCGTAATTTTACCTATTTCCTATTCAACACAAACAGTTATTAGATATTTAATTGTCGGAAGGAATCTATAGAGTTTCCTGGAAATTATAATTAATGATTCACTTCTTTAATTCTGTAAATAAATTATAGTATAGCGTACCATAGAGTAAGAGTCTACTTTTTGAAAATATTGTATATTTATGTACGATTTATACCCTTTTTTATGATATTTACCCTTATTTTAAGCCCCCCACTCACTTATTTATTTATTTTTAATTTTAATTCAGTGCAATGAGTCAATGATGCATACAGAAAATGATATAAAAACACTGTACATATATAAATCACCTATTTATATATAAAAACGCTTGTTCTAACGAAATTCGATAAATATAATTTTTCAAATCCGTAACGGAACACCAATAATGCCTGACAATTTATCGTGATATTATCTGCTAATTTAAAATTGTTATTAATCGTGAACGCACCTTAAAATTAACATAGAAAAATGTTGAAAAAAATTTTTTTAACTCGTTCGGTCTGGTTTTCTATCAATTCCAGTCGAAAACCCGTCCTTTTTGACTATTATCCATCCAGTTGTTTTATTACGGCGTTCACATATACCGCTAAACCACATTTAAAGTGACTACACATTCAAATTTCGCGCCAAAACTCGAGTAGCAACACTGTTCAGATGACCTCGCTTCTGATTGGTCGAGCGGCTCCGAAACACCATGCTGTTACTACTCGCAGAAATTAATTTTTATTTATTATAAGAAACGAGTTTTAGTAACTTTAAATGGTGTTTAGTTACAGTTTATATATTTTTTAATCACTATTTGTGCGCGCGCTAGTCTCTCTTATGGCTGTCTCTCCTCTCTTTAGCATTTCTATTGTTTGTAAACGCAATCATTCCAATATTTAGATAAATTTTTTTTTTGTAAAATAGGTGATTCGAAATTATAGACATATAGTCTGTTTATATAGGTTTAGGTAAATAGTTATTTTGTATATATATGCAAAGCACACAATTAACCCATGTCCAGAATGGTCCCAAAAAGTGTGAATTAGAATTTGAATTAGAATTTGAATTAAATCCCTGAATAGTATGTCTGTTTTTTTTTTTTGTAGGTATTGTCGGCGTGTTACCTTCCGATAACCGGTTGTTACTTGCCGATTATGTAAATTTAATAGGTCAATCGTCGTGATTTTATTTTTTTAATTTGATATTCCCCTTAAACTAAAAGTACCAGAAGCATATCCGTTCACAGGAGCATGGATAAAGCGCCTCTAGAGGTGATTCTGGTCTGGACTAATCGAGTCAATTGTCCGATTCTAGGCGAACCCCCCCCCCTTCCCCCTCCTAGTCTCTAATAAGAGTACCCTTGCATATCTGAGTGGTAATTGTTAATTTTTGGTCATGAGGCCCTAATGGGCGTAATTTCAAAACCTGCTCCGCCACTATCCACAGCTCATGGATATTCGTTGAGCGTAATTTGTCGATGTGTGATGTGGTGTGTTTGTGTTCACCGGATATCCGTGGCGCTGTAGTCTTCCATAATTGCCCGATACTCATGTTTACCAACCTGTTTCGAAAGTGTGTGTGTATGTGTCAATCATTTGTATATTATGTGAATATGAATGCTTTATTGTCTTAACTGATCTATTATTAATATTTATGGAAATACGTATGGAATATTTAAAAATTAAAATTAAAAAAATAAACAGATATTTATTGTACGTTTCACATTCGTTGGCGTTAAGTTGGCAAAATGTGTACATCACCTTTAAACATACTCTACCAACCTTATAGGTAATTTTGTGAAATAAAAAATTGAAAATTGAAGTAAAATTAAATATGTAGAGGATGTTTATTGGTGGTGGATTAAAGGGTGTAAGAGTGTGAATTGTTTGCCTGTTAAGCATATAAATGTTATTATATAAATATAAAGCATACTTAAGTGTTTATTGCATATCAAAATTTGCAATTGCAAAAATCGTAATATTAATTAATTAATTAATGAAAAACATAAAATGATTATAAAAATCGATGACGCTATATGTAAAAAGCATATAATAAATCAATCTATGCCATAAGTGTACATTATGTATTTCGCAAACCCAAACAGTTGGTACACGTGATTCGGTACAGTAAATAGTTCGTTTCGATCAATTGGTTCTAAACAAGTATTTTGCATTAAAAACAAAAAAGGGACATGAGTGGACAAAGCGACCCGTTAATCCCGATGGGGACTTGGTGCTGGGACTCGTTGAGAATTAATTGCTTATTTAATTTGAGCGCTGTGTTGTTGGGTGGGGTGGGGGGAGGGGTTTGAGTTAGAATCGCGTGATGGTTTGTGTGAGGGGTACGTGTGTCGAATCACGTGTCCCGCACTCGTTAAGCGCTGGCGTTCCGATGCGTTCACACGTGAATCGCTAACAAAACGAAATGTCGCTTGGAAGGTTCGTGAACATTATGTTCGTTGCTAATGCAGTATTGAAACAAACACGTTTTTGTGGAGTTTTTTTTTTTTTTTTGGTTTTTTTTCTTTTTTTTTTTTTTTTAATTGGGTTTCATTGCGAGGAATGTGAAGTTTAATTCTTGGTATTGTTACACCTTTATAGTTCTCGTTTCTCAGAGAGTAATTAGTGATTTACTGATGCGTCCATATGTATATGAATCGGTAACAAAACTAATTGTCGTTCAAAATGTCATTATGTTCATTACTAATGCAGTATTGCAACATACAAGTATTTACATACATATATAAACATACAAATGCATACCTATACAAATATATGTATGCATGTATTTACATATAAATACATAAACATACATACATACTTACAAACAAATATACATAAATATATACATATATAAGACATACATACAAATACATATACACACATACATACATATATACATACATGCACACATATATACAAACTAACATACATACACAAATACATACATATATACATACATACATATATACATACAAACATACTTACATATATTAGTTCATACAAACATAATTACATGCATACATAAAACATACATAAAACATACATAAAACATACATAAAACATACATAAAACATACATAAAACATACATAAAACAAACATAAAACATACATAAAACATACATAAAACATACATAAAACATACATAAAACATACATAAAACAAGCATAAAACATACATAACACATACATAAAACATACATAAAACACATAAAACATACATAAAACATACATAAAACATACATAAAACATACATAAAACATACATAAAACATACATAAAACAAACATAAAACATACATAAAACATACATAAAACATACATAAAACAAGCATAAAACATACATAACACATACATAACACATACATAAAACATACATAAAACACATAAAACATACATAAAACATGCATAAAACATACATAAAACATACATAAAACATACATAAAACATACATAAAACATACATAAAACATACATAAAACAAACATAAAACATACATAAAACATACATAAAACATACATAAAACATACATAAAACATACATAAAACAAGCATAAAACATACATAACACATACATAAAACATACATAAAACACATAAAACATACATAAAACATACATAAAACATACATAAAACATACATAAAACATACATAAAACATACATAAAACAAACATAAAACATACATAAAACATACATAAAACATACATAAAACAAGCATAAAACATACATAACACATACATAACACATACATAAAACATACATAAAACACATAAAACATACATAAAACATGCATAAAACATACATAAAACATACATAAAACATACATAAAACATACATAAAACATACATAAAACATACAAAAAACATACATAAAACATACATAAAACATACATAAAACATACATAAAACATACATAAAACATACATAAAACATACATAAAACATACATAAAACATACATAAAACATACATAAAACATACATAAAACATACATAAAACATACATAAAACATACATAAAACATACATAAAACATACATAAAACATACATAAAACATACATAAAACATACATAAAACATACATAAAACATACATAAAACATACATAAAACATACATAAAACATACATCAAACATACATAAAACATACATAAAACATACATAAAACATACATAAAACATACATAAAACATACATAAAACATACATAAAACATACATCAAACATACATAAAACATACATAAAACATACATAAAACATACATAAAACATACATAAAACATACATAAAACATACATAAAAATATATATACACATCTGCAAGCGTGAGTGCTGCCACTCATCCGTACTTTTTAAATCGTATGTCATTACTAGAAATATAAAGCTAAATTCTAGAAATTATTTTATATTCCTCGCTTTGAGCTCAAACTAAATAATTTTGGGACCGTTTTTTGTGATTTTTTACTTGCTATTACTTTAAAACGAATAGCAACTTAAGCATTGCAAAGCTTGACACAAAACCCAAGCTCAACCGACCAATGGAATCAGAAACCACTGGACAATCATACTAAGAGGGGCGAGTAACTAAACCTACCACTAGTCTAGTACAAACATATACTTAGCAGCTCAATAGCAGTCATGTGACTTAAGACAATTGTTAATTACCAAATCTAAATGTGTTTTAGCGACGCCTCTATGGTGTTTTGTAGCGAAATTAAAAACAATTTCCTAGAATACTAAAATAATCTTTTATAGCTTAGAGCTTTCAAAGCTTCAATGAAACAAAACGTAGACTAGAAATCACTGTTGTTTTTTTTAATAGAGTAGGTAATACAATGTACGATCAATCTTGGAAAATATTTTTTCCCTAAAAAAAATATGTTTTCCCTAAAAACATATTTTTTCCCTAAAAAAATATTTTTTCCCTAAAAATGATATTTTTTCCCAAAAAAAAATCATTTTTCCTCAAAACAAATATTTTTCTCGAAAAAAAATATTTTTTCCCTAAAAACATATTTTTTCCCTAAAAACATATATTTTCCCTAAAAATAATTTTTCCCTAAAAAAAATATTTTCTATGAATTGAAGGGCGATAATAAATGTTTGTAACAAATACTGAAAATCTAAATCTAAAGCCTAGAAATGAAGCTTCTAGATCTAGATACAATGGAATATTTATAGTAAACTGTAGTCTTAGTTAGGAATATATATTCAAGGTCAAACTAGATTAGGTTGCGTGAGTGTTGTATGAGTGATTTATTTATTACTAACTGTCATAAAACATAGCTACAGTTGGTGTTTTAACACTAGAATAGTCATATTTATACTTAATTAACTGACCAGGTCTTTTTTTGTGGAGCCTAGAACTATATGTAGTATAGTCCAGTCGTAGTTTGTAGGCGGCGTGACGTCATCTAATGAGTTATGTGACGTTGTGTTCGCGTTTAGGGCAATTAGTGCTGTTTTGTATCTATTTAACTGTCCTTACACTCACACATTACACTTCAAGCAGATCGTCATTTCTGAACAATCATTGTCTTTTTGAGACTCTTTCAAAATTTTGATGATAAATAGTATTTTATGTAATTAGGACATATTTGTTTCGTTTTATTACAAATATATTGATAGTTATATCTTTTAATGATGATTAATGATTGGTAATCATTACCTAAAGCTGTCGCTAATTACTGATAAATTTTGATGATTTTGAGTCCCCATTTAAATATATATAGTTATTTTAAACGATTTCTTGTAGCTGGGGTTTTAATGATGCCCTGATGATTTTTAATGATTTTTCGTGATTATTGATAATTTTATTGATTATGTATGGTTTTATTGAATTTTAATGATTTTTGATGATTTTGATGATTTTTGATGATTTTGATGATTTTTGATGATTTTGGGTGTTTATTGATGATTTTTCAATATTCAGTGTCCCCAATTAGATATTTAATTTAGTTAAGAGGGCCTTGCTTCGTTTTACTAAATTAATGATGTCATTCACGGTTTTTAATAACGGGTAATTTTTGAAGTCATTTAGGGTTTTAATGACGCTAAATCGTGGATTATTTTTGATTATTTTGTGTCTTTAATCATATATTTAAAGTAATGAAGTGTTGTTTGGTTCGTTTTATTAAAATCATGACGACAGAGCTTTGAATGACAGTTAATGATTGAAAAGATACTATAGTCATCAGGGACCTAAAATAATTTATATTATTTAGGATAATTTAATGCCTCTAAATAGATTTTTTAAGTAACTAAGAGAGTCTTTTGTCGTTTTATTAAAATCATGATGACTAATAGGGTTTTAAATGACGGTTAATGATTGGGTATATGTTATAGTCAACTGGGTCTTAAAGAAATATAAAATCGCTGATTATTTTTGATGATTTAGTGTCTCTAAATAGTTTTTTAAAGCTACTAAAAGAGTCTTTTGTCGTTTTATTAAAATCATAATGATTAATAGGGTTTTAAATGACGGTTAATGATTTAAAATATGTTAAAGTCATCTGTACCTTAAAGTTATTTAAATTCGTGGCTTACTTAGGATGATTTAGTGTCTCTAAACAGATTTTTAAAGTACCTAAGGTTTTTGTGGATTTATTAAAATCTTGATGACTAACCTAATATAGTATTTATAAATAGGTTTTTAAAGTAAGTAAGATAGTCTAATGTCGTTTTATTAAAATCATGATGACAAATTGGGTTTTTAATGACGGTTAATGATTGGGAATGTGTTTTTTGGGGTTTGAATAATGCCGAAAGAGTTGTTGTTAGACGTTGATTCGCGATATTAAAAAAGCTGCGTAAGAGTACATCTGCTTGAAGTGTTCTATTCGACCGGAAGCGACTGTTCCCAATATGGTAGCGTGAAGATATTCGTTGTATACGAAATGCGAAACCGATAAGGTGGTCCATATTTTGATGGATGACTTGTCAGGCGGAACCACCCAGATACCACCGGTCCGACCCATCGGTTACCAATCAATCATTCCTCCGCCGTATCGAGCGCCTTGAATTTTTATCACGGATTTGTATTCCGGTGAAGACAGCGATTTTAATTTGCCCCTGCAACTAAAGTTCTTTTTTCCCCGTTACCATATTAACAGTCGCTTTCCACACACACACACACACACTCACAACTACTAATATACACGATCACCATTTGTGTGTGCGTTTGTGATTTTGTTTGGTACTAATACTTTGTGATTTCTGTGTTTCTAGTGGACTTAACCAACGGGCAACTTACTCCTAACAATAACACTCCATTGTTGACTCAGGCCTTATCAGGTAACTTATATTTACAAGTATATTAAGCGTAAATACGAGACGAGTTTTTGAGTCGATAATAAAACAATGCATGGTGGTCAATTTTTGTATTTAATAAATCATGTTCGCGTGTACCAGTGGACAAAAATGACGAGTTATGTTAGAGTGTCGCCTGTGATTGGTCGCCGCCATTAGTGCATGTTTAGTATGGTAATGGCGGCGACCAATCACAGGTGAGGATTTTAGAGGCTCTAGTCATTCTTAGCATTTGATGTGGAGGTTGAGATACTCAAGTGCCTGAGGTGGGGGGTGGGTTTGGGGGTGTGTTTGGGTGTCTCGATTGTCTGGTGGTATACGCGAGCAGTGAGTGTACGAGTGCGTGCGCTGAGTCGTGACCGATGTTCGTTGTCGTCCTCAAGGGTCGCCGGCCGCGAGCTGGCCCGCTCCTGCCGCCACGGCTGCAGACGCGCCCACACACCAACGCCACTTCTCCGTTTCATTTGCAGTGATGAACAACTACCAGGCAGCGGCAGCGGCTGCACAGGGTTTCGGCCCGCCTGCGTCACCGCACGCGGCGAATACGCGCGCTGGCTTCCCGCCGGCCAATTCACCGGGACCCACCATCGACATGTACAGCTCGAGTGCCGCCGACACTGTGGCGGGGTATGTGCAAGCGGCTAGTCCACAACCGTCCGGGTTCCCTGCCATTGCCGTAAGCCGTGCGCCACT
Source organism: Nebria salina (assembly GCA_944039245.1). Classification (NCBI taxonomy): domain Eukaryota; kingdom Metazoa; phylum Arthropoda; class Insecta; order Coleoptera; family Carabidae; genus Nebria; species Nebria salina. Next base: position 1,330,848 of record OX063282.1, read on the forward strand.
CAACTACAGCCCGGTATGTTACAGCTATCAATGAATAGGTAGACACCAACAATCTATTTTTATCAGCCGACTAGGGGAGACGATCTCATTTTCTTAACATTACCACACTACAATTCCCATCAATTTCCCATAGCACCATTTCCAGAAAACATCCAAAACATACTTCTTAAATAATTACTTCAAAAACCGCCTTTATTACTACTTTACCAACTACCCAAATCCCCCCTCCCCACCCCACTCCCTAACCCAATTGAATGAACATCCTATAAAAATAAGTCAACTCATACACAAATAAGAAGAATCTAACATCGTCTTCCCTAAAAAGCTCATGTCTATTGAACATTATATCTCTTTTACGAAATAAACCCGCCTACCCCCTTTAAGATAATTGTTTCAAATATCGCGTTAGAAATAAAATAGAAAGAGATATATATGTCATAAAAGACATTTTTATCAAACCCCCCCACTTGGCCCCCAAATCTGATGCATGTCTGTCACCAAAACTTAACTAGGGTCCATTGATACCGGCCGCCTTTACCAACGGTTACCACTGAATGAGTGACACCGATGCACATGTAAGTAGTGACTGGGGCGCATCGTACAGTCAACGGGGGGGGCGCAGCCCCCCCACACAAAACACCCTACTACCAAAACGTACTAATAAAAACCTGTACTACATCAATATTTATATAAACTCTATAGTTTATATAAATCTCCCTCACCTCCCCACCCATTATAATCACACCCTCCCCCCCCAGACACCATTACTCATAAGGACTCTACAACAACAAAAAACAAAAAAAAAACAAAAATTTAAATCAAGTGTGCGTGTATAATCGTCATCCATGTACCTAAAACCAATAAATATTACTTCTACTACTGTTAAGAATATTTAATAATAATAATTATAATTGATAAGGAAATTCAAAAACAAAAAAAAAATGTCAATGTGCCCGTAATTTTCGCTCCTAAAAGCGACCAGGTTCGATTCCCAGCTACTGTGATTTCACATAGACCCCCCCCTGCACTTGTACATTTATTAATTGTATATTAAGGTAACAATTGCCGAACAAAAAATGGTAGCGAATTAATTTATCTAGATTAGTTATTACACACTTAATCCAGTCACCTTCTTGTCGCTTGTCGCTTCAAAAACGCGCCCCCGAAAACAGTTCAATCAAATCAAAAAAAAAAAAACTGTAGTCAAAAATCACTCGAAGGTGACACTTGGATTCTTGAATCTAAACTAGTGGTCACTTGTTAGTAGGTACCGCTGTTGTTGCGCATATTGTTGTTGTTGTATAATGTTGACAAACATGACGTCACTTGGTGGTCATGACGTCATGTTAGTCTAAATCTCAGTAGTAACTCCTTAAACTTGAAATAACTGGCCACTTGTACCTGGAATTCTACGAACCTTCCAGCCAGCCAACACTCAAAAAAAATTATAATTAACAAAAACGAGCACTTAGTTCTATTTTTAGTTATATTTACATTATTTACAATTTTTTTTACAACACACCCACGCCTCCAAATTGTGTGTGTGTGTGTGTTGTTATAAAAAACGTGCAACAAAACGTTGTTCTTTATATATTTTAATTAAATATGATGTTTACAGGGTATCTTATTACATACATTATCCTCATTCAATAATCGCGTATAATTATATATATTAAGGACCAAACTAGCAACGCTGCATGCATTGGCGTTGTCTAGAAATGGAAATTTTTAATTTGGTAAAACGATTTGTTTTGTTTGATTGATATTTACTTGTCGACATATAGCGTTGTTTTTATATTATTATTGTTTACGTTAGCAAATTTTAACTAATTAATTTATAAAATAAACATACCTTTTTAATATAAATACAAAAAAAAAATAAACAATAAGTGTATTGTGAATATTATTATATATATATATTATTAGTTATTGAACCAAATGTTTGTTGAAAAGGTAATAGCACAGGGAATCGCATGTTTTTTGTTTCAAACTAACACGTATACCTACATTTGTATACCTGATTTCCGAAAACTGTAAATACTATATATATATATAAATAATTGTAGAAGCTCTAGTTAATCCCAATTAACCCTCCTACTACTCAATTCTATACTCAAAAACATTGTCACATTACTAAATGTGCTGAAAACATTGGTTCGCTTGACCCTGTTGCTAAAATGTGAACCCATAACCAAATTGTTTCGATGTACTAAACGTCGACCAACTCCCCTTAAAACAAACAAAAAAAAAATTACTATATAATTCATAGGTTACAATTAAATATATAAATATATATTAACGAATTACTATATCAATGTTTCCTGTTACTAAGTGAATATATTTCTATGGTCTGTGAACTGAGCGTGGACGTACGTTACACCAAAAACACGCACCGCGCTCCGACGATGTGAGTTGCGCGTTACGTTCTTTGTTAAAACTTGATGATGATTGATATTGTCGATGTTATTATTTTAGAGTGTAGTTTAGGCTTCGTACCACAGTTGCTTTTTCAGTACTGCCCAATACCTAAAAATATCAGTATTATCCACTATATTACTTTCGCATCACCCCTCTCCCATATTCTCTACCAACTCCTCTTTTCCCCTCTTTTTTTCCCCCTACTACAATTCATCTCCAGAAACCGCCCTTGTTACTACTACTGACCTTGATATTATTTTACCAACCGCCCATAATACCGCCCTTATTACTATTTTACCGCCCTTATTGCTATTTTATTAACCGCCACTTATACTTCTTTTAGTACATTACTCCACGTTACTCCACGTTACTCTACATTACTCTACATAAATGTACTTTACTCTACACAAATGTACATAACTGTAGAGTAAACTCATTCATACGTAATTTTAATTGCTTAGTATTTGAGGTTTAGAGCTTTCACGCATTAATTGTAACTAATTTTGCTTTATTATCCACTCTTATAGCTATTTTACTTTTGAATTAAACCCCCTCCCTCTATTTTCTTCCAAATCGTTTCCCCTCTCCTGCAATTCTTTTCATCTTGAGCAACCGCTCTTATAACTACTTTACCAATCTTAATTCTACTTTATCTACCGGTCTAATCACTACTTTAGTATCTATTTCTTTACATTTCTCTTCATTACTGTACACTATTATACATAACTGTACGTTTTTGTACAGTAAACGCATCCATTATGGCCTTTAAAATTGCTAACCATTTAAAGTCTAGAACTTACTACTACTTTCACACATTAATTGTAGTTATTTTTGAGTTTCACTGATACAGCTCCTTTACCACCTCTTATTATCTGTTGCACCTGTTTTAATTAATATTTTTGTTGTCATTTACGTCTATATTTACTTTTTCATATAAATAAATGGTTCTTATTTATACTTTTCTATCTAAACATCTCTTCTATAGACAGTGGCCTAAATTACTTTTGAATTCAAAAATTTCCCTTTAGTCTTTTTCCCTCTCCGCCACTCTCTGTTACCAAATTACCCATTTGTGTCTTTAAATCCGCCTATATGACTACTTTACCAACCGGCCATGTTGTTCTTCTATAAATCGTTGTTACTACTGTTGCAACCGCCTTTATTATTACTTTATCAGCTGCCGTTGTTTTTGTTTTCAATTTTTTTAAATAACTATACGTAACTCTACATTACTATACATAAATTTACATTACTGTAGAGTAAACATACATGTTGTAGTCTAATCTAAATTATTTACCATATAAGGTCCAGAAAATGCAAAATTTATATAATTTCACTAATTTTGCAGTATTATCGACTGCTATAGCTATATTTGCATTAAACCTACCCCCCTCCCTCCCTATTCACAAATCTTCTTTCCTCTCCTGCTTTTCATGCCCCTAAATTTACTATTTGCGTCTTTAAAACCGCCCTTATTACTACTCAAGAAACCGCTCTTGTTATTGCTCTTTATGTTTGCTATTTAATATCGAGAATTGGTGTTTTATTTATTGCCTATAACAGCTTTTCTGTTGATTTTTTGAGTACCTTCGCCCATTTATTGGCGCTCTTTTTGCCTAAATCACGTGATTTGTTTATGAAATGAGGTAGGGAAGTGGTGTTTGGGTAAGGTGCAAATAAAAATGTTTCTGTGGTACGTGGTAGTCTAGTGGAAATAACCAATATTCTGACGCAGCTAATTCGAATAATAATTGTGATAATAACGTTTATATTTTATATGGGGGGAAAATCGGAGTGCGGTCGTTAAGCGTGATTTATGATTGGTCGGTTTATTGGAGGTATCGGTCGCAGACCAATCGCCTGAGACCTTTTATTATTAATTATTAAAGAGAAGAAAACTAAAAATGAATATTTAACAAATTTTACGTGGTGAAATTTACGATTAAGGTTATTTTTAATTCTTAGAGATTATTGCGTTTATTAATCAGAAAAACGATTTGTTGATTCTTGATTGATTGTTTTTTTTATAATTTTATTTTTTAATTGACTGACTTTGATGTTGCTTAATCCTCAGTACAAAATGTAGCTGGAAAACTATTTCAAAATTTTAGGATATTTTCAAAGCCAAATCACATAAGACACACCAAGTTCGTAGGTACTAGTTAATTGAACTTGTTACGTTACAGAAAAGTATTTTCTGATTGTGCTGCCACCATTAATGGAAAGGGCGTTTAGGATCACAATACATAATCATCAGTTTTTTAATTGTATTTCTTTTTTAATCAAATTATTTCGTATTTTATCGAAAATAATTTACCTCCAATTTAAGTATGTGTGTGTATTTACGTTTATTGCGCAACTCTCGAATGGATTTATTTACAAATTTCCACATTTTCAAAGTAGTTTACGATAAATAATGTGTAATAGTTTAAAAAAGGCCAAATATTTGATGAGTCTATTCGAGCATTGCGCAAGTATTGCGGGTTGTATGAGAATTATAATTAAATCGTATATACATTGTCAATACACTTATGTCAATAAGGTGGCTTTAGTTTTTATGCATTTCGCATTATCGCCCACACACAAAAAAAAATAAAAAATGTCAATCCACAGCAATACGATTAGAAAATGAGAAAAAATGAAAATTGGCCGAGGCTTAGACAGGATTAGTTGCCTCGGCGTATCTGTTTTTTATATATTTTGATATATCAAAACTGTGTTAACCTTGTATTGTGAAAAAGAATGAAAAAACAAAAAAAAAACACACAAAAAAAAATCACTATAGGTATATAATATATACATATATAAATTATAATAATTGTGTATAAAAAAAAATTAATGTTAGCGTATTTAAAAAAGACACCAGCAAGTATAAAAAAAAGCTTTAAATCACTTATGGCGACAGCTGTTTAACCGTGCGCCTGCGCAGATCATCCATTTTTTCTAATTAGTGGGCATTCGCGGTTTAAGTTCAGAGTTTCAAGGTTACACTTCACGGGGGGAATAAATCAATTCATAAAAAAAAACACCCCCCACATCGTTCTTGAGACTTTGTCTTAAAAACTCGGCTAGGGCCCTCCCCAATCCTCGCAGCTGAAGCTACTGTCTATTATATATACATATAAATTTAGCGTCGTGTCGACTGAAACCGCAGAGCAATAAAAAACGCATCAGTCCGGGCCTGTCCGGGCCCGGCTGGGCATGTCTTCCCACCCCTTGATATCCCGACCCCATGACGTATCCACTACACCGCGAACAGCCACTGAAATTCTATCAATTTACATTTTATTCTAAAAAAAAATCCACATATTTAAATCATTTTTTTAATAAATCAATTAAAATTAACTCTTATTTTATTTATTTATACCTAAATATAATATATTTGACCTGGAAAGGTCAGAACCCTTAAAATTTGTCTACTTTTTCAGCTAGAGAACCTATAACGTCTATAAACATACTTTTACAGCTACTGCTCCTTTGCCACCTCATATTATCTATTGCACTTATCTTAATTATTATTTATGTTGTCTTTTTCATCTATATTTACATTATTATATAAATAAATGGTTCTTATTCATTCAATTCCAATTAAACAACTCTTATTATCTATAGAGAGTGCTTTGATTACTCCCTTTGCAACTTAACAAACTGCCTTTTGATGGATTTTAGGTCAAGGAGCAACATTTTGAACCTTGACCCATTTCTTTTCATTATAATATTGCGTTTAATAGTTAAACATCTCCTGTAGTCTATAAAGAGTGCCCTTATTACTTTTGCAACTAAACATCTCATTGTGTCACAAAAAGTGCCGCCGTTACTACTCATGCTATTTTTGCTATTTTAAGCTCCAAACTGGCTATTTTAACGCAAAAAAGATCCGTTTCACATCTAACTTTATTCAAATTAACTGTATTAATTACTTATTTTACAGAAACTGGTTATTTTGCGATAATTTTGCGAAAAAAGTAGATATATAGGCCGGGTTCCGGAATGGCGTTTTTAATTTTTTTTCTTTTTTGATATTTAATTTAAATCAATTATTTATATGAAATGTTAAACTATGTAGAATTTTACTGGCTAAAAAACCCTATAAAGTATAGTAACTATGACTCCTAATCCCAAGCCCAAAAGCCCACGTCAACCTGTCTGTCTGAACTGTACTCGATGTGCTTATTTGTACAAATAATTGTCACAGTTTCACGGTCGGTGGAGTACCTACTACTGTTAATAACACTAAAATACTAAAATAAAACCCTATACACAACATAAAACCTTCAAACGAACATCAAAAATAAAATTTTCCGAATGAGATTTGAATACTCAAGCAGTTTTAGCTGTATGATATTATGACTTGCGCACTTGTCCAACGATTGTAATGAGAGTTGGTTAAGGAGTTGGATTAGTAGTACAATTATTAATTTTGAGCAAAAAACAGTTAATTGAAGCCTGACAAATTTTTCAATGGTATCTCAATGTTGCTTAAACCGCGTCACATTCGTTTACGTGTCCTTGCGCTCAAGGACGAGTATATAAAAATATATATATAAGCTTGAAATATTCGTTGGAATTTGTATATTCGATGTTGCTATTCCATTTTACCCCTAGTACAAGTCAGTGGCAAATTCGGTCGAATTCAAAACTAATACTCTGGATATTCACGTAGTAACGTCAATTATACATCGAAAATTCGTAACTCATTTCAGTATTTTTAGAATAAAATAATTCATAATTTTACGCATTAAATATTTATTTTCAAATAAGTCATCCATTTATTTACAATTTACATTATTATTCTACGTGATTATAAATAACATATCAATTGTAAAAATAGTCAAATTCGAACCGAAAGACCCTAACGTAAACAAAAAAAAAATGTTCTCTGTTGTCTGTGTTGCGGTGTTGAGCTTATTGTTGAGTAACTTGTTGAGTAAATTCTGTTCGGTGTAGCACTGTGTCAATAGGATGAAGACTACAACGGAATAAAAATCACTAATTAAATTAATTGACACGTGATCGTTTTATTTCAGTGAGTCTTCTTACGCAGAAATCAATAATTCAAAATTAGAAAAATTAAATATATAAATATATACACAAAAATATATATTAAAGAAAAAAAAATTCTAAAAAAAGAATTTCACGACAATATTAAAAATAATTTCAGTTGTATAATTCATACTATGGGCCTTATATACACTGAAAATTTTGAAAAAAAAAATACCACGTACTGTCCATTTTGTGTCGTTTAGTTTACGTAACTTTCCTAAAAAAAAAAGAAACCCTTACACTATTCAGTTTCATCTGATTTATTATTGTTTTAATGTTAGCGTAAATTTAGGTTTTCTCAGTTGGTACTAATACCGTGATGAATCATGTACACATGTTGTATATAATGTACGTTTACACGTATCAACAAATTATAAATGTGATCGGTGGTCGGCCATTTTGAATTGCGCATAAATAATATAATTGTATCGACGTTTATCACTAAATGTTTATAACATGATAATCGCTCTTCGAAATGTTTTCATTTCTTTGATTTTTATTATTTATTACATAAAAACACATATACATTTCACATTTTACTGAAATATGTACACATTTATACTAAAACACCTATTTACGGTCCAAAAACCGCCTCTAATATCTACTTTTACGAAATATGAACACGTCTCTACTCGTTATCAAAACTTTCTTCCAAGCACAATGCGACCACAGCTACTGTACACTCAGCGAAAAGTCTTACAAGCTGTAGCGAGCTCCTTAAGCAAAACCCTAGATAATTTCATTGTCTATTGTACTTGGAAGTAAATTTTGATAACATCTAAAAGGATTTTATTTATTTTTTCGTATAAATATGTACAAATAACTAGAAATTTCAGTAATATTCACATAAATTCATAAAATGAACACATGTGGTGTGATTGTATTTTGTGTCCTACAAAAGGAGCGAACACCAATCTGATCTACAGATCACTTAAATCACTACCCTGCTACTCCCCTCTAAAGGACCCACCCCCCTTCATTACATCCTAAGAGCTCCACCGATTCAAAATAAAAAAAAGTACTTTATATAAATATATATATTAGCCAAGATTATTTGGCTTTATGCAATAACTAAGCAATAACCATACTCCATTGTGGATGCTTTCTATTTGAATTTAAGAAATATTCAATTAATTATAATAATTAACATAAAAACCATGAAAATTAACACAAAAAAAAATGTGAAAAAAATTATTGTAAGTACTATAATTATATATATGAGTCAGTGGTTACTAGACGCAGCTAGCACCGTCAAAGAATTGTTAAAGTGTAGTGTGAACGCTCGCATTCATTAGTACGCAAGCAAAAGACGTATGGCTTTAAAATTGATGGTAATAGCCGCGTTTAGTGGCTGGTGACTTTAAAAACTAAATAATAATATAAAAAATTATATGATTTTACACTAATGATAATAAAACTGATGGCGAAAGAATTTAAAAGAAAAAAAAACACTGTACAGATAGAATTGTAAAATAATTATAAGAAATAAACATAATACTTATCTTGTTTAATTGTATTATAATAATAATATTAATAATGTAAGGGCCGGTATGCCGCTGTGAACGGTGTACCGGTTAATTGTGTTTTGCGTTCGCGTGAACATGCCTTATGGTGTCCCGGCTTATATACTGACAACCGGGACCCATAGGTACACGTTGGACGCTGTCCGTATGTCTGTATACACGTTCTATACAATGTACATATATTAATACAAAGGTAAGCCAAGGTTCACCACGTGCCGTGTGTATGGAAAATAAATAATATGGACATTATTCAAAACAAAACCAAACTCTTTTATTCTATATCCGTATAGGCTACACCTTCAAATATATCCTACCACCATTTTTTTTTGTTTAATTTAGTAGCGCAACAACATTTAGTAAGTATGAAAGGTAAGTGACAGTCTTTTATTTATCAAATTACTATTTAAATGGCAATAAACTCAATTATAAATAAATGCAGATTGCTAATTAGTTTTAAACTAAAATATATATTAATAAAACAATCATAATGAATCAATAAATGTATTTAAAACACTTTTTTACAGTGGTTACAAATACAATTGCGAAAAATAGATTTTAGGTCAAGTTCAACATTTTGCACCTTGACCCATTATTTTTCACTATTTGTTTACTTATATAGCGCTTAATATGTAATAAATGGTTCAAATGACTCTTAATTTAAAAATTAAGAATAATTTCAAATAGTGTCGTGTAGGATAAAGAAGAATAAGTGAATACAATAAGAATATAATAAATTTACTAGGTGAGGGAAGGGAATAAACTTAATTGTGACTAGATCTAAGACTTACAAAAAAAATATACGAAGCATTTTAAGGGTTTTAAGAAAGTAATTTGATTTAAAATAAAATATATATTAATAAAACTGTCATAAATAGTTATTAAGTACATTTAAAACGCTTTTGCAAAGTGGTTACAAATACAACTGCGTTATATGGATTTTGGGTCAAGTTCAACATTTTGTACCTTGACCCATTATTTTTCATTATTTGCTTACTTTTATTGCGTATAATAAGTAATAAATGGATAAAATGACGATTAATTTATGAAAAGACAATAATTTCAAATAGTGCATTGAAAGATAAAGAAGATTAAATAAATAAAATATAGATGAAATCAAGTTTGCAACTTGAGGGAAGTAAAATAGAGATATGTAGAAAAATTCATCAGATTTTCATTGTTTAAAAGTTTTTATTCATACATAAATATAATTATCAACATTTTATTAAGTTATGTTACATAAACAACTAGGATTTATTTGTCAGATAACAAACTGAATACACCAAACAAGCTAGTTAATCCACCGAACAATCAATATCAACTTATCGTCTGTTTCCGACCCAGTGGACACGTGTATTTGACGCGTACAGACACGTGTACACATTCCGTTATTGAGTACAACAAAGCATTCATCCGCCGGTATTGCAGATACCTGCGTCTAAACCCACTGAATTGGAGCACGTGGCTTGTACTGTCGCGATACGATTTAACCGATTTAAATCGCGTAATATACACAAAATCTAATTATTTTGATGTATTATTCAATCATATAATGCTTAACAGACTCGTTATACTAATTAATATCACATTTATAGTTTCATAAACACTTGATTTAATATTTTATAAAAATTGCATAACTCGTAAATTTAGTTTATATTTGAATATTTGATAAAAAACTACATATTTATTATTGTAAAATTGCATTGCGAATTATATTTCACGAGAAAAAAATTTCGGTGGGGGGGGTAATTGTGGAAAGGGGGACAGCTATTGTGGGAAAGGGGTGGAGTATTGTCGAATGTGGTGTGGCGATTGAAAAAGTATCGCTTACATTTGAAAAGTAACTGTGATACTCATCATTGTACAATGGGGCGAAGTGTGTGGGTCGGAAAACGAATGACCACACGGAGATGAAGTCAACCGGAAGTGTAGATTACCGCACTAACGTGAATAAATTGCCCTGGCCCGGCACCAGTCACTGCTGTGTATTTATCAGTTCGACCAGTCCGGACTAGTCGGAAGAGGAGTCCTACCCTTCCCTACCTCACTCTTGCCGTTGATGGCGCTACAGTCGGGTGGGGGAGGGGGGGGGGTGAGCGAGTTGGATGACTGTCTATTGATTTAACATGCCTACACGCAAGGTATCTTACTTTTTCACTCGCGGTCGGTCGTTTGTTTGTCTCTGTCTAGTGATTGAAAATCACATAGGTGCGTTTCGCGAACGTAAACGACCACAAAACCAAAAAAAAAAAAACAATCTAGAACGGACGGAAACAGTTTACATTTCTAGTCTTACTGAATCAGTTTTTGTCATTTATCTACTTTGCAGCTCATTTCTGTAAATGCATCCTTGTAACTACTGTTGCCTATTTTACATAGACAATTTAAGCTCTGGAACCGGTGCGTTTACACACTGGTGTAACTACTTTTGCCTATAATACCCAAACTGTTTTCTTTTTTAAGTCTAGAATCAGTATTAGCCGTCTATATTTTGGGGGAGGGTATAAAAAGTTAGTTGTGTCTATAATTTATTTTTGAAAACATTTCCATAAATGCATCCTTGTAACTACTGTTGCCTATTTTACATTGACTACTTGAGCTCTAGAACCGGTACATTTATACACTAGTGTAACTACTTTTGCCTATAATACCTTAACTGTTTACTAGTTTAAGTCTAGAATCAGTATTAGCCCACTATATTTTGGGGGAGGGGTATCAAAAATTAGTTATGTCTATAAATTATTTTTGAAAACATTTCCATAAATGCATCCTTGTAACTACTGTTGCCTATTTTACATAGACTATTTTAGCTCTAGAACCGGTACATTTACACACTAGTGTAACTACTTTTGCCTATAATACCCAAACTGTTTACTAGTTTAAGTCTAGAATCAGTATTAGCCCACTATATTTTGGGGGAGAGGTATCAAAAAATAGTTCTGTCTATAATTTATTTTTGAAAGCATTTCTATAAATGCATTCTTGTAACTACTGTTGCCTATTTTACATGGACTATTTTAGCTCTAGAACCGGTACATTTACACACTAGTGTAACTACTTTTGCCTATAATACTTAAACTGTTTACCATTTTAAGTTTACAATCAGTAATCGCCCTCTGTATTTTGGGGGAGGCGGGTACCAAAAAATAGTTGTCTGTATCTTATTTTTGAAAGCATTTCTATAAATGCATCCTTGTAACTACTGTTGCCTATTTTACATAAACTATTTGAGCACTAGAACCGGTACAGCTACACACTAGTGTAATTACTTTTGCCTATAATACCTAAACTGTTTACTATTTTAAGTCTAGAATCAGTATATTTGAGGGGGGTGGGGGATATCAGAAAATAATTTATTTTCGAAAGTATAGGTGTAGTTTAAGTAAGAAACAGTGTGAGATAATGGGAAAAAGAGTATCAGCGCGATATTGAAGAAGGGGTATCCTTAATAGTAATTATAGTGAGTGGTTAAGGACGTTGGGGTATGCATGGTTGCATAAATTCGCACGTACGCCATTCATGATGCGAGTTAGTCACAAACATGTATATGCATACATAATTCCACTTTTGTGGAGTGGGCAAGTCAGTGTGTGCTCGGACGGGAGACGCGTGACGTTGAACAAAAGAGATTGAAATCTGATTTCTAAGTGTGGTAGCCCAATTTAGCGGGACGCTCAAGTCCCTGTCACCAGAACTTGTCGACGTGCGCAAAGTGCTCCGGCCTCAAGACACCAAGTGTCACTGGCAACGGGCTAATGGAAATTCACGCATTGCAGATTCGAACAATACAGTTCCACCGTGTTAAGCCAATCTCTGACAGAGCTAACATTATTTGCTGATCGGTTAGAAATATCCATAAATTTCATCGTCATTTACCACCAGCAGAAATTTACCATCTATTACCAAACGACGACAATATTTCACATTTTGTCCCATATAAGACAAAATACACACAAATATAAAAAAATGTATACTTTATAAATTAAAGACAATATAATTATCTATACTTTTTATTTAAACTATTTTTGAATACAACTTCCGGTTTAAGTACGACACATATCTGAATTTCATAGCAATAAGACGGACGATATTTCACGTTTTGTCCAATATAAGACAAAATACGCGTTTATATAAAAAATTGTGTACTCTAAAAATTAAAGCCAATATAATTATCTACACATTTTATTTAAATATTTATTTAATACAACTTCCGGTTTAAGTACTACATATATTTGAGTTTCATAGTAATAAGTAGGTTTAGAAACTTTGAATTTTCTAGAGTTTCAAATATAATTTAGAGCATCTTCGCATGGGTGTAATCCCGCAAATTAATCTCTCTCTCTCTCTTTCTCTCTACTAAGAATAATCTATTAATACACATTATAGAAAGCCTTTACGTATAGTGGTAAAATTCAAACTATAAAGAAGGTATTCGTTAACTGCGACACACTTCGCTGCACAACCCCCCCCCCCTCTCTTTAAAGCTACGCTTAATTCCATAATAGTCGACTATACTAAGTGGAAATCGTTGTAAAAACAAGCAGAGACGCGTTATACACGGTGTATGTACCTAAGCAAGCTCCAAATTAATTTATGGAATATTCGTGACAAAGATTGTGACGTCCTTACAACCCTAGTCGCCGCTTCGTGGCCTTCAACCCCCCCCCCCCCCCTACTCAACCATACCCCCCCCATGCCCCCATAGTTTCTCAAGCGTTCGTTGGTCCCCCAACCGAGGAAGGTGTATACGTTTAAAATTACAACGTCATAAACTGACACAGAACAGAAGCTCGATGCTACGTTCGCAAATACTAATTTTATACACTTGAATAGCGATCGCAAACTTTACACTCTAAGAAATTCGTTATTAAATTTAGATTTTGGGGGCAATTTATTAAATTTGGGGAAATTTTTATTATTTTTATTTTTGCGGTGACTGTACAATCAGGTGACCACGCCAGCTGGTTTTAAGGCAGCTCGTTCGTCATCTGCCTTTTTTCCCGACAGATAATCCCGGATTTCAAACCGTGACGTCATTTCCTCGCTACTCGCTTGATGGCTTCCCCGTTTCAACACCCGCTTACTCTGTCAATCGAACATTCATAAAATAGTCCCCCCCACCCCCAAATTAGTTCCAAATCGTTAATTTTTTGAAACTCGAAACCAATTTCAATTTATTCAATTTCTAGGACTCAAATCCCAACTAAGGCCACCTTACATTTTAAATTAATGACTTTGCAATCGAAATAGGTGCTGTAGGTTTTTTTTAAAAAAAAATTTTATATGGAATTTAAACTCGCATTTGGGGGAATAAATAACTGAAAATTGATTTGTCGCTAAATTGAAAACCGATCAAAGAAGTAGTAACAACTTGTTCTAGAAGGTGCTTTGCCGAGTTTTAGTTAGATTGCGGTCTTTTAGGGCGCAATGTACCGTAAGGCGAAGTGAAATATTGACGCGTTGTCGATTGTCAAAAAGTTTTCACGAGAGAGAACAAAAAAAAAATGCAGGAAGTCGAGGCGAAATCGTGTTTTATTGGGTTTGAGGGACATAAGTGTCAAGAATCCGGGCGTATTATGATGTGTGGTGAAGAGTATTTTTTAAAGTTTGTTGATTTATATTACGGCCGTTGCGAAAACACAGTGAAACTTGTGTCTTTAACTAAAATAAGGCCTGCTTTCAAATGCTACCCATACTACAGCTACTGGGGCGAGTAGGGGGGAGGGGAATCGATTGGTAGATGGGGTGGGGGAATATCTATGCGTTGCGGGTTGTAGGCCAGGCGGACTGGCCTGAAAGGGATCAGAACTCCCAATAGGGCACACGTGGCATCGGTGTGGTGAGGGAGACTTCGTCTGGTGCCGCGATTCTTTTGTTTATTTCACCTGATTTAGTTGCGCGTGCTTATATTAAAGATGGCCATTGTGGCCAGATATTCCACGAATAAGTATTACATATAATTGAATTTCATAGCAATACGACGACGGTATTTAACCTTTGGTCCAATATAAGACAAAATACGCGTTTATATAAAAAAATGTATACTTAATAAATTAATTACAATAAAATTATCTAGACTTTTTATTTAAACAATTTTTGAATACAACTTCCGGTTTAAGTACTACAAATATTTGAATTTCATAAGATTAAGACGATGATATTTCACGTTTTGTTGAATATAAGACAAACTACTCATTTATATAAAAAAGTGTATACTTCATAAATTAAATACAATAAAATTATCTACAGTTTTTATTTAAACAATTTTTTAATACAACTTCCGGTTTAAGTAGTACAACTATTCGAATTTCATAGCAATAAGACGACTGTATTTCACAATTTGTCCAATATAAGACAAACTGTGCGTACTAATAAACACGCAGACAACTATATAAACAAATATATCGTATTTGCGAGTTGTTATGATACAATTTCTAAATACACACTCGTTCAATTAAATCTGCAAATAACTACTCAGTATTCAATCGTAATCGACAAATTTCACAAACACACACATCTCTTCTATTTAACACCACCCACACTCTCATAGGCACCCACACAGACCTACACACACACACACACACTAAAATAAACTGTGAGCAAACATCAATCAGCACAGGGTGGAAAAATTAAAAAAAAATTATAATCACATATATTTGTTTGTTTGGCAGAAAAACCATTAAATAAACAATCACCACTGTAAACAAAAACGACCTAAAGAGTAACGCATTGAAAAAATTACAAATGTTTAGATATTATATGTAGTTTTGATACTTTCCACATTTTATGGCTGTTGTACCGCCTTATATACTACTAATGGATAAATTATTTTTAATTAATATACATCAGAGATTTCCTAAATAAAATATCTAAAGATCCACGTTTAGATTTACTCCTATTTATCTGTAATTTATCAATCATAAATTCGCTATTAATAAGTAGAATAGAGGGCACTATAAACGACACTAAAAACCTGTTTAAGTAAACAAAATATAAATTCCACCTTAAAAAAATTGTTTTTCTTTAAATATAAGCTACAATATCACGAAGTTTAAGCGTTTAAGATATATATTGCAAATAAAATCGATTTCAGTTCGCAGAAATATGTTATCAATTTCCGCGTAAACGAGATACTTATAAGAATATAGTACAAAACGAGACGATTTACCAGCTGATCTGGATGATCCAGATGGAATTATGAATGGATGATCTTGCAACGTCGTCAACGGGGGTAGGGGGGAGGAGTGGACCGGGGTGGGGATGGATGAGGAGGGGTGGGGATGTGTGGGGAGGAGGATATATTTTATTCAGAAACGCCAAAAAATATGCTTCAGATGCGTTAGCAACCGGAAGCAACCTGCGCGGATTTACTATTCCAATTAAGCCACCGAAAAAAAAAATGCGCCCTGCTGGATTATCTCCAGTTGGGTGAAATTGAAAAATGGCTATAGTTTTCGACCAGATAAATGGAGGACAACATTTAAAACGAAAAAAAAAACAGACAGTGATAGCGGTACTGATAACAGATTAGGACCACAAGAATTTTAATTCAGGATCACTCATTATGGTAATTAAAAAGTCGTGCGCGGGACCTTATTAAAAAAAAACATTTGTTTCGCTAATCAGTTAAAGATAAGTAAGTTTTCGCCGCTAGGCGAGCCAAATGGTAGGGGGGGGGTTAGTAGAGGGGAGATGGTGAATTTCAGATTGGGAGTGTTTTAAGGATTTTTTTTAAAGAAATGTTTCAAATGGCGTTGTGATTATAAAAAAAACTAACAAAATGGAGTTAAATCACAGTTGATAAATCATTGCCGGCGTAGAATGACCACATATACGTCATAACCAAGCCTTGGGGGCATCCCCAATAAAAAATATAAAACCGCCATTGGTTTGTGTGGTCCGGCCAGCTGGCAACAAAAATACTATCGCACTTACACGTACGCAGGGAACGGTGCCTGCAGGTGACGGCACCGAGCTCCCTATGTTTTATTGCCGGTATTTATGATTGCAATAATTCCCTTTTACAGTTTCACCCTCATGACCCTCTTGGCCGCAATACACACTGAAACCAAAAGCTTTTTCTCTATAAAACAAATATAACAACGCGCCAACGAAATAAGTAGACATGCCATACCAATTTTAGACCTAAATGCAACCCGCACAACACGAAATGCAAAGCTCATATGGTTTTTTACTCTTAATAACTAGAAAGCCACTTATGCTAATTGTACCACGTATTTTTATTGTTATTCCTTAATAAATTCTGCATATTTCATTTAGCAACAATATATGTCTATCTATTATAGAAACATTTATATTAAAATCCAAACATTAGTAGACGTGTCATACACTTTGTAGACCAAATACAACTCGCGCATCTTGAAATATATGTCTCATTTTGTCTTATACTCTTAATATCTGGAAGACCATTTAAGATAATTACACCTTGTATTTTTATTCGTGTTCCTTATAAACTTCTGCGTATTTAACTCCGCAACAGTACCCATCTATCTCTTATAGAAACATTTATAAAAAATTCCAAACTTAGTAGATAAGTAACACCGTTTCTAGACCTAAACGCAACCCGCTATAAGCGAAATGCAACCCGTAATTCACGAAATAAGAAGAAGTGGTAAGATTGAGTGGCATATATTTTGGTGCTAAATTTAAAGGAGAGCTCCACTGTATTGTTTTAGATTCAAGCGGACGTGGCTGGTGTCGCTAGCGTCGCAATTAGACCGCTTATAAATCTTGTCGCCTTTCACAAGCGACAAGACTATAGCGCACCCGGAGTAATAAGAAGAAGGATGATTTGCCTGGAATTCTAGGCAACATATAGCCGCAAGACACACACACACTGGAAAGCAACGTGGATTGCTTACACTAAGGCGTTTTATATATTTGTTATTATTTATATGAACATTTACGAATAAATAAATAAATTACTCAACTTAATGAAATATATTTTTATTGTGTTTTAAAATTTATTAAAAATTTGTGGTGTCTCCAAAAGAGAGAGGGGGGGAAATTAGATAGAATGAATGTGTATGCGTGGAGGGTTGCATACGTATAGGAAAATATACTGAAGGAAAGAAATTTATCGAATGAAAATCGTTATGGGAGGAAAATATGAAAGTGTTGTTGAATCGAGACGCGGTTGCAATAACGAACAAATAAACCAATTTAAGTTTGAAAGAAATTTAATTACTTCGCGTCGTCCTGTTGATAACTTAATTAATGTTGCTTGCTGCGCTGTATACGACGCTTTACGAAACTTACGTGCCAATGAGGCCGTTTACAACTACAACAACACATTATAACACCGCAAATATTATTACACCTATACATCTTTAACACCTCCTGTAAATATTTATAGATTCGTATTAGTTGTATATTTATTGGAAAAAAATTTGAGATATATGTAAATTATTAATTAAAATCGCCATTGACAATTCACGAATAATTTCCAGCGAGCTTAAGTGGTGATTAAATGTGAATAATTTCGCATCGAGTTCATTTCTTCATCAACCATCCCCGTAATGGAATTTGCCAACATAAGTCTCGCAATTATTTTATTTGCCGCTGTTTGCCAATTATTTTTACGAAACTTTTCACATCGCCTTATTTGCATACGGAAATTAATTATTTTCCGTCAATTTATTAAACGACACCGAATTCATTCTGTGTTATTACATTTATGCATTCTTTTTAATAATTCAATCACCACAAGATTTTACTTGAAATATATTTACAAAAAACTTCGAAAAATCATTACCCAAAAATGGCACCAGCTAAAAAAATCCTAATTTCAGGGAATAATAACTAATAATCACTAAATACAAAAATAAATTTTCATCATGAGTGGAAGGGGAATAAGAGTACGAAAACCATCTTGACACTCATGCTGTGTGGGTTGCGTTTAGGTCAGAATCCTTATGGCATACCTACTAATGTTTATAATTTTATATAACCGATTCTATAAGAAATAGACGAAAACTGTAAAGGAATGAAATATGCCGAATTAATTGAAGAACAACAAAAAAATTACGTTTGGCTTTTATCTTACGCGACCTTCTAGATTTTAAGGATATAAGAAAATATGAGCCACGCGTGCTTATACATTTCTAAATTAATTACCAAAAACTGGCAGTAGATAAAAAAAGTCCCAATTTCAGGGAATAATAACTAATAATTACTAAATACAAAAATAAATTTTCATCATGAGTGGAAAGGGAATAAGATTACGATGACCATTTTGACACTCGCGCTGTGTTGGTTGCGTATAGAGTCAGAACCCTTATGGTATTTCTACCTAATGTTTAGAATTTTATATAACTGTTTCTATAAGAAATAGACAAAAACTGTAAAGGAATAAAATACGCAAAATTTATTAAAGAATAACAAAAAAAAATACTTAGTACTTTTACCTTCCGCGGCCTACTAGATTTTAAGGATATAAGAAAATATGAGCCACGCGCGCTTTAACATTTCTAAATTCATTACCAAAAACTGGTACTTGCTAAAAAGTCCCTATTTCAGGGAATAATAACTAATAATCACCAAAATAAATTTTCATCGTGAGTGGAAGGGGAATATGAGTACGAAGACCATTTTACCACTCGTGCTATGTGGGTTGCGTAAAGGTCCAGAATCTGTGTGGTATACCTACTAATGTTTGGAATTTTATATAACTGTTTCTGTAAGATATAGATAAAAACTGTGAAGGAATAAAATACGTATAATTTATAAAGGAATAATAAAAAAATTACGTGGTACTTTTATCTTACGCGGCCTACAAGATTTTAAAGATATACGAAAAATTGAGCCTCAAGCGCTGTAACATATCTGACTTTAATTAAATTTTTTTTAACTTCCGTGTGTTTATTTCCGTTAGGGCCTAACATTATCTGGTCGTGAATAATAAATGTGCATTTTTAAATAATTGAGTTTATATTTGACGGATGTCTGAGCGGGTAATTGTACCCTTCTCGGAAAGGTCATATGTTTTAGCATTTTAAATATTTATGGTAAGCGAGTTCGGAAAATTATGGGGCTTGTTAAGGGGTTGTTAAGCGTTCTAGTAATTAAGTTAATATTTAAAAGATTTTTGTTTTAAGTGACGCTTATTTTATTTAAGCGGCGAATATATAAGATGAGACTAGTTTTGTCGTAGACTGCAATATCAATTTTTGCACGCGATTAAACATGAGGTGGTTGGGTGGGGGTGCTGTTTTCATTTCGTAAAACGATTTTGTCGATTAATTAAAATGTCACAGTGCAATAATTGGAATTCCAGTACGTTCGGTCGCGCAACCATTTCTCTCACACACATTCATGTCCCATTGATATAATAACCGGAAATGTATATTTTTTTTTAATTAAAAGACAATAAAAATTATATTTTAAACATTAAAAAACTGCTATAGTTATTTATATACAATTGCATGTATTTCATATATAAATTGTCCCATCCAGTGGCTTTAATATCATTGAAAATCACAACTATATATCTATACACCAGTCGCGCTTATATTCACATTCATTCCGGGCAAAAACGGTGATATATTTGTCTAACTGGTCCAGTATTTAAAAGCGCAGTGAATTATTGCGTATGTATACACATATATAAATTAGTTTAAACTTCCATAAGGCTTATAGATCTGTAACGAGGGTCTATATGTTTTTTTAGAAAGGTGTACCTATTTTAATAAAATTGTATTACGACTTTTATTAAAGTTTTATGAATACTAATCGTGTTTTTTTTTGTATTTATTGTCTTTATTGGAGTTATAGGTTTATGAAATTTTATAGATTTGAGTTTGGGGGTTGTACTATAAGGGGGAAAGGGGTTTTTGTTTATAGGTGTATTAGATTTTTTGTTGTTGTTTGTTTTTGTTTAATAATTGAATAAGAAATCGTTTAGGGTATGTTGAGAGATTGGAGCTTATGGAGAGAATGTAATCGCTGTTTGAGAGACGACATGAAATTGTCCAGGCGTGGTATGCATGGTTGGGGCCGATCGGCAGACGCCGGTATTTGATGCGGTAAATCTGCGTCGTCTTCGAGGCCTGAAATTGCAGAATAGCTTGACATTTTCCGCTTTCGGCACCGGCCGCTCCGGCTGACATTTCGCCGGCGATCGAGCGGTATCCGCCAGGGAATACACTCGCTACGCCCCCAACCACCGGTACCGGCACGGTGCCTTTTCTGATGCCGGATATATTGACATTTAAATTATTGCGCTCCTGCTGCTGAATCATGTCACCAAGGCATTGTGTTTATATGCGATCTTCCCTTACCTCTTCCTGCTCTACAAAGCTTATGAATTTGTGCTCAACTTTGTCTATAGAACTTTACGACAACCACCACCCACAATGAAACTATACACGTACTCTGTTTTCAGCGTTTTACAAACAAACGACGCATCAAATCAAAAAATACCTCACTTAATAAATAATAGGCAATTAAATTTCCTACATATTTTATTTAAAAATATTTTTTATACAACTTCCGGTGTACGTAATATAACCTCTTGAAAAGTCAACTATATAATTTCACATAGACAATCCGCAATGGTACTTAAAAGTTCCTTTAGTTTTCGGTGATTTACCAATAAACAAGGTGTTACATCAAAAAAATCCTTACTTAATAACTAATACACAATTAAATTACCTATAAGTTTTATTTGAAAGATTTTTTAATACAACTTCCGGTTTACGTAATACAACTTCTAGAAAAGTCAACTATGTAATTTCACATAGACAATCCGCAATGGTACTTAAAAGTTCCTTTAGTTTTCGGTGATTTACCAATAAACAAAGTGTCACATCAAAAAAATCTTTACTTAATAACTAATAGACAATTAAATTACCTATAAGTTTTATTTGAAAGATTTTTTAATACAACTTCCGGTTTATGCAATACAACCTCTAGAAAAGTCAACTATATAATTTCACATGAACCATTTGCAATGGTATTCAAAAGTTCTTTTAGTTTTCGGTGATTTACCAATAAACGAGGTATCAAATCAAAAAAATTCTTACTTAATAAATAATAGACAATTAAATTTCCTATAAGTTTTATTTGAAAGATTTCTTAATACAACTTCCGGTTTACGCAATACAACCTCTAGAAAAGTCAACTATATAATTATACATGAACCATCCGCAATGGTACTCAAAAGCTCTTTTAGTTTTTGGTGATTTACCAAGAAACGAGGTGACAAATATAAAAAATCCTTACTTAATAAATAATAGACAATTAAATTTCCTATAAGTTTTATTTGAAAGATTTCTTAATACAACTTCCGGTTTACGCAATACAACCTCTAGAAAAGTCAACTATATAATTATACATGAACCATCCGCAATGGTACTCAAAAGCTCTTTTAGTTTTTGGTGATTTACCAAGAAACGAGGTGACAAATGGAAAAAATCCTTACTTTATAAATAATAGACAATTAAATTTCCTATAAGTTTTATTTGAAAGATTTTTTAATACAACTTCCGGTTTACGCAAAAAAACCTCTTGAAAAGTCAACTATATCATTTCACATGAACCAGCCGCAATGGTACTCAAAAGCTCTTTTAGTTTTTCGTGATTTACCAATAAATTAAGTATCAAATCAAAAATTTCCTTACTTAATAAATAATAGACAATTAAATTTCCTATAAGTTTTATTTGAAAAGTTTTTTAATTTGAGACCTATCAAACTCAAGAGCTTAATTTAGAAGATTAAAGCACCGAAAGTCATCGAAATACAATAAAAGTATTGAAGATGTATATTTAAGAAAGAAAATGCGATAATGCGCTGATATTTCACAACGGCTTTCCGATTTCGTTGCGTGGAAAAGCTGATAAAAAAAAAATCAAACGCACAGTGTTTTTAGTGTTATCTGAATAAACTTAAGCCGTTTTTATCTTTATGGTGTAGGTACAAGCATTAAAGCGAAAAACCAGCGAAATTAATGCTTTTTCTAGTCGGTAAAACCCTGTCCAGTCTCTTCTCAAGCTCCCAGGAAAGCTCACCGCGAGCGGCAACCGGGAGAGCAGCAACCAGGCAGGAGAGGTAGAGAGGGATGGGTATATATATATAACGCTCGCCAGATGTGTGTTCATACCTTGTTCTTAGCTCCCCTAGATAACATCGTCAAAGGGTAATGCGGGACCGGACAACGTCGATATCCTCGAAGGACATTTAATCCATTCCGACTTAGATTGAAGCGTTAGAGCTTTTTTTTTTTATAGGGAATATATCAATTATAAAGTATACGTAGGCATTTTTTACGTTTAAAAATCTAGTGTGGCCTGCGCTGGACTTAACTTTCAATTAATCTATAAATCTTTTAGGCAAATTTAACGCGAATAAATATTTATTGTTTGCGAATACTCTAAATAACTTAATTTAAATTCGCGAAGGGAATTTTATTAAATTGCATTTGGTGACTTTAAAATAAATATTTATGTGTTTAAATAATTGTTTGTTTGATGCGGTGCGGAAAAAATAAAAATTGTTGCGGGAAAACGTTTACGCGTTTTATTTAATTAGCCGAACATATTTACACATTTCGCAAATCGCATTTGCGAAATCGGTGTAATTAGCGCGTGCATAAAAAAAAAACACAAATAAAAAAAATCCTGTGGATTTAAGTTGTCGTTGTTTTTGTTGCGTTTATTTAATTGTTATTTGTAAAAATAGACGATATTAGATTTTCTTTTTTTTTTTTTGGTGAAAGCTACTTTAATTAGTTGTCAATATCATGATTAAAGTTAATTAAGTCTAATTAAAAATAGTCTAGGAGTGTTAATGACGGTCAATCATGTTTATATTTAAAATGTATCTATTTACGTAAATGGGCGGTCATTGTGTCTGCATGTGTTTCTTATTAAACGTTTTATTTTTTGTTTTTTATTTATTTGTTATTTATTGCGAGAGTTTATGTTGCGTTGTTAATTTAATTGTATGTGTGTGTGTGTGTGTTTGTGTGTAAGTGTGTGTGTGAGTGTGTGTGTGTGTGTGTGTTGCGTGTGTGTGTGTGTGTTGTGTGTGTGTGTTGTGTATGTGTGTGTTGGCTGTGTGTGTTGTGTGTGTGTGTGAGAGTGTGTGTGTTGTGTGTGTGTGTGTTGTGTGTGTGTGTGTTGTGTGTGTGTGTGTTTGGGTGAGTGCGGGAGTGTGTGAGAGAGAGGGTGGGTTTTATTTAATATATTTGATAATTGTCGGAGTGCGATTGTTATAAATTTCAATAATATACTGAATGAAAACGATATATCATTTGTTTACAAGCTGATGACGACACGTTGTATTTTATATATGTATATATGTATATATAGCGTTATTTTTGACATTTTAAACGATTCAAATGAAAACGCCGCTCGGTGTGGCGATTTAATTTATTATTAACAACCCCCAATTAAAGTGGCGTGTGACTTATTTATTGTATGGTGACACGTGTACCAATTGGAATTAATACGCGCATTCAAACCAGTCGCTAATTCGTAAAATAGAGAGATAGATATACATACAGACAGCCATAGAGTCAGACATACAGACAAATATACAGACAGACTTACAGACACATATAGACAACCATACAACATACATGCAGGCATAAAGAGTTGCATACATGCAGTAATACACACTGACAGAAACATTTTAATAAAGACAGAGAAAAAGAGACTAACAGACATATACATATAAATCCATACAGATATATAGCCGAACAGATACATATACCAGAAGACTATATAGTCATACAGATATTTAAAAACAGAGATTTGCAGATTTACAAACATACAGAGACGCTCATACAGTTTTAGCGATACGCAGACATAAATACATACAGACATACTGCTATACAGACATACATACAAACATACACATAAACATATACATACATACATACATACAAACATGCAAACAGACATACTTTCAAACATTCATACAGACATAATTGCAGATATGCAGCCATGCAGGCTTTCAGACATATAGGCATACATACAGACTTACAGGCATAGAAACAAACAAACAAATAAATATACAGGCATACATACAGACAAACATACTGACATACATACAGTCTTACAGACATGCAGACAAACATACATACAAGATATGGAGGCATGCAGACAAGCAGGCCTACAGACATACCTACAGACATACATACAATCATGTATACAAACATACAAAAAGACATACTTACAGACATTCATACAGACATACGTACAGATTTGCAGCCATGCAGGCATTCAGACATGTAGACATAGAGTCATACATGCAGAGATGCACACATGCCTGCAGATATGCAGACATGCAACCAGATATGCAGACATGCAGACAAGCAGGCATGCAGGGCAAACAGACATATAAACAAACATACATACATACAAACATATATAAAAACAAACGTAATAATAAGCATATATGCAGACATTCATACATGCACATATGCAGATATGGAGACATGCTGACAGGCAGACATGTAGGCATACAAACATACATACATACATACATACATACAGACATACCGACATACAGAAATACAGAGCCATACAGACATACAGACATACAGACATACAGACATACAGACATACAGACATACAGACATACAGACATACAGACATACAGACATACAGACATACAGACATACAGACATACAGACATACAGACATACAGACATACAGACATACAGACATACAGACATACAGACATACATACATACAGACATACAGACATACAGACATACAGACATACAGACATACAGACATACAGACATACATACATACATACATACATACATACAGACATACAGAAATACAGAGACATACAGACATACAGACATACAGACATACAGACATACAGACATACAGACATACAGACATACAGACATACAGACATACAGACATACAGACATACAGACATACAGACATACAGACATACAGACATACACACATACAGACATACAGACATACAGACATACAGACATACAGACATACAGACATACAGACATACAGACATACAGACATACAGACATACAGACATACAGACATACAGACATACAGACATACAGACATACAGACATACAGACATACAGACATACAGACATACAGACATACAGACATACAGACATACAGACATACAGACATATAGACATACAGATATACAGACATACAGAGACATACAGACATACGGAAACATACAGAAACATACAGAGACATACAGAGACATACAGAGGACATACAGAGACATACAGATACATACAGAGACATACAGAGAAATACAGAGACATATAGAGTCATACATGCAGAGATGCACACATGCCTGCAGATATGCAGACATGCAACCAGATATGCAGACATGCAGGGCATACAGACATATAAACATACATACATACATACAAACATATATAAAAACAAACATAATAATAAGCTTATATGCAGACATTCATCCATGCAGATGTGCAGATTTGGAGACATGCTGTCAAGCAGACATGTAGGCATACAAACATACATCATATATACATACAGACATACAGAGACATACAGAGACATACAGAGACATACAGAGACATACAGAGACATACAGAGCCATACAGAGACATACAGAGACATACAGACATACAGACATCCAATCATACAGTCAGACATACAAACATACATACATACAGATGTATAGAATTCTGAACATACATATGTATGTATGTGATATTGTTAATTAGGAGCTTTTAAGCGTGGCTTTTATTGACTCTATGGTCGGTTTTGTTCGAATAGAATAGTTGGTTGTGTTGTCGTCATGTTTATAAAATAATTTACGGGCATCCGTAACAGGAATTTTTTATAATATATTTACTGCGTACGTGGTACGTAGTACGTAGTAATCTGGCGCGCGCGTGTCACGAACTAATCTAGTCGTTTTTCATAAATAGCGGCTGGTGGCAACGCGGCCAGTGATAATATTCACCCGGAAATATTTTATTTCCCCGGAATGCATGTTTGTCTCTATGTTTGTTTGTTTGTTGGTAGTTTATTTTTAAATAAATATGTTTACAGATTGTGTATCTGTATGTCTGTATGTAGGTCGCTATATGTCTATATATCTGTATGTCTGTAAGTCTGTAAATGTGATTGTATGTGTATGTGTGTTGAGCTTTAAAGTGTCCAGTGTTTGCGAGGTCTAAAGTGACCGGTAACTGACCATGCGTTGGTCGAGCGAATTGCAGACGATAGCGATAATGCTCGGTGACAATAAATAACTGAAAAGTTAAGCGGATGCTGAAAAAAAACATAAAAAGCGCGCGCGCCCTCGACTACTGTGAATATGGTGTTTTAAATATTCATTCGCCATTCAGACTGGGAGATAATTACTAACCGGAGGCCGCGAGTGGAGTAAGTTAAGAGACGCATTTGACGCTATTCTTTTAGTCTAAATAATTGGATGTGGTTATTAAAAAATATATAAATTGCTCAGGTGATTATTAAACGCATAAATATCGCCGCACTCGGTGACGTGCTAAGCTGAATTTGTGGCCGCCAAACAACAACGCAGGTTTTATACAAATGACTAATGGACCAACACTCTAAATACAATAGATTTTATCACATATTTCCATAAAATTCGAATACAATCGTCTTAAACAGGAAAGGTTATCGGACACACATAGACAGACAGAAAGACAGATATGCAAGCATATATACATACACATATCCAGGCATACATATCCAGGCATACATACAGGCATACACACAAACCAACATATCTGCATACATATATACATACATACATACATACATACTTACTTGCATAAAACATACATACTTACACACATACAAACATACATACATACATACGTACATACATACAAATGCATACAAATATATACAAATGCATACATGCAAACATACATATATATACAGACAGACAGACAGACAGATAAACAGACATACAGACATGCAGACACGCAGACTTATTGACATACAGACATACATACAGACAAACAAACAAACACACAGACAGACATACAGACTTACTAAATAACATACTTACAGGCTAATAAACTTTCAGACTTACAGATTTAAAGACTTAAAGACTAATGGACTTACAGACATACAGATATAAAGACATACAAACATACAGACACACATACAATCATACAGCCTTACAGGCTTAGTGACTAACAGATTTACAGACCTACAGACACACAGGCTTAAAGACTTACGGACTTACAAACTCACAGACTTACAGACTAACAGAATTACAGACTTTCAGACTTAGAGACTTGCAGACTTACAGAATTACATACTTGCAGACTAACAGTCCTACAGACTTTCAGACTTATAAACATACAGACTTACAGACTTACAAACTTACAGACTTACTGACTAACAGACTTACTGACATACAGACTTACTGATTTGTAGATTTACAGACTTACAGACTTCCTGACTTACAGATTTACAGACTTAGAGATTTACAGATTTACAGATTTACAGACTTACAGACTTACAGACTTACAGACTTACAGACTTACAGACTTACAGACTTACAGACTTACAGACTTACAGACTTACAGACTGACAGACTAACAGACTTACAGACTTACAGACTTACAGACTTACAGACATACAGACTTACAGACTTACAGACTTACAGACTTACAGTCTTACAGACTTACAGACTTACAGACTTACAGACTTACAGACTTCCTGAATTCCTGACTTACAGACTTACAGACTTATAGACTAACAGACTTACAGACTTCCTGACTTATAGATTTACAAACTAACAGACTTACCGATTTACAGACTTTCAGTCTTAGAGACTTGCAGACTTACATACTTACAGACTAATAGACTTATAGACTTTCAGACATTCAGACTTACATACATACAGAAATGCAGATTTACAGGCTTGCTAAGTTACATACTTACAGATTTACAGACTTACAAACTTACAGACTTACTGACTTACAGACGTGCAGACTTACAGACTTACAGACTTGCAGACTTACAGACTTACAGACTTACAGACATACAGACTTACAGACTTACAGACTTACATACTTACAGTCTTACAGACTTATAGTCTTACAGACTTACATACTTACAGACTTAAATACGTACAGACTTACAAACTTACGTACTTACAGACTTATAGACTAACAGACTTACAGACATACGTATATACAGACATACTGACACACATAAATACACATATACAGACATACAGACTTACAGACATACGTATATACAGACATACTGACACACATAAATACACATATACAGACATATAGACTTACATGCATACAAACATATAAACATACAGACATACTGACGGACAGACATACAATTAGACAAACATACAAACAGACACCGCGCTAAAGAATCTTATTTATTTGAGTACATCTTTAAAATAAATTACTCCAACATTTATAACTTCACATCGAAAGCGCTTAAGCGACCTTAAAAGTGGTACAAGTTTAATTATTCCCAATTTAACAGAGCCATTTTTGGCACAAGACACAACGCAATAAAGTCCATTCAATTGAAAATTACGACATTCCTCAACAACAAAATCCCCCCAACACAACTCAGTTTATAGATTAATTGCCAATAATTAATTAACAAACAATAAATATAAGCGCAATATTTTCAATAAACTTTTAATCCCAAACGAACTCAAACCACCGCAACAGAACAACTATTCAACCCGCAAGACAGCTCTACGTATAAGAGACCTAAACTGGTTTAACTATTGCAGATAACTTGTGGTAAGTTGCCGTCAACAATGACGCGAAATAACACCAAATACTAATAACAAACATTTAACTACCCACAAACGCAGCAAAGTCACTAATTTTAAGTTTCTGCCACTCTATGTTTAAGAGAATTACGTATTTATGTATAAAAAAATAAATAAATAAAAAATGTCTATAAGCGTAGTTTTGCGTTAATATTTATGGTTGCTCTTTAGGTAACTTATTTATGTGATATGTAACGTTGAGCATCTCGGTGATTTAAGTGAGACGTGAATTTTAATAAGCTTAAACTATAATCCTCCGCAAAGGTATATATATATATAGCATACGTGTAACAACGTTGCATATCAAAAGTACGCAGTTAAATACGCTTTAATACTCGTATCAAATATCACGCGACGCTAAGTGCATGTGAACGTGACGCTGGTTTTGTGCCGCGTGTATTATTCCGCGCGGTATTATTTGCCGCGTGTGGATGCACGCGGTTGGGTGTCTTATACGAGTGCGGTTGCTCGAAACCGGGCGGACGATCAGGTATTGTTGGGGGGGGGGGGGGGTTAGGTTTGGTAAGGGGGGTGAGGGATTGATAGTTGGGAAGTTTGAGATGGAGAAAGAATTACTGCGAAAGTTTGCGTTTTTAATAATAAAATATCTGTAAAGGCTTACAGTCTACGTTCTTATACGTATTTTATTTAAATTGTTTCACACGAATTTACTAATTCAAGACATGTGTATGTTTGTGTGTGTATGTCTGCGTATGAGCGTGTGGCTGTATGTCTGTATATGTCTGTGTGTCTGTGTGTCTGTGCGTATGTATGTATGTATGTATGTATGGCTGTATGTCTGAATGTCTGTATGCCTGTATGTCTGTATGTCTGTATGTCTGTATGTCTGTATGTGTGTATGTTTGTATGTTTGTAGGTCTGCATGTCTGTATGTCTGTATCTCTATAATGTCTGTATGTATCTGCATGTCTGTATGTATCTGTATATCTGTATGTGTCTGTATGTGTATATGTCTGTATGTCGGTATGTCTGCATGTCTGTATGTCTGTATGTCTGTAGGTCTGTATGTCTGTATGGCTGTATGTTTGTATGACTGTGTGTCTGTATGTCTGTATGTGTCTGTATGTCTATATGACTATATTTCTGTATGTCTGTATCTCTGTATGTCTGCATGTCTGTGTTTCTGTATGTCTGTATGTATCTGTATATCTGTATGTGTCTGTATGTATCTGTATATCTGTATGTATCTGTATGTCTGTATGTTGGTATGTCTGTATGTCTGTATGTCTGTATGTATCTGTATATCTGTATGTATCTGTATATCTGTATGGGTCTGTATGTCTGTATCTCTGCATGTCTGTATGTCTGTATGTCTGTATGTCTGTATGTCTGTATGTCTGTATGTCTGTATGTCTGTATGTCTGTATGTCTGTATGTCTGTATGTCTGTATGTCTGTATGTCTGTATGTCTGTATGTCTGTATGTCTGTATGTCTGTATGTCTGTATGTCTGTATGTCCGTATGTCTGTATGTCTGTATGTCTGTATGTCTGTATGTCTGTTTGTCTGTATGTCTGTATGTCTGTGTGTCTGAATGTCTGTATGTGTCTGTATGTCTGTATGACTGTATTTCTGTATGTCTGTATCTCTGTATGTCTGTATGTCTGTATGTCTGTATGTCTGTATCTCTATATGTCTGTATGTCTGTATGTATCTGTATATCTGTATGTATCTGTATATCTGTATGTGTCTGTATGTCTGTATCTCTGCATGTCTGTATGTCTGTATGTCTGTGTGTCTGAATGTCTGTATGTGTCTGTATGTCTGTATGACTGTATTTCTGTATGTCTGTATCTCTGTATGTCTGTATGTCTGTGTGTCTGTATATCTGTATGTATCTGTATGTATGTATGTCTGTATGTATCCGTCTATCTGTATGTATCTGTATGTCTGTATGTCGGTATGTCGGTATGTCTGTAGGTCTGTATGTTTGTATGTTTGTAGGTCTGTATGTCTGTATGTCTGTATGTCTATATGTCTGTATGTCTGTATGTCTATATTTATGTATGTATCTGTATATCTGTATGTCTGCATTGCTGTATGTATCTGTATATCTGTATGTATGTCTGTATACCTGTAAGTCTGCAAGTCTGTAAGTCTGTAGGTCTGAATGTCTGCAAGTCTGTTAGTCTGTAGGTCTGAATGTCTGTAAGTCTGCAAGTCTGTGTGTTTGTATGTGTGTCTATATGTCTGTATGTCTGCATCTGCGTATATTTGTATGTTTGTATATTTCTATGTGTCTGTATGTCAGTATGTATGTCCATAAATAGGTATGAATGTACGTTTGTACGACCGTACATCTGTAAATCTGTATATAAGCTATTAAATAAATGGTAAATCCTAAACTATTTGAGTCTATTTTGTATTGTCGTTAATTTATATTTCTATTATTACAATTACTTCTTTATTACAACGTATAAGAGAGCAAAAACGCTCTAAATGTGTGAGTTGTTTTATGATATGTTAAAGACGATATAGCCAGAGGTGCATTGCACGCCAGACAAACTTTTTCCATCAATTCCAAACCTGAGGGTAATAGTGTGGCAACACACTTAGAAACGAAACAGTACTTTGCGCATTTTTTACGACCATAGGTATCCAACGGAATCGTTCGCAAATTTATGCCCAACGTAACTATTAAAGTTATCCATAATAAGCGAGCAAAACGTCAAGACCTCGGCTAACCGGGCTGCAACATCGCCATTCTTAGATACCCTCGATAGCAGCTTGATTTACAAGTAGATAAGTCCAGATTACACTACGACCAAATTTGTTTCAGTCGCGCGCGCGAGCGAGCGAGCGAGACAAAGAGAGCGAGGCGACTAACAGATATGTTGTACCCTCGCAAGTGAAAGGAAAACCTGCAAACAGCAGCACAATCTCGCAAGCATCCCCATTCCCCGTCAGGCCAAACACCGTGAAACCCCCTACAGCTATGGCTTTGTTCGCTTGAATGTACACTTGACAGTGGATACCAACACACGCGTGCCTCGACGAGCGGTACCCGCGACCGCGCGCCTCTCAGCTTTCAATCTCGAACCAAGTCTATAAGAGAGGCGGATAGAGAGTGGGCCGCGCGCAGGGGAACGAGTACTGAACGAGCTAGCCGAGAGAGCGAGAGAGCAAGAGAGCGAAAGCTCACAGAGAGCTCGCAGGGACTAAGCAAGGAGTTGTTTGGGGTACGCTTGGTAAACAGCCCCCTATTGTGTACCGCCTGAAAAGAACTAATTCTGCGGGACGCCAGCTCGATCAGCTTCCGTCTTTCCGGCGGTCTCATATTATTCCTGTGGTTGGTCAGCCGGACCAACACTCTCACCATGCAGTACTTTCATATTTCATACTTGAAAGCGTATATTATACATTTATAAAGCTTACACATTGATTCGCATAGTGCGTACCCGAACCCCTTTTACAGTTGCGGTGTCAAAGGTCATACAGACCTGGCAGCTTTCATCTAATAATGAAACGCATTTTACTGGTCCAGACACCCTATAAAATTCTATTTTAAAATATCAAGCCAAAAGCAGTGGAGACTCGTAATTTATTCAATCCTCAACTAAATTGCAGCTCACTCAAAGTTAAGAGCGAACTAGAATCTGATTGAAATGAGATGGAAAACTAAATCTATTCCAAGTACCAGGCCCTTGATCCAAGAGGCTGCAATATACTCCAGTCCTAACACGTCAGCCGTTGATGAGTACTGCAAAACAGCTTATCAATACACCCCTCTCTGTCTATTTGTCTGTATGTGTGTGTGTGTGTGTGTGTGTGTGTGTTTGTGGGTGTTTCTAAGGAAAGAAACTTTATTTCCGAACAAATTTGATTGAATTATCAACGCTAACGTGTCGCTGCCGCCCTGTCGATGTTTGTTACAGAAGAAGAACACGTCTAGAGCGATACGATCGCCGTTGCTTTTGTGCATCTGCAGAGGACTGCAACCGAACAACCCCTATCCGACACTGGTGTCACACTAGTGTGTGCAGATATAACCAGTGTGACACCGCACACAATTGAGTAACGATTTTTCGTTTTTATTTTTTTTTTTTTTTTTTTTTGTCGCGTTGCATTTTCTCCGAGACCGAAACTCAAATAAATGCATGAAATACCAATTTATTAAAAATACAACCCAAAAGAAAAATTCATATCTATATATATACATATATATATAACCGGATATAGATCGTATATTACATCTTATATGCAATATACGTCATCAATCATTCACGGAAAATATCAACGCTGAATGAAAATGGTGGAGCCACCATTTTTACCCTTAGTAATTTTTAATTAAAAAACTTGTTACTGCATCTGTTTTTTAATTTAAATCGCCCGAAAGTTTCAATATTAAACTATAATTCTAACGCTTAATAAAGAAACGTGTAACTCGGAAATTTTAAATTAATTTTCGCTGAATCATCGATTCTACGATTTGCTACATAGAGAACAACGTCACGATTTAATCGACCAATCAGAAACAAGACCTTGAGCCGTTCTAGAACCGTCTTACCATACCTATACCGTGCACTATATGATACACAATTAGGTATATAGTCGCTTAAAGGCTCTCGTATACTCTCGACTATTATCGGGAATATTCGTCAAGCAGGTCGCTTTAGTTAATATTGAGCTAAAAGCGCCTTATTAGTACTACTATATATCGTTGCTTAAAGGTTTTCGTATATTATCGTATATTTTCGGCTATTCTCGTCAAGTTGAATGCATACTTTAGTTAATAGTGTGCTAGAACCGACTTATTACTGTTACTCTTTCGTGTATAGTGTGCTATATGATATAGGGTATATTTCGTATGTTTTCGTCAATTGTCGGTAATTCTCGTCGAGCTGGGTGGTTATTAGAAGCTTTAAGCATGCGACGAGTGCATGGGTATGTTGGTGTATGCAATATATAGGAAGTCTGCGGTTTAATTGCGTCGTGATTAATAATAGTTATCTGATATTTTAATGGCGGTGTGAACAATGAAATAGTAGCGTCAGATATACCTGGTGCGCGTGTTTAATTGAAACAGTGTGTAATTAAATGCACGTCATTTGTAACGAGATATTTGTGGAATTGAAGATCAACCGGGTCGGGAATGTACCGGCGACAAATTCAATCATTATTGTAGTGCATAGTCACGGTACGAAATACGCGAGATATGGATCGGTGTTTTTTTTTTTTTTTTAATCGAGTTGCCTGTCGCGCGCGCGAAAAAAAACATCTATTCTGTTTCCGGGTTGTCTCGACGGTGCTGCTGTCCGGGGACCCCGATAATATTTTTCCCCAAGTGCGGACACATCACTTCACATTTCGCGATGATATGAAATTATAAATATACCCCGCTCCAGCGCAACCAGTATACAATCTCTGGTTAGAGAGACTAGAAATTAATTTATGGTCGCTACATGAAAAGATGGCCGCCATTTTAAATTGTCCTTATGTTCTAATCTAGTTTTTTCACCATACACCTAAACCGTAACATAGTCTCCGTCACCTATCATCTTACCATCCAGTCTCTCTCTCTCTCTCCCCCTCTCTCTCTCTCTCCCTCTCTCTCTCTCCCTCTCTCTCTCTCCCTCTCTCTCTCTCTCTCCCTCTCTCTCTCTCCCTCTCTCTC
The DNA here is from genome assembly GCA_944039245.1 of Nebria salina. NCBI lineage: Eukaryota > Metazoa > Arthropoda > Insecta > Coleoptera > Carabidae > Nebria > Nebria salina. Next base: position 1,366,257 of record OX063282.1, read on the forward strand.
TCTCTCTCCCTCTCTCTCTATTTTTTGGTATTTTAAATAAAAACCATCGGCGTTGAACATATTTCTTTAGAGTTTGGTTTAATTTAAGCTTTTGTTTCGTATGCGACACTTTGATTCGCAGCTTCTTTGTTCGGTTGTGACATTTGTCATTCGCTTTCCGTTTTTTTTTTTTTTTTTTTTTTTTTTCGCAAATATATTAGTGTCTTGTGGAGTCGAAATTGTACGGTGTCGTAAAAAAAAATTACGCTCGAAAGAATCGCGGCTAATAGGGTGGAAAAGCTAGCTGTATTTATTTAATTCAGAGTTCTTCGCGGGTTTTTTTTTTTTTTTTCGTCTCTCTCTAAACTGTTTCCGCCATTAATATAATACTGCTGGTGGATGGGAGGAGAGAGGTGGTGGCGTTTTTGAACGCGTTTGGCTGTCCAGTGGTGGTGTAGTGTCTGTGGTCTGCACTGGGGGTACATTTTAATCGAGTATATTTTACGCGACACAGAAACTTAGCGAAGCGACTATAATTGGTTTATTTTGATTATTAAAATTTTTTTTTTTTTTTTGTTCGCCCAAGTTATAAAGCACTTCCGTTGTCGTGCTTCAATACACTGTTTTGTGTAAATTTAATCTCGAGAAACTCGAAATTATTTCGATATTTTAGGGTTTTTATGGAAAATTAATGGTTTTACGGTGAATTACTTAAATATATTTTGGGGGAAAGACACTTAAGACTATTTTAAGGATGAGTTAAACTGTTGGCGCCTTATTGAAATTTTATTAAAAATATAAAAATAAAAGTAGTAACAACGGCGGTCTTTAAACCAATTTTATCTGTATTACACTGTTATACAGATAAAATTGGTTTAAAGACCGCCCTAGTTACTACTTTTATTTTGATATTTTTAATAAAATTTCAATATGGCGCCCTGAAAGGGCGCCAACAATGGTTTATTTGTGCTAGTAGGCAAATTGTGTAATAATGACAACGCTACAGTTTGCGGTCAGTAAGGGCGCTTTGTCAGCGCTTAATATGCGCCGCTAAGCGTTTAGATATTTTGTGTTCCTACACAGATTTCGTTGGAACAACTTGCGGTACGGTAAAGACTGTATTGTATAATATATTTTAAGAGTCAGGGATTTGTAACTTGGATAATTTATGGTTTAAATTCGAGTTAAAGCAATAAAATTATTTTATTGGGGGGTGTTTGAGGGGTATGTCGGGGGTGTGAAATGTATTAAGTTTTTTTTTTTTTGGTATAGCGACCTTAGTGCTGTTGTAACCATAAAAACGTACCTAGGTACCATAATAAAATGGACATGAACCTAAATAAGAATTATTACATGTTATGTTGCAAGCAAAGCACATACATACATGTTACTCACTAGTACCAACATGCTAGCTTTTATTTTCCCTACTTTTTTATTTACTACACACACACACACACACAAACCTTACATACACTGGATAGAACATCGCGAAACAATGGCGGCATTTATTTTTAAATTCACATATAGAAAACTATTTATTCATTCACTATTCAATTCACAAACATTTTAATACAAACACACACAATTAAATACATTTATACACACAAATATACGCATTTAGGCACACAGGCGCAACACCTACAGAGAGAGGAGAGCGAGAGAGGAGAGGAGAGAAGGGGGAGAGAGGGGGCCAGAGGGGGGAGAGAGAGGGGGACAGGGGTGACAGAGGGGGACAGAGGGAGAGAGAGGGGGACAGAGGGAGAGAGAGAGAGAGAGAGTAGAGAAACCATATAGGCTGGCGCAATTTAATGAGCTTATAGGTCATGTAAACATGAATATATTGTTTGTGAGGCATTGTGGTCCATTTGTTTGGAGATCTATGGTGCGGCAAAAATCTGTCTACACATAAAATAATTTAATTTCTGTGCGGTACGTTGGGGGGGGGGGGTTTGGGGGTTTTGAGGAGTTGGTGTCGGGGAGGGGATGGGTGAAGCACGGTTGTTGTATACCGTGCGCGTCATACTATTTTATGTGTGTCGCACAAATGAAAATAATTCAACATTTTACGTGATACGCTTTAAGGAAATTAAGAAATATGGTCGCAAAGTGCGACAAAAAAAAAACGCCTAAATGAAAAAAAAAATAAAAATGGCGTGTTTCACTAACATTCATTGCAGTTGATCAGTGTACATACTCAGTACTACGTACTGCCGTTTAGCAACTCATATATAATATAAAATAAGAGAGACGTATATGTCTGTATGTTTGTAATTAATAAAAATATAATAAAGAACTCATGCTTTATATACCCTAGTTATTACTTTTTTTTAAATTCCCTAAATCTGTAAGCGTGCTTCTAACACTTATTGGCGTGATAAACATGTTAAATTAAACTATAACATGTTTTCGAACGCTTTTGTTATCGATAAACACAAAAGAACGGCGATGTGTTTATAGGACGAGCGCAAAAAAAAAAAAACGTATAATTTGACATGTTTAAAAGCCACAGATGATATATGATACGGTTCCGGTTGATCGAGCAAACAGAACAGACAAATAAAAGCACTTGTAATAATAGTTGCTTGTTTTTTTTTTTTTATTGGAATTATTTAATTTTACGTCGAACAAAATCTGCTCCGGATTTATATGCCGGAAAATAAAAATTATATTATAACTAATGTGGACCATTGCCAAATTCGATAAGAAACACACACACACACACACGGCAGCAATAAAAAAAAATACTGAGCGCCTATTTATTTTATTACACTCACATAAATAAATAAATATTTCTTTAGTCTTTAATAACAATTTTATGAACCCTTATAAATTAACCCCCTGTTCCCGATATCTTAATCATCCCTTAAATTATTTATACGTTAGTGATTTTATTTTTTTTTTTGGCACTAAAAACGATTGAAATTTTGTCTTAATAAAACTGTTACTATTCGAGTAATAAATAATATTTACCCAATAAAATCGTTCACCCATTTACGAATCGCGCAAATAACGAGAGAAAAAAACCTTTTAAACAACGACAATAATTGCATGATACATTTCACTCCTACGACAAGCAACCACCTACACCCGGCACCCACCCCCAACAAGGGACTATTATTTAATACTGCTATATCCGGTCGCGTTCACATTTAAACACGCAGTCGTTCTTTTTATTCGCGAAGTTAACACACATGCATACGCGACAATATCAAAACCACCTACAGGGCGGTCCACAAAATACGACAAATAATTTTAAATATCTAACTCCCACCTACTATTTAACAAACAAATCAATTAAAATCATTCATTAAAATCTATAAAGAAAACCAAATAAGCTTATACCTTCTACATTTATTTACTCATCAACACCTCTAGACGTCCCCCACGTAATAAAACCTATAAATAATATATTTTTTTAAAACTAAAACGTAATTGCGACTCAACAAATAAATCTAATTGATTATTATCTATTAAAAATAATTAATTAACTCTCTATTACACAGTCAGCGCTATATGAGCACTTTTAAGTTCCTCCTGTCTCAATATATGCTAATATAAACACTCCCTGCGGACGTCTCCCATGCTTAAAACCTATAAATAATAATAATTTTAATGTTTTTTTATATATGTTTAAATACAAAAAAGGGTTTAATTCAATAATAAGATAATTTGTATTGATATTTTAATATGTAAATATATACAAAAATACTGGACACCTGCAGGCGGTCCATAAAACGCCTTAAATATTTCTAAAAATCAAAAACCCATCCATAACTTAACAAACGGACCTAATTAACCAAAATCTACTAAAAATACTAAATAAGTGCCTCCTGTCTCCATATATACTAATATAAACACTCCCTGTAGACGTCTCCCACGCGTAAAACCAATAAATAATTACAATTTTAATGTTTTTTTATGTATGTTTAACTACAAAAATGGTTTTAATTCCTTAATAAGACACTAAGCAATGATATTTTAATGTGTATATATAAACGAGTGTACTGGACACCTGCAGGTGGTCCATATTACGCCTTAAATATTTTTTTCATCCATACCCCATCCATAACTCAACAAACACATCTAATTGACCAAAATCTATTAAAAATACCAAAAAAGACCCTCCTGTCTGCATGTATCCTAATATAAATACTCCCTGTAGACGTCCCCCACGCGCAAAACCTATAAATAATATCAATTTAAATGTTTTTTCATTAATTTTTAGCAACAAAAACGGATTTAATTCCTTAATTAGGCAATTTGTATTGATATTTTAAAATGTATATATACCGGAGAATACCGGACACCTACAGGCGGTCCACAAAATGCGGTAAATATTTCTAAACATCTAAAACCCAACCATAACTTAAAAAACCACTCTAATTGACTAAAATCTATTAAAAATACTAAATAAGACTCTTTTTTCTACATGTATTTCAATATAAACAGTCCCTGTAGACATCTCCCACGCGTAAAACGTATAAGGAAAATAATTTTTAATGTTTTTTCGTATATTTTTACTATGTTTAGGCATATAAATCCCAATTTCAATTTAACAAATAAATATAATTAATTAAAACCTATTAAAATAAATAAAACTATAAATTCCCTGTAGTTGTCCCCCACGTGCTAAATACTATTAATAACACCAGTTGTAATGATTTTTCGTATAAAATTAACTACAAAAATAATTCTAATTCCTAAATCAGACAATTTGTATTATTATTTAGGGGTGCAAGCGGTTTTAAACACCCCGTATATAGGAAAACGCGCAGAGAAACGCTGTTTTCAATTTAGCAGCGTTATTTATGTGTCGATGTGGGACTAGCCTGATAGGTTTTTGTGTTTCTATATGTTTTGTTTGTTTTATTTTTAAATTATTGAATCTGGACGCGAAAACCAAAGCATACAAACACTATTATTGATGTACGGGCTACGAAAATGGATTACGTAAGCGCGTGACGTCATAATTGGTGTTTTTATGAATTGAGCCCATCTTTAGGCGTTTATCTATTTGTTTTATTATTATTATTTTTTTGGTGTAAAAAAATTATTAAAATAAAAATAATAAATTACGGAAGTGGGTGAAGTCATAATTGGGGTTTTTTTGAATTGTGGCGATTTTTAGACTATTAGGTGCTTAGAGGGGGGGTATATAGTAATTATGTATGTTGTGTGTAATTAGTAGTGCAATTTGGAGTGAACGTAGATGGAAACTAGTGTGTAATTTAGAAGTGGGTTGATGATTAGGTACTTTAATGCATGTTTCCTGGGAATGCGGTGTAGGAACAAAAAGTTTATTATGATTCTAAAGTTTACAGAGTTCTCTTAACAATCTCAAGTGTGCTTTGAGCTTTATGTAACGTTAAAGAGTCGAGAGTGGATTGTTATTGAAAGCAAGTATGTTCGCAACATACTGTTACAGAGTCAATTTGGCGAAATTATTTCGGTTTATAATTCGCCGTTTAGTCTACAGTACTTATAGACATCTGTAAGTACTCTAAGTGTGTTGCGGGTTGCGTTTATGTTTATTTGTAAGAATTTGTGTTTCTATGTATTTATAAATGGATTTATGTCTGTCTGTATGTATTTATTCATTTAATAAATAAAAATAAATTGTATTCTTATACGTAGTTATATTGATTGTTATTTATTTTTTTAGCGATTGTTTGAGCGTTTTTTGTGTGTGTTTGTGTGTGTGTGTGTGTGTGTGCTGTGTGTTTATGTATGTATGTGGATTTTTGGGGGTGGAAATTGATATTTTAGATGTAATTAGGGAAATAAATCGAGTAAAAGTGTAATTAATAAAATGTAATATATTAAGTATGCAATATATAAAATATGTGCGTAAATTGTGAACGTAATTAATGTCGTGTACGAGTATTAGCGGTAAATTTAATAAATATTGGCAAGCGAGGCTTTGTTGTTGGGGGTATTTTTTTTTTAATAAAAGTAATCGTGTTTTATTAATTTTTAAGTCTATTTTATGTAATAAATCTAAAAGGGACCAAGGCTTTTGTGGTTCATCAAAGTGAATGGTGTGTTTAGCGACACAGGTGCTTTTTTTTTATTTTACGTACTTATACGTAGTATAACGGAATTTTCGGTATTTAATAATTATAGTTTTATTGTGTAAATTTAGAGAGATGAAGGCCTTAAGATATTTATACGCTTTGTGTGCTCGTTAATAATTAATCTAGTTGAGGGCCGACGGGTTGCTGATGACAAAACGATGATGTCATAGCGATACAGCGACTGGTTGTGACGGGTAACATTTCTAAACGGTATTTAAATGCAAAGTTGGCCATTGTGCCATGTCCACGGAACGTAAACAATGATCTCGCTCGGTACATATTATCGTATCTGCTCTTATACGATTATTGTCATTGGGTGTCTAAATGTATGTATGTCTGTCTGTATATATGTATGTCTATCTGTAAATATGTATGTACGAGTATGTACGTATGTCTGCTGCTTGCTATCTGCTATCTTCTATCCGCTGTCTGCTATTTTCTGTCTGCTGTCTGCTGTCTGCTGTCTGCTGTCTGCTGTCTGCTGTCTGCTGTCTGCTGTCTGCTGTCTGCTGTCTGCTGTCTGCTGTCTGCTGTCTGCTGTCTGCTGTCTGCTGTCTGCTGTCTGCTGTCTGCTGTCTGCTGTCTGCTGTCTGCTGTCTGCTGTCTGCTGTCTGCTGTCTGCTGTCTGCTGTCTGCTGTCTGCTGTCTGCTGTCTGCTGTCTGCTGTCTGCTGTCTGCTGTCTGCTGTCTGCTGTCTGCTGTCTGCTGTCTGCTGTCTGCTGTCTGCTGTCTGCTGTCTGCTGTCTGCTGTCTGCTGTCTGCTGTCTGCTGTCTGCTGTCTGCTGTCTGCTGTCTGCTGTCTGCTGTCTGCTGTCTGCTGTCTGCTGTCTGCTGTCTGCTGTCTGCTGTCTGCTGTCTGCTGTCTGCTGTCTGCTGACTGCTGTCTGCTGTCTGCTGTCTATTGTCTGCTGTCTGTTGTCTGTTGTCTGCTGCCAGCTGTCTGCTATCTGCTGTTTGCTATCAGCTTTCTGTTGTCTGTCTGTCTGTATATATGCCTATCTGTATGCATTATATGTATGTGCTGTCTGCTGTCTGCTATCCGCTGTCTGCTGTCTGCTGTCCGCTGTCTGCTATATGCTGTCTTTCTGTTTGTCTGTCGGTAGGTATGTCTGTCTGAATGCATTATATGTCTGTATGGTATGTCTGTCTATCTGTTTATCTGTCTGTCTCTGCGTGTCTGTCTTTCTGTCTGTATACATTATATGTATGTATGTCTGTCGGTTTGCCTGTTTGTCTGTGTGCCTGTATATTTGTATGTTTGTATGCCTGTATGTCTGTATGTATGTATGTCTGTCTGAATGCCTTATATGTATGTTTGTCTGTCTGTTTTTCTGCCTGTCTGTATGTATGTCTGTCGGTATGCATTATATGTATGTATGTCTGTTTGTCTATCTGTATGTCTGTCTGTATGTATGTCACTATGTCTGTTTGTCTGTCTGTATGCTTTATATGTATGTATGTCTGTCTGTATGGATGTATGTCTGGCTGTATGCATTATATGTATGTATGTCTGTTTTTTTCTGTTTGTCTGCCTGTATGTATATCTATATGTCTGTCTGTCTGTCTATTTGTTTCTATGTCTGTCTGTATGTTTGTATGTCTGTATATGTATGTATGTGTGCATGAATGTATGTATGTATGGAACTTAGAGATGGCACTACGTGAAGCTTTATTTATTTCTATGAACTTTAAATTAATTTGTAATAATAATACATGAGATTAATTCGACCACAATGTATTTCATACTGAATAGTATCAATAAGCTATATAATATATAGAAGAACCTTCAACAATTGCTAAAGTTCCAGTTAAATAGAATTCCATGTCGCCGTTCATCATGTGCAGCATGGAGTGGCGCGGAGAGGCCCCGCAGCCGATTGGAGCACGGCGAGGAATGCGTCGCTCGCAACGCAGCGCACCGGCGTGCGCTGGAATTCGGGGGCATAAACTATGGCGTAGGCGAAATTATTAAATATTATTTCTCAACCGGGTCGCAACGTAAACCTATTTCTTCAGGTGGTTGTTCGATATGTCCGTGCGATTACTCGTAAAAGCGCCAGCTTAAAAGTAGCGGTCATGGGTGCCGCTTATACAGTTTGGAGATATTTCAACATCGGCAGCACATTTAGCGAATGGCTGCGGTTCACGGTTATTGCCTATAGAAGCTTGGATTTATATACATATCTGAGTTTTATCTTTAATATCTCGATAATAATTACGTTATGGGGGATTCGGGGGATGGGGAAATAGGAAGGGGGGGGGACACCACGTGGCTTGGTGTGACGGGTTTGCGTCGCAGTTGTGATAACTTATAAATAAATGTCGATAACGCCATGTGACTGTCACTGGTGTATAAGGGACGTACGGTGGACTGTTTCGTTATTGGTAGTATATTATATGCTGCGTTCGGTTTGCTATACAGAGGTGGATTTTTTTAAATCACGACTAGAGTTGCTACATTTTTTAGAGAGCTGACCTTCTTGTGTATGCATGATTGTGCGGCTTATACGTGTGCATGTTTGCATATCTGTAGATGTCTGCACTGCATATTTATTAGTTTGCATGTCTATTTGTTTGACTGGCATGCATGTTTGTGTACATATATGAATGAAAACATACATATACACATAAAGGAGTGGAGAGGGGGGGGAGGGTCGGTGAGGAGAGGGGGGGAGGAGAGGGGCGGGGAGGAGAGGGGCGGGGCCGGGAGGGGTGGGGTGAGGAAGGCTGGGGAAGGGAGGGGCGGAGAGGGGGAATGGCAGAGAGGGAGAGGGGGTAGAGGGGTGGAGAGGAGAGGCGTACATATACAGTAAGAATGTTCATGTGCTTGCATATCTGTAGGTTAATCTATATGTCTTATTTATAATCTTGCAACAAGATGTAATTGTTGCAAAAAAAATATCTCCTATAAACCTACAGTAATGAAACTTGTAACTGACTATAGTTACATTTTCTTTACCTTAGATAACATTTATATTAGCCTCATTAAATTACAAAGAAATGCCGTTGTACCTATAAGAAGGTACAAAGCGAGTTTATAAAGTATCCATAAATCCCAGATATCTCTCCGACAAATTTACCCCAAACCGCATGCACCGGAAATCCGGTCCTGGTATGAACCAACTAACGAAAAAAAAAGAAACCGAGACACACACACACACATACGCCAGATACGTCGAAACAGAAAAGGTTGCGAACAAATGTAAGAAAGTGGCACTGGTCCGCGACAGATTTTAATCTCGTTGCCTGTCACATTCAATCGCCGACACCGTCCAGCCAATCGCCCCCCGCCACCACCCCCTAAGACACCCGTGCACAACTTCCAAGCAATCAATTAAGTCAACTCTCCAACCAGATATCTATGTGGACCACGACCTAACTCCATCCTCCACCACTACGGACCACTACAGGCCACTACAGGGCGCTACGGTGAGGTACGGGGTACGAACAGTTATCGCTAGGGGGCTCAGGGGGTGTAAACTACTCTAACTGTAGTGCCTTCCTTCCTTCCTTCAAAGATCTAATTAAGACACCCCCGGGCCCCCTTGTCATCCGCCACCACCAAATGTGAGGCAGACACCACCCGACGGACCGCTAATCATCCGGTGGTGGCAAAACACCCCCTCAACACCCCTATTTCACTAATATATCCTCAAACACAAGTTACTCATAGACACCTTAAAAGTCCCGGATAAGCTATCTGGCAGATAAATATTAAATCGCCTATGCTTTATCTGCCAGTTAGCTACCAAAAGTAGCAACTTAGAATAGAGCTTTTTTTACGTTCTTAAAGCGTTTTCGCTCGTATTACGCGTATGAAATTCGTTTAGACGCAACGACTCAAGAAAGGGTAACATTTTTACGATTTTACGCGTGCCTCTTATCTATGGGGAGCCTGCAGGCTCCCCATAGATGCAAGAAGACTGGATGTATAATATATAAAAAATAATCAAATAGCATAGCAATGACAAATGCTTTTTTTAAGAGCTTTTTAGATGATTAGAACATCGAATAGTTGCTATTTGAGTCAGCAAACGGCTAATTGAGTATGCTTAGTTATTGTTTCATATCCAGTTATTATAATATCTCTCGTTTACGGCGAGGGGTCGTCGTTTTCATTTATCTTCTTCACGCTTGACTGGCACTTCGGCGGTAATATCGCCCGGCGTTGGTCTCCTGATGCGCTGCGGCACCCACACCAAACGCGCGGGCAGGGGGGGGGGGGCAATCATGCGACGTACCCTAAAACACTGCCTGGCGGGAAACGTTCTAACATCGCGTCGCTGATATATAAATTTACGTCGCGCACTTACACATTCCCAACACGGGTAGTTTTAAAAATCAGACATGTGCCCTCCCCCCCCCCCCCTCTATCATGACTTATCCGCCAGTTAACTAGCTAGAACTTATCCGGAGGATGGTATTTTTGTTTGTTTTAGATACAATGAGCGTTCTATAGCATGTTACCTACTATGAGTAATATTTAGGCAATGGTGGATGGGGGGGTGGGGTTGGAGGAAAAGAGAGTGTGGAGGGTTTTAGGTGTGTGCGGGGCATACAAGCGCTTGCATACCTGAAACCAGCATATATGAGTAACAAATGCATGTATTCCCGCATCCCCCCCCCCTCGCCCCCCCCCCACTGGTCTTTTAACCGGTTTGCCGTGTCGTTTTTGTCGCGTTTCTTTTCATCGCGCGCATTCGTCAACGGTAATGCGCATCTCGGGCGCAAATAAAAGAAATCTGCTTCCATTAGTGAGCGTACCAGTGCGGCCATGTACACCCGGACGCAAATTAAGGCAGCCGCCCCATGGATAACGGGACATATTTACGAAACAGCTTTGTACCATACAATTATTGTATTGTAAGCGTGTCTACGTGTTTCTAGCATATTGCTATTTGTGTAATGAGACAAAATAGCAACGTTCGCAAAAAAAAAAATGGTAATTCAAAATGGTGGCGCGAGAGAGGGTTAAAGAGGGTATATATGAGTTAATTGAGAATCGTAGGCGATTTTTATTTAATAAGGACGTAAAATGGTAATTAATGGGTAATTAGTAAATAAAGTAGACATTTGTAGTTAGTTTTTTTATTTTTATTAAAAGAGTATAAATATCGGGTTACGGTATGTATGACCGCTAAGAGCTGCGTGTAGAGGTATTAGAGTTGTGTAGGAATAGTTTTGTAATCACTTCCTCTTTGTTTGCGACGCGGTGTTTGGTGGGGTGTGTGTGGGGGGTGGGGGGGGGGGGGTGCTACGCTCTCCTGATCCGGCGGCCGGCTCTATAACAATGCAATATGCAAGCCTTTATAATCGCGTTAATGTGGTAAAGTTCACGTTACAATGGAAACCGGAAGATGATTCTGGCAGCACGCCCTGTGCCCGCGCTGCTGAGAGGATCCACCGGCGTTGTATGGTGTGTTTGGAAGGGTAAGGGGAAGGGGTGGAGGGTCGGTGGAAATAGGGGGAGAGAGGGAGACAATCGTGTTTATAATTCTGCTTGGCTTCGTACGTTTGTAAAACGTCCGCTAGTGTGCTGCTGGTTAATAATTCGCTGTTTCTCATACGACGTACGCTTCGATGGTTATGAATTTATGGGCAATATATGCGCAGATCTTTTAAGATCGTCATTTTACTGTCGTGTTTTTTTTTTTTTGTTTTTTTGTTTTGGAGATATTACCGTTATTTTGTAGATAACGGACAACTAGTTTTATTTAGTGCTAAGACCGGATTTTGGCATCATATATTTACTCTACACCCAGGATATGTATGTATGTATGTTTGTATGTATTTATGTATGTATGTGAATTTATGTGTTTAGGAGAATGAGAGTGAGAGATTATGTTTGTGTATATTTATGTATATTAGCCTATTTGTATGTATGCATGTATGTCTGTATGTATCTGTATGTATCTGTATGTATGTCTGTATGTCTGTCTGTATGTATGTCTGTATGTCTGGCTGTATATCTGTCTGTCTGTTTGTCTGTCTGTATGTCTGTCTGTATGTCTGCCTGTATATTTGTATGTATGTCTGTCTGTATGTCTGTCTGTATATTTGTATGTATGTCTATCTGTATGTCTGTATGTCTGTATGTCTGTATGTCTGTATGTCTGTATGTCTGTATGTCTGTATGTCTGTATGTCTGTATGTCTGTCTGTCTGTCTGTATGTCTGTATGTCTGTATGTCTGTATGTCTGTATGTCTGTATGTCTGTATGTCTGCATGTCTGTATGTCTGTATGTCTGTAAGTCTGTATGTCTGTATGTTTGTATGTTTGTATATATCTGTATATCTGTCTGCCTGTATGTCTGTCTGTATGTCTGTCTGTAGCTCTGTCTGTATGTTTGTCTGTAAGTCTGTCTATATATTTGTCTGTATGTCTGTATATCTGCTTGTCTGTCTGTCTGTTTGTCTGTCTGTATGTCTGTCTGTATGTCAGTCTGTATATTTCTATGTATGTCTGTCTGCATATCTGTCTGTATGTCTGTCCGTATGTCTGTCTGTATGTCTGTCTGTATGTCTGTCTGTATGTCTGTCTGTATGTCTGTCTGTATGTCTGTCTGTTTGTATGTCTGTATGTATGTCTGTCTGTGTGTCTGTATGTCTGTCTGTATGTCTGTCTGTATGTCTGTATGTCTGTCTGTATGTCTGTATGTCTGTATGTCTGTATGTCTGTATGTCTGTATGTCTGTATGTCTGTATGTCTGTATGTCTGTATGTCTGTATGTCTGTATGTCTGTATGTCTGTATGTCTGTCTGTATGTCTGTCTGTCTGTATGTCTGTATGTATGTATGTCTGTGTGTCTGTCTGTATATCTGTCTGTATGTCTGTATGTCTGTCTGTCTGTCTGTCTGTATGTCTGTATATCTGTCTGTATGTCTGTATGTCTGTATGTCTGTATGTCTGTATGTCTGTATGTCTGTATGTCTGTATGTCTGTATGTCTGTATGTCTGTATGTCTGTATGTCTGTATGTCTGTCTGTATGTCTGTCTGTCTGTATGTCTGTATGTATGTATGTCTGTGTGTCTGTCTGTATATCTGTCTGTATGTTTGTATGTCTTTCTGTATGTCTGTCTGTGTGTCTGTCTGTATATCTGTCTGTATGTTTGTATGTCTTTCTGTATGTCTGTCTGTATGTCTGTATGTCTGTATGTCTGTCTTTATGTATCTGTATGTCTGTTTGTATGTATCTGTATGTTTCCATGTATGCATGTATGTATATATGCATGTCTGCATGTATGCACATCTGTCTGTATGTATGCATGTACGTATGTATGTATGTATATGTCTGTATATTAGTCTGTATGCTTTTATGTATGCATGTATGTATACATGTCTGCATGTATGCATGCATGTATATATCCATGTATACATGTATAGTCCATTTTAAATAAGATACAAGAAGCAAATCATAAAACCGTTTTATTTATTCTATTGCATATTCTTTAATAATATCTGTCACATATACATAGTGTTATAAATATGCCTGCTAATATGTATAATAATCACAAGTGCAGCAACAACATTCATCGCAATGGGACTTTCACATTGACATCGTCTGTTAGGGCGCACAATAGTTAAATATACCATTTCTATACAGTTACAATACATACATACATACATACATACACACGCACATAGAGATACTCTAACAGACACGCATCGCTGCGAAAGGCATTCACTGATCACCACACATTCATCACCATGTTGTAATCTTACTGAAATACACCACACACACACACACATTACGCATATCACACAAAAAGGTCACAAAAACAATAGCACTAACAGCACCATTTTTACTCTCTACCTCCCCCCACCCCCCTCCCGCACACACACACACACATATTATAATCACGAAACACTTTCATATTTCAATACGAACGACTTAAAGAAGCGAAGAAATTACGCACTTTTCATCCAAACATCATCATCCAACATACGCTAACTCACGACTAAAAACACCATGTGACACACTTCACTCACATTACGAATGTAATTAATGATTTTTCGCGCGAATTATAATTGCATTTTGATTAAATTACGTCATAAGTTCGTAACCGTCATAAACGCTATCGCAACTCGTTTAAGTGTGTTTGAGTCAATCAAAAACACTTAGTTGAGTGCGCATGCGCGTCTTTGAATGATAGAATTGTATTTAAAGACGTTTTTTTGGAGTGTGTAGCGGTTTTTTCGCTGTTATCAGGTGCTTCCACACTCATTCAAACAATGGCGGTGACGCGCCAATCAGTTATCAGCTCTTTTACACGGTTTGTTTAGTTTAATTAAGGCGATATTTGTTCGCCGCCTGCGATCGTATCGCTCGCTCACACTGAGTCGCCATGCGACTCTCTCCCGCGCGCGCCCGCGCGCGCTCTCCCTCTCTCTCTCAGGCACATATGCCTAAAAGCTCGCGTCGCGTCGCCTAACGGGTTATCATACACTTATCGCTAATTCAATCAGAATTTTCGCTAGGATGCACATTCATTCCGCGTCTAATTAAGATTCAATTCTGTTTTCGTAACTTTTCGGCCCCGAACACCTAAACTTAAATTACGTAAATGCGACGAGATTAATATTTATAATTGTCTTTATTGGCTCAAAACTTAAATTACTAAAGCTCATCCTATAATAAAACAGCCAATTATGACGTCATCAATACAGTTGACGAGACCCATTGCGCAGTCTGAACTGCGCATGAGGTGTATATAGGTGCAAGCTTTCTCTTTTAGAGATTAAGCTCTCGCCTGTGGTACAACGAAGTTCGTTTCTTTAAATTGTAATTATTGCTTTTCAATTCGATGTTAATTCGCGATGTTAATTCGCACGTTTCAACGGTAGCTTGATTAAATTCGGAGAGTGTAAATTAATTAAATGAGAGTGGCTTTGATCTGGGGATTTTTGCGCTTTTTTTTTTTTTTTATTTCGAGCTTTGGTTCTTGGTCAAAGAACTATTGCTTGAAATAAAAATGAGCTTTTGTTGAATAAATTTAATGAACGTATTGATATAAAAGAGCTTTCTAAACACACATACATACATACAGGGAGAGAGTAAGAGATTGTATTCGATGATATTTGTATGATGCGTTATACGGAGGGTGAGGGTGAGAGTCATCAGTGTTGTGGCTGTCTGTGCGACGAATGAAAGCACAGAAGCACAGAAACAGCGAAGCAGTGAAGAGAGAGACAGGGAGAGGGACAGAAAATATATAACCGGTTCAAACGACAACCGAAGCAGAAATATATTTCACTTAACTTTCACAAACACAATGATAATGAAGATATATCTGCAGATAAACAATTTTCTTTAAAGTTTCTCTGCCTGCGCAATCGGTGCCCCCCTACCTCCACCCCCCCCCCCCCGCCCTTTTTTACTCTTTCAACAGGATAAACATCGCTGGACATTCACACCGAATAACATGCAACATTTATCATAACCACCATACCATAATAACCATTTCTCTGTGCACTCTCTCCATACTCTCTTCATGACGTCTATTTTTTGTTATGTTGGTTACCTGATTCAATCGTTCTCGAACGCAGGTGGCTTAGAATGTTTGGTTTTAGGTTGTAAAAAATTGTGTTTTAGATAGGTTGGGAAGAGAGTTGGGGGGGGGGGTGTAAGTCCCCCCCCGCGGACATGTCAAATGGACACGCCCACTATTGGATGCGACAAGTGTAACGGCTTTAATACGCTCACCTTTCATTCCGGATATATAAATTATCGGCGTCGCCTTTTTACGAATTGCTTTTCACATTATATAAAGTGGATTTGATTCGAACGGAAGTCTGTATGTGTGTGTGTATGTGTGTGTGTGTATGTGTGTGTGTGTGTGTGTGTGTGTGTGTAGCTCTCAAGGATAATCGTCTTTGAACGTGATTTCCACATATATTGGTTGAAATTTATTATAAAGTTGTAGCCGCGTGCACAATAGACTCACATGCATATGTACATACATGCATACATACATACATGTATACGTTGATCTTTTCTATATTTACTTAGTGACATTTATATGTAAAGAGGGCGCATATGGATTGTTTGGTGATCCATAACACACACGATACATACATACATACATACATATATATACCCTTATTCATTCTCTACTACATATATACATACATACATACATACATACAAATATCAAGTTTTGGACGACTTAGAATACTACACTACATATATACATACATACAAATTCTAACATACATACATATATACATACATATATACAAATAAATGCATGCATAGACATACATACACACACACACAAATATGCATACAAATAACATAATACACATTCATAGGTCCATAAATACAAAATAATACATACACACAAACACACAAACATACAAATGCATACTAATACATACAAATACATACAAATACGTACAAATACATACAAATTCATATAAATGCATACAAATTCATACAAATCCACATAAATACATACAAATACATATAAATTCTTGGCATACACATAAAAACACACCTTAACACATAAAAATCTATACGAACACATACAAATACATACAAATATACAAAAATTCATACAGATCCATACAAATACACACAAATACAAAAAAAAAGCATACAAATTAATACAAATTTATACAAATACATACAGATTCACATACATATATACATACATACATACAAATTTATATAAAAGCATACAAATACACACAAATCCATACAAATGCATATAAATTCATACAAATGCATACAAATACATATAGATTCACACACATACATACATACATACAAATT
This sequence comes from Nebria salina, assembly GCA_944039245.1. NCBI lineage: Eukaryota > Metazoa > Arthropoda > Insecta > Coleoptera > Carabidae > Nebria > Nebria salina. The sequence continues at coordinate 1,383,086 of OX063282.1, forward strand.
CATATAAAACATACAAATATACACAAATACATACAGATACATCCAAATACATACAAATTCATACAAATGCATACAAATACATACAAATTTATACAAATGCATACAAATACATAAAAATTCATACACATATATACATACATACATACATACATACATTCATATAAATGCATACAAATATACACAAATTCATACAAATACATTCAAATACATACAAATTCATACAAATGCATACAAATAAATACAAATACATACAAATACATACAAATACATACAAATAAATACAAATACATACAAATGCATACAAATGCATACAAATACAAACAAATACATACAAACGCATACAAATACATACAAATTTATACAAATGCATTCAAATACATAAAAATTCATACACATATATACATACATGCATATAAATACATACAAATATACACAAATACATACAAATACATTCAAATACATACAAATTCATACAAATGCATACAAATACATACAAATACATACAGATTTATACAAATGCATATAAATTCATACAAATATATACATACATACATACAAATACATACAAATGCATACAAATACATACAAATACATACAAATATACACAAATACATACAAATACATACAAATACATACAAATACATACAAATTTATACAAATGCATACAAATACATAAAAATTCATACACATATATACATACATACATACATACATACATTCATATAAATGCATACAAATATACACAAATTCATACAAATACATTCAAATACATACAAATTCATACAAATGCATACAAATAAATACAAATACATACAAATACATACAAATACATACAAATAAATACAAATACATACAAATGCATACAAATGCATACAAATACAAACAAATACATACAAACGCATACAAATACATACAAATTTATACAAATGCATTCAAATACATAAAAATTCATACACATATATACATACATGCATATAAATACATACAAATATACACAAATACATACAAATACATTCAAATACATACAAATTCATACAAATGCATACAAATACATACAAATACATACAGATTTATACAAATGCATATAAATTCATACAAATATATACATACATACATACAAATACATACAAATGCATACAAATACATACAAATACATACAAATATACACAAATACATACAAATACATACAAATACATACAAATACATACAAATTTATACAAATGCATACAAATACATAAAAATTCATACACATATATACATACATACATACATACATACATTCATATAAATGCATACAAATATACACAAATTCATACAAATACATTCAAATACATACAAATTCATACAAATGCATACAAATAAATACAAATACATACAAATACATACAAATACATACAAATAAATACAAATACATACAAATGCATACAAATGCATACAAATACAAACAAATACATACAAACGCATACAAATACATACAAATTTATACAAATGCATTCAAATACATAAAAATTCATACACATATATACATACATGCATATAAATACATACAAATATACACAAATACATACAAATACATTCAAATACATACAAATTCATACAAATGCATACAAATACATACAAATACATACAGATTTATACAAATGCATATAAATTCATACAAATATATACATACATACATACAAATACATACAAATGCATACAAATACATACAAGTACATACAAATATACACAAATACATACAAATACATACAAATACATACAAATACATACAAATTCATACAAATGCATACAAATACATATAAATTCATACAAAAACATACAAATACATACAGATTTATACAAATGCATATAAATTCATACAAATATATACATACATACATACATACATACAAATTCATATAAATACATACAAATATACACAAATACATACAAATACACACAAATACATACAAATAAATACAAATACACATAAATACACACAAATGCATACAAATACATTCAAATACATAGAAATACATACAAATACATACAAATACGCACAAATACATACAAATATACACAAATACTTACAAATACATACATACATACAATTAAATACAAATACACACAAATACGTACAGACACATACACACATTTACACATTTCGTACATACATCCGCACACACAAATCCATACAAAAACACTAACGGCGCTAGAAAAAAAAAAAAAAACAACCATCCCCATTCTCTCCTATTTACATAATAACTCACCTACATAAAAACTCACCAAGTCTCTTTTCATTTCACACTTACTTAATTTAACAGATTTTGAAGTTTCCTTTAGTCGACATCTTCACGGTCGCTGTTTCTTTTTTTTTTACTTCATGCAAAGTAATATCATTGTCGAATTGCTTATCGATTTCTATTTCCGCGACAAGCGGTGGCTGGGGGGGGGGGGGGGAAGGGGTTTTCATATAGACTGCTGTACAAAAATACAAATTAAACACTTCAACGAGTGTGTGTGTTTAAAAATGCAGGTTTTACGATTAAACGTCCCGATGGTAGTTTTGTTGTTTTGCTCGTGTTCAAAATCATATATAACGTTTAGTTGTAAGTACTGGCAAGTTTTTTTTTTGTTTTGTTTTTTTGCAAGTGAAGCACACTAAGTTATGTTATGTGGATTGTTCGAAAGTTTTATGTTTGTACGTGCGGTGCGAATTTTGTTGTAGTGTTTAAACGTTTTATATTAATAATTTGCGAGTGTGGGGTTTTTTTTTTTTGTTGGGGGGAGGTGTTAATGTATTTACGTGCGATGTGTTTATTGTGCGCCGCGAGTTAAGCAACGTGTATTGTATTTGTGTTTGTAGAGTTGCCTATATTGGTGATTTAATGGGATATTAGAATGGTGTTATATTTCTATGTTTATATACTTGTATGCAAATTTATATATATATATATATATATATATATATATATATATATATATATATATATATATATATATATAGTCATGCATACATACAGACAGACATGCATACATATACATCTGCTTAAATGCATACATGTAGACATGCAAGCATACATACATGCAGACATATATGTATATATAACATACATGCAGTCATGCATACAATCAGACAAGCACACATGCTTATATGCATACACATATTTACTTACAAATACATACATACGTACACATATACATACATGCAGACGGACACTTACCTACATACATATATACAGACATACAGGCATACAGATGCATACAGATACATACATACAGACATACAGACAGACATACAGACAGACATACAGACAGACATACAGACATAGACAGACATACAGACAGACATACAGACATAGACAGACAGGCAGACAGACATACAGCCAGACATACAAATAGACATACAGACAAATATACATACAGAAAGACATACAGACAAATATACAGACAGACATACAGACAGACATACAGACAGACATACAAACAGACAGACATACAAACAGACAGACATACAGACAGACAGACAGGCAGACAGACATACAGCCAGACATACAAATGGACATACAGACAAATATACATACAGAAAGACATACAGACAAATATACAGACAGACATACAGACAAATATACAGACGGACATACAACCAGACATACAAACAGACAGACATACAGACAGACAGACAGGCAGACAGACATACAGCCAGACATACAAATGGACATACAGACAAATATACATACAGAAAGACATACAGACAAATATACAGACAGACATACAGACAAATATACAGACAGACATACAACCAGACATACAAACAGACAGACATACAGACAGACAGACAGGCAGACAGACATACAGCCAGACATACAAATGGACATACAGACAAATATACATACAGAAAGACATACAGACAAATATACAGACAGACATACAGACAGACATACAGACAGACATACAGCCAGACATACAAACAGACATACAGACAGACATACAGACACACAGATACATATATATATATATATATATATATATATATATATATATATATATATATATATATATATATATATATATATATATATATATATATATATATATTTGTATGTATGTATGTATGCATGTATGTCTCTGTATGTATCTATATGTGTGTATTTATGTATGTGTATATGTATGTGTGTATTTATGTATATATGTATGTATTTGTGTGTATATATGTATGTATTTGTATGTATGTATGCATATATGTATGTATTTGTATATATGTATGCATATATGTATGTATTTTTATGTATGTATGTATATATCGTATGTATGTATGTATGTATGTGTATATATAGTATGTATGTGTGTGTATATATAGTATGTATGTGTGTATGTATGTATGTATGTATGTATGTATGTATGTATGAATGTATGTATGCATGTATGTATGTATGTATGTATGTGTATATTGTATATATGTATGTATGTATGTATATATGCATGTATGTATATATGAATGAATGTATAAGTTTGTTTCTATATGTATGTATGTATGTGTATACATATAAATGTATTTGTATGTATTTACATGAGCATGTATGTATACATGTATGTAATTAAATTTATATGTGTATAATTGTATGCATATATGTATGTATTTGTATATGTGTATGCAATTTATATGTGTTTTTGTACGCATTTATGTGTATGCATCTATTTGTATGTATATAAATAAACTTATGCATATATGTATGTATTTATTTACATGTGTAAATAAATGCATTTGTATGTATAAATACATTTGTATGTATTTATTTGTATGCATATATGTATGTATTTATAATTGTATACATTTGTAACTAACTGTATGTATATATATATGTATTAAATAGGAATATCGTTCAAATAAAAAAACAAATAAATTTAATTAAAACATCATTTATTGCATCCTTCCAACAAACCAACCTACACATCATCCACCATTAGATTCCTCCTCACGTCGCACCATCCCCCACCCCCCTCCACAACATCAAACTCTTACCATAACGCAACAAGGAGCAACCCAATAGTGCCAACCTAACAATAACCTCAACACACAATCATATTCATATATATATATATATATATATATATATATATATATATATATATATATATATATATATATATATATATATATATATATATATATATATATAAAGTAACCTGACACTAATTGTAAGTTAACAAATCGATACTTAAAAACTAAAGCACGCCAATAACAACAACAACAATAATATCGGAACTTAGACTGTGACACAACATATTTTTAAAAACCATTTACTACACGCATATCAGCATCACAAGTGCGCTGGAATTACGCAATACGAAACTTGCTCAATTTTTTTTACTGTTTTTTTATTTTTATGGAAAGGCAACAAGAATTACGTAACGCGTTTCCCTAAAAACTAGGGTAAACACACTAAATACCAACGAGTTTTATTGTCCAAAATACCAAACACATGTTTCAACACTCACCATTTAGAGCGTCTTAGATTATTAAATTGACGAATTGAATTATAACAATAAAATCCCCCCCCCCCTAGCGTTTAGCTCCTATATGTGTGTGTGTGTCTATTATATAGATATATCTTATAAAATAATACATTAGATCCAGTTTTTGTTACCTACTATACAAATGCTTAACAAGAAGTTACATAATGAGTAATAATGACAATAACACCTTACACAGATAACGGGCTGGCTGGCCTCGAACCAACCGTGAAGTCTTTATATTGCGAAAATACGCAGATCTAGAACAAAAATATACGTTCATTTTCAGTTTTAAAGCTTAAAACTACAGTCAAGGCTCTTAGAATGAGTTCTAACGGCGGTTAAACACGTTAAAGTTGAAAATTATTTGTTATATTTAAAGTAGGCGTCTTAATTTCGATTAAAAGCTTAGAATTACATATAAGGCTCTTAGATTGGGTTCTGTTGGCGGTTAGACAAGTCAAATATAGGTTTAATTTCAGTTTTAAGGCTTAGAACTACAGTCAAGGCTCTTAGAATGGGTTCTACCGGCGGTTAAACACGTTAAAGTTTGAAAATTACTTGTTATATTTAAAGTAGGCGTCTTAATTTCGATTAAAAGCTTAGAATTGCATATAAGGTTCATAGAATGGGTTCTGTTGGCGGTTAGACAAGTTAAATATACGTTTAATGTCAGTTTTAAGGCTTAGAACTACAGTCAAGGCACTTAGAATGGGTTCTACCGGCGGTTAAACACGTTAAAGTTTGAAAATTACTTGTTATATTTAAAGTAGGCGTCTTAATTTCGATTAAAAGCTTAGAATTGCATATAAGGTTCATAGAATGGGTTTCGTTGCCGGTTAGACAAGTTAAATATACTTTTAATTTCAGTTTTAAAGCTTAGAATTACAATCAAGGCTCTTAGAATGGGTTCTACCGGCGGTTAAACGCGTTAAAGTTGAAAATTAATTGTGATATTTATAGTAAGCGTCTTAATTTCGATTAAAAGTTTGGTACTGCAAATAAGGCTCTTAGAATGGGTTCTGTTCGCGGTTAGACAGATAAATATACGTTTAATTTAAGTTTTAAAGCTTAGAATTACAGTCAAGGCTCTTAGAATGGGTTCTACCGGCGGTTTATGCACGTTAGAGTTGCGAGATTTAGAGTAATAATAATAAATAATATAGAGAATACGCGTCTAGTTTTCGTTTATAGTTGTCGCTTAGAATGGGTTCTACAGGCGATTAAACTCGCTAAAGTGCAAGATGAGTTTCGACATTTGGCGTTTAGTTTTGATGTAAGGCTTTAGAATTACGATATTAGCGCTTAGATGTGTTGCATTGGCGGTTAAACACGTTAGAATTTAAGATAAGTTGCAAAATTTAGAGTAGGTGTTGGAATAAGCGTCTAGTTTGGGTTTGAAGCTTAGAATTACGATATTGACACTTAGAATGTGTACCACCGGCGGTTATATACATTAGAGTGCTGGATGAGTTACGAAACAAAGAGTAGGCGTTGGAATTTGCGTTTAATTTTGATATAAAGCACCAAATTACAGGATTGACACTTAGAATAGGTTCAATTGGCGGTTTAACACGTTAGAGTGCAAAATGAGTTAAAACATTTGAAGCAGGCGTTGGTTTAAAGGTTACATTTACGCGATTGACGCTTACAATGAGTTATATAACGGTTATACACGTCAGAGTACAAAATGAGTTACGAAATATAGAGTAGGCGCTGGAATTGGCGTGATATAACGCTTAGAATTACAGGATAGACGCTTAGAATGAGTTCTATTGGCGGTTTAACACGTTAGAGTGCACAATGAGTTCCTAATTTGAAATAGGCGTTGGTTTAAAGGTTACAATTACGCGATTAACGCTTAGAATGTGTTTTGTGGTAGCTTATACACGTTGGAAGTGCATTAGAAATTGTGAGATTTGAAGTAGGCGTCTAGTTTCGATTTAAAACTCAGAATTAGGTTATTGACGCTTAGAATGTGTACTACGGGCGGTTATACACGCTAATATAGAGGATAAGTAGCAAGTAGTACACATTCTAAGCGTCAATAACCTACTTCTGAGTTTTAAATCAAAACTAGACGCCTACTTCAAATGTCACAATTTATTATGTACTCCAACGTGTATAATCTACCATTCTAAGCGTTAATCGCGTAATTTTAACCTTTAAACCAACGCCGACTTCAAATGACGAACTCATTGTGCACTCTAACATCTTAACCGCCATTCTAAGCGTCAATTGACATTAGCGTCTTGGCGATTGGTGCTTAGAATGGGTTCTGTATGCGGTTATACATGTTAAAGTGCGAAAATGAGTTGTAACATGAGTAGTAGGTGTTGGAATAGGTGTTTATGTACGGTTTGAAGCTTAGATTTGCGCAATTAGTGAGGTTAGGTGCATAAGGAGTCGAAATAAAGATACAAACCTTATCTTTCAACTGTTGGCACAACTGTAAACCGACAGTAAACAATACTAAGACTTCGCTCAACCACGGCACTGAGCATTCCGCTTGGCTCGACTCGTACTCCATAGTTCCGTGATTATTAATCAATTGGTAGACGGCAAATATCAATTTGTGGCTCTGGATATAAAAACTAATCGCCAAATCTTCCGGTAAATTCGGCGACAGTGATTTCTACACACAATTCACCATATTACTCCGAATTACGACACATAACCTCACAATATTTACCATATTTCTACTACGAATCAAATCGTCGATCGCTTTCTTCCGCGGCACGATTAAACTCGTCCGTCCCCTCTGCAAGCAGCCTAAAATATTCCCTAAAACATGCATCACCTCTTCCGACGTCCTAAAAAACGATTTAGTTATTTAATATCAGCGCCATCTATGCGTGGGTGTTTGAAGTACCGGAATTTATAGCTTTTGTCGACGTCTTCTATGTGGAAGATCGCTTGTTGGAGGTGGTTAGCTGCGTCTTGCACCTGTTGTAGCTTCCATGGATTCTCGTTTTGTATTGTCGTGTGGCATACTGTGTTTTGGGTTCGGTTCTGCACTTTGAAATTGATATCCTAAGACGCAAACCAATTTATTATTATTTATTTGTCGTTAAGAGGGGGTGGAGGGGGGGCTTACAGCGTGGGTGATACTGTCGCCTGTTAGGGTGACGACGCATTTTAGCTGCTCGGGCGGAATGGTCAAGATGAATTTGTCTTGTTTGCTCTGGTTTCCGTTTCCGGTTAATGGCACTGGAAATCGTCGGGCGCACTCCTAAATTAATTTACAAACATATATACTTTACAGACATTACTGTAAAACAGGTTGCCTGTCTGTAAGGCACTTAAAAATTTCATAAATTCATAATTTTTAAAAAAAAAAATTGTCCCATAACCTTACATGTAATATTTGATGAATTTGATCTAACGCAATATGCACTTCTTGATTAAGAACCCACTCGAACTCAACCTGCTTTAAAAACCACAAAAAAAAAACAATTAAAACGCGTAAACCTAACCTCAACTCCAAACGTCAAACTGACACAAGGAGTCGCCAATCACTCAAAAACCCCGCAAACAAACACCACCCACAATTAAAAACCACTAAACCACCACCCAAACACCCCTTAAACGCCCTAAAATCAACAAAATTACCAAATTAATAGCTTCCTCCTTTTCACAATCCGCCATTTTAACAAATCGCAACACTTCAAACCCTAAACCTGCGCACAAACCACAATAAATCAGCTAAAATGGCGCATATTTTCAGATAAAAATACGAATAGTAGCGGGAAAAACGATTTATTTGTAATCTATTTATCGCGCACGTAATTACAGTAAGTACGCGTAAATTAGATTAGATTATTGTTTTAAATGAGTCTACATTTAATTTGAGGCGTAATACACAATTTTAACACAGTTTCTATAAATAATTATGATTTCATCTGTAATTTACAGACGTTTAGACTCATTTTACAGCGCTTTTAAGTAATATTTATTAAAACTAATGAACTATTTTCGGATTTTAAAATAGAACCGTCCCCGTTTTGCTTACAGATAATTAATTATCGTAAGCATATTTTCGATTGGCAACGCGCCAACAGACGTTGCACATTTAAATTATGTTTTATTTAATTGTAAACGAAATAAATTAAAATTGTACACAAAATAAATAAAATATTTATATTTTTAACAAACTTAAACTGTTTTATTAATTATTTTCATCGCAATTAGCGAAATTTAAAACGTTTTTTTTTACGTTTTATTCCCCCATTTAGCCAATTACCAACCGGATTATCCGGTTTAATTACGTTTATTTCGGTTTATCGATAAAATTACGTAATTTACACAAAAATTTAGCTCATTTTAATCGTTATTATAGTCCGTTTCTCATATTTAAGTCGTTTTAATCTCGTTTAGACGACTTTAGTCTATAAATTTAAATAAATTGGACTTGAGTTAGAAAGTTATAGACCTTATAGTGCCTATAGCGTCTATAAATGAGCGTTAATTCCTATAAAAACTATTTTAATGAGCCAAACTATTTTATTAAATTGATTAAATAATTTAGTCATTTAATTAAAGAGTTTGGTTCATTTAAAATGTTTACAGATTGTTTTTACGGGATTTCAAGGTCATGGTGTTATTTATTAGACCTTATAGAGCCTATAGCGCTTATAGATGAGGTATAAATCCTGTAAGGATAATCTGTAATTATTTTTAATGAGCCAATCTATTTTATTAAATTGATTAATTAATTTAGTAATTTAATAAAATAGTTTGGTTCATTTAAAATGTTTACAGATTGTTCTTACAGGATTTCAAGGTCATGGTGTTATTTATTAGACTTTATAGTGCCTATAGCGCTTATAGATGTGGTATAAATCCTGTAAGGATAATCTGTAAATATTTTAAATGAACCAAACTATTTTATTAAATTACTAAATTGATTTCAAAATGTTTACAGATTGTTGTTACAGGATTTCAAGGCCATGGTGATGTCTATAAGACCTTATAGTACCTATAGAGCTTATAGATGAACTGTAACAATAATCTATAAATATTTTAAATGAGGAAAACTATTTTAATAAATTACTAAATTGATTTCAAAATGTTTACAGATTGTTCTTACAGGATTTCAAGGCCATGGTGATGTCTATAAGACCTTATAGTACCTATAGAGCTTATAGATGAACTGTAACAATAATCTATAAATATTTTAAATGCGGAAAACTATTTTAATAAATTACTAAATTGATTTAAAACGTTTACAGATTGTTCTTACAGGATTTCAACCTTTTAGCACAATCTATAAGACCTTATAGGGGCTATAGCTCGTATAGATGAGTTGTAAATCCTGTAAGGATAATCTATAAATATTATAAATAAACAAAACTATTTTAATAAATTACTAAATTGATTTAAAATGTTTACAGATTATTCTTACAGGATTTCAACCTATTGGTACCACCTATAAGACCTTATAGCGCTTACAGATGAGCTATAAATCCTGTAAGAATAATCTATAAATATTATAAATAAACAAAACCATTTTATTAAATTACTAAATTGATTTAAACTATTTACAGATTATTCTTACAGGATTTCAACCTCATTGAGTCGTCTATAAGACCTTATAGTACCTATAAAGCTTATAGATCGACTTGGAATCCTATAAGAATAATCTATAAATATTATAAACGACTTAAACGATTTTATTAAACTACTAAACTGATTAAATAATTTAGTAATAATTTAATAAAATTGTTTACGTCTTTTAAAATATTTATAAATTATTTTTACGGGTTTCAAGCTCATCTATAAGCGTTATAGGCCCTATAAGCTCTATAACTATGTAATGCATATCGGATTGAATGTATTTAAAGACTTATACGACTTTAAATTGTTTAATTGAGTTAATTTTGGGTATTTATTGTGTATTATTATGAATTTAGTGATTTGGAAATGTTGGTTTATGGTTTATAGATTGTATTATAGAGTTACAGGCATGTAGCTGGCGGTTGGTAGTTTAATAAGGTTCATTTATGTTCTAAGTCAATAACTTTAGTTATTTTTAGGATCTAATTATAATCTATGCATGTGTGCGGGCTTATAAAACAATGTGTGTTTTAAAATTGTGCCAGAAACGACAAATTCATTTATCATCGCAATTGTGGATGTGTTTTATTTATTTATATGATTGTTGAGACGTCTGTAAGACCTATATGTTCTTATAGATATGTTTATAGTTGTTTTTTTCTGTAGTTTATGGATTTTAATTATTTTTAAAATAAATTGGGAATTATTATTATTTTTTTACACAGCTCTATAGAAAAGTCTGTAAGACCATACGTTCTTATAGATACTATACCTATAACTCGTTTTTTTTTTCTGTAGTTTATGAATTTAATTATTTTTAAAACACTAATGGAAAATTTCGAATAATTTTTTATTTAAACAGCTCTATAGAAAAGTCTGTAAGACCCTATAAGTTCGTATAGATACTACACCTATAACTCGATTTTTTCTGTAGTTTACGAGATTTTATTATTTTTTTAAAACATTTATGGAAAATTACGAATTATTATTTTTTTTTTTAAACAGCTCTATAGAAAAGTCTGTAAGACTTATACTAAATCTATAAATCGATTTTTTTTATGTAGTTTATGAATTTTAATTACTGTTAAAATATTTATGGAAAATTACGAATTTTTTTTTTTTAACAGCTTTATAGAAAAGTCTGTAAGACCCTATACGTTCTTATAGATACTATACCTATAACTCGATTTTTTTTTTCTGTAATTTGTGGATTTTGATTAGTTTTAAAACACTTATGGAAAATTACGAATTATTATTTTTTTTTTAAACAGCTCTATAGAAAAGTCTGTAACACTTATACTAAATCTATAAATCGATTTTTTTTATGTCGTTTATGAATTTAAATTATTGTTAAAATATTTATGGAAAATTACGAATTTTTTTTTTTTTTTTAAACAGCTTTATAGAAAAGTCTGTAAGACCCTATACGTTCTTATAGATACTATACCTATAACTCGATTTTTTTTCTGTAATTTGTGGATTTTAATTAGTTTTAAAACACTTATGGAAAATTACGAATTATTTTTTTTTTTTTAAACAGCTCTATAGAAAAGTCTGTAACACTTATACTAAATCTATAAATCGATTTTTTTTATGTAGTTTATGAATTTTAATTACTGTTAAAATATTTATGGAAAATTACGAATTTTTTTTTTTTTTAACAGCTTTATAGAAAAGTCTGTAAGACCCTATACGTTCTTATAGATACTATACCTATAACTCGATTTTTTTTTTCTGTAATTTGTGGATTTTAATTAGTTTTAAAACACTTATGGAAAATTACGAATTATTATTTTTTTTTAAACAACTCTATAGAAAAATCTGTAAGACCTTATACGTTCTTATAGATACCAAACCTATAACTCGATTTTTTTCTGTAGTTTATGAATATTAATTATTTTTGAAACACTTATGGAAAATTACAAATTTTTTTTTTTTTTTAACAATTCTATAGAAAAGTCTGTAAGATCCTATACATTCTTATAGATACTATACCTGTAACTCGAATTTTTTTCTGTAGTTTACGAGTTTTAATTATTTTTAAAACACTTATAGAAAATTACGAATTTTTATTATTTATTTTTTTAAATAACGCTATAGAAAAGTCTGTAAGACCCGTTCTTATAGATACCAAACCTATAATCACGATTTTTTTTTTCTATAGTTTTTATATGTTAAATATTTTTAAAACACTTTTATGAATTATTGTTTTTTTTTTTTTTAACTTTACAGAAAAGTCTATAAGACCTATAAGTTCCTATAGATAATATACTCGATGATTTTCTATAATTTATAAATCTTAATTATTTTTAAAACACTTTTGGAAACTAACAAATTTTTATTATTTATTTAAACCCCTTTATAGATAAGTCTGTAAGACTTATACGTTCTTATAGATACTATACATAAAAAACGATTTGTTTTCCTGAAGTTTATAAATTTTAATTAGTTTTATGGAAAATAAAAAATCAAACCCGACCCCGCTCAACGAAAGCAAGTGTGAACAGGCTCGTTTCCTACATCCAAAAAAAAAGTCACCAAAAATAGACCAAAAAAAAAAAAAAAAAAGGTGAATGAGCACCAATTACGCCGCAGCCACCTATCGCGTAAATCAGTAAACACACCCCCCTACGCAAAGCTAACGACCGCAACGCCGCATCATTTTTTCGAAACAATAAAAATAAAATCCATTCGCCAAATAATAAACACAAACAAGTTTAGTTATTATTTACAAAGCATTGCCAATTTAACCGAAATAAAAAAAAAAAATCGAATAGTTCTGCGCGTCAAGTCATTTATAGACGCCAAGGTGTCATTCACTCTTGTGTAAATAACGCGAAAATTACACGTTTTCCCGCCAAAAATTAACGAGAATTTAGTTAACATTATATATATATATATAGTAGGCGTTGCGATAAATCAACGTTAAAAATCAAACACGAAAGTGTTTTTTTTTTATAAATAAATCAAATTGGCCGTCTATTTTACGTAAATCCACTTCCGGTTCGGTTAAATTTACGCGTTTATGAATTAGGGCCAAGTGATCGTGTGAAAACATGTTTATTGTTGATTATATTTAGTTAATATTACGTAATTGTCGTATTATTGCGAATTACTATTGGTGTTTAGACTGTGACAGGTGCGAAATTTTACGTGGAATTGTTGGGTAATTAAATGGAATTGAGTGTTTTTTTTTAAGGGGTAATTGGTGTTAAATGTAGGAATGTTAGAAATGTGTGTGTGTGCTTATTGTTCGTTCGAATAACAGTAAATGTTTTTTTACGACTTATAACCGGGAACTAAAATAGAAAATTGCGAATTTGGTTCGGGGGCGTTTTTCGTATGTCTATTTTCTGTTTTAGTGAATGATGATGATTGAATTAGTTAAATGAGTTGAATGGAGTAAATGAATTAAAATTAGGATTTTTTTTTTGTCAATGATTTTTAGTTTACACTCACGCACATAGGGCTGTAGCTCTAGTTTTAGGTTTAGCTGTAGTTTTTAGTATTTAGCGCTTAATTAATGCGTTAGTTTTTGTATTTAATTGTTATATTTATTTAGTTCTTTAGTACTTATATTTAGGTTCAAGCTGTAGGTTTAGTTATTATGTGTAGCTGCAAGCTGTAGATTTAGGTCCAAACTATAGCTTTAGCTCCTAAATCTAGGTCCAAACTATAGCTTTAGCTCCTAAATATAGGATCAAACTATAGCTTTAGCTACTAAATCTAGGTCCAAACTATAGTTTTATCTCCTAAATCTAGATCCAAATTATAGCTTTGACTACTAAATCTGGGTCTAAACTATAGTTTACCTTTTAAATGTAGGCCCAAACTATAGCTTTAGTTCCTAAATAAAGGACCAAACTATAGGTTTACCTCCTAAATCTAGGTCCGAATTATAGCTTTAGATCCTAAACCTAAGTGCGAACTATAGCTTTAGCTACTAAACCTAGGTTAAAACTATAGCTTTAGCCCCTAAATCTAGGGCCAAACTATAGCTTTGGCTCCTAAATCTAGGTCCAAACTATAGCTTTGGCTTCTTAATTTAGGTCCAAACTATAGCTTACCTTCTAAATCTAGTTCCAAACAATAGCTTTAACTCCTAAATCTGAGACTAAACTATAGCTTTGGCTCCTAAATCTAGATCCAAACTATAGCTTTAGCTGCTAAATATAAGTCCAAACCAAAGATTTAACTCTTAAATTTATGTGCAAATTTCATCTTTAGCTTCTAAATCTAGGTTCAAACTATAGTTTTACTCTTAAATCTGGGTCCAAACTATAGCTTTAACTCCTAAATGTAGGTCCAACCTAAAGCTTTACCTCCGAAATCTAAGTCGAAACTATAGTTTTACCTCCTAAATCTAAGTTCAAACTATAGTTCTAGCTCCTAAATCTAGGTCCAAATTATAGCTTTACCTCCAAAATCTAAGTCCATAATATAGCTTTACCTCCAAAATTTAGGTCCAAACTATAGCTTTGCCTTCAAAATCTAGGTCCAAATTATAGCTTTATCTGCGAAATCTAGATACCAACTATAGGATTAGCTCCTAAATCTAGCCCCTGCTTTTGTTCCTAAATTTAGCTCCAACCTGTCGCTTTAGTTCCTAAATCTAGCTCCAAGCTATAGTTTTAGTCCCTTAATCTAGCTTCAAGCTATAGTTTTAGTTCCTAAATGTACGTCAAAGCTATATATTTAGTCCTACATCTAATTAGAAACTATAGTTTTAATTAAAACATATAGCAATTAAAGCTCTAGTTCTAGCTCAAACCTAATTAAATACATGTATCCCTAAACTAACCAAACCTTTAACTCACACACTCCTCTCTTAAAACTCTCTACAACAAACCTTACGTACTCTCCATACAATTCCCTAATTATAAACACTTATTAAATATTCTAAACAATCCCTACACGTATTAAACCCAATATAATAACAAAATAAACTAAACCGCATCCACACTCAATCATCTCCATACGCGTATACGAGGGGCAAAGAGAGTCGCATGAATTGAAAATCACCAGACCATCATACATGGCGGAGAGAACTGCTAACCAGCCGCCACTCCAGAAATGCGTTAAAAATACCCTCGCGCACTCAACGCTGATTGGCCGACCGCAGCCAATCACAGCGCCGCTCGCATGTTGTTCATTTGTTTCAATACTTAAGAAAAAATACTATTGTGTATTTCCTCTTTAGGCGGGGGCGCGCGACGCACCCGGGGGGGGTGTGGCCGCAAACAACTATAGCATCGGAATACTTTAATAGGGATATGCTGCGTGAGTTTCGCAACAGTTCTACGCAGAGTTTAGTGTGAAACACATCACTATTTTAAAGTTTAACATTTTGGATTTGTATATTTTATAAAAAAAAAAAAAAATTAATAAAATGGTGATTATTTTTGTTTATTAATTGATTATTTTAATGTTTTGTATCTATAATAATAGTTTTTTGGTGGTTTACAGGCTGAAGATTTACCCGCTGAACAACTAGCTGGTAAGTTTAAATTATATCTAAAGTGGCCATTGCTTATCATATTAATTAATAATTGCGAACGCAAATTGCGTTTTAGTTCATTTTTAAACAATTTTAATTAAATTTAACAGTTCAGTGCCTGTTAAGGGACTTTTTTTATTTTGGTAATTTTTTGTATTATTTAATCGGAAAATAAATAAAATTTGGGCGTAATTTTCTGTACGGAAATTTGTAGTTTGTCGGGTTTAAAATAAACTCGGAACGAGTTCGTATTAGAGGCGAGCATTGACTTCTGGGTATTTATAGATTCGACTGCGTTTACTGTAATTTTTAACTTTACCAGACATCGATAATTTATAATGCAGTTTTAAGCTATGCTTATTTTTTTTTTCTTAATTTAAACATATTTATAATTTTGTTTAGTTTTGTCTATTCTAAATTTAATCCTGCGCTCCTAATACTAATAACAGCGTTTTTAATAATATATAAATGTACCTGCATTCCTAAAACAATTAACAATATTTATCTGCGCTCCTAATACAATAAATCTGCATTGATAAAATAATAAAAGTAACTCCTGTGCTCCTAATACATTTTACTTGCGCTCCTAATACAATTTACCTGCAGCTCTAATACTGTATACCTCCTAATATAATATATATGTGCTCCTAATACATTTTACTTGCGCTCCTAATACAATTTACCTGCAGCCCTAATACTGTATACCTCCTAATATAATATATATGTGCTCCTAATACATTTTACTTGCGCTCCTAAAACAATTTACCTGCAGCCCTAATACTGTATACCTCCTAATATAATATATATGTGCTCCTAATACTATAAACCCGCTTATCTAATTCAAAAAATAAGAGCGTTCCTAATACAATATATCTGCGTTCCTAATACTTATTAATTAATGCCGTGGTCTGTTATTATTACGTATCTACATATCTGCGTTCCTAATACTTTCTAAATGCGCTCCTAATATAAACATGTACGATTTATTTAATTACATTTAATCAATTTACAAATTACCAATCAATTAAAAATTATTTTAGTTGTTTTTTATTTTTATATTTTACGTGAAGCTTCTATATCTGCGTTCCTAATACAATATACTTGAGCTCCTAATACAATATATATTTGATGTGATATTTAATCATATTTAAACTATTTTCAAATTTAAATCTAATTAATATTGCCTTTGTTCTTTAATTTTATTATTACGTAAAACTTTTATAACTGCGTTCCTAATACTGTATATCTGCGTTCCTAATACTTTCTACTATAAACTATACGTTTTATAAAAGTTTAATTGCGTTTAGACTAGTTCTAAATTAGAATCTATTAAAAATATTGCTGTTGTTGTTTAATATTACGTAAAGGCTACATATCTGCGTTCTTAATACTATAAATCTGCGTTCCTAATACTATAGACCTGCGTTCCTAATACTATATACGTTTTATGAAAGTTTAATTACGTTTAGATTGTTTTTAAATTCGAAACTATTTAAAATATTGTTGTTGTTTAATATTACGAAAATACTATATATCTGCGTTCCTAATACTTTAGACCTGCGTTCCTAATACTATATACGTTTTATGAAAGTTTAATTACGTTTAGACTGTTTTTAAATTCGAAACTATTAAAAATATTGCTGTTGTTGTTTAATATTACGTAAAGTTTATATATCTGCGTTCCTAATACTTTACATCTGCGTTCCTAATACTATAGACCTGCGTTCCTAATACTATATACGTTTTATGAAAGTTTAACTACGTTTAGATTGTTTTTAAATTAGAATCTATTAAAAATATTGCTGTTATTGTTGTTTAATATTACGTAAAGTTTATATATCTGCGTTCCTAATACTTTACATCTGCGTTCTTAATACTATAGACCTGCGTTCCTAACACTATATACGTTTTATGAAAGTTTAACTACGTTTAGATTGTTTTTAAATTAGAATCTATTAAAAATATTGCTGTTATTGTTGTTTAATATTACGTAAAGTTTATATATCTGCGTTCCTAATACTTTACATCTGCGTTCCTAATACTATAGACCTGCGTTCCTAATACTATATACGTTTTATAAAAGTTCAACTACGTTTAGATTATTTTTAAATTAGAATCTTTTAAAAATATTGCTGTTGTTGTTGTTTAATATTACGTAAAAACTATATATCTACGTTCCTAATACTTTACATCTGCGTTCCTAATACTTTAGATCTGCGTTCCTAATACTATATACGTTTTATATAAGTTGAACTACGTTTAGATTGTTTTTAAATTAGAATCTTTTAAAAATATTGCTGTTGTTGTTGTTTAATATTACGTGAAGGCTTTAGATCTGCGTTCCTAATACAATATGCGTGCGTTCCTAATACTATATACGTTTTATGAACGTATAACCACGTTTAGACTGGTTTTCAAATTAGAATCTATTAAATATTGCTGTTGTTGTTTATTATTACGTAAAGGCTATATATCTGCGCTCCTAATACAATAAATCTGCGTTTCTAATACTATATATATGTTTTATGAAAGTATAACTAAGTTTAGACTGGTTTTTAAATTCGAAATATTAAAAATATTGCTGTTGTTGTTTAATATTACGTAAAGGCCATATATCTGCGTTCCTAATACATTACACATGCGTTCCTAATACTATATACGTTTCATAAAAAAATCAACTACGTTTAGACTGTTCTTATATTGGAATCTAATAAATATCGCGTTAAACTTATAAATCTGTGTTCCTAATACTTTACACCTGCGCTCCTAATACTATTTACCTGCGTTCCTAATATATATTATATGTTTAATAGAAGTTTAATCGTATTAAGACTATTTTTAAATTATAATCTATTAAATATTGCTTTAGTTTTACGTAAAACTACTACCACCTTCGGTCCTAATACAATTTACATTTGCTCCTAATTCAATATACCTGCGTTCCTAATACTATATACCTGTTTGCCTAATATATTATACGTTTTACGAAAATTTAAACGCATTAAGACTGTTTTTAAATTAAAATCTATTAAATATTACTATAATTTTACGTAAAGCCACTCAACCTGCGGTCCTAATACAATTTATTTGCGCTCCTAATACAATATACCTGCGACCCTAATACAACTAATCTGCGCTTTTAATTCAATATACTTACCTTTCTGCGTTCCTAATACAATATATTTGAGCTCCTAATACTTTGTAGCGTTCTTAATACACTATATCGTATTTTTAACACTATAAACCTGCGCTCCTAATACACCGTACCTGTGCTCCTAATACTATAAGAACAGCGTTCTTAGTACTTACGCGCTTTATTCTTTATATTAGCGTTTTTTATAGAATAAACCTGCTCTCCTAATACAATAAACCTGCGCGCCTGATACAATATGGGTTTAATATATGAATTAATTGACATATAGACCTAAATCAATTAAGTATGCTCCTTATTGTTCAGTGTTACGTAAAGCTTTCGATGGTTTCGATCGCGAAAAGTCTGGTAGCATCCCCTGCGATATGGTAGCCGATATTTTGCGCCTAATGGGGCAACCCTTCAACAAACGCATCCTGGAGGAGCTCATCGACGAAGTCGACGCAGATAGTGAGTGCCTAAAGAGCCTCGAATGGTTCATATATTAGGAGTAATGTTTATTTGTGTTTAGAATCGGGGCGGTTGGAATTCGATGAATTCGTCACCCTTGCCGCCAAGTTCATTGTGGAAGAAGACGCGGAAGCTATGCAGAAGGAGTTGAGGGAAGCTTTCAGGCTGTACGACAAAGAAGGTTTGTTTTATGGTGGATTTGTGTGGTTTTTTTGGGGAAATATATAATTGTGATTGGGGTAGGTAATGGGTATATTCCCACTTCGTGTTTGAGGGAGATTTTGCGGGAGTTGGATGACCAGTTGACGGACCACGAGTTGGATATGATGATTGAGGAAATCGATGCGGACGGCTCTGGCACGGTCGACTTTGATGGTGAGTTATACTCTAGTTGGACGGACTGGGTTTATAAATAGCGACGCGCTATTTTTGTTGTTTATGGGAGTGCAGTTGGGTGCGGTGGTTTGGGTGGGTTGTGAAATCAGCTATATGAGTTAATTGGAGCGGATTGGGTTTCGTTCGACGCTGGAAATGTTTTTAATGCGTATACAAAAATGGCAATGGTTTTTTTTTATTTTTATTTAAATAGATTTATTCAAATATTTCTCGAAATTACATTTTTAAACAAATATTTAGCGATTCTCTAACATAATTAAAAAACTTTAAAACGATTTAGGAATGTACTAATTGAGATCTATACATTCTTACAGATATAGTCTATAAGTCTGTAATTATTACAGATTATTGGAATTATTTCAAGGAATTTATGAAATTTCACACATATAATTAATTAACTTAATTCTTTACAGTTTTTTTTGTAGAATGTTTGTTTATCTGTAAGTGTGTGTGTGTGTGTGTGTGTTTTTTTTATAAAGGCTCTATAGCCTAAACGGTTTAAGGTAGACTTATGAAACTTTAAACTTAAGATTTTTATACGCTTAGCAATAGAACCTATTATTTTTTATGGTAATTATCAAACCGGAAGTGCATGTTTACTCTTGTGATTTTTAACGGTTTTTTATTAAAAATTGCTATTTGACTTACGAGTATTTTACATATATAACTAATTAGTTGAAATAATTATTTATAGTTTTTTTTATGGCTTTTTTTATGGATGTGTGTGTGTGTGTGTTTTTATTTTAAGGGCTCTCTAGCCTAAACGGTTCAAGATAAACTTATGAAACTTTAAACTTAAGATTTATATATGCTTGGCAATAAAATGTATTATTTTTTATAGTAATAATCAAACCGGAAGTGCATGTTTACTCTTGTGATTTTTAACGGTTTTTTATAGAAATTAGCTTTTTGACTTACGAGTTTTTTTACATATATAAGTAATTAGTTGAATTAATACTTCATGGATTTAATTTTTTTAATATTTATTTGTGTGTGTTTTTATTGTAAAGGCTCAATAGCTTAAACGGTGCAAGATAAACTAATGAAACTTTAAACTTAAGATTTATATATGCTTGGCCATAAAGTGTATTATGTTTTTTAGTAATAATCAAAAGGGAAGTGCATGTTTACTCTTGTGATTTTTAACTGTTTTCAATAGAAATTAGCTTAGCTTAGCTTAGAAATTAGCAATAGCTTAAACGGTGCAATATAAACTTATAAAACTTTAAACTTAAGATTTGTATACGCCTGGCAAGATAACCTAGTACTTTTTATGGTAATAATCAAACCGGAAGTGCCAGTTTACTCTAGTCATTTTTAGTGATTTTTGCGGATTTCTACCGCATTTTTAGTAAATAACTAATATATATATATATTTTTCTTTAGAATTCATGGAAATGATGACCGGATAAGAATCCAGCTACCACAGACGACTACGATCAACAAAACAAGACAACAAAGTGCTTAAAAACAATCAGATCAGTCGTTACGACTCGTGTTGGTGCATTTTAATATTATTTACACTAGAAAACTGCAAAACAACCAATTTGCGCCAATTATTCAATAAGGCACTTCCATAACCTCAAATAAAATCCACCAAAAAAATGCGTAAAACACTAAATATTGTGTGTTTTTTGCAGTTTTCTCCCAATTAAAATTACGTATCTAGATACTAAATCATATAAAAATACTTGTTTACTATTTTGTATTATATAAGAATAAAAATAAGCTTTTTTTTTAAAACGTTTTATTATTCTTTTCATATCTAATTATATGTATATAATAAAAGCAACCCTAAACTGACTAGAATATTTTATTTGGCACTAATTACAATTAATTAATCCAAAAAATAAAGTGTGCTGTGTATTTAAACTTAAAAAGTAAGGTTATAATAAGCTACATATGGTTAAAATATTGCCCTAACTCGTTGATGACGTCACGCACTAGTTGCTGATCACGTACGCTTGTATCGGATTCTTCGCATAGTATGCGCGTGAAACACTTTCGGATATCATCGAGTTTGTGTCGGTGTTCGTCGTAATTCGTATTGCGCATGACGCGTTTGCACAGTTCTAAGTATTGTTGACGCCGCTAGACGCAAGTGAATGTTCATTTATGGTGGTTTTATGTATGTTTTTTAAGTACTAACCTTGTCGCCGGGTGATAAATCCGATAATTGCCGAACGATGATGTCGATCAGGACTCGGATGTCGTTCGTGTAGAATAGTTGAGCGGTTGTTTTCCGATTGAACATGTCGTTGAAGAGTTTTAGTAGTGAGTGTTGGGGTGGGGGTTCGTGGTCGAAGATGCGTACTGGGTCCTCTGAAACTTGTAATTGTTAGTGTTTGTAGGGGTGAGCGGGTTGGGGGGGGGGTTACCTTCTCTGTTTAGTAGTAAGAGGATTTTTTCGGTGAATATTTTCGCGGTGGTTTGAGTGTCGAGGGCTCGGAGCACGATGCTGTCGGTGTATGGTTGGAATTGGAGGTTGAAGGAGAGGATGAAGTTTAGGAACAGGTCGGGGATTTGTTCGTCGATGTCCGAGTCGGGTGGGTGCTCGATTGCGTTGAGGATGAAGAGCATGAAGTCGTAACCGAGTTGCTCTAAAGGAATTAAGCACAATTTGGTATCGAAACTGTAGTAGATATAGATATCTAATAGCGCTCTCATGTCTCTCCTACACACTTTAAGTAGATTTCTAATCCATATACTCCTAGCTATAACACACACCTCTCTCATCATAGGTCTCATTCTCTCCTAACAAGCTGTCTTGTATTTCTCTCCTAAGAAGCTGTCTTGTATTTCTCTCCTAAGAAGCTGTTTGGTACTTCTCTCCTAACAAGCTGTCTTGTATTTCTCTCCTAACAAGCTGTCTTGTATTTCTCTCCTAACAAGTTGTTTTGTATTTCTCTCCTAACAAGCTGTCTTGTATTTCTCTCCTCACAAGCTGTCTTGTATTTCTCTCCTAAGAAGCTGTCTTGTATTTCTCTCCTAAGAAGCTGTCTTGTATTTCTCTCTTTAGATGTTGTTTTGTATTTCTCTCCTAACAAGCTGTCTTGTATTTCTCTCCTAACAAGTTGTTTTGTATTTCTCTCCGAAGAAGCTGTTTTGTATTTTTCTCCTAACAAGCTGTCTTGTATTTCTCTCCTAACAAGCTGTCTTGTATTTCTCTCCTAACAAGCTGTCTTGTATTTCTCTCCTAACAAGCTGTCTCGTATTTCTCTCCTAACAAGTTGTTTTGTATTTCTCTCCTAACTAGCTGTTTTGTATTTCTCTCCTAACAAGCTGTCTTGTATTTCTCGCCTAACAAGTTGTTTTGTATTTCTCTCCTAAAAAGCTGTCTTGTATTTCTCTCCTAACAAGTTGTTTTGTATTTCTCTCCTCACAAGCTGTCTTGTATTTCTCTCCTAACAAGCTGTTTGGTATTTCTCGTCTAACAAGTTGTTTTGTATTTCTCTCCTAACTAGCTGTCTTGTATTTCTCTCCTAACAAGTTGTTTTGTATTTCTCTCCTAACAAGCTGTCTCGTATTTCTCTCCTAACAAGTTGTTTTATATTTCTCTCTTAACTAGCTGTCTTGTATTTCTCTCCTAACAAGCTGTCTCGTATTTCTCTCCTAACAAGTTGTTTTGTATTTCTCTCCTTACTAGCTGTCTTGTATTTCTCTCCTAACAAGCTGTCTTGTATTTATCTCCTAAAAAGCTGTCTTGTATTTCTTTCCTAACAAGCTGTCTTGTATTTCTGTTCTAGATACATATAGCGCTCTCATGCTTGTCTCTCTTACACACATTACAAGTAGATTTCTAATCCTTCTGCCTCTAGATATAACACACATAGCACTCTCATCATATCTTTCCTACATACACTACGCTTGCTTGTCTCTACTACATACTTTAAGTAGCTTTCTAACATATCCTATAGCCCTCTCATCATACCTCTCCTAGATACACAAGTGGCTATTAAATCTAGCTTACCATACCCTAACTTTCAAGCCTCCTCCCTAACTATAACACATAGCCTTCTCATCATACCTCTCCTACAAATACTACGTTTTCTTATCATTCTCTCCTAACAAGCTTGTTTTATATCTCTCTCCTAGATACATATATCAAATAGCGCTCTCATGCTTGTATCTCCTATACACACAACTAGCTTTCTAATCTTTCCTCTCCTAGCTACACACCTCTCTCATCATCTCCTACACACTCAGCTTTCAAACCATACTCATCATTATCTTAGATACTAAACAGCTTACGCATTCCTCTCTACACTACACGCTCTCAATCCTCTCATCCCACTTACCATAATGAGTAACCGGCATCAAATCGCCCATAGAGAAAATCATCGTCAACAACAAACACGAATAATTCAATTTCGATATATTCCGCGGATTCGCTCTCATATCCCTAAACAAAAAAAACAACATATTACCAACTTCAAAAAAAAAAAACCCCCACCAACCACCAAAATACCTCGCCAGTTCCATCGGCAACACTGAATTCAACATAATATTCACAACAGTCTTATCCAAACTGCACATCACACCAAATGCCTGCAATAACAATTGCCGGATCGACCACCGCGCCTCCATTTGGTAATACTGTACTAACGTGAACACCACCAAATACTGTTCATTACCGATCACATGTTTCGAAATACTCGGATCCGCGTTCGACTACAATTAAAAAATTATTATAAAAACCACTAATTAACTCGCTTAATTACTCACCAAAATCGAAATTAATTCACTGATATATTCTTTAATAACTGTTTCATCTTCATGTAACATCCAGCTACGCTGTTGGGAGTCTTCTTTGCAATAGGTGAGCTCGTTAAAAATCACTCGTAAACGATTCGCGTCATGAGTGCTCTCAATATTCTCTCCCGCGCTCAAACGCGTTTGAGAGTAACTCAATAGTTTCGATAAATGTGGCGTCACCGTCTCAGGTAAAATGGCTTGTAATTGGGTTAGGACTGTGGACACAGCCACCCTAGACAGTTCATGACTTAATTTCGTGTTTAAACGCACGGTTTCAACGATATCGTACACGATTTGTGGTTGGATATCCGTTGAAGAGCTGCGTTTGTATTTCAAATCAGGTAACTTCTCTTCGCTGATGCCCGGTTGCACTTCGTGCGTGATCGTTTTATGGTATTTTAAGTCGGGTAGCGCTCGGTGATCATCGGTAGATGAGGACGAATAGGAGGCTAAGCTGCGTTGCTCGTTATGCCCTGTGGGAGTGGTTTGGGTTAGGTTGGGTTGGATTTCATTAGATGTTTTATCACTTTGTAGGTTTAGTTCGATTTGGCGCCGTTTCTCATTCAATCGCGCTAGTAGGTCTTGTTTATCTGAGTCGTGTTTGTCTTTTCGCAAATAGTTGGCGCTGGTTTCTAGGAAGTTTAACATAAATGTGGGCGTGGCTTTGATTTTTTGGACGTAATTCGACGGGATGAAACCGGTTTCGCCTGTTTCGTTGATCACGTGCCACCAATTACGCTGTTTCGTGTTGGTTTGATGTAAGATGAAGAGGTCCGATTCGCGAAAGCTTAGCGTTTTCGCGAAGGTGGCTTTGAAATCGTACAAAGCTTTCAGCATTTCCAGATTCTCTGCGTGATTCAAATTATTATACATTTATTAATAAATTTTTTAATTGACGTACCTGGGAATATTTGTGAATCGTCCATGATTCGTTCGTTTAATATGATTTTTGAATTGTTTTTTTTTTTAAGCGTTATTTACGACATGACAGACGTCACACCTTTTGTTTTATTGATTTATCAGCGCTGAAATGTTCGGGAAATTAGGTTAGAATTTCGTTTTGTTATTAATAAATATGAAACGAGTGGATTTTTATTATATTTATGGATGTGTGAATCACAATTTAACATTTTTTCTTGTTTTGTAAACACATGTAGATATGTGATCGGTAATGTAGGACTCTAGTTAATTTTAGTTTGAAAATAATAATGTCGTTAATATAATAAATAAAACGCTTTAAATTCTCAATATTGTTTATTAATTAATTAAAATGGGGTGAATAATACGTTAAAATGCTATTTTATTATGTGTAATTTATAGATACTAGTTGGGTCGGTAATATAGAACTCTTAACTGTCAGCATTATAAATATGATAAAAACTAATAAAAAACAAAAATTATACTTCATTTATTATTATTTATTTGATCTAAGGCCTAAATTGGGCTAATATCAATTCAGAAGTTGTATATTAAGCTTGAAATTTATATTTTAGCTATTTTTATTCGCGCCTAAATTCATAATAGACTTCTATCGGTAATACAGAATTCTTGACTATCGTGTTTTAACTGTCAAAATTATAAGCAAAAACGCATAAAAACTATAAAATATACTAAATTATGCATTGTTCATTTGTAATTAGACGTAAATTAAACGATTACTGATGTAAAAATTGTATATTAAGCTTGAAAATAATATTTTAGCTATTTTTATTCGCGTTTAAATTCATATTTGCTTTAAATCGGTAATGCAGATCTCTGGACTCTTATCTATCTGTAGCTTAACTGTGAAAATTATAAACAAATACGCATAAAAACCATAAAATCTAGTAAATTAAACATTGTTCAATTGAAATTAGGCCTAAATTTAGTAAATATTAACGTATAAGTTAGAAATTGAGCCATAAATATATATGTAAACTGTTCGCGCCTTAATTTATATATTTAAGCAAGATCGGTAATACAGAACTCTCAACTGTCAATTAACTTAAAAATCGATTAAAATGAACGTAAATAAATTGTATATGCATTTTTATGAATTTTCAAGATATAAATAAATAAGATAGCTTTAATTTGTTAGATAAATTAGTAAAGCCAAATTAAAAAATGTTTCTATCGGTATTGTAGTACTTTATAAACGTAATTTGAATCAAAATAATAAAAAAGCTTGTTAAAAAATGGTGAATTTTGCTATTTATGTTATAAATAACGAATTTTCGTGTATATTTATTAATGAATAATTTATATTGTTTGTTCAATCGGTAATACAGATTACAAAAATTGTATGACAGTTAATAGTCGATAATAGCAAAACTGTATTACCGATTGACTAATTATCAGGCAAATTATGCAGGGTTGGGCTTATTCAAAATTAAATTGAACATAACTGGTTTATATTTTTAAAATTTCTTCACCAAAATTAATAAAAATATTTAGGTTATTTATAACCTAAAAATGCTAACTAAGTTTAATGAACAAAGGAAATAAAAAACGTGTTTTATGATTTATATATATTTATCCATAGAAATACTGATTAACATTACAATAAAATATTTTCAATTAAAGAACAATTTAAAATTCACAATTCGAGCGCAAAATCCAGTCTCAATGAATTACAATAAGATTGGACGCCTAAAAACGGCTCAAACTGCTCAAAATTTAGGCCAGTTCATATATAAATACTAGCAAAATAGTCTTTTCTGGACAAATTCATTTTAAAATTATCGTAAATTTTTGGTTATAGTAAAAAAAGGTGTGATGTACTCAACTAATTTAAAAATTCGGCACATTTTAAACCAATACAAACCACCCGCCTACTAAGATCATTTTGTTTTATACGAAAATACATTTAATATCTATATAGACGACCGCCAATTGTACGTGTATAATTTGTTTGTTTGTTTTTTTTTGATGCATTTGGCAGCCGATGTGTTAATCTGGTTATTTTGTTAAGTTATTTAAGAAATTAGGGCAATTAAGCATTTTTTGTAATCGCCAGATGTGTCGCCCTGCAACAAAAACAGTCGTTTATTAGGTTATTTCGACTCGGTCGGTAATATAGAACTCTCAACTGACAAAATTACGCAAAACAATACGGTATAGCCATGGGAATTGTCTGGAATTTACTTTATAATGTTGAGAATTGTCTGGGATTTACTTTAAAAAGCTGCGAATTGTCTGGGATTTACTTTAAAAAGCTGCGAATTGTCTGGAATTTACTTTAAAATGCAGGGGATTGTCTGGAAATTACTTTATAATGGTGGAAATTGTCTGGAGTTTACTTTACAACGCTGGGAATTGTCTAAATATTACTTTAAAACGCTGGAAATTGTTTGAAAATCACTTTACAACGCTGGAAAATGTCTGGAAACTGATGTACAAGACTGGGAAGTGTCTGGAAATTACTTTACAACGCTGGGAATTGTCTGGAAATTACTTTAAACCGCTGGAAATTATTTGCAAATCGCTTTACGACGCTGGAAAATGTCTGGAAATTACTTTAAAACGCTGGGATGTCTAGAAATTGATATACAAGGCTGGGAATTGTCTGGAAATTACTTTACAACGCTGAGAATTGTCTGGAAATTACTTTACAACGCTGGGAATTGTCTGGGAATTACTTTACAACGCTGGAAATTGTTTGTAAATCATTTTACAACGCTGGAAAATGTCTGGAAATTACTTTAAAACGCTGGGATGTCTAGAAATTGATATACAAGGCTGAGAATTGCCTGGAAATAACTTTACAACGCTGGGAATTGTCTGGTCATTACTTTACAACGCTAGGAATTGTCTGGGAATTACTTTACAACGCTGGAAATTGTCTGGATATTACATTACGAGGCTGGAAATTACTTTACAATGATGAGAATTGTTTGGAAATTACTTTACGACACTTTTGATTGTCTGGAAATTACTTTACAACGCTAGGAATTGTTTGGAAGTTACTTTACAAAGTTGGTAATTGTCTGGAAATTACTTTAAAACACTTGGTATTGTCTGGAAATTACTTTAAAATACTTGGAATTGTCTTGAAATTACTTTACAAAGTTGGAAATTGTCTGGAAATTACTTTGCAACGCTGGGAATTGTTTGGAAATTACTTTACAACGCTGGAAATCGTCTGGAAATTAATTTACAACGCTGGAAATTGTCTGGAAATTACTTTACAACGCTGGGAATTGATGTAAAAGCTGATAATTGTCTGGATATTTCATTACAACTCAATCGGTAATATAGAACTCTCAACTGTCAAAATTACGCAATACAATACGAGTGAGAGGCGGTACTCACGAACGAATATGTTTACACATAAAAAACCATAAAATAGACTTACAGCAATAGCTTCCGGTAACGATTGTCCATATTTCGCTTGATACGCCTCTTTGATGTCCGCCATATCGACTTCCGATCGCGTAACAACTAGGCGAATCAATTGCCGATCTTTCGTTCCCATTCCCTTCATACTTTCGTGGATGCGTTTCGCGAAGAATGTCGCTTTGTCTTTTACGGAACGCACGATGGCGAGTAGGCCTTCTTCCGCGTCGCCGGAGAACTCGTTTTTGACGGCTTTCTCGAAATCGTGCCCGGTTATGCGGGTGTATTCGTCGAAAACGGCGCGCAAATGGACGTAGTTGCGTTGGCAGAGAATTGCGTTGAATGTTGATTCGTCTGTACCCAAACGTAGCTCACCTAAACGAATTCTATTAGTTAGTTATTAATCGGAGTACGAGGCCCTGAATATATATTAAATCCCTTACACGAACTAAACCGTCGCTTAAATTACTAAAAATGATACTGAACCACCACGTAGATCGCAAAAGCGAAAAAACCCATAATAAAGCACCCCATAATCTCACCTAACTTAAAACACAATTTAGATTAATCGCTAAAGCGACAATAATATAGCGAACTACCTATAATAGTTCTCTGCCACCCCATTAATAGGAATATGCATTATATGTATATATTTATGCATGATTTGTATGTATGCATTATATGTATGTATGTATGTATGAAATGTATGTATGCCTGCATTATATGTATATGTCTGTATGCATATATGTATGTATGCATTATATGTATGTATGCATATATGTATGTATGCATACATTTATGTATGTATATATGTACGTATGTATGCATGCATATATGTATGTATGAATATATGTATGTTTGCATATATGCGATGTATGCATGCTTGTATGCATTATATGTATGTATGCATATATGTATGTATGCATTATATGCATGGGTGTATGCATTATATGCATGTATGTATGCATATATGTATCTATGCATTATATGTATGTATGTATGCATTACATGTATGTATGCATATATGCAATATATGTATACATATATGTATATATGCATGTATGCATATATGTATGCATTATA
This sequence comes from Nebria salina, assembly GCA_944039245.1. Classification (NCBI taxonomy): domain Eukaryota; kingdom Metazoa; phylum Arthropoda; class Insecta; order Coleoptera; family Carabidae; genus Nebria; species Nebria salina. Next base: position 1,413,781 of record OX063282.1, read on the forward strand.
TGTATGCATTATATGTATGTATGTATGCATATATGTATGTATGTAGGTATGTATTTATATATGTATGCATGTATGCATTATATATATTTATGTATGTATGCATACATTATATGTATGTATGCATATATGTATGTACGTATGCACATATGTATGTATGCATTATATGTTTTTATGTATGTATGCATATATGTGTGTATACATTATATGTATGTATGCATATATGTATGTATGCAGGTATGTATGCATATATGTATGTATGCACATTTGTATGTATGCATTATATGTGTGTATGCATTATATATATATATGTATGTATGTATGTATGCATACATGTATGTATGTAGGTATGTATGCATTCTATGTATATATGTATTGTATGCATTATATGTATGTAGGTATGTATGCATATATGTATGTATGTATGTATGTATACACATATGTATGTATGCATTATATGTTTTTATGTATGTATGCATATATGTGTGTATGCATTATATGTATGTATGTATGTATGCATATATGTATGTATGCAGGTATGTATGCATATATGTATGTATGCACATTTGTATGTATGCATATATGTGTGTATGCATTATATATATGTATGTATGTATGTATGTATGCATACATGTATGTATGTAGGTATGTATGCATTATATGTATATATGTATTGTATGCATTATATGTATGTAGGTATGTATGCATATATGTATGTATGTATGTATGTATGTATGTATGCACATATGTATGTATGCACATATTTATGTATGCATATATGTGTGTATGCATTATATGTATGAATGTATACATATATGTATGTATGCAGATATGTATGTATGTATGCATATATGTATGCACATATGTATATATGTATGTATGCACATATGTATGTATGCATTATATGCATGTATGTATGTATGTGTGCCATGTATGTATTATATTTATATATGTATGCATTATATTTATGTATGTATTCACTGTATGCATTATATGCATGTATGGATTATATGCAATAAATATGTATAGATGTATAATCAAAGAAACTAACCTGCTCTCAAAAGACTCTGTGCATCTTGAGTAACACCACCCGGATCAGCAACCATACTCTCATCCCGATTAGCCTACAAAAATAAAAAAAACCCCAAATAACAACCATAACCTCAATAAAAAAAAAAAAAAAAACCCCCCATAACCAACTCACCGTACACAACGACACCATCAACCTACGGAACGTCCCACTCGTATCCCCGCACAAATCATTCTCCAACGAGCTCCCAAACACTAAACAAACAAACAAACCCCCCCATAAAATCAACACCTAACCTCAAACCCCACCCCCACACCCCCAAACAAAAAAAAAACACCTACTAGCTTCATACGCCACGCGAATCGTACGAATCTCATTATTCGTCATCGTGCAAAACACCTCAATCAACGTATCCTCATCCGTTCCAATACCGCTCAACGCATCGTGCACCTCCTTCGCGTAAAACTGCGGCAACGGCGTCATCATCGCGATTACCAAATCCTCGAACCTCCCACTCAACTCCCCCTTCAAGTCTTTATTCATATCCTACACCCCCCAAAAAAACACACACACACATTTAAAATAAATTACTACTAGTAGTAAATCCAGCGCTAATCATACTTTGCCGTATAAGGTTTTGAATTGATTTCCGATTTCCAATCGTTGCGAGTTCGTCCGGTTGGCCAACACTTGGATGATGGCTTTCTCATCGGTGCCGAAGCCCTTCATGGCTTTCCGCATCGTTTCCGCGTCTCCGCGGGGGTCAAACGGCTCCGCCGGGAACACAGTGGGTGTGCCCTATTATTTCGCATAATTTAATAACTATAATGGGTGAGTAAACCCGTAGGGTTTACGGTGGACGCTTATAATGGGTCGATACTCGCTAAGTAATTTATTTCGGTGGAAAATCACCTCCAGGTTGTTTATTGCGTACTAAAAGTATCGTTCGAGCATATTTGGGACTTAGACTATTTATGGATTTTCTGTATTTTTAAAGAATTTAATACTAGAAATGTAAATCCAGGGCGTTAAAGCGCTGGGAATTGTCTTAGGTTGATTTTACCACCTTAAGAATGATCTAGAGATGATTTTACCACTATTGGAATTGTCTGGAGGTGATTTTACCACCTTGAAAATTGTTTGGAGATGGTTTAAGCGCGCTGGGAATTGTCGATAAATGATTTATTGCGCTGGGAATTGTCTGAAGATGATTTTACAGTACTGGGAATTGTCTGGTGGTGGTTTTACCACCTTGAGATTTAACTGGAGGTGATTTTATAGCGCTGGTAATTGTCTGGAGATGATTTTACTAAGCTGGGGATTGTCAGGAAATTATTTTATAGCGCTAGGAATTGTCTGTAGGTGATTTATAGCGATAGGATTTGCCTAAAAATGATTTAATCGCGCTGGGAATTGTCTGGATATTACTTTACAAGGCTGGTATGTCTGGTAATTAATTTAAAACGCTGGAAATTGTATGGAAATTACTTTATAATGCCGAGAATTGTCTGGAAATTACTTTAAAACGCTGGGTATTGTCGGGAATTTACTTAACAATGCTAAGAATTGTCTGGAAATTACTTAAAAACGGTGGAAAATGTCTGGAATTTACTTTACAATGCTAATAATTGTCTGGAAATAACTTTAAAACGGTGGGAATTGTCTGGAATGTACTTTCCAACGCTGAAAATTCCTTTACAACACTTGGAATTGTCTGGAAATTACTTTTAAAACGTTGGGAATTATCTAGGAATTACTTTAAAACGCTGGGAATTGTCTGGAAATAACTTTAAAACGCAGGGAATTGCCAGGAAATTACATTACAAGGCAGCGAATTGTCTAGAAATTTACTTTACAACGTTGGGAATTGTCTGAAAATTACTTTACAACGCTAGAAATTGTCTGGAAATTACTTTACGACGCTGGAAATTACTTTAAAACACTGGGAATTGTCTGGAAAATACTTTACAACGCTTGAAATTAACTGAAAATTACTTTAAAATGCTGGGAATTGTCTGGAAATTACTTTACAACGCTATGAATTGACTCAAAATTTCTATGCAACGCTGGAAATTATCTGGAAATTACTTTACAACACTGGGAATTGTCTGTAAATTACTCAACAATGCTGGAAATTACTTTACAACACTTGGAATTGTCTAGAAATTACTTTACAAAGCTGGGAATTGCCTGGTATTTACTTTACAATGCTAAGAATTGTCTGTAAATTACTTTACAACGGTGGAAATTGTCTGGAATTTACTTTAAAGCGCTGTGAATTGTCTAGAAATTACTTTAAAACGCTGGGAATTGTCTGGTAATTACTTTACAACGTTGGAAATTGTCTGGAAATTACTTTAAAGCGCTGGGGATTGTCTAGAAATTACTTTAAAACGCTGGTAATTGTCTGAAATATACTTTACAACGCTAGAAATTATCAGGATATGAATTTAACGAGCTGGGAATTGCTTAGAAATAATTTTAGCTCACTGGAACTTATCTGGAGATAAATTCGTTGATGTTAACAATTGTGAACTCACCTTTTTCGGTTTACTATATTGTTGTTGGTAGGGAGCATGCGTCGGTGGAGCATTTTGATAACCGCCCGTGTGCATAGGCGGGGGTACATAATCAGAATGGGGTGGAGCTTGAGATTGGGGGGCCTGAGCCTGGTGGAGCGGGGTTTGATGATGGGGTGGCGGCATAAAGCTAGGTTGACTATGAGCTTGCTGCAAAGGCATGGGCATAGCATACGGTTGCGGCATATATGAAGGGACTGGATTATAACCAAAATTGGCCCCAAATTGATTAGGGTACGGCGCCTGGGGGTAACCCCCAGCACCACCCGATGGGTAACCAGGGTAAGGGGATTGCGATTGGGGTTGTTGCGGGTAAGGGGACTGAGATTGGGGCTGTTGGGGGTAGGGGGATTGCGGGAAGGATGCCTGGCCGGACGGATAAGGGGATGGGTTCGGGGGGGGTTGTTGGGGGTAAGCGCCAGGCATCCCTTGTGGTGGACCCTTAACAAAATATACATGTTAGTAATTTATTTCGTTAAACGTTTTAGTCGACACTAATTTAAAATCACAACATAAAACAACACTAATTTAAACGAATTTTAAATCAAACGCGCAAATTTTAAACTAAACGTTTTCGTTTCACCGCCATTTTTTAACTCAACAGAGTTAAAACATTTCAAACAACACTAATAAAACAAATAAAACACTTCCACTATTAGAATATGTTGCGTTTATATTTGCGTCACAATTAAAAAACGAAAACAATAAATAAAATCGTCGCAATAATTTTAAAATGTATATAAAACCCACTAACCTGATGGTAGGGATATCCTGGATTCGGATAACTCATATTCGTAAAACAAACCTGCAACAAACTCCACTGTAAAACCGTTAAAAACACACAATACGCCTCAACCACGCCTTTCTAATCACACAATTAATTTCGAACGTAACCTCCAGCGTCTGAGTTCAGCATAAAAATAACTTACTCAACACACAATCACGTTAAACTTCGATAGAGTTGCACTTAAACCACTGAGACACAATGCGAAAATATCTAGAATGACGAATTCGTGATAAAGACTACGTGTACTAAAAACCCCAAGGTTACAACGAGGCTAGCGGTCAGGGCCGTACTAGCCCACTGGGTCAACCTTGATTTCGCCGGTTACACTAATTCATATTTAATTCTGTTATAAATCTAAAGCGCAACCGAATATTAACGAATTTGTACGACATAACACGAAATAAAATATATAATAAAAAAAGTAACTTAGACTGTACTCTTTTAATTGCGCCTTATTCACTTATACCTTATTTATACATAAACCCCACCCATTCATATATTCCTATACCTGTATATATCTTAAATTGCTTGAAATAACATATATATATATATATAGAAAGAGTAACTTAGACTGTACTCTTTTATAGCACCTAATTCATTTATTCCTAATTTAAATATATGTACAACTCATTCATATATTCCTTTGCGTGTTTATATGTTTAGATGTGTCCTAAATTACGTGAAATAAGATACATATCGAAAAAGTTGCTTAGAATGTACTCTTTTTATTGAACCTTATACATTTATACCTAATTTATACATAAACCCTACCCATTCATATGTTCCTATACCCGTACATGTCCTAAATTGCGTGAAATAAAATAAATATGGAAATAGTAACTTAGAATGTACTTTTTTAATTGAGACTTATGCATTTATACCCAATTTATACATAAACCACACCCATTCATATGTTCCTATACCCGCATATGTCCTAAATTGCGTAAAATAAAATATATATATCGAAAAAGGAACTTAGAATGTACTCTTTTAATTGAGCCTTATGCATTTATACCTAATTTATATATAAACCACATCCATTCTTATGTTCCTATACCTATATAAATCCTAAATTGGGTAAAATAAAAAATATATGGAAAGAGTAACTTAGACTGTACTCTTTCAATTGCGCTTTATGAATTTTTACCTAATTTATACATAAACCACACCCATTCATATGTTCCTATACCCGTATAAGTCCTAAATTGCGTAAAATAAAATATATATATCGAAAAAGGTACTTAGAATGTGCTCTTTTGATTGAGCCTTATGCATTTTTACCTAAATTATACATAAACCCCACCCAGTCATATGTTCCTTTACTCATATTTGTACTAAATTACGTGAAATAAAATATATATGAAAAAGGGAACTTAGACTGTTCTCTTTCAATTGCACCTTATGCATTTAAACCTAATTTATACATAAACCACACCCATTCATATGTTCCTATACCCGCATATGTCCTAAATTGCGTAAAATAAAATATATATATCGAAAAAGGAACTTAGAATGTACTTTTTTAATTGAGCCTTACACATTTATACCTTATTTATATATAAACCACCTCCATTCATAAATTCCTATACCCGTATATGTCCTAAATTGCGTAAAATAAAATATATATCGAAAAGGAACTTAGAATGTACTCTTTTAATTGAGCCTTATGCATTTATACCTAATTTATACATGACCCCCACCCAGTCATATGTTCCTTTACTCATATTTGTACTAAATTGCGTGAAATAAAATATATATGGAAAAGGGAACTTAGACTGTACTCTTTAATAACACCTAATGCATTTATTCCTAATTTGAATATATGTACAACCCATTCATATGTTCCTTTACCCTTATATATGGCGCGAAATATATATCGCAAGAGTAACTTAGAATGGACTCTTTCGATTGCGCCTAATGCATTTATTCCTAATTTATGTAATACTTCGCCCATTCATATGTTATTATACCCGTATATGAGGAAAATAAAATTTAAATCGCCAGTGTAACTTAGACTGTACTATTTAAATTGCGCTTAATATATTTATGCCTTATCTATACACGATCCAACCCATTCATATGTTACCTTACCCTAATAATGCATGTTTTTAAATTGTTCCTTATTGCAATTTAGATAAATCCTTTTTACGAGTGTAATTAGGATAAAAATTACCATAAAAACGAATAGATTTACGAGGTTTTCGATTAAATGACGTAATAACTGGATAAAATAATTTTATTACTATGCAAAAAACGTTCATTGTTACATTCATTTTTTACAAATCCATACAACAATTGCACAATAATTTAATAACAAAATGTAATAATTTATGTATTTGTGTACCTACAAATAGATTCATTTAACGATTTTCTAGTCGTTTACCTTAAAAAACCAATCCAATTCTCTATTAAATATATGTTTATTGTCAGATGCACCTGACTACTTTATATATTTCACTGCTAAATGTAATTTATTCATATATATATATATTGAAACCCAATTAAATCACAATAGTTTTTTTTAAATTAATTATAGTTGTTAATTAATATTAAAGCTATGTACAATTACGTACAATTATTCGTAATTTACTACGGAATAAATTAACTCAATTAAACATTAAATCCACGCTATTTTACACCGTTTGAGCTTAAAATAGCTCAAGTAGCAGAGCGTTCGAGCGCAAACCCAAACGTTCAGGGTTCAAATCTTAGCGGAATCCAATATTTAATTATTAATTCATATTTATCTAAATTGTTCTTACAACGAACTCTAATACTCAAATAATACATTATTATCTATTGAAAATTCATTTATATAATTTTTTTTTTTTTTAAATATAAATCACCTTAACTATTCAGAGTTTAATTTAATTAAAAATGACTAAAGCGTGTTTTAATTAATGTAAAAAAATCCCTTGTTGGTCTTATAGACCGTTAAGGCTTTTTAAAAATCGAATAAAATAACTCTGAATAGTTTTTGGGTGATTTATTCAACTGCTTTCGTCGCTAAACTGGAAAATGGCAGTATTAAACAGGGTTTCGTTTTTTTATTTGCTGTTCGCGTTAATATTAATCGATTATTTGGATTGGGAATTTGGTTTAAGGGGCTAAACGATCGTATTTATTTATTATATATATAAATACATGTTTGTTTATGTATATTTAAGCCAAATAATCGATTTATTTCGTTGTATTCATAAGTTTATTATATAATAGACGATTTTTAACCTATTGCGCAATTCTCTGCGCATTTAATCGCGTATTTATTACCTATTTTCCACTTACCTTTCAATAAATTGATGTTTTGTCTCTGTTTAACTTACGTAAAAAAAGAGATAGACTCTGGGTTTTTGTGTAAAACTTCACACAAAAACCCAGAGTCTATCTCTTTTTTTTAAGTTAGTTAAACAGAGACAGAACATCAGTTTATTTGAATGTTAGTTATATATTGCGCAATGTATTGCGCAACAGGATAATTTATGCATTAAATCATTAATTATGTTAACCTATTGCGCAATGTTCTGCGCATTTAATCGCATATTTATTACCTATTTTCTATTTACCTTTAAATATATTGATGTTCTTTCTTTGTTTAACTAACGTAAAAAAAGAGATAGACTCTGGGTTTTTGTGTAAAATTTTACACATAAACCCAGAGTCTATCTCTTTTTTTACGTCAGTTAAACAGAGACAGAACATCAGTTTATTTGAGTGTTAGTAATATATTGCGCAATAGGGTAATTTATGCATTAAATCATTAATTATCTCGCGTTTATAACGTCTGTAAGTCTGTAAGGTGCATCTATAGAGTTGTAAACTATATTAATGATGGTTTTTAATGGTTTTACAAGCGAATTAATGAGTTTTTGCTTGTTTTAAGTTGTTTTTAGTGAAATAAAAGTGTTTTTTTGGGGGTTTTATTGATAAAAACTTATGAATACAACAGTAATTATTGTTTTTTTGTTTGTATAATTAATTGTAAAGCGTAATTAGATTACGAGTACCGCTTGTATCGGTGTTGGCAGTAAAATTTATTAAATGTAAGAACATATCTCCATTTGCCGGTTTTTTGATATGTAACGATTTATTTCTATGCTGTTTGAATGACATTTTTAATGTTTTAACGTTTTTTTATTGAAAAATGGCGCAGGTTTGCGATATCGGCGCAGTTTTTACACGAAACACATAAATAATAACGTAACAAACATTTATTGGCACTCGTTTTACTTTCTTTTACGAATGTATAACATTTTAATACCTTCCCTGAGTCGACTATTTTCTCAATGTGTGTGTGTGTGTAAAAATATTTAAAGGCCCCTAGAGCCTAAACGGTTACAGATAAAACGATAAAACTGTAAATTTACGATTTTTATACACATATCAATAAAATAGACTAGTTAAAAAAATTATATACAAACCAGAAATGCAAGTTTACTCTTACGGTGCGTTTATAGTTTCTATAATAACTCGAAAACAGTAACAGTTACAGTAAAAACATCAAGTATAAAAACGATAGATATTTATATTAGCTATAAGTTTTATTTGAAACATTTCCCTAAAAAGTACACCGTTTACCTAAAAAAACCCCAATTAATTAATTGGTGTTGAATTATTGCGTAATATCCAATATTAAACGACACTTATATATATACTACGCCGATATAACAAACCCCCCCACCCCTACCGCACCCCTAATTATTTATATACAAATCCTTTTTCGAATAAATATGCAAAAAATCTCAAAAATTTGAATTTTGAGTCACTTACGCATAATAGGAAAATTTATTAATATATATATATATTGATTTCATCCCTGTTTGAACTACTCTAAAATATTCGATTAATCCCCCCCCTCCCCCCCCCCCACCGTCCTCCTAGTGTACTAGCTATAAAACGTTTATTTAAGAACGTAAAATGATGAAAATACGTATTAAAACTGATTAAATCTTATATATTTTATGAAATTGGTCCGTCTAAAACGCTCAAAAAGTAACAAAATAAACCCTGCCCCCCCTCCCCCCACAAACCACGCCCTTTAGAAACCCAGCAGCCAATCCTATGCGTGTGACGTCACACCGTGGTAACACGATCGACTTCAACGTATCGCACAGAATTGTCGCTGTGTCAGCAAATCACACCTTTCTCATCAATGATCGCCGTATCAGACGACGATAGACTCTTCAAACGTGTTTGTAGTATCGACCGCGGCCGCCTGCGACACCGTTTATACCCATAAACCCCCAACGACGCTGCAATCGCGACGAGAACAAGCGCTAACAAGCACAAGTACACCGGTGGCAATTGCAACAGAAACGAACAATGCGTCAGGGACTCGTCGTAACCCGACGGGCAGTTCGTGACACCATCGCACCAGACGGACGCGTTTATACACGCGTTCAATTCGGGACAACGGTGTAAACAATCTTCGGGACGCACCAAACCAACTGCGCTCAAAATTAATCGCCTAAAACAAACAAACAAACGAGTTAATAATAAACAAAATGGTGGTCGATCCACATATACAGGGTGTAACAGCGAAATGAGTTACATCGAATAACTTCTATATGATTAAAGATACAATAAAATAGTATAAGACAATCTTATATAGGACCAACAGGGGCATCCAACTATAGAAGAAAATAATTTTTTAAACCAGTGGTTCTCAAGCTACAACACAAAGTTATATTTTTTCAAATGAGATGCTATATATTTTTTAGGCCTATCCGATAGAGTTTTTTTTTCTGAATCCAATCATGTATTCGTTTTATAACCTTACATAATAAAAATATTGAGAAAAATGCGATTTAAAGTTAAATAAATTTTATTTTTATTATTATTTCTCAGTAGGCTATGAAACAAAATTGAGCGTAAATACAACGAAACATAAATTAAATACATTAAATTATTTGTTATTTACTTTATAAATTTTATTGAAGTATAAACCCAAATATGTTTTATTATTTTACACTTTCACATCGGCAACACCGCAATTTATAATAAGTAGAATGTGACAGCTGTTGCTAAAGTTTGTGGTTACGAAACTTTAATTTCAATTAACAAGTGTTAATTGTAAAGCGTTCCCGATTAAATTTTAGTTAAAACTTATTTTAAATTGTAAATAATTATATTATTGCGTAAAATATATCATTTAAATATTTAAGCGGGAAAAATTACGTAAACTATTAACGTCACTCGATCGACCAACATTGTTGCCAAGTCGTTACATGTCTATCGTCAAATAGTCTGACTATTTGTACTTTTTATTGAATATTTCAAATTTGAGCGTCTAAATTGTATTGATTTTTTGAATTAAACTCTATTAAACATGTAGCAATAATTATATTAAGGTTTTATGCCCCTGTTAGCATTATTTATATTGTTTTTTTACTAATAAAGACGAAAAATCGTAAATCTCCATAAGAGCCTATGTTAAATTAAAATGGTGGATCTCTGAAACTAGCGCGTAAACCTTTATGAAATTTTGCTCAAATATTACTAGTAGTAATATAAGCTTATATACGAAATATGAATAGTTTAGTAGCATTTTTTTTATGTGTATACGAACCTCCTCGATAATTCCAGCCACATCACTTGATGACTCCCTGCTTCTTTACCGATAAACTCAACGACGACGCTCGTCGATGGTTCGAAACCTAAACGATCTGGCGTGGACCCAATAACGGTGGGTTTCACCCACCCTTCGGAGAAGACCTCGACGATTTGGTGGTAAACGTCCGGATACCGCACCGGGCACACAATCGTCGTGTGGGCGCCCGAGTGTAGGAGTACCCGATTCGATGTGAAACAATCACGTGGCCGTTGCCCGGTGATATTCCCGCGATTCGGGTTAATCGCAACACCGGAGACTTTCACGTATAAGTACCGGTGCAGGGGTGGCGTTATGACGAGCGGATATGCGTCACATGTTTGTTGGTCGCTTTTCGCGCGATTGCGAAACACGATCTCGCCGCTGGCGCCCATGCGGCGCATGTTTTTCGTACATGTGGGCGTGCGGATGAATTTCACTGAGCCTTCGAAGTATAGCGTGTCGAAATCGTCTTTGGCGTCCATGTGGGTGACGTCGAAACGTATCTCGGCGACTTGGCTCGTCGAGATGTACGTGAAGGGTGCGGGGTCTAGGGAGCTGCAGAAACAATCGCGCGGTACGGGGGGGACGTCTTGCCACGGTACTTCGTAGATGCGGACGGTGGCGGAGGTGTTACCGAAACAATGGAGGCGGTTCGTGTCTATGCTGGGTTGGGAGTGGCATTTGCGGTTTTTGATGGTCACGTGCGTTAGGGTGAGTTTGACGCGTTCGTCTTTTTGGGCCTCGAAACGGTAAACGCAACTGGAAATTCGTAATTTGTCAGTTTAAACTCTCTTTAGGGTATTTTGGTGTAAGGTTATAATATATGGACGTCTAAAGCAAAACCGACTATTGACGGAAATGTACGAAATGCAATTTGTAACTTAGACTGGTCTATTTAAATTGCGCCCTTATACATTTATAGGTAATTCATATACAGGGTGTAACAGCGAAACGAGCTACCTCGAATAACTTCTATGTTATTAAAGATACAATAAAATAGTATAAGACAATCTTATACAGGACCAACAGGGGCATCCAACTATAGAAGAAAATATTTTTTTAAACCAGTGGTTCTCAAGCAACAACACATAGTTATATTATTTCAAATGAGATGCTATATATTTTTTAGGCCTATACGATAGAGTATTTTTTTCTGAATTCAAACATGTATTCGTTTTATACCCTTACATAATAAAAATATTGAGAAAAATGCGATTTAAAGATAAATAAATTTTATTTTTTATAGTTATTTTTTAGTAGGCTATGAAACAAAATTGAGCTTAAATACATGACATTATTTGTTATTTACTTTATAACACTATTTATAAAGTAAATAACAAATAATGTCATGTATTTAATTTATGTTTCGTTGTATTTAAGCTCAATTTTGTTTCATAGCCTACTGAAAAATAACTATAAAAATAAAATTTATTTAACTTTCAATCGCATTTTTCTCAATATTTTTATTATGTAAGGTTATAAAACGAATACATGATTGGATTCAGAAAAAAAAACTCTATCGGATAGGCCTAAAAAATATATAGCATCTCATTTGAAAAAATATAACTTTGTGTTGTAGCTTGAGAACCACTGGTTTAAAAAAATATTTTCTTCAATAGTTGGATGTCCCTGTTAGTCCTGTATAAGATTGTCTTATACTATTTTATTGTATCTTTAATAAAATAGAAGTTATTCGAGGTATGTATATATGTAACGGGACAACTCAGACATAACGCAATGCGAATCGTCATATCAATCCGATTTTGAATTCGTCCACCTCAACCTCTCCCACAAATTCACACATCAATAAAACATAAATCAAAATTATAACTTAGACTGTACTGTTTAAAATTGCGCCTAATACATATTCATACCCTATCCATACAACCCCACCCATTCATATGTATATACAGTCTTATACAGTTCCTTGTATCCCGTATAATAATAAAAAATAACAAAAAAGACGCATAGGGGTATTAAGTATAATTTGTGAAGCAATCACACTAAAAATATTTCCGCTTGCACACAACCTACAGTTATGGACCGTCTACCGAAATTGGATACGCTAGTGAAAAATAAACCTTCAAATCGATATTTCTGATAGGTTCGAGCCATACAGTCAATAAGGCGTCTGAAGCCGTTTTAGAGTAATCGGTACTTTATTTTATGCATACGTTTTTTTTTATAAGGGGTTGGGGGGGTAAGGGGGTTACCTTATGTTGCGAGCGCCTCCGCGACCGTATAGGAATATATTTCGTGGCGCTTGGAATTTGATTTGAGCTTGTTCGGTGTCTTGGTGCTCCTGGGTTTGTTGGCCTTTTTGTTGCTGGTGAGGTGGTCCAGTGCTGGTGAACCGTCTGGAGCAAGGGCCCAACCCGTACGGGTCACCGTCTTGGTGTAAGTCGACGAATTCGTATAACGCTCGAAACGTGACGGGTCTAAGTGCTGTGGACTCGCTAAGGCGTAACTCTAAAGTGAGAGCGTCGCCCGTCGATAAAAAGCTCTCGGTGATGGTGCACGGTCGCGGTGACCGCGTTTCGTTCCCTAGTAAGGAATGGTCGCACGTCCGCGGTATATAGTTCTGGCAGTAGCGCGCTAATAGCGTTGTGTTCTTCAACGGCGCTTTAGCGGTCAGCGAAGCCAACAAACTGGTACGCTGCGTCGTTTTCGGCTTGTCTTTATTACTGAAATATATAATAACACTCATTAGTAAGTGCAATAATACGAAAACAATTCAAATATCAACGATTTTGGACGAAATTGGGCGAAATTAAATAAATAACTTAGACTGTACTCTTTAATATCGCGCCTTGTACATTTATACCTAATTTATATATAAACCACACCCATTCATATGCTCCTTTACCCTTAGGTGTCTTAAATTTCATGATATTGAAAGACTAACTTAGACTGTACTCTTTAAAATTGCGCCTTATGCATTTATACCTAATTTCTATAAGCGCCCCACCCATTCATATGTACTTATATCCGTATAAATGCATGAAATCAAATATATATCCAAAGAGGATCTTAGACTGTACTGTTTTCTAGCGCCTTATGCATTTATATACTATGTATACTCAAGCCTACCCATTCATATGTACGTTTACCCGTTTAACGCAAGTATGTGTCTTAAATTGCGTGAAATAAAATATATATTTCGAAGAAGTACCTTAGACTGTACTGTTTCGAAAGCGCTTTATGCTTTTATACATAATATATAGATATCGCACCCATTCATATGTTCGGAAACCGAATATCAACGATTGTGATCGAAATTAGGCGAAATAAGATAACTAACTTAGACTGTACTCTTTAAAAATGTGCCTTATGCATTTATACCTATTTTCTATATAAGTCCCACCCATTCTAATGTACCTATATCCGTATAAATGCATGTGTGTCTTAAATTGCATAAAATCAAATATATATCCGAAGAGTATCTTAGACTGTACTGTTTTATAACGCTTTAGGCATTTATACCCTACTTATATACAACCCTACCCATTCATATGAACGTTTACCCGTATAAATGCAAGTATGAGTCTTAAATTGCGTGAAATTAAATATATATCCAAAGAGTACCTTAGACTGAACTGTTTAAAAGCGCTTTATGCTTTTATAACTAATATATATAGCTAACCCACTCATTCATATGTTACGAAACCGAATATCAACGAATGTTATCGAAATTGGGCGAAATAAAATAACTAACTTAGACTGTACTCTTTAAATTGCGTCTTATGCATTTATTCATAATTTATAAATAACCTCACCCATTCTTATGTGCCTTTATATGCATAAGTGTCTTAAATGGCGGGAAATAAAACATATATATATCTAAAGAGTACCTTAGACTGTACTGTTTCAAAAGCGCTTTATGATTTTATACCTAATATATATCTAACCCACCCATTCATATGTTCCAAAACCGAATATCAACGAATGTTATCGAAATTGGGCGAAATAAAATAACTAACTAAGACTGTACTCTTTAAATTGCACCTTATGCATTTATGCCTTATTTATATAAAAACCCCACCCATTCATATGTTAAGTGTCTTAAATTGTGGGAAATTAAATAAATATCGAAAGAGTAACTTAGAATGGACTCTTTAGGCTTCGCCTTATGCATTTATACCTAATTTATACTAGTATACCACCCATTCTTATGTTCTTGTATATAAATTACAAGAAAATAGGAACTATTGTCGTATTATTTAGACTTTAATGGGACAAATTGGCTTAAATCGCACATACATTTTACGTAAAATAGCTAATTTGAGGTTTATACGCGCTCGTAACCCTACAAGAGTTACGTAAACATCTCACGTACTCGCCTAATTGCAATTAGAGTCCCGTTTTTTTTTTTTTATTTAAATTAACTAATTGTCGAGTGGCTTTGTACGAAAGCACCGACAACTCCCGACCGAACACGAATATATCATTAGCCACAATTTAATAGAGACGGTCGTCGTTTTTAGGCATTAATGAATTCACTACACTAATAAATCATCTTATGCGGCAATTCAAAGCGCAAAAACAGGGCAACTAACTACAAAATGTTGTACTTTAAATTGTAATTGCATGGTACTAAACAAAAACTGCTGCCTCATCGATATATATATATCTATAGTACGGTAGAGTCATTAAAGCTCCCTGTCTACCCCCACTCCTAACTCGTCAAGCTCGTCTACCACGCCCCTCACGCGCCTACTCGGTCCGCGAGTGCGGAATTGAGTTCTCATCCTGGTTGATTTACGATCTTAGTTCGCGTAAACACAACTAGGAGCGCGACTGATGTATCATGTTTTACTTAAAAACTATACAAAATTTCCCCCCCCAAGAAATGTCTAAACTTACCAGAATAAATCATTGCAATTCGATGGAGCTTTGAGTTGCCCGTCCCACACGTTCAAATTCCCAACACACGGCGGTTTATCCGGCGGTAGAGGGTTTAAACCTGGTCCAACATGGAATTTAAGCACCGATAACCATACGCGGTACCTCGCAGGGGGGAACCCCCCCGAGCGGCGCCACGAACCGTCTTGGTACCGCGGCGGAAGCGGCCGAAACGGCACCGGCGACGGCGACACATTCATATCTATACCCTATCAAACAAACAATTTATATATATATATATATATATATATATATATATATATATATATATATATGCATATATTTTCTATTTTTATACGTATAAGATATCAAAAATCCATTATAGAAGATATTTAATAAAATTAACGACTAAGCACCATAGTGTGCCTTGGTTTGTTATCTATAAGACGCACGGCTAAAATTTTCTTAAAACTAAATTCATTAAAAAACGGGGTAAAAAACGCGATTCAATTATGTATTTTGATGTAAAAAGTGAACTAATACAATACTAATTGATAATCGATAACGTTTTCAATGCGGGTTGATTGATTAAAGTAGATTTTTGCCAAAAATATGCAAAAACTACTTCCGCGTTTTTTAATACACGGCGTGGGTTAGTCATGGCATTCGTAGATCATAAACTCATAAGCTAAATTCCGCGGCTCATATTTACTTAAACTCCCTAAATCTAGAGTACCGCTTTAGATAATTACACCCCGTATTTTTTTTATTAATCCTTACTAAATTCTACATATTTAAACCCCACAAATACACATACATCTCTTATAGAAACATTTATATAAATTTCCAAACATTCATAAGTAAATTACACCATTTTTAACCCTAATATATAACATATACGGTTAATGAATGGTTTGGAATTATCTATAAATGTTTCTAGAAGAGATAGAGGTGTACTGTCGCGGAGTTAATTACGCAGAATTTATTAAGAAAGGCGAAAAAAAATACAGGGTGCAATTATCTTAAGTGGTTCTTTAGTTATTGAGGGTTTAAGTAAATATGAACTGTAAGGTTCATATGGCGCAATGCGTATTATAATTGACCAATCATAGACGAGAAAGCTCCCGCCTTTTGTCTAATATATCAAAGCACTCTATTATAGTAGAGTCTATTATATGAGTAGGCTTGTTATATCTCGAATGTTAAGTTAATTAGGGATATATTGCATATAAAATGAGCTTTTGAGCTCGAATTTAATGGTTTTTAGCTGTTTTTGTTCGGTAGCTTACCTGTAAGTGGTATAAACAGGTGGTGTTTGGTGTTAGGGAGTGTTGAGGGCTTTCTAGAACTCCTTTATTGGTGCCGCGCAGCCAGAATTCACAGTTGCGTTTGTTTTTTATGTATGATGGTGAATCCTTGTCGACGAATTTGACCTATTAGGACAAATTAACGATTAATCTTGATGGTTTATCATGGGGTTTAGCTACAAAAATGTGTGTGGGTGTGTCGGGTGGGGGTGTTTTTAAGTAAAATAAAACGACTAATAATAAATGTATATATCACCAACATCTACTTCGAGCTGGAAGCCGTGGAGTGTCTGTATGGGTGTTGGATGCAAGAATGTCCCGTACGGGGACGTGGTGAACTCCACCAGGAGTTCGTGGTCGCTGGAGACGGCTTCCGGTACTGGTTCACCGCCACCGCAGAATTTTAATATGACTGGATCACGGGTGGTGTAGCCGTCGTAGATGGTGACGTAATCCTGGACGTCGTCACATTCCGACCAGACTTTAAGCTCGCGAGCTTTTGTTGTGCCGTACAGTGCGGACTCGCTGCGTATAGATATTAGTTGGCCTGTGGTTTTAAAAGAAAGTTAGGTGACTGTGAGAGGGTGGGAGGGTGGGGTGGGGGTGTAGATGACCTTTTGGTTGTTTGACGGTGATGAGCGCGTGTTTGCCGGGCGGGATGTCGTGCTGGCGGACAGCGTAGTAGCAGGTGAGGTTCCTGGGGTAGACGCCGGGGAAGTTGGGGGATTGTAGGCGGCACGGTTTGCGATCGCAGTCGCTGAAGATGCGCGAGCAGTAGGTGCCGGTGATGAGGTCGCCGAGGTAGTAGTCCGCTGGGGGTTCGATGGTGGTGGTGTTGGCGGGAAATGGCCCTATATATATATCATATGAGTAATATGGATGTAATCGTGTTGGCTGTGGATTGTTTGGTGGTTTGGGTGGTGTGAGTGGTTTGCTCGATCATTTTTCTAGCGTGTGTGTTGGGGGATGGGAGGGGTATTTATGTGGGTACGTGTATGGAAGCTGTATAGGTTGGAATTTATGGGTTTTGTCTGCGCTGCACAACGTAGTGGGCTGCGGTGACCTCGTTTCTTGAAAACGCCAACTGTGCTTTTGTGTTTTGGTTTTAAGGATTTGGTAAAGTGTCTTAGGAAATTACAGGGATCTGAATTATTACATACATATACAGTTACATACCTACACACATACACATTTACATATAATTACGCACATAAATATACATATATAAATACAAATATAGATACACACACACACACACACATTTATATACATACACACATATATACATATAATATTTAAAAGCTATCATCCATAAATACACAAAGAAGAATAAAATTTATAATTAAAAATCCTAAGAGCCTATAATACACTTACCTCGATTAATACCACCGTAACGCACGGTAGCAGCATCTTTCCTCAACATCTTATACTCCATGCGGAAATCGAAGTTATACCCGCTCTGGTCCTTGTTCAACCGCAACAAGCTCACGGTGATCGTGACCGTTTTCGTTTCACTATAATAGATCGCCGGCCCCCACGACGTACCGCACCACGAGCCACCAACATGCGGCCGATTCGATTCCGCTATCTGTAACGCACCATCCGGGCATCCATCTTGTGTGAACGACACAAACCGTCCCACCGTAAAACTATCAAACGTCAACTGTAACAAATAATAAATAAAAAAAAATCATCTACCAATAAACGTTTCATTTCATTTTATCCTGTGTATGTGTGTGTGAAAGAGAGAGAAAGAGAAAGAGAAAGGGACAGGGACAGGGACAGGGACAGGGACAGGGACAGGGACAGGGACAGGGACAGGGACAGGGACAGGGACAGGGACAGGGACAGGGACAGGGACAGGGACAGGGACAGGGACAGGGACAGGGACAGGGACAGGGACAGGGACAGGGACAGGGACAGGGACAGGGACAGGGACAGGGACAGGGACAGGGACAGGGACAGGGACAGGGACAGGGACAGGGACAGGGACAGGGACAGGGACAGGGACAGGGACAGGGACAGGGACAGGGACAGGGACAGGGACAGGGACAGGGACAGGGACAGGGACAGGGACAGGGACAGGGACAGGGACAGGGACAGGGACAGGGACAGGGACAGGGACAGGGACAGGGACAGGGACAGGGACAGGGACAGGGACAGGGACAGGGACAGGGACAGGGACAGGGACAGGGACAGGGACAGGGACAGGGACAGGGACAGGGACAGGGACAGGGACAGGGACAGGGACAGGGACAGGGACAGGGACAGGGACAGGGACAGGGACAGGGACAGGGACAGGGACAGGGACAGGGACAGGGACAGGGACAGGGACAGGGACAGGGACAGGGACAGGGACAGGGACAGGGACAGGGACAGGGACAGGGACAGGGACAGGGACAGGGACAGGGACAGGGACAGGGACAGGGACAGGGACAGGGACAGGGACAGGGACAGGGAAAGAGAAAAAAGGAAGAGGAAAAAGAAAGAGGAAAAAGAAAGAGAGAGATAGAAAGAGTGTGGTACATATTTTACATTTAGGATCTTATAGAAGGACCTAGTGACAAAAGCATCTAATTATTAGCCGTCCCTCTTCCATTCCTTCCTCGCACACAATAATGGCTATCTTCAGGTCGCAATTGTGATATATGTGCTCTTAAGGTGTCACATGTATTTTAGTTAATATGCTAAGATGCTAAGGTGCTTTAGGGACCGTTTTAATACTCTATACGTAGTACATTCTCTGCAAAATTCATTTACTCATCGAGTTACCAACCCCTTCCCCCCAACCCCAAACCCATCTATTGTAAGTTTCGATCCTTTGAAACTTCGTAGCGTCATTCATATTCCTTCAATTTATCTCACACGCTCATACAATACGTTTAACATGTCTTCAAGCATGAATCAGATTATTTCAAACACATACATATTGCTATAAGTAGGCTTACAGATATACAGACTAACTTATATACTATATATAAATATATAGCTAAACATAGGAATAAATGTATATAAACATACAAATAGACATGAAAACTAACACGTTTACAGACTTATAGATTCACAAATATGTGAATATATAAGAAATATATCAAACAGCTCTAATAATTTCAACTAGCCTCTATCTCTCCTGGATACACCACATAAGAGGCTCCACCGATTAAAATATTTTATATATACGTCGAAAGAGTCAATTATAATAGCGGCCTTGAGTGTATATACTAAATATTACTATTATAGTAATCTATCTCTCCTTGATACTCCACATTATAAGCTCAAATAGCTCAAACTCAACCATATAGTTATGTTTGTAAATATATGACCAAAAACAGTCGATTCTAATACTGTCGTCAATATATAAACTAGCTATTATACAATATACTAATCTATCTCTCCATGACATACCACATTATGGTCTCAAAAACTAAACCATATAGCCCTGTTTATAAATATAACCAAAAATTGATGATAATAGCGCTCTAAATATATAAAATAATAATTATCCGATGAACTAATCTATCTCCCTTTGACACACAACATTACAAGCTCAAACACCTCAAACTCAACCATATATAGTCACGTTCTTAACTATACCCACCATAGCACCCTGAATAAACTCACCATTATCTAGTATATTAATCTATCTCTCTTTGACACTCCATATTACAGTCTCCAATACCTCAAACTCATAAAGTCATGGATGTATACATTTAACCAAAAAAATTGATAAGATAGCACCCTCAATATATAAACTAGCCATATTACCTTATATACTAATCTATCTATCCTTGATACACCACATTACAGTCTCAAACCGCTCAAATCCAACCATATAGTCATATTTATTAACATATAGGCAAAAAGGTCAATTATGATATTACCCAATATACTAATATAGCTCTTCTTGAAACACAACATTACAAGCTCAAACACCTCAAACTCAACCATATATAGTTACGTTTCTAACTATACCCAACATAGCTGATTATAATAGTGCCCTAAATATTTATAAGCTATTCATTATATATTAATCTATCTTTCTTTGACCATAATGCAGGCTTAAACAGCTCAAACACCTCAAACTCAACCATATATAGTCACGTTTCTAACTATACCCAACATAGCTGATTATAATAGTGCCCTAAATATTTATAAGCTATTCATTATATATTAATCTATCTCTCTTTGACCACAATGCAGGCTCAAACAGCTCAAACACCTTAAACTCAACCATATATAGTCACGTTTCTAACTATACCTAACATAGCTGATTATAATAGTGCCCTAAATATTTATAAGCTATTCATTATATATTAATCTATCTCTCTTTGACCACAATGCAGGCTCAAACAGCTCAAACACCTCAAACTCAACCATATATAGTCACGTTTCTAACTATACCCAACATAGCTGATTATAATAGTGCCCTAAATATTTATAAGCTATTCATTATATATTAATCTATCTCTCTTTGACCACAATGCAGGCTCAAACAGCTCAAACTCAACCATATATAATAGTCACGTTTCTAATTATACCCAACAGCTGATTATAATAGTGCCCTAAATATTTATAAGCTATTTATTATATATTAATCTATCTCTCCTTGACCACACTGCAGGCTCAAACAGCTCAAACACCTCAAACTACACCCTAGGATTTCCAAACTAGACTCATTTTATTCATACTAAGCCACCTTTCACTTTAAAAGCTACTCTTAAAGACTAAAGAATCTATTTATTGAGTAATGAACAAAAATAATAAATTGCTCAAACTACACTGTTAAAAATTCACATTTAGAAAACTATTGATTAAAATACAATAAGAGTTTAAATGATTGTGCTTACTTGTACGATGTCACCGAAATTTCCGCCGCTGGCGTTGAACGTCAAATGGCATAAATAGGGCAGTTTGTCTTCGCGTGGTCGGTGCAAATCGAGGTCGTACGTTTTCCCGACGTCTCCATAGTATGTTCGGTTGCATGCTGCAACATGAAACGGAAATATGCACTTTTGCACTCTTTAACACGCCTAAATTGGTCCTCGGCGTATTCATACACTTGCACTAATCGTATTCCAGAACAGTGACGCCATTTAAATAAGCGCTTTTTAAAAGCGTTACACAAAGAAAAGCGGTTCCATTTTAATATATTCAAAAAATGACGAACTTTTGCAGGAAAATCTAATTTCTGCGACGCGGAAATCTTTTTGCGATATACATAAATTTACATAATTACGTGTCGCACTTGATTGTATAAATTCGGCATTCAATTTTATTACAAGCTTTTTTATTTGTGACGTCACACTTTATTAAAAAGCCATTTAATTTTTTTCTCACACTTAAAGCTTTATAGTAAATATTTATTTACTTTATAGATCTTTAAGTCTATAAGGGCAGTCTGTAAACTAATAGATATATTGCGCGAATTATTAAATAAATACATATATTTTATTTATGGAAATAAATAAATCTTTAACGATTTTAAATATTTTGTAAGAGTAAACTTGCAGAATAGAATTGTATATATGTTGTTTTAGTGTTACATAAATATAGAAAAACTTATGAAGTGTTAATAGGTGTTTTTATTTAGTTTTGATCGAATTTAAAAATTCTATCGCTGTTATATATGATTTAAGAGTAAACTTGCACGATAGACTTGTATATATGTTGTTTTAGAGTCTGTAATTTTTAATTAAAAATATAAGGAAGTGTTTTTATTTGGATTTTAAAGAAATAAAAAGTTCTATCGTAATTATAAATGTATTTAAGAGTAAACTTGCAAGATAGACTTACACAAACGGTGTTTTAGTGTGCAATTTTTAAATAAATATAGGGAAGGGTTTTATTTAATTTTTAAAGTAGTATAAAATTCTACCGAGAATATAAATGTATTTTAAGAGTAAACTTGCAGAATAGACTTACAGATACGTGGTTTAAGAGTCTGTAATTTTTTTAATATATGGAGGGGTGTTTATTTAGTTTTTAAAGAAATAAAAATATTCCATCGTGAATATAAATTTAGTTTAAGAGTAAACTTGCAAGATAAACTTATACAAACATACTTTGTATTAGAACCTGCTATTTTTAAATAAATGTTTTTATTTGATTTTCAAGGAAATAAAAGTATTCTATCGTGAATATTAATTTGTTTTGAGAGTAAACTTGCAAGACAGACTTACAGATACGTTGTTTTAGAGTCTGTAGTTATTAAATAAATATAGAGAAGTGTTTTATCTACTTTTTAGAGAAAGCAGAAATTCTATCGCGAAAAATAAATATATTTTAAGAGTAAACTTGCAAGATATATACATACGTTATTTTAGAGTCTGTAATGTTTAAATACATATAGAGAAGTGTTATTATTTGGTTTTAAACACATAAAAAATTCTATCGCGAATATAAATATGTTTTAAGAGTAAACTTGCAATATATACCTTCACATACGTTGTTTTAGAGTCTGCAATGTTCAAATACATATTGAGAAGTGTTCTTATTTGGTTTTTAAGGACATAAAAAATTCTATCACGAATATAAATATGTTTTAAGAGTAAACTTGCAAGATATACTTACAAATACGTTGTTTTAGGGTCTGTAATGTTCAAATAAATATTGAGAGGTGTTCTTATTTGGTTTTTAAGGACATAAAAAATTTTATCGCGAATATAAATATGTTTTAAGAGTAAACTTGCAATATATATTTACATATATGTTTGTAATTAATTAATAAATATTGAGAAGTGCTTTTATTTGTTTTCCTTAAGACATAAAATATTTTATCGCGTATATAAATTTGTTTTAAGAGTAAACTTGCACACACACACTGTTTTAGAGTCTGTGAGTATTAAACGCGTTCATATGAGAGGGAATCTGTTATTGATGAAGTGCAATGGGTGTAAATGCGTTTGTAACTTTATCTTATACGTTTATTTTCATTTTCTTTCAAAAAGAAAGTAGTTTTAAATTGAATGAACGCGAACAAAGTCGTTTTGTGAGTTGTTAGAAAAGTGATTATTATCGAGAAAAATTCATTTCGCGAAAGTGTTCAGGGACGGGGAAGCGGAAGTAATTCAATAACGAGCTTTTCGCGCAGTTGATATTATTTGATTTTTTTTGTTTTAGAAACTTACGGGTACAGAATCGCGGCTCGTCGGACGAGTCCTCGCAATCGCTGACGTTGTCGCAGTAGTGGTTCAGCGTGATGCATCGGCCGGTTTGACAGCGGAACTCGGACGGGCGACATGGTGCGGTGGTGTTAACACTAGCGCCGGAAACGATCGCGGATGTTAACCAGACTAGCGTGCATACCAGTGCCGCCGCGTACGTTGAACGTTTCGTGGAATCTGTAACATAGTTATATAGACTCGTTTTTGGTGATGTGTGTGCTACGAGTTGGGATTGATTTTAAATTAATTTAGTAACTTGAATAAGTTATTTGAGGGGTGTGTGTGGGCGGGGGAGGGGTTGATGCTGGTGACTGGTGTGGTGTTTGATGGAAGTTTGGGGATAGAGAGTTGTGTGGGCTGTTGGTGTCTTTTATTTTTAATGTGTGGTTGTTTGTACCGGAAGTGCTGGTGTTTCTATGAGCGGTGGGATGGGTTGGAATGGAAATGTGCACTTGTGTTTGCGAGTTTTGTGCAAATGTTAAGTTTGTCGTTTCCTTGATGATAGTTTCGACTGTTTCTACTGTAAATGCTTTGCAAATAGTTACACACACACACACACACATCCATATATAGATAATCTGATATGTAATGAGAGAAACATGTAAACTTACATAAGATACTTACAAAATAATAAATGCAAATATGCAAGCATACAGACATACATACATACATATATACATACATACATACATATATACATACATACATACATACATGCATATATACATATAGAGATACAGACATACATGCATACAGGCATACAGATATGCAGACATACAGACGGACATACAGATATATACAGATACATACAGATACATACAGATACATACAGATACATACAGATACATACAGGCATACAGACGGACATACAGAAACATTCAGAAACATACAGATACATACAGATACATACAGATATACAGACAGACATACAGAAACATACAGAAACTTATAGATGCATACAGATATATACAGACATACAGATATATACAGGCATACAGATATACAGATACATATAGATACATACAGATACGTACAGATATACAGACAGACATACAGAAACATACAGAAACATACAGATACATACAGATATATACAGACATACAGACATACAGATATATGCAGACATACAGATACATACAGAAACTTACAAATACATACAGATACATACAGACATACAGATACATACAGATATACAGACAGACATACAGAAACATACAGAAACATACAGATATATACAGACATACAGACATACAGATATATGCAGACATACAGACATACAGATACATACAGAAACTTACAAATACATACAGATACATACAGACATACAGATACATACAGATATACAGACAGACATACAGAAACATACAGAAACTTATAGATGCATACAGATATATACAGACATACAGATATATACAGGCATACAGATATACAGATACATATAGATACATACAGATACGTACAGATATACAGACAGACATACAGAAACATACAGAAACATACAGATACATACAGATATATACAGACATACAGACATACAGATATATGCAGACATACAGACATACAGATACATACAGAAACTTACAAATACATACAGATACATACAGACATACAGATACATACAGATATACAGACAGACATACAGAAACATACAGAAACTTATACATACATACAGATACATATAGATACATACAGATACATATAGATGCATACAGACATACAGATACATACATACAGACAAACATGCAGACATACAGACATACAGATACATACATGCATACAAACAGACACACAGCTATACAAACGTGCAGATACATACATACAGATACATACAGACATATAGACATACAGATACATACATACAGATACATACAAACAGACATACATATTGTCATACAGATACATACAGACATATAGACATGCAGATACGTACATACAGACATACAAACAGACATATACAGATATGCAGCCATGCAGCCATACAGACATACAGATACATACAGATATACAGACATACAGACATACAGAGATACAGACATACAGACATACAGATACATACAGACATACAGACATACAGACATACAGACATAGAGACAGACATACAGACATACAGGCATACAGATACATACATACAGATACGTACAGATACATAAACATAAAGACATACAAACAATAGCAAAAAATAAAAATAAACCGCCTCAAACCAACCTAAGAACAAACCAATCCCCTCACATACCACCACAACAACAATTCCACAAACAAACACCCTTTGACTCAAACACCAACACATACCTCATACCTACACCACCAGCAACAATTTTGAAAATAAAAACCCACCACAACCCACACTCCCATTAAAACCCCACCATCCAAACACTCAAACACTAAACCAATCAAACAATCAAACAATTAAACGCAACACATCCAATTGGCCAAAGCGCGAGCTTTGAGTCCAAACATCCCAACAAATCCATAATTGTTACTTATTAAAAAAACAAAAAACAAAAAAAAAACCATTTCGCAATCCTAAAACAAACATCCGAACCCGCATCACCGTTTCGGACAAACAGTTGCGGTAACACACGGCCAAACAACCAACCAACCAACCCACCGAACTTTACACATTTTACATAACTGTAAACCCTACTACATTTGTCCATTTATGGAAATTCATTACGCATCATTTTAAATATCCTCTCTCTCTTTCTCTTTCTGTCTCTGTGTGTCTGTATGTCTGTATGTCTGTATGTCTGTATGTCTGTATGTCTGTATGTCTATATGTGTATGTGTGTGTGTGTTGTATGTGTGTGTGTGTGTGAAATGAATAGAAGAGTAAGAATAAGAACGTTTTAATAGATAATAGATGTGAAATTAAATTGAATGAACGGTTTGCGCGAATGTTGATTTGAATTTAAATGGTAGAGTCGCTTTTCGAAGCGTCTCTATTACGGACCAAGTGCAATAACTCGATATACGAGTATGTATGTATGTATGTATGTACTCGAAGTGTTTAATTCGATCTGGAGTGTACTACAACTGTTTCTGTTATGTGTGAGTGTGTGCCGTGAATTCGTTTAAAGTAACATGTATCAGTGATGCGTTGGATACGTATAAGAGTGTATTTGCTGTGTAAGTAGGGTTGGAATATTATGGTCTATTGATTCTATGTGTGTGTGGAAGTTAAGTGTTTTATCTCGTAATTTTTTTGGACGTGCTCTTGCCTAGGGGTTTAGGATTAGCAATTCGGCGTTTATGTTTTCGGGTGGGGGTGTGTGGTGGTGGTTGTAGCGGTTTTAGATGCTAGTTGATTTTTGGTGTGGGGGTGGGGTTGGGGTTGGGGTTGGGGGTGTGAGTTGAAAGTGAGTGTTTTGAGGATGGGTTTTGAGGTATAAGCGGGTCTCATTAGTGATTTAATGGAACGCATACATACATACTTACATACATACGTAAAATACAGATTTATAGACATAGTTACATACAGCTGTACAAATATACGAATGTGCAGACGTACTACAAACATACAGACTTACCAATATATAATATACGAACATACTGACATACGGACATACAGACATACAGACATACAGATATACAGGTATATAAATATACGGACAAACAAATTAAAAATATAGATACATACAGACATATAGCCATCCATATAAACATACAGATACACACACACACACACACATACACATGTAAATATACCGATATACAGTCATATAGATATACAGATCTATAGATATACAGACATACAGATGTACGGACACACAGATATACAAATATACAAATATACAGATATACAGATCTACAGTTATACAAATCTACAGATATACAGATCTACAGTTATACAGATATACAGATCTACAGTTATACAAATATACAGATATACAAACCTACAATTATACAGATCTACAGTTATACAGATCTACAGATATACAGATCAACAGTTCTACAGATCTACAGTTTTAAAGATCTATAAATATACAAACATACAGATCTACAGTTATGCAGATATACAGATATACAAATCTACAGTTATACAGATCTACAGTTATACAGATCTACAGATATACAGATCTACAGTTACACAAATCTACAGTTACACAAATCTACAGTTACACAAATCTACAGTTACACAAATCTACAGTTATACAGATCTACAGATATACAGATCAACAGTTCTACAGATCTACAGTTTTAAAAATCTATAAATATACAAACATACAAATCTACAGTTATGCAGATATACAGATATACAAATCTACAGTTATACAGATCTACAGTTATACAGATCTACAAATATACAGATATACAGATCTACAGATACACAGACATACTGGTATACAGATATACAGATCTACAGTTATGTAGATCTACAGTTATACAGATCTACTAATATACAGATCTACAGATATACAGATCTACAGATATACAGATCTACAGATATACAGATCTATAGATATACAGATCTACAAATATACAGATCTGCAGTTATAAATATCTACAGATATACAGATGTACAAATATACAGATCTGCAGTTATGCAGATATACAGATGTACAAGTATACAGATATACATACAGATATACATACAGACATACATACATACATACATACATACATGCATACAGGCACACATACAGATATACAGATATATATGGATGTACAGATATAAAGATATACAAATACACCGGTATATAGACATACAGACAGACAGACAGACAAACATACAAAATAACTCCAAGTAGAAATAATTTAGACAATCTAAAACATTTAATTTAAATTGCAAAATCAATCTTAATAAGTATGTATGTATGTATGTATGTGCGAGAGTATAATATTTGAGAGCGATGATTGAATAGCCTAGCTGTGTGTGCAACGTCAGACATTTTCATAAACGGAATATCAATTTTAATATAGCTGCACAACGCTATGCTATACCATACGAATACACAGGGAGATAATTTAATTTCAGTGTGCCCACAGCTTTTGTGTTGGTATCAAGTCAACATATCTCTAATATGATGAGAACGAAACGCGAACAACCCTTGTCAGCGAAACATGCACAAATACAGATTGCCTACTCATATTTTGGCCCTACTCCAAACGACACCTTCTTCTATACTCCTCTACATTATTATTATAAAACATCAACCATTTTGTAAAACTACAAATAAAACAATTAAAAACACTCAATTACTCATTTATTTTATCATTACATTCAAAATACATTCATAGAATTTAAGCCAGCATTGATTTTCTAAACCTAACCGATTACCTAAGCTCCTCTACGAAATTAGCTTACGCAATTATTAATTAAAAACCCCTGACAACAAATCTATAGTTTAAAATTAATAAAATACATTCCTATACACTTATAATTTAAGCCAGCATTGATTTTCTAAGCCAAACCGATTACCTAAGCTCCTCTACGAAATTAGTTTACGCAATTATTAATTAAAAACCCCTAACAACAAATCTATACTTCAATATTACTAAAATACAATCATATACACTTATAATTTAAGCCAGCATTGATTTTCTAAACCATACCGATTACCTAAGCTCCTCTACGAAATTAGTTTACGCAATTATTAATTAAAAACCCCTAACAACAAATCTATACTTCAATATTACTAAAATACAATCATATACACTTATAATTTAAGCCAGCATTGATTTTCTAAGCCAAACCGATTACCTAAGCTCCTCTACGAAATTAGTTTACGCAATTATTAATTAAAAACCCCTAACAACAAATCTATACTTCAATATTACTAAAATACAATCATATACACTTATAATTTAAGCCAGCATTGATTTTCTAAACCATACCGATTACCTAAGCTCCTCTACGAAATTAGCTTACGCGATTATTAATTAAAAACCCCTAACAACAAATATATACTTCAATATTACTAAAATACGTTCATATATACTTATAATTTAAGCCAGAATTGATTTTCTAAACCATACCAATTACCTAAGCTCCTTTACAAAATTAGCTTACGCGATTATTAATTAAAAACCCCTAACAACTAAGCTATAGTTTAAAATTACTAAAATACGTTCATATATACTTATAATTTAAGCCAGAATTGATTTTCTAAACCATACCGATTACCTAAGCTCCTCTAAGAAATTAGTTTACGCGATTATTAATCAAAAACCCCTAACAACAAAGTTATAGTTTAAAATTACTAAAATACAATTATATATACTTATAATTTACGCCCAAATTGATTCTCTAAACCATACCGATTACCTAAGCTCCTTTACGAAATTAGTTTACGCAATTATTAATAAAAAACCCCTAACAACAAATCTATAGTTTAAAATTACTAAAATACACTCCTATAAACTTATAATTTAAGCCAGAATTGATTTTCTAAACCATACCGATTACCTAAGCTCCTCTACGAAATTAGTTTACGCGATTATTAATTAAAAACCCCTTACAACAAATCTATAGTTTAAAATTACTAAAATACACTCTTATAAACTTATAATTTAAGCCAGAATTGATTTTCTAAACCATACCGATTACCTAAGCTCCTCTACGAAATTGGTTTACGAGAAAATTAACTAAAAACCCCTAATAACAAAACTATTATAGGATATATCTATAAATAAGTACATAAACGTACAGAATTCACTACAAAAATTTATATTCCAACTAAACCGATTACCTAAGCTCTTTTAAATAATTGGTATATATAAAAATACAATAAAACCACTCAATAACGCATTAAAAGTCAAAAATACGTACTTATATACGTAAAATATGTTTTAGAATTAATTTTCTCAACCAAACCGAATACCTAAGCTCCTTTATAAAACTAGTTCACGAGAAAATTAATTAAAAACCCCTAACCGAATACCTAAGCTCCTCTATATAATTTATATATATATAAGAATACTTAAAAACTACTCAATAACGTATTAAAAGTCTAAAATATGTAGATTTTCCAAACCAAACCTAATACTTAAGCTCTTTTATGAAATTAGTTTACGAGAAATTTAATTAAAAACCCCTAACAAAGAAACTATTGTCCCAAATGTCTATAAATAAGTTCATACACGCAACTGTAATTGAAATTCTATTCTAAACCGAATACCTAAGCTCTTTTAAGCAATTGGTTTATGTGAATGTGCAATAAAACCCCTAAAAACGCATTAAATTCCAAAAAAAGCGGTCATTTATATATAAAAATAAGAGATTTCGAACAATTGCTCTAAAAAACTGGTATAAGTGAGAAATAAAAGCTCTCTCCATATTTTTACAAAGCTCTTAAAGTCAATGAAACTCTACTCTCTCTTTAAGTTGGGGAAACATCCCCAAACGCAATGATTTAATTGAGTTTGTTAAGGAGTATTTTAGTTACATTTAATAAGTCGTGCTCTCTCCTTGATTTACTCACTCCATGGTTTGATGAAGGTATATGTAATATAATCAATGTAGGCTGGTGCTGTACAATAGCATGGAAGTAAAATAAAGGGAGGGTATATGAATTTTTGCGAATATTTCCATATATATATATATCAAAATTCGCGAATATAAATATATATACCTTGGAAACTCGAAATGAAAAACGCAGCCCAAAGCTCCCTGTCACATTACTGTCAACTGTTACTTTTCTGCCGAGGCGGACTCGTGTTTACAGGTCCAAAATAAATATTATATTCGATATTCCGTATGCTTCGTGCACGAATATGAATTCGTTCCAAACATATACATACATACATACGTACTGAATCAAATGTTTACCCAACTATTAAAATATTTATAGCATGTCTTATTATATAACTCTGTAAGACTTTATGTTGTAAATCTTTTAGATGTTTATGTCTTTTTAATAAAGCTTATATTTATTACATCTATTGCTTTATCTAGTCTATTCATTTGTTTCACACACATACACACACCCAAACAAAAAAACACACACACATACACACAGACAGACAGACAAACGTACAGACTTACAAATTTGCAGGCTTACAGACTTACAGAGAAACATACTTTTAAATTTACAGGCTTACAGACATACAGACTTACAAACTTGCAGGCTTACAGACTTACAGACATACAGGCTTACAGACTTACAATCTTGCAGGCTTCCAGACTTACAGACTTACAGACATAGATACATACAAAAATGCAGACATACAGACTTACAAACTTGCAGGCTTACAGATTTACAGACATACAGACTTACAAATTTGCAGGCTTACAGATTTACAGACATACAGACTTACAAATTTGCAGGCTTACAGACATACAGACTTACAAACTTGCAGGCTTACAGACATACAGACATAGATACATACAAAAATGCAGACATACAGACTTAAAAACTTGCAGGCTTACATATTTACAGACATACAGACTTACAAATTTGCAGGCTTACAGACATACAGACTTACAAACTTGCAGGCTTACAGACTTACAGACATACAGACATAGATACATACAAAAATGCAGACATACAGACTTACAAACTTGCAGGCTTACAGATTTACAGACATACAGACTTACAAATTTGTAGGCTTACAGACTTACAAACTTGCAGGCTTATTGACTTACAGACATACAAACATACACACTTACAAATTTGTTGGCTTACAGACACACAGACATATACGGACATACATAC
This sequence comes from Nebria salina, assembly GCA_944039245.1. Taxonomy (NCBI): domain Eukaryota; kingdom Metazoa; phylum Arthropoda; class Insecta; order Coleoptera; family Carabidae; genus Nebria; species Nebria salina. The sequence continues at coordinate 1,446,729 of OX063282.1, forward strand.
AGACATACAGACTTACAGACATAATGACTTACAAACATGCAGGCTTACAGACTTACAGACATACACACTTGCAGGCTTACAGATGTACAGACATACAGACTTACAGACATACAGACTTACAGACATACAAACTTACAGACATACAGACTTATAAACTTGCAGGCTTCCAGACTTACAGACATACAGACATACACATTTACAGACTTACAAACTTGCAGTCTTCCAGAAATACAGATATACAGACTTACAAACTTGCAGGCTTACAGATTTATAGACATACAGACTTATAAACTTGCAGGCTTACAGACTTACAGATATACAGACTTACAAACTTGCAGGCTTACAGATTTACAGACATACAGACATGCAGGCATACAGACATACAGACACGTACAGACATACATATATATATATCTAAAAAAAAATGTAATCTCGTAATGGAAACAAACTGCTCATGAAATATATTTGAACTGTGTAAGCTCATATCTACGCTCGTTGAATACGAAATGCGGTCAAACAGACCGTTGCGGTAATATCTGAAGGATACAATAAATTGAGATTGAGCGCCGACTAAATTCGTACTATAAATTGAAAATAACTACATTCGTAACCGTCCTACATCATAATACACCCCCCAACCCACCCACCCCCGCACACACACTAACAGACCCACACATATACAGACACAAACACAAAAAAAAGACACACAACCATAAACACACACGAATAAAACACAAAAACACACTCATACACCTAAACAACACTATAAAAAACACCAATTTAGACTTAAAAACGGTTAATTATATTAAAAACCCCCATAAATAACAATCCCCGGCCTCAATATTACTTTAAACTTATATTAAAACCCAAAAGCGCCATTAATATTTACGAGCCTAGCCATTAATTTACAGCACCCCTGGTGGGTGCTAAGCCAAAAAACACCAATAAAATTCAGTCTCTTTCACGATATATGAACTCGTAACACGTTAAAAGTAACTCTAAACACTACCCTTGACCCCCTAACCCCCTCCGCCACCCACCGCTCCCGCCGTGTTCTCGAAAAGCACAAATAAAACTTACCGTAAATCATTGTCAACATTTCGCCGGTTCAGGCCACCAAAAATCCATCCGTTAGTTAACTCAAATTAAAAAGCAACCCGCAACACATTACTCACTCATTTAAAACCCACGCAGAAACGATTCCTTATGGTTTCAATCACCCCTCAACGCACCAACATGATCTCGAGCTTTCAATCGCAGCTTTAGGTTGAGTAAATAATAAGAAATTTAGTGTTAAAAGTCGCACAAATTGATACTTGATCCACTTTTAAAGCTTCTTTAAGCTTGTATAGATTAGGAGTCCGGGTGTCTTCAAAAGATACAGTTTTAGGTCTTAAAAGCGTCTTTTAGAGCTTTTTTTTTATTATTTAAGAATGGGTTGTAGTTTGAGGGGTGCCACAATGGTGCTTATAGACTATAGACGTGGGTGCCCTGGTTAGTGAGCGTGAGCGGCACGGGGAGGTGGTCTGCAGTGGTGGTCCATGGGTATGTTTGACCGCCATGCAGTGAGCGTGCCGACGGGATGACGCTGCCGATGCCGCCTGATTCCGACGACACTCGCACTCCACACACACAAACACACACACGCACACACACCGGTACCGACGGCGACGGCGACGACAACGACGACGACGACGCGATTCCGCTCTGCACGATGCGACTGCTGCATCAGATGAGGTCACTGTTTGACGGTGGAACCTGGCGGCTGCCGGTGCTGGAGTGCGCGATGCGGGAATCGCCGATCAATAGGGTGCAATGCGCATGACTTGACTTCCCGCACATTCAGGCACGGATTTCATTGAAAATGTTCCACTGTATCTATTCTTTGCAGATCTTCAGCACTTGAATCCCGCATCTGTAACACCCTCCATACTATACAGACAATCTAATAATACCTATTATACTACCACCTGCTACCACTACTTATATTTCCAGGCAGAACATAAAGAAATACATTGACATATCGTTCTACTATTTCTTTATCTTCTATCGTCTACAGACAATTGTAACTACTATAAGAACCTTAATCTTATAAAAACTCAATCTATATCTGTAATACTTAATAAAATCTATAAAAAAACCAAGGCGACAGTCCTATTATGTCCATTTATTGTCTATATCAGTAAATTACCAGTAAATGACCGGTCGTTATAGTTGTATGCAAATAAAAATATATAAAACTTCTTTATGACTTGTCCACTTATTTCAACTCAAACTACGACTATAGTACTTAAAAAATACTATAAATGAACCTGTACGATATTTATACTGTGTTTATTTTATAACTTTATCAGAAAATGACCGGTAAATGACCGGTTGTTTTGGTTGTTTACGAATTAACTACATTACGAGGCTAAAACCCGTATAATATTCTTTTAATGACTCTATCGGAAAGTTACCGGTAAATGACCGGTTGTTTCAGTTTTATATAATAAAGATACATTTAACTACTTTGAGATCCTTAGGCTAATTTAAACTATAGCAGAACTTGTACAATATTCCTCTAATGTTGGTATTGGAAAGTTACCGGTAAATGACCAGTTCTATACGAATAAAGATACATTTAACTACATTACGGACCTTAAGCTTATTTACACTATATCAGTATAGTATAACCTGTACAATATTTCTATAATGTCTCTATCGGAAAGTTACCGGTAAATGACCGGTTGTTTAGATTGCTTACGAATTAACTACATTACGAATATTAAACTTATTTAAACTATAACAAATCCTGTGCAATATTCCTTTTATGTCTCTATCAGAAAGTTACCGGTAAATGACCGATTGTTCTAGTTCTATACGAATAGAGATTTATTCAACTAGTTTCAGAATCTTTAGCAAAATTATATGTCAGCATTATATAATAATAACTATAAATATAACTATGTCTATTTAATATATCTAACAGAAAGTTCCCGGTAAGTTACCGTTCATTTTAGTTGCACACGAATATAGATGCTTTTCTTCGCCTATTTAAACTCAAAACACGCTTATAATATTTAATAGTACCTAAAAAAGAACGTGTACGATAATCCTACTATGTCAATTTAATTTATTTATCGGAAAGTTTCCGGTCATTTTAGTAGTAAACGAACTTGGATGCATTTAACAACTTTAAGCATATTTAAACTCAAAGTACGACAACAATATTTAATAACACCTATACAATATGTCTATTTAATCTCTTTATGGGAAAATTACCGGTAAATTACCGGTCATTTTAGTTGTACGCGAATAAAGACTAACAAGTAACAATTTGTCTGCCCAGATTTCAAGTATGCATGAATGTATGAAGGCAAAGCCCTACGGCAGAGCGTCATAATAGGGATGAAGAAGGGTGGAAACTTGATAATTAATACAGGGACGTACCCGTCGGGATTCATTACTGGCGTAATATAAAACCAGACGATTCCGCGTTCAACTAAACGTTACATAGTTACGGCGCAAATATGTTTCAATTACAGTGCACAGATTCAAAACGCATTAAATCTAGTGTTTAAACGGGAAAGAATTTAAATATTTTACATTCAGTTTAAAGTCTATTATACTATGTCCATCCATAAATCAAATTGAAAAGATATTATTTTTGCGTGATTCTCGATGTTTTATTGGCGGATGTTATGGGCAATGAACCCGTTTTGCAAATATGTGAAATGGTGTTGTTCGCGCGAATAAAACATGCTTTAGTCGCGGTGCGGTACTGCGGTTGATTTCCCTGGAGGAACCGTGCGGAAATCAGATAAAATGTGAGCGGAATGGTATGACCCCCCGTTGAACACGCTGATCTTTCATCTCCAGTGCGGAATCGATCTCAAATGTAATTATTTCTATAAACTACACCCTTCTTCGCACACAACTAAAATGACTGGTAACTTACCGGTAACTTACTGATAAAGATATTAAATAATCTTATTGTTAGTTAAAAAAAGCATATTAGTTCTTCTACATACTAGTAACATACATATTATGGTCTCAATTATAATTTCAGTTTAAGGGTCATTTACCGGTAATTTACCGATACAGACATAGTATAAATATCTTACAGGTAACTCTATAAATATTAGGGTCACAATTTGAGTATAAATAAGTTTAAAATTCTTGAAATAATTATTCGCGTTTTTATTGCGTACAACTAAAGTGGCCGGTCATTTACTGGTAAGTTGCCGATACAGTTCCTAAATAAATATTTTAAGAGTACTGTATAAGTTCTTCTATAGTAATAATTAAATATTACAGTCATAGTATGAATATATATAAGCGTAAGGTTCTAAATGACCGGTAATTTACCAGTCACTTTCTGTAGCAACATTTAATAGACATCGTACAGGTTCATACAGACATTTTGAATTCCCACAGACAGTCTGAGTTTAAATAGGCTTATTTTTCATTCAGTAATTAAATTTTTCTTTATTTATATATAAAATAACCAGTAATTTACCGGTAACTTTCCAATAGAGATAAAAATAGACATAATAAACGTATTATACTGGTTTTATTAAACAGTACAAACAGTTTATTTAAGCTTAAAAGTAATTAAAAGCACCTTTATTCCTATACTACTAAAATGACTGGTAATTTACTGGTAATTTTCTGTTAGAGACGTAAATAGATATAATAGGACCATCAGACTAAGTTTTATATAGTTTTTATTACATATTACAAATATAGATTGAGTTTATATAAAGTTAGGGTTCTAAAAGTAGTTAAATGCATCTGTCGACTAGAGAATGAAGAGAAATAGCGATAGTAGCGCTTTCTTAGCGTCGAAATTCCAACAACTGAATAAATGAGCGAATATTTGCATATAGCAACAGCGGCAACATAGCAAACACTTCACGTTTGTGCCATTATCCGTTCAAGCACTCTTTGTTAGGTGTCGCATGTTCGTATATTTGACTATATTAGTGTTGAGTTTCGAATGAATGGCCTTGTATACCATCAGCTGTCGCGCTCAAACCCTTGAACTGCTTAACAATGCATCGTTTATTATGACGTCTCTTATATCTATATTTTCTTTCTTATAGCAGAAATTTCATTAAAACGCTCGACACAAGTGTCCGCAAATATTGTCAACCCTTTTCCTACCTCCAAAAATTATGCGTTTTTAATAAAATTATATCGTTTATTGAAACGATCAGATAGTTATTAATTTCGCGTCCACATGTCAATGCAGTCAATAAATTCAATACAATTGGTTATTGGTTTATTGACAGCTTTGGCAGTAACTTAATCGACATTTTTATTTCAAATCAACGACAACAACATACAGACATACAGACATACAAACATACAGACATACAGACATACAGACATACAGACACATACAGACACATGCAGACACATACAGACACATACAGGCACATACAGATACATACAGACACATGCAGACACATACAGACACATACAGATACATACAGATGCATACAGACATACAGATATAAAAACATACAGACATACCGACATACAGACTCAAACTGCGACTATAATATGTAATAAAAACTATAGAAGAACCTGTACGATAGTCCTACCATGTCTATTTAATAGCTTTAATAGAAAGTTACCGGTAAATGACCGGGTGTTTTAGTTGTATACTAAAAAACAGTCAAAAAACTACTTAAAGAGCTTTATGCTTATTTAAACTGTAGCAGAACTCGTCCAATATTTCTCTAATGTTTGTTTCACAAAGTTCCCGGTAACTGACCGGTTATTTTAGTTGTATAGGAATAAAGATACATTTAACTACTTTAAGAACCTTAAGCTTATTTAAACTATAGCAGAACTTCAGTTTATTTAAACTGTAGCAGGACTTGTACAATATTCCTTTAATGTCTCTATCTGAATGTTACCGGTAAATGACCGGTCGTTCTAGTTCTATGCGAACAGAGTTTTATTTAAATAGTTTCGGAACTATAAGCTTATTTTTACTCTAACTATGACATCAATATAATAATAATAACTATCTATAAGAATGTTCCTGGTAAGTTACCGGTCATTTTAGTTGCACGCAAATAATGATGCATTTAATGTCTTTTAGCCTATTCAAACTCAAAATACGCTTATAATATTTAATAATATCTATATGTACGATAATCCTATTATGTCAATTTAATCTATTTGTCGGTAAATTACCGGTCATTTTAGTTATATAAGAACTTGGATACATTTAACAACTTTAAGCTTGTTTAAACTCAGAGTACGATTTAATACAAAATCCGTATAAGAAAATTCAGTGCAAGCAATTGCGGATAATTTAAATAAAAAAACAATTATTTAATAATATTTAATATATTTCCCAAAATTTATACAGTATAATAAATTGCCAAAACATTTTTTAAAAATTTATTTTGACCGTAGTGCAATTCTTAATTAGTCTAGGTGATGCACATGGCAATAGGTATGTTACAATGCGGCCCCCCGTCATGTTCCTTGGGTTGGCGCAATTAGTCTTCGTGTTTACTGAAAATATTTATAAATATTTACTAATTGTTAAACATTCAAAACGTTGGAGGATGAGAATTGTTTAGGTTGATAATGAATTGTACGAGAATCTGTAAGGTTTAGAGGTGCATGGAAAGGGCAGAGGTTTTTTTTGGGTCCCTGTTGAGAATTAAACATACCGCTAATTTCTTCTGACGCTCCTCTGCTGCTACTTCTTCTGCATAAAGATCCCAGAGACGGAACGCCAATCGAAGATCTGTATTTGAAAAAAATATTTGTATATTTGCAATTATGATCCTGGATTAGTAATCCTGGAACTTATTTCGAGCAGTCCATGATTTTGAATTTACCTGCTTCGATTTGTTTATCTAGAGCTTCTTCAGCGAGTTGGTCTTGCACAGCTTCGGCTTGTGCTTCTCGTTTTACTGGAAGTTTTTGGGCTGCACCTGCTTCAGCTGCAGGATGTTGCTGAGCGGCTCTTCTGTTTTCTCCGCCTGCTTCGAGACCATGAATATGACCTTCGGCATGATTGTGAGCTGCACCATGAAGTTGATGTGCATTTCGCTTTTGTCTACTTGCTTCTGCTGCGGCTACATGTGCTGCAGCTCCATGATGGTTTTGAGCAGCACTTTGTTGAGCAGCACTTGCTTCAGCACCATGTTGTTGTTGAGCTGCTCTTCTGCTATCTGCTCCTGCTGCAGCCACTTCATGTTGAACATTGACATTTCGCTTTTGTCTATTTGCTTCTGCTGCGGCGGCCTTTCCTGCGGCTTCATGTTGTTTTTGAGCTGCTCTTCGTTGTGCAGCACCTGCTTCAGCACCATGTTGTTGGTGAGCAGCTCTTCGGTTATCTGCGCCTGCTTCGGCTGCTTGATGATTAGGTTTGGCATTTCGTTTTTGTCTATTTGCTTCTGCTGCGGCTGCCTTTTCTGCGGCTCCATCTTGTTTTTGAGCTGCTCTTCGTTGAGCAGCACCTGCTTCAGCACCATGATGTTGTTGAGCAGCTCTTCGGTTATCTGCATCTGCTGCAGCCACTTCATGTTGAACATTTTCATTGGCATTTCGTTTTTGTCTATTTGCTTCTGCTGCGGCTCCATGTTGGTTTTGAGCTGCACTTTGGTGAGCAGCATCTGCTTCAGGACCTGGATGTTGTTGAGCGGCTCTTCTATTATCTGCGCCTGCTTCGGCCGCTTGTTGATTAGCTTTGGCATTGGAATCTCGCTTTTGTTTATTTGAATTACCTCCGGCTACATTTGCTTTGGCTCCTTGATTGTTTGGATTGGCTCTTCGAAGTGCTGCGCCTGCTTTAGCACTATGTTGTTGAGCTCTTCTGATTTGGACGGCTGCTCTTTCTAGTTGTTTACTTGCATAGCCATTGGGATCATTTTGAGCGGCTCTTCGTTGAGCTTCGTTTTCTTCAGCACCATGCTGTTGTTCTGCGGCTCTTCTGTTACCTGTATCTGCTGCAGCCTCTTGATGTTGAGCATTGGCATTGTCATCTCGCTTTTGTCTATTTGATTCTGCTGCGGCTGCCTTCTCTGCAGCTCCATCTTGGTTTTGAGCGGCTCTTCGTTGAGCAGCACCTGCTTCAGCACCACGTTGTTGTTGAGCGGCTTTGCCTTGTGCTGCGCTTGCTTCCTCTTGTTTTTTATGAGCATTTGCATGGGCATCTCGCTTTTGTCTACCTGCTTCTGCTGCGGCTGCTTTTGCTTCTGCTCCATGTTGTTTTTGAGCGGCTCTCCGTTGAGCAGCTCCTGCTTCAGCACCATGTTGCTGTTGAGCGGCTCTTCTTTGAGCAGCTCCTGCTTCAGCACCATGTTGTTGTTGAGCGGCTCTCCGTTGAGCAGCTCCTGCTTCAGCACCATGTTTTTGGTGGGCGGCTCTCCTTTGAGCAGCTCCTGCTTCAGCACCATGTTGCTGTTGAGCGGCTCTTCGTTGTTCTGCAGCTGCTTCGGCACCAGGATGATGTTGAGCGGCTCTTCGTTGTTCTGCAGCTGCTTCGGCACCAGGATGATGTTGAGCGGCTCTTCGTTGTTCTGCAGCTGCATCGGCACTAGGTAGATGTTGAGCGGCTCTTCGTTGTTTTGCAGCTGCTTCGGCACCAGGATGATGTTGAGCGGCTCTTCGTTGTTCTGCAGCTGCTTCGGCACCAGGATGATGTTGAGCGGCTCTTCGTTGTTCTGCAGCTGCTTCGGCACCAGGATGATGTTGAGCGGCTCTTCGTTGTTCTGCAGCTGCTTCGGCACCAGGATGTTGTTGAGCGGCTCTTCGTTGTTCTGCAGCTGCTTCGGCACCAGGATGATGTTGAGCGGCTCTTCGTTGTTCTGCAGCTGCTTCGGCACTAGGTAGATGTTGAGCGGCTCTTCGTTGTTTTGCAGCTGCTTCGGCACCAGGATGATGTTGAGCGGCTCTTCGTTGTTCTGCAGCTGCTTCGGCACCAGGATGATGTTGAGCAGCTTTTTGGCTATATCAAAATATATTAGCACCACCAATTTTATCTAAGACTTATAAATAAATCAAGAATTAATTTAATAAATAATTAAATAACAAAGTAGCAGCGTTATTATTAGTAATAAATATAAAAAATGATTAAAAGGACTTAAACTTACTTGCTCTCTTTCGGATCAGCCCTTGGTGCAGATAATACGGCCCCAATAAGGTAAGCAACGCCTAGACAAATCTGTAAACAAACACAGTACAAAATATAACAGTTTCAAATAAATTACATATTATTATATTAAATAAGAATAAGTATATTGTTGGATTACTTACTAAGAAAGACTTCATGTTGATTGTCGGTACTCAGTTGAGTTGCCGTTGCTATTTATACGAAATTGAACATCTATAAAACTTACAATCTGTCTATAAATCCATTAAAATTAAACACGCTTTGATTGTGAGTAATGAAATATTAAAAAAATTATTGCTCTACAATTTTTATTCAATAATAAAAACTAATCTGGCTTTTATTGTTTATTGAATTCGTTTTATAAAATTCGTGTGTGTGTGTGTGTATGTAAAAAAAGAGCTGTATAGCCTAAACAGTTCAAGGTAGATTCTTAAAACTTTAAACTTCAGTTTTTTATATATCTAGTAAGAGAATTGTCTATACACATAAAGCATATTTACATCAGAAGTGCATGTTTACTCTAGGCAGTTTTTACATTTTGTGCCATAACTTTAAAACGGTTGCACTTATAGAAAAAATAAATGAAACAAAAATAAAGATGTTATTATTCTACGTAACTTGTATAAGACACTTTTTTTTGTAAAAGGTACCGTTTCGTATCGTCATTGAATATTTATTAATTTAGGAATTTTTATTATTTTATTAAGTCAATTATTTAACAAACAAATACAAAATAGACAAAAATACCAATTATTAAAAATATATTTAGGTTTTAAATTAATTAACTGTCGTAAATAAAATGTTTAAAGTGGAACGGAATAAAAACAAATCAAGCGCGAAATTAAATTAAAAAACCTTGAGAATTCAATGTTTATTTTATTAAAAACGCGCTTTGGAATTATTGAGTTTAATAAATAACGGGTGATAATTTCGTTTTGGCAACGAACAGAGGTGTCAATAAGCCAACAAGCGATTGTTTTTAATCGTTTATTGACATATGGATGCGTAATTAACAATTAATGCCCGTTTATTTCGATGCTTGCTTTTATAAACGCGAAATTACGAAAATGGCAGGGAAAGGGTTGATATGATTTTCGCATATTGAATTTCTTTGGTCGTTTTAATGAAATTTCTGCTTTGAAAACTTTAAATTTCGTCTTCGAAATTTAATTTCGTAGATTTCGGCATTTCTGGTTTTAATACCATTTCAACAATGAGTCTATAAGATCTGTATAGCCTTTTAAATACAGTAGTAAGTTATTTATTTCTCACACCCTGTAACTCTTATAGTTTACAGATAATTCTATATGATCTAGTCCACTTATAGGTGGTTCTATAAGCCCTATACGTTCTATAGCGCTTTTTATATAAGATTCTTTAAGATTGAATCGTTTTTCTTGTCTATTTTGTCTTTTCTGCTCGTTTATCGATTTATTTCAACCCTGTAACTCTTACAGTTACTGGATTATTAATTTATGCATATATATATATATAGGAACCTATAAGTGTTTTCCACTTTGTACTTTATTGATTCATTTAAACCCTGTAGCTCTTACAGATGGACTATAGTTACGTAAATTATTTTGACTTATAGAGAAATCTGTATTTTTATGCAATCTTTACTGTAAGTATTTATATAAGGACCTATAGGACCTGTACGGATTTTTAAATATGAGCGTCTATTTAAATTTATTTATTGATTTATTTTCACGACGTCTTATAGAAAATCTATAAGCCCTATACTTTTATAATCTGTAGTATTTACAGAGGAACCTGTATTTCTATACAATTTTTACTGTAAACTTTTATATAAGAGCCTGTAAGACCTATAGGAATTTTTAAGTACGAGCGTCTATTTTATTTATTTCTTTTTTTTTTCTCGGCGTCTTATAGAGAATTTTGTAAGCCCTATACTGTAGAAATATTTACTACTTACAGAGGAATCTATATTCCTATACGATATTTACTTTAAACATTTATATACAGACCTATAAGACCTGTAGGGATTTTTAAATACGAGCGTCTATTTAAATTTAATTATTGATTTATTTTCCCGACATCTTATAGAAAATTTATAAGCTCTATACTGTAATAATCTCTGCTATTTACAGAGGAATCTGTATTTCTATAAAATCTTTACTCTAAATACTTATATAAGAACCTATAAGACCTATAGGAGTTTTTAAATACGAGCGTCTATTTTATTTATTTTCTCGACGCCTTATAGAAAATTCTGCAAGCCCCATACTGTAGAAATATTTACTATTTACAGAGGAACCTGTATCCCTATACGACATTTACTTTAAACATTTATATAAAGACCTATAAGACCTGTAGGTGTTTTTAAATACGAGCGTCTATTTAAATTTAATTATTGATTTATGTTCCCGACGTCTTATAGAAAAATCTATAAGTCTTAAACTGTAATAATCTCTAATATTTACAGAGGAACCTTTATTTCTATATAATCTTTACTTTAAACACTTATAGAAGGACCTATAAGACCTATAAGAATTTTTAAATACGAGCGTCTATTTAAATTTATCTATTTATTTAATTTCTCTACGTCTTATAGAAAATCTATAAGCCCTATACTATTATAATCTCTATTATTTATAAAGGAACTTATATTTCGAAAAAATATTTACTCTAAACATTTCTATAACAACTTATAAGACCTGTAGGGATTTTTAAATACGAACGCATATTTATATTTATTTATTTATTATACAAAATTCTTAAAAACTTACAGAATAATCTGTATCTCTATGCGAACTTAACAATTAATTTATTACAGAAAAAATTACAAAATAATCAAAATCAAATTTTAGTGATCAATATCCTATTAATAAACATCAGAATGGAATTTTTTTTACGTAATAACACGAATTATTCATTTAGTTTTATAGTGTACTTAATTTCATTTGTTTATTATGAAATTTAATTTAGTTTTAATTAAATTTAAATAGCTTATCTCTGATTTACACCAGTTGAACGCAAATCAATTTATTATTCATTTTAATTGCTGTACATTTTTATCACATTATTTAATTATAGATTGTTTTACGTTTAAACCAAAAATAAATCAAACATTTATTATTTTATTTCGCGATTTTTTTATTTTTTTTTTAAGGGAGTTGCGTAAATCTTTAAGTGGAGCTTTAAGTTGCGATGTTCGCTTTATACGTAAATGGTAACTGTATTAGGAAAGTCTGTAAGTGGATGGATCAGAGAAGATAGAAAATGGAGAGATGTGAAAGAAAATCGGTTGATGTTTGGTGTTTGATGTCTGAACATCAATCGGTTGTTCGTACGCGGCAGAGGCTCTGTTTGGCGATGTGTGTGTGTGTGTTTTTTTTGTAAACGCTCCACTGCCTCAACTGTTAAAGCTATAATCATGAAACTTTATCTTAAGACTTTTTTTGGGTACAAGAAATGTTTCCTAAGTTTTTAATTCGATCTATAAGTCCATGCGTACTTTAGCCATTTTTTATTAATTATGTAATATCTCTGTAACGGTTATACTTACAACAAAATTTATTACTTTCAAAAATAAAGATATTTAAATATAACATGACTTTTATTTGAAAAGTTTTTTTTTAAAGTGTACCACTTACAAGAAAATGGATGCTAAATGTATATTGATCTATTAATCATGCTTACTTTTACCATTTTTTATTATTTCTGTAATATCTCTGTAACGGTTACAATTACGAAAAAAGTTGTTACTTTCAAAAATTAAGATATTTAAATTTAACATGACTTTTATTTGAAAAGTTTTTTTTTTAAGTGTACCAGTTACAAGAAAATGGATGCTAAATGTATACTGATCTATTTATCATGCTTACTTATATCATTATTTATTATTTCTGTAATATCTCTGTAACAGTTACACTTACAAAAAAAATTGTTACTTTTAAAAATAAAGATATTTAAATTTAACATCACTTTTATTTGAAAAGTTTTTTTTTTAAGTTTACCAGTTACAAGAAAATGGATGCTAAATGTATATTGATCTATTAATCATGTTTACTTTTACCATTTTTTATTATTTCTGTAATATCTCTGTAACGGTTACAATTACGAAAAAGTTTATTACTTTTAAAAATAAAGATTTTAAAATTTAACGTGACTTTTATTTGAAAAGTTTTTTTTAAAAGTTTACCAGTTACATGAAAATGGATGCTAAATGTATATTGATCTATTAATCATGTTTACTTTTACCATTTTTTATTTTTTCTGTAATATCTCGGTAACGGTTGCACTTACGATAAATTTAGTTACTTGCAAAAATAAATATATTAAAATTTCACACAACTTTTATTTGAAAAGTTTTTTCGAAAAGTGTACCACTTACAAGAAAATAGCTACTAAATATATATTGATATTATAATCAACAATTCATGCATACTGTAACCATTTTTTATTATTTCTATAATATCTCTGTAACGGCTATATTTACTGCAAAATTAGTTACTTTCAAAGTTGAAGATAATTAAATTTACCACAATTTTTATTTCAAAAGATTTTTCGAAAAGTGTACCAATTATAAGAAAATGGATACTGAATATCTATTGTTATATTCTTATACGTGAATTAATATTAAATAAACCTGCTTATATTTTAAACAGAAATAAAGTAGGCTGTGTTTAGAAAAGGTAGTAAGATGTTTTATTGGGTTTAAATACATAAATAACAGAAACGATTAATTGGGAATAACATAAATCTAGTTTAAAGATGAGATCAAAAGGCTGATGAGCATTTCCGACACAATATGTACAAGAATGACGACTCGCCTAGTTAAATATTGATTTTCGTTTCCTCAGGCGAGCACTTTGGCACTTTTGCCGTGTGCCGCCTGTTCCAACTCCATTTGTGTCTCTATCTGTTCCAACACACCCACACACACACACCTACATTCATACCGCTAAATTCACTCATTCAATTCATGCAACACACTCAAACAATTCATATCGTAACTTAAGCTGGGTTTAAATAAAACGCGGGCAGGTTGCATACGGTTTTTTATTGCATTATTCATAAGAGTATCTCGCGAATAAGATTACATATGCATACAAAGGGGTGGGGTTAGGGGGGTACGCGACAGACATACTAATATTTAGATGCTATACGACAAATATTAAATATATGTGTCCTAGATGTGTTTAAATTGTATAAAACAAAGAGAGTTATAGGGGTTTGTCGTTCGGGTGCCGTTCGGGTTCCTTTCGGTTTTCGTTCGGGTTCCTTTCGACTTCCTTTCGGTTACCTATCGACTGTCGTTCGGGTATCGTTCGAGTATCGTTCGAGTGTCGTTCGGGTGTCGTTCGGGTGGTGTTCGGGTGGTGTTCGGTTGCTGTTTGGTGGCGTTTGTTGCATTTAGAGATTTCCCTTGAGTGCGATGCGTTACCGCTGGGGCGCTGGTTGGTTTATTGACCATTGGTAAGAAATACGGTTGTATGTACTACGTCGTTGTTGGGAGGGTATTTGTTGCTACTTTGGCGCTTTTAAATGAATGTCCGTTGTGTTTAAAGCGCGATTAATCACGGGTGTCTGGGGGTTGGGAGGCGTTGGGTGTATTATGATTAGCATATGTTAGAATCGCATCTGTAGGATATATTTAAGACATTTGTTTTATCTATATTATTTAGTATAGTTTTTACGTTTTATTTTATAAACTCATTTACTTAGTCTCGCGCTCTCTTTCTCTCATTAGATTATTATTACTACTACTCATACACATACAAACAATCATACATATCTATATGCACATACATACAAGTAGACCTGCATACATTCAAAACACATGCATAACAATTAAATATATATATACAAATAAATATACACACGTACATACAAATACATAGATGCTTCCTTAGATACATACATTTAAATAAATATATACACACATAAATATACTTTCATACAGACAAACATACACTCATACAAGCATATGTACATGCATACATAGATACATATAGGTATACATGTAATTACATACATACATACATGCATAAATACATACCTACATACATACATACATAGTCATAAACACATAGTTATATATACATACATACAAACATACAAACATACAAACATACATACATACATACATAAATACATACATAAATACATACATAAATACATACATACATAAACATACATACATAAACATACATACATACATACATACATACATACATAAACATACATATATACATACATACATAAACATACATACATATATACATAAACATACATACATAAATACATACATACTTAATATACATACATAAACAAACATACATAAACATACATACATAAATACATACATACATAAACATACTTACATAAATACATACATACATAAACATACATACATAAATACATACATACATAAACATACATACATAAACACATACATACATAAACATACATACATAAATACATACATACATAAACATACATACATAAACACATACATACATAAACATACATACATAAATACATACATACTTAACATACATACATAAACAAACATACATAAATACATACATACATAAATATACATACATAAATACAAACATACATACATAAATACATACATACATACATACATAAACATACATACATAAATACATACATACTTAACATACATACATAAAAACATACATAAACATACATACATAAAAACATACATACTTAACATACATACATAAATACATACATAAATATACATACATACATACAAACATAAATATACATACATACATACATAAACATACATACATAAATACATACATATATAAACATACATACATAAATACATACATAAATATACATACATACATACACATACATACATAAATACATACGTACTTAACATACATACATAAATACATACATAAATATACATACATAAACATACACAAATACATAAACATACATACATATAGATACATACATACATGCACATCCACACTCATACATATATATATATATAAAACTCAGTCACGGAAATTCAGAGTTGCCAACCTAAAAACAAAAAAACCCCTAGATTGTTATTTAGAATTTTCAAGCTGCAATTGTGTTTCATTTTGTGTGAAATATAAATAATTAGCCTAGTAAAATCAAAAACTGCAAAAATATTCACTAGAAGAAAGAAAATTCAATAAAAAATTTTTTTTTATTCATTTATATACATATATATATATATATAAATACAGATCTTTATCTGTAAGCAACCATCATAAGTATGACATTCAGTACAGTTTCCAGGAAGTGGTAACAAAAAAAGAAAAAAATATCTCCGCAATTTAACCCCCTCCCCATCCCCCACCCGCCCCTCCGGCAGGAAATCAATGATACCTTTATCGGAATCAGTCTTCCGCTTCATTTACGTGTGAATCGAATACCGCTCAAACAGATACCAAAAATAACAGCCGATCAAAAAATACGTTTCGCCGACCAAAAAAAAAAAATTAAAATGATTACACGTTACACAACCCTAAAATAAACATAAAACCACATCCCACCCCCCCTCTCTCTCTCTTTGTCACACACACACACCCATAATACTAAAAATATTTCATTATTAAGTCCATAGAAGATAATAACAGGCGCACAAGTCACGCACACACCAAAACACACCTAAATATATAATACACATTTAATTAGCGATGTTTCTAAAACATAAATAAGCTTCGCAGCGCTCTGGGAGCACTAGCGCACTCAATACTTGTTCGAAAACTGTGTATAACATTGGTTTTGAGCAAGTGTTGAGTGTTTTAAGTGAGTATGGGGGCTTAGATGTGAATTTAGCGAGTTGACCTTGAAATGTTGTGTGTTTGGTTTGTTTTTTTTTTTTCTTTGGGGATTTATGAGCGTAGAAGGTGGCTGTGATATGTGGGCCGTTTGTTTTATGTGCCTGTTGTAAATATAGTGCTCTGCTTTGGCACTATGTACTGTTGACCGTTTTTAGGGTTTGCGGGGTTGGGGGGGGGGGGGGGTGAGGGATGGATGAGGGGTCGAATGGGTTGGTGGGGATTAGGAATCGGGTAGTGATGTGCTCGGTATCGGGCTTTAATTCAATTTGCTTTGTGGCTGTTACGAATCGACTAATGGTACTGGTTTCGCTCTCGTTCTCTTCCCTCTCTTGTAGCGTGTGTGTGTGTGTGTGTATGCGTTTGATGTCTCTATGTATGTTTCTTATGTATGTATGGCTTTTATGTATGTATGTATGTCTCTTATGTATGTATGCATGTATCTTATGTATGTGAGTCTGTTCTTTATGTATATTTATTCGACTGTATGTATGTATGTATGTATGTCTGCATGGCTGTATGTTTGTATGCCTGTACTTCTGTATATTTGTATGCATGTGTATATGCATGTATGTCTGGTTTTATGCATTTCTGTATGTAAGAATGTATGTATGTTTATATAATTGTATATTAGTATGTCTGTATTTTTGTATGTTTGTATATAAATATGTATGTATGGTTGTCCGCGTGTCTGTATGTGTGTATGTGTATATACATATGTAAGAAGGTATGTATGTATTTATGTATGTATGTTTGTAAGAATCTATATATCAGTATGTCTGTATGTCTGCATATCTGTATGTATGTATGTATGTATGTCTGTATGTCTGTTTGTCTGCATGTCTGTATGTATGTCTGTATGTCTGTTTGTCTGCATGTCTGTATGTATGTCTGTATGTCTGTATGTATGTATGTATGTATGTCTGTATGTTTGTATATCTGTATGTCTGTATGTCTGTATATCTGTATGCCTGTATGTCCGTATGTCTGTATGTCTGTTTGTCTGTTTGTCTGCATATCTGTATGTATATCTGTATGTCTGTATGTCCGTATGTCTGTATGTCTGTTTGTCTGTTTGTCTGCATATCTGTATGTATGTCTGTATGTCTGTATGGCTGTACATATGTATGTGTGTATGTCTGTTTGTCTGCATGTATGTCTGTATGTCTGTTTGTCTGTTTGTCTGCATGTCTGTATGTATGTCTGTATGTCTGTATGTCTGTATGTATGTCTGTATGTTTGTATATCTGTATGTCTGTATGTCTGTATATCTGTATGTCCGTATGTCTGTATGTCTGTTTGTCTGTTTGTCTGTATATCTGTATGTCTGTATGTCTGTATATCTGTATGTCTGTATGTCTGTATATCTGTATGTCTGTATGTATGTCTGTATGTTTGTATATCTGTATGTCTGTATGTATGTCTGTATGTTTGTATATCTGTATGTCTGTATGTCTGTATATCTGTATGTCCGTATGTCTGTATGTCTGTTTGTCTGTTTGTCTGCATATCTGTATGTATGTTTGTATGTCTGTACGTCTGTATGTCTGTTTGTCTGTATGTATGTCTGTATGTATGTCTGTATGTATGTATGTCTGTATGTCTGTATGTCTGTATGTATGTATGTATGTGTGTATGTATGTATGTATGTATGTATGTATGTATGTATGTATGTCTGTATGTATGTGTATTTCTATGCCTGCATGTATTTATGTATTTATATATGTCTGTATTGTTATATGTTTGTATGGTTGCATATTTGTATGTATGTATGTATGTATTTTTGTATGTATGTATGTATATTTCTATGCCTGTATGTATGTTTATCTGTTTATAAATATGTTTGTCTATATGGATATATGTATGTATGTATGTATGTATGTATGTATATATGTTTGTGTGTTTGTTTGTTTGTATGTATGCATGTTCGTATATCTGCATGTCTATATGTATAGTATATGTCTGTATGGTTGTATGCTTGTTTGTCTGTATGCATATATTTGTATGTATATATGTATATTTGTTTGTAGACAAGTCTGTATGTATAGTTTTTTGTGTGTAATACCTGTTTGTATATATGTTAGTTTATCTGTAAATCTGTATATATATATATCAGAATATGTATTTGTCCATCTGTATACATGTAAATAACAAATATGGGGATGTGTGCATATTTATATGCATATATGCCTGCATATCGATACATATGTATGTATGTCTATATGTATCTATATTTTTATAAGTTAATTCATTAGTATATAGGTATACTAAATAACTATACGACGAAATAAATTTATAAAAACACAACTATATTTAAAAACATAATCAAGTACAATAATAAGATACAGTTTAATAAAATACAATTCTAAACAAATCAATAAAACACAACCAATAACAACTAAATAAATAAAAATATCTGCAGTGTCATGCACCGAACTTTCTTATCCGCATATATGGGTTAAACCACATCGTAGTTACATTAGTTTTCTAATTTACAATATTTGTTCTAACCTTTAGATTGCTTTTACAGTAAATATATTTCTTAAAATAAATATAAAATGTCAAACTTCAAATTATTTAAGTCTATTTTGTTAAACAATTGACACGCGCAGATGATACGATTTATGTAACAATATATATATATATATATAATAAGCAGACATTTATTTTGAAACCAGTACTTTTTTTGGAAAAAAGTTTCAAACAAAAGTTGTGCGAAATATAAATACTATTAATTTTTGTTGACGAATATTTTCTGTAACTGTAACCATTTTTGAGTAATTGCAGAAACTGCAAAAAGTGACTAGAGTAAACATGCACTTTCGGTCGGAATATGGTTTTCAAAAATAGGAGGTTTTCGTGCCAGGCACATACAAAGCTTAAGTTTAAAATTTCATAATTTTCCTTTTAGCCGTTTGGGCTGTAGAGCGCTCACATACACACACACACACACACACACACACACACACACTTAGGGACGTCATACCAAAAATAGTCGGAATCGATTCAGGGAAGGTCAAAACGTATATTTCCGTTAAAATCTCGAGTTCGACATTTTTCATGATTACAATACTTACTTATACTGCGTATAAGAAAGTAAAAAAAAAAAAACCATAAACAGTTCTTACATATTAAAAATAAGAAA
Organism: Nebria salina; assembly: GCA_944039245.1. Classification (NCBI taxonomy): domain Eukaryota; kingdom Metazoa; phylum Arthropoda; class Insecta; order Coleoptera; family Carabidae; genus Nebria; species Nebria salina. Next base: position 1,466,827 of record OX063282.1, read on the forward strand.
AATTTCAAAATAGTGCAAATCATTTTATTTCAAATACAAATCATCGAAAACAAACAATAAAACATAGAATACCGCAAATAAACCAACGCCTCTCTAACTCTCTCTCTCTCTCTCTCTCTCTCGACTATAATAAAATAAAAACAAAACATAAAACAACAAAACAGCGACCGAATTAAAAATAAACAATAATTCCAAACGCGATAAACATAAGCGCGAGATCATTAACTCTCACTCACTCACTCAGTAACTGATTAATACAGGTAGTTCACTTAAACATTTCCACTCGGAATATTTCTCTAGTATTTCCATATCGATTCTCGTAAATTATTACCCCGATTCCCCAAAGCCATTAGCCGCCGTTCGATAAACGATAAACGATAAAAAAAATCAATACTAAATTGTCTCAATCACCGCAACGCCATCTATAAATACGTGCGCCATCTCCCATCGACATTTATTCACCGTTCACATGTCGCAACTCGTCGTTATTGTTTTGTTTCTATGTGCCGCGAGTCGGGTGCATTCATGGGAGATTTTAACGAGTGATGGAAATGATATACGTAAGTTAGAAAACAGTGAGAGAGACAGAGAGAGAGTGTTGGGTTTCGATTGTATTGTTTTTGTTTTTTTGTTTTATTTTGGTTAGCAACGTGTATGGCGAATGAGTATTATGATGAGTGTGGACCGGTGTGTTTGGAGGAATGCCCGTCGCCGTTCGTGGTGTTGTACGCATGCCCGGTGATGTGCGTGGGACGGTGCGTGTGCCGACCGGGGTACGTTAAGGACCAGCGGACGGATACTTGTATCTTACGCAAGTATTGTCCCTATTGGGGTAATTATTTGTCATCTAGACCAAAGCCACCAACTACACTTATAATTTTAAAAAACAAACAAACCACCCTTTAAGTAAAAAAGTAAAGCTATCAATAATATAAACGCGCAAAACTCTTTCATACGAAAAGTTTCCCCCAACTAGTTACCAACCACTTTCATACTTTATTCACCATCAACCACAACCAAGTCCCTCACTTTCACTTTCAAAACAATCAAACAAAAACCCTAATTTACCACAACCAAAAAAACAAACTATTTCATACATCAAAAACAAAATACCAACACGAAAACCTAATCAATCCACCACAAAAAACTAGTTAAAACTACAAAAAAACTAGTTACGCCCCCATAAACAAACCCCCCTCCCCCCCCCCCAACCCTAAACCGCAATTAATAATTGTAAAATTATAAACTATTCCATACATCAAAAACAAAAAAATCAACACGAAAACCTAATCAATCCATCAAAAATAAATCATATCACCACAAAAAAACTATTTAAAACTACAAAAAAACTAGTTACGCCCCCCATAAACCCCCATAAACCGCCCCCCCCCCCCAAACCACAATTAATAATTGTGAACATAAAACAACTTAATACTCAAATAAAATAACTAACTCATCATCTAAAACATATTCACTGGTGTTACTCAACAAACAACGCCTACTATCTAATAAATAAAAAAACAAACAACACCAAAAAAATAAGCCACCTAATCCCTTAATTTGACGATTAAAACCAAGAATAATTGTATAACCACAAAAAACTATTTATAAAACTACAAAAAAACTAGTTACGCCCCCATAAACCAACCCCCACCCCCCCACCCAAACCACAAAAACATATAGACTAGTGTTACTCAACAAACAAAGCCTACTATTTAAATAAAAAAAAACAAACAACACCAAAAAATAAGCCACCTATCCCTTAATTTGACGATTAAAACCAAGAATAATTGTGTAACCACAAAAAACTATTTATAAAACTAGAAAAAAACTAGTTACGCCCCCATAAACCAACCCCCCTCCCCCCAAACCACAATTAATAATTGTGAACATAAAACAACTTAATACTCATTTAAAATAACGAACTCATCATTTAAAACATATAGACTGGTGTTACTCAATAAACAACGCCTACTATCTAAATAAAAAAACAAACAACACCTAAAAAATAAGCCACCTAACCCTAAATTTGACGATTAAAACCATTAAAAACCAAGAATAATTGTGTAACAGGTGACAAGAACGCAGTGTTCAGTCGCTGCGGAGCGAAATGCCAACCGACGTGCACCAATCGATACATACTACGAGGGGTGACGTGCCCCGGCGCCACATGTGTCGCCGGTTACGTGTGCAAACCCGGCTACGTGCGAAACACGTCCAACGGCCTCTGCGTCCGCCCCAACGACTGCTACTGCCACTAATCCACCCCCCCCCCCCTTCCCCTACACACATATTTGATTAATTTACGGTATTAAAACGCGTGCAATCGAGTGCGTTGCGTTTATTTATTTGTTTCAAGGTCAACCATGTACGTAACTAGTAAATCGATGTTAGCGACCGATTTATTTAGTGTTGCGGGTGGATATTGATTGGGGGTGCCTAATCGACCGTTTATGATTGTTATTTGTTAACACGTTGGCTGCCAATTAGGTTTTTTTTGTTGATATTAATGTACTGAGTACGTTTTATATGTATATATATATTTTTTTAATAAATGCTATTGTTATTTATTTATGTGCTCCTTTTACTATTTTTACCCACTACGTTTAGGGCTCTATCTTCTGTAATTCGCGACGAATCTAGTTGGAAATTTATTTTCGTGTTAAGGTAATAGTGGTTATTTTTCTCTAAAACGCGCAGTTTTTTAATTGTTCTCAATTTTGAGTTATGATTTTTTTAAATTTTAAATACATTTTAGTAAAACTAAATTATTCTAAACATACATACATGGACGTTTAGGGCTGTATCTCTTACAGATTTTAATTAATACGACTATAAATTTATTTTCATACTAAGAAAATAGTAATTATTTTTCCCTGAAACGCGCAATTTTTTAATTGCTCTCAATTTTTAGTTATGATTTTTTAAAGTTTTAAATCCATTTTAGTAAAGCTAAATTAATCTAAACATACATACATGGACGTTTAGGGCTGTATCTCTTACAGATTTTAACTAATACGACTATAAATTTATTTTCGTATTCAGGAAATAGTAGTTATTTTCCCCTAAAACGCGCAATTTTTTAACTGTGTACAGTTTTTAATTATGATTTTTTAAAGTTTTAAATGCATTTTAGTAAAGCTAAATTATTTTAAACATACATACATGGACGTTTAGGGCTGTACCTCTTACAGATTTTAACTAATACGGCTATAAATTTATTTTCGTATTCACGAAATAGTATTTATTTTTCCCTAAAACGCGCAATTTTTTATCTGCTCTCAGTTTTTAGTTATGATTTTTTAAAGTTTTAAGTACATTTTAATAAAGCTAAATTATTTTAAACTTACATACATGGACGTTTAGGGCTGTATCTCTTACAGATTTTAACTAATACGACTATAAATTTATTTTCCTACTAATAAACTGGTATTTATTTTTCTTTAAAATGCGCAATTTTTTAATTGCTCTCAATTTTTAGCTATGATTTTTTAAAGTTTTAAATGCATTTTGATAAAGCTAAATTATTCTAAACATACATACATGGACGTTTAGGGCTGTATCTCGTACAGATTTAAACTAATACGATTATAAATTTATTTTCGTATTTACGAAGTAATAGTTATTATTTTCTAAAACGCGCAATTTTTTAATTGTGTTCCATTTTGAGATATGATTTTTTAAAGTTTTAAGTGCTTTTTAATAAAAACAAATTATTCCAAACATACATACATGGACGTTTAGGGCTGTATCTCTTACAGATTTTAACTAATACGACTACAAATTTTTTCTCCTACTAAAGAAATTATTATTATTATTACCTAAAATGCACAATTTTGAAAATGTTCTCAGTTTTGAATTATGATTTCTTAAAGTTTTAAGTGCATTTTAATAAAACTAAATTAGTTCAAGCATACATACATGAACGTTTATAGCTGTATCTCTTACAAATTGCAATTAATCCAACTAAAAAAATTGTTTTCGTACTAAGAAAATAACAGTTATTATTCCCTGAAACGCGCAATTTTTTAACTATATTCAGTTTTTAGTTATGATTTTTTTAATTTTAACTACATTTTACTAAAAGTACATTTATCCCATGCAAACATAGAATAATATTTAGGGCTATATCTCCTACATATATTAATTAATCCTGTTAAAAATTTATTTACATATTAAAAAAATATGAATTATAATTCTGTGAAACGCGCAATTTTTTTTACTTTATACAGTTTTGAGTTATGATTTTTTAAAGTTTTATATGTATTTTAAAAAAAAACAAATTTCCTCAAGCAAACATTTAAAGACGTTTAAGGCTGTAATATTTACAAATTTAATTTAATCCGGCTCAAAATTTATTTTCGTATAAATAATATATGGGTTATTAATCTATAATTTTTGGAGTTTTATATCTTTACTCAATTTTGAGTTATGATTTTTTAAAAAATAAATAATAATAAAAGTTTGTTTTGGTGCAAATATTTTATTTTAAAAATGGTAACAAACAACAAATAAATAAAAACAACCAAACAAAGTTGTTGGTAAAGTGAAATAATGGTGTATGATATATGTGAATGCCATGCACAGGCGTAAGAGTGAATTTATAGGCGTACGAACTTTTCGTCGCCTTGAAGCATACAAAGTTCTTTTATAAAAAGACCTGAAGAACATCCTGCATTATTCGCAACAGTGTATCGATCTGAAAAGCAACGCGACACATTTGTGTCACAAACATATCGCCGTGTGCACAGCCGAAGCTTTTCCGGCTAACGAGACTGGAATATGGTCATTGAATGCAAATTTAATTCAATTAAGCAGTATTTTGACCATAGCTCGGATGCGCTCATTTGCTTTATGATACGAGCCAACCGAGTGTCGTCATGCAAGCGATATTCCGTCACTAAAGCTCTCATCCATTCAATGCTGCTGTAATGGAGCAATTATTTACGCAAATACAAAGAGATTGTTGCTTGAATTGAACATAATCGCGCTTGTGCTTTCATTCACGAAAATAGCTTAGTTTATCGGGATTTTAAGTCTGTAGAGATGGAATTAACTCGTGGCGAAAATAATCCTAAATTTCTATATATATTCATATAAATTTAATCAAAATCAGTTAAATATTTATCTTAATAATTTATACAACTTTACGAATTTTTTACACCGGAACGACTTTAAATATCTAATTGAAAAAATTTCTAATTTTGTATTGATATGTTGTCTAAATATATTGAAATTTTCAATTAAATCGCATATAAAATTTTAAAGTTATTCACAGTTTTGTAAATTAACAAATATAGATGCGCCTGAGTTACGAGACATCGGCAAATTTTTATCTTAATTACTTCACGATTTTTTTACGACGAAACGGCTTTAGATATATAGTTGAAAATATTACCAACTATTTATTGATATATTGTCTAAATATGTTAAAATTTTCAATTAAATCGCATGTAAAACCTTAAAGTAATTTATAGTTTTGTAAATTAACAAATATAGACGCGCCTGAGTTACGAGACATTTCATCAAAATCCGCAAATTTTTATCTTAATTAATTTACGATTTTTTTTACGCCCAAACGGCTTTAGATATATAATTGAAAATATTACCAACTATTTATTGATATATTATCTAAATATGTTGAAATTTTCAATTAAATCGCATGTAAAACCTTAAAGTAATTTATAGTTTTGTAAATTAACAAATATAGACGCGCCTGAGTTACAAGACATTTCATCAAAAACGGCAAATTTTTATCATAATTAATTCACGATTTTTTTACGCCGAAACGGCTCTAGATATATAATTGAAAATATTACCAACTATTTATTGATATATTGTCTCAATATTTTGAAATTTTCAAATTAATCGCATATAAAACCCTAAAGTTATCTACAGTTTTGTAAATTAACAAATTTAGACGCGCCTGAATTTTTCTTCTTAAAATTTTAACGATTTTTTTGTGCCAAAACGGCTTTAGATATCTAGTTGAAATTTATATCAGTTATTTATTGATATATTGTCTAATTATTTGGAAATTTTCATTGAAATCGCAGATAAAACGCTAAAGTTATCTACAGTTTTATAAATTAGGAAATATATACGCGCCAGCGTGGCAAGCGATTTAATCAAAATTTTAATCAATCGTTCAATCTTAACGATTTTTTTATGCCGGAACGGCTTTAAATATCTTGTTGAAATTTGTACCAATTATTTATTGATATATTATCTAAATATTTTGAAAATTTCAATTAAATCGCATTTAAAACACTAAAGTTATTTATAGTTTTATAAATTAACAAATATAAACGCGCCTGAGTTGCGCAACCCGGACGCATTAAATGTAATGACGGTCACTGAGGGTGCAACGCCCGCCAAGCTTTAAGCTTTCCCTCACTGAAACCCCACTTGCAGACCGCTAGGCGCATATCTTTCAGAAAACTACGTAAACCATTTAATTTTAACGATAAAAATAATTTAAAAAATCATAAATTATTTATTTATGTCACAATTATATTTAGATTCTTCTTCAGCAAGAAAATGTTAACAGTTGAAGGTCTTACCATTAATACATTAATTACCTACCTGTAATTACGTAATGCGTAGATTTAGTTGTCGAAGAATGTTAAACGGAGTATGTACTATTATTTTCCGGTGCCGGAAAAACGGTTTAGTTAATTAAAACATATTAAAATAAATAAAACAGTGTTTTTAATTAACGTTTTCATTATTGTTTTATTAATTAGAGTAAAGGTAATTAAGAATTAATTCACGCGAGTAAATATTTAATTATTATTGATTAATTAACAGAATAATGTTACGATTTAAATTACATGGCGGTCATTATTTAATTATAACTCTCCATTTATTAATTGCGGAATCAACACCTATTGATGTCACAGGCGCAAATATTAAATATTACAAATTGACCCCCAATGAGGGGTCAGGTTCTTATGGTTTTGAGTAAATATTTTTATTAAATCAACAAATATATATGTTTTATTATTATAAATCTTTATTTAGTTATGGAACCCAAGATGGCGCCGAACGGTCTGAGAGGGGATATATAAAAATGGAGCCTGGAAGCGATAAGCCCCTATTGGTCATAATGGGTACTTTTAAGTACCCGGACCCCAATGGGGGTTTTTATGAAGTTACTTACATAGCTGATGAACAAGGCTATCGTATATTGCCGAATAAGGTGCTTCCGGTTGCTGTATCACCGGTAGTACCAACACAACAACTGAAAAATGTGCCTAAACTAGTTTTGGGTGGTAATCAACCGGATGTAGGTGCTTTGAGGCGGTTGGGAGCGCAAAAATTGGTAACTCGGGTGCCGAATGAGCTGGTGGCGCCGCCGCGGCGGGAAAGTAAAGTTTTTAAAGTTAGTGTGCGCCCAGGCGCTAAGTTAGATGATTGTGCGCCTGGGAAGTGTGTGGAATCTAAGTTGTTTCAAATTAAGGGGCTTAAATTTGGGTAATGTTTTTTTATTTTTTATTTAATTGGTGTTTTATTATGATTTTTATAATAATTATATATTTTTTTGTATTTCTAATTTTGAATAAATTAATTATTTACTAAGAAATGTGTACATATTCCACCCTAAAGTATATAGAGCTTAAGTAATCGGTCTTGTTGCTTTAGTATTTTGGTTTCTATTTAAAATGTTTATATTTTCGTATTAAAAACGACTTATTTAGATACTAAAGCGCTTAGGTAATCGGTTTTACGTTAATAAATGTGTACATATTCCACCCTAAAGTATATAGAGCTTAAGTAATCGGTCTTGTTGCTTTAGTATTTTGGTTTCTATTTAAAATGTTTATATTTTCGTATTAAAAACGACTTATTTAGATACTAAAGCGCTTAGGTAATCGGTTTTACGTTAATAAATGTGTACATATTCCACCCTAAAGTATATAGAGCTTAAGTAATCGGTCTTGTTGCTTTAGTATTTTGGTTTCTATTTAAAATGTTTATATTTTCGTATTAAAAACGACTTATTTAGATACTAAAGCGCTTAGGTAATCGGTTTTACGTTAATAAATGTGTACATATTCCACCCTAAAGTATAAAGAGCTTAAGTAATCGGTCTTGTTGTTTTAGTATTTTGGTTTCTATTTAAAATGTTTATATTTTCGTATTAAGAACGCCTTGTTTAGATACTAAAGCGCTTAGGTAATCGGTTTCGCGTTAATAAATGTGCACATATTTCTCCCTAAAGTATATAGAGCTTAAGTAATCGGTCTTGTTGCTTTAGTATTTTGGTTTCTATTTAAAATGTTTATATTTTCGTATTAAGAACGACTTGTTTAGATACTAAAGCGCTTAGGTAATCGGTTTCGCGTTAATAAATGTGCACATATTCCTCCCTAAAGTATATAGAGCTTAAGTAATCGGTCTTGTTGCTTTAGTATTGAGGTTTTTCATTCAAAATGTTTATATTTTCGTATTAAGAACGACTTATTTAGATACTAAAGCGCTTAGGTAATCGGTTTTACGTTAATAAATGAGTACATATTTCTCCCTAAAGTATATAGAGCTTAAGTAATCGGTCTTGTTGTTTTAGTATTTTGGTTTCTATTTAAAATGTTTATATTTTCGTATTAAAAACGACTTGTTTAGATACTAAAGCGCTTAGGTAATCGGTTTCGCGTTAATAAATGTGTATATATTCCTCCCTAACGTATATAGAGCTTAAGTAATCGGTTTTGTTGATTTAATATTTTGGTTTTTATTTAAAATGTTTATATTTTCGTATTAAGAATGACTTGTTTAGGTACTAAAGCGCTTAGGTAATCGGTTTCATGTTAATAAATGTGTTTATGTGCCTCCTAAAAGTATATAGAGCTTAAGTAATCGGTTTTGTTGTTTTAGTATTTTGGTTTCTATTTAAAATATTTATATTTGCGTATTAAGAACGCTTTGTTTAGATACTAAAGCGCTTAGGTAATCGGTTTCGCGTAATTAAATGTGTACATATTCCTCCGTAACGTATAGAGAGCTTAAGTAATCGGTTTTGTTTTTTTTATTAATTTAAATGTTTATATTTGAGTATTAAAATCGTCACGTTTAGATACTAAAGAGCTTAAGCAATCGATTTCGCGTTAAGATATGTGTACACACATAGTCCCTAAAGCATTTAGAGCTTAGGTAATCGGTTTTGTTTAATATTGAGTTTTCTATTTAAACTGTTTATATTATCGTCTTACAATCGCTATATTTAGATACTAAAGCGATTAAGTAATCGGTTTTCCGTAAAATTACATGTAAATAACCGTCCTTAAAGCATATAGAGCTTAAGTAATCGGTTGTTTCTTTAGTATTGATATTTATATTTAAAATATTGATATTTCAGTATTAAGATTGCGATGTTTATACACTAAAGCGCTTAAGTAATCGGTTTCGCTTGTAGATATGAGTAAATAGTCTCCCTTAGAGCATTTAGCGCTTGAGTAATCGTTGTATAGATACGCATAATAGACTTTCGAGCACAAATAAACATTTATTTCAAATAAATTTTCGTTATACAATTTCCAATTAATTATTGCACTAAGTCTAATGATCTTATCACATATAATATTTTATTAAAAAAAAATGTACAATTGATAAATGCTATACACCAATAATTCGATAGAAAAAAAAACAATTAAATTTTAGTTTCGATTCTTAAATTCACATAAAAATAACTATTTGTAAACAATCGTATATTTATATATTTACAGACTAGTCTGGTTAACAATAAATATTAAACATATTCATAACACAATTCATATATTTATAAATATATACACTAATTTTAAGAAACACTTTTATTTATTATTGTCAAGGGTTGTTTATTGTTGTTTTTCATCACAGGGTCAAACTAACCGGTACTTTTAATCGGTGTTTAGCTGCAGGTTTACTCTACATTCGAGCTCATCGCGGACAGAAACTGAAGTATGGGAATAAGAAACAATGTAGCGATAAGAATCTGTAACGTAATTATATATATATATTTATTTCAAATAGGAAATCGATAAATCGTACCGATTCGGATCGTATTTAATATCGAAGCCATCGATCTTCACCACATTCCATTCGTCTTTGTTGCGCGAATAACTAAATGAAATCTGTAACGAGATAAGGAAATCTGTAAGCGTGCGGTAAATAAATGAGTTTTAGTTGTTGTGTGGATTGGCGCGTAAAATTGTTGTTGTTGTTGTTGTTGTTTTGTGACAAGTGTATCGTAGGTAATTATAATATGCGTATGGGTGCGGTCTGGCGGACCGCTGTGCGCACCTGCGAACGAGTTCTGTAAATTACCTGATCGTGTAGAGTATCGCGTCGCAGGAACTTCATTGGCTCCAAGTGCGAGTGGAATTGGTCGACGACGGTCAATGGTTTCTTCAGCAGGTGCTCTGCAACGGGATATTTGTTATTTCATTTGCTAAAACGCTTATTAGACAACGCCATACCCAACATTCATACCCATACTCATATATAAACACAAAAATACTTTATTTGTAGGTTTTAATAAAATATCTCAAACCTACTAAAATATATGTTGTTTTGTATATCTCCATCCTCCATACCCAACATTCACTCATATATGCTTATAAGGACACTCATACACAATAAAATACGAAATTAATTAATCAACTAAAATATCACAATTGTATTAAACATATTTAATTTCTAACACTCTGTCCTCCATACCCAACATTCATACCCATACGCGTATATAAGACATCTATACTTTATTAGTAATTTAATAAAATATCTCAAGTCTATTAAAATATGTGTTGTTTTGTATATCTCCATCATCCATACCCAACATTCACTCATATATGCTTATAAAGACACTCATACACAATAAAATACGAAATTAATTAACCTACTAAAAATATCACAATTGTATTAAACATATTTAATTTCTAACACTCTGTCCTCCATACCCAACATTCATAGACATACACTTATATAAACACAAAAATACTTTATTTGTAGTTTTTAATAAAATATATCAAAGCTACTAAAATATATGTTGTTTTTTTTTATCCCATCCTCCATACCCAACATTCACTCCTATATGCTTATAAGGACACTCATACAGAATAAAATACGAAATTAATTAATCAACTAAAATATCACAATTGTATTAAACATATTTAATTTCCAACACCCTGTCCTCCATACCCAACATTCATAGACATACACTTATATAAACACAAAAATACTTTATTTGTAGTTTTTAATAAAATATATCAAAGCTACTAAAATATATGTTGTTTTTTTTTATCCCATCCTCCATACCCAACATTCACTCCTATATACTTATAAAGACACTCATACACAATAAAGTAATAAATTAATTAATCAACTAAAATAACACATTTGTACTTAAACAGACCCTAATTCTGTTCTCCATACCCAACATTCATACCCATATGCTTATATAAGACATTTATACTTTATTAGTAATTTAATAAAATATCTCAAGTCTATTAAAATATATGTTGTTTTTTTTATCCCATCCTCCATACCCAACATTCACTCCTATATGCTTATAAAGACACTCATACACAATAAAATACGAAATTAATTAACCTACTAAAATATCAAAATTGTATTAAACATATTTAATTTCCAACACTCTGTCCTCCATACCCAACATTCATACCCATACGCTTATATAAGACATCTATACTTTATTAGTAATTTAATAAAATATCTCAAACCTATTAAAATATATGTTGTTTTTTTTTATCCCATCCTCCATACCCAACATTCACTCCTATATGCTTATAAGGACACCTATATACAATAAAATAATTAATTAATTAATCTACTAAAATATTCCTTTTCTACTAAAACATACATAAATCAACATTCCGTTCTCCATACCCAACATTCATTCCTATATAATTACAAAGACTCAATAAATTAATCTACTAAAATATCTCAATTGTAGTAAAGCACACTTTATTCAATAAAACCTCGTTCTCCATACCCAACATTCACTCCTATATAATTACAAAGACATTTATTTTCATTTAATAATTCTACTAAAATATCTCATTTATATTAAAACACATTTAATTTAGTAACACCACGTTCTCCATACCCAACATTCACTCAATATAATTACAAAGACACCTATACTCAATAAATTAACCTACTAAAATATCCCATTTGTACTAAAGCACAATTAATTTAATAGCACCACGTTCTCCATACCCAACATTCACTACAATATAATTACAAAGACAACTAAACTTAATAAATTAATCTCCTAAAATATCACATTTGTACTAAAACACACTTAATTAATAATACTTAATAATACTTCGTTCTCCATACCCAACATTCACTCCTATATAGCTACACATAAACTACATAATAAAGCATATAAATAATTTATTTAACGTAATAATACATGTTTATACACTATAATATATTTGTTAGTATACACCGTCCTCCATACCCAATATTCTCGACTCAACATAACCTAAAAAACGACTTACCGATTATGTACCCCATTGTAACATCATCCGGTAACCGAATTTTCTCTCCCGTACTAATAAACTTGCCATTACTAAAACATAAAAAAACATAAAACATAAAAAAAACATTACATCAACTGAAAACGATTGTTTTCAACTCTCAAAAAAAAAAAAAAAAAACATTCAAAGAATTTCCGAATTCCGAAACGAAAAAAAAAAAAAACCCTCAATAATTGGGTTGAATACTTCTAAATTGGCTCCTAAATTAGAAAACAACAACAACAACAACGTGCGCCATCTTAGAAATTCGTCGGTCACAGTTGAAAAATGCAACAGCGAACACAATCAAATCGTTACCTTCGTCTCTAATTAACTGCAGGAAACACAAAACCCCACCAGGGTGCGGACGTGACTCGCTGACAAAGCTATTTTATAATGAGAACCGACCACGTGACACACACCCCACCCCCCCCTCCCTTCACCCGCCAAACAGCGACAAACAAACCATTTCTTGTAAACTATCCACAACTAACTAACTTCAAACCACCACACACCGATTACCCACGCTCTAAACACCCTACCCTATCACCTAAAACATCCACCGATTACCCAAGCTCCCTATAAGATACCTAACCTACCAGTTTATTACAATTAAAAGTCTAAACGTCTCAAATTCCTTAAATTACAACACAACTTTAATTGACAGCTGATTATCAACGCGCGACATCTATTAAAAGCCCTAAACACACCCACTAAATCCCAATTGACCCCCTAACCCCCCTTACCCCCCACTAATAAGCGCAAAGCTTCCTGTTTATTAAACAACTAGTAATAATAAGTCCGCCATTTTGTTGTGAAATATTAAATTTGTTTGATTTTGGGTTTGTATGTGGGATTTCGGTGGTGTGACACGATTGAGTGTGAGCGGTTTGGGAAAAATGTCGAACCGATAAAAATTAATGATATCGAAAATGTCCAATTAACGCAGAATATATCGAGTGGGCCTTGGCAGACGGATGGACACATTTTTTATGTTCTAGTTTCGAAATTCTAAGGTCGTCGGATTTGTGGTCTCACGAACACTGTCCGTTGGGTTTGAACCCCGACTATACGTCGCGAAACGCGCTTATAATTAACTAATTAAGCTTACCTTGCAACTGGCATCATCTTGAGTGCTAACGCGCGGCTTACACAGAACCCCGCGCCCCCCGTCGCGAACCAGAACGAGATTTTTTGCTGCAACAAACATTTAAATATTACATTAAATTACGCGGCAGGGTATTTTTTATACAAACCACATGAGTAGAAATACCCATTTAGGTCTTATATACAACCTCCAGATAACTTCCAGATAGCCAAGTCACGAATAACCATAACATACTAACTAATAAACACACCATTTATCTGCCAGATAGCTTAACTGGTACTTTATTCGAAACAATAACTTCCAGATAACTAATATACAAATAAGCACACAACTTATCTCCCAGATAACTTAACTGGTACTTCGTTATAGAAACTGCCATATAAACATAAGCAACTTATCTGCCAGATAGCTTAACTGGTACTTTATTCGAAACAATAACTTCCAGATAACTAATATACAAATAAGCACACAACTTATCTCCCAGATAGCTTATCTGGGACTTCAATATAGAAACTGCCATCATTTATCTCCCAGATAAGCAACTAATAACTTATCTGTCAGATAGCTTATCCGAGACTTTATACGTAATGCATATTAAGTTAAAAATCGGGGAAATTAATAAAACTATATTGTAAAAAATATTTTTTATGTAATTTAGAGCAATAATTCACAACTTATAACCTATAAAAAGTGTAAAAATGTCGATGTAATAGTAAATAAAAAATAAATAAAGTATAAAAAGGGTGGGTTTGTTGATTATTTTCGCGCGTAATTAGAGAAAGGTGTACTTGTACTAGATAGTAATGGAGAGCGCGAGTATGAAATAGTTTTAAGTAAAGGTAATAATCACGTAGGCTGTGGCCGGTGAGCGCGCGTTGCGCGCACGCCGGCCACCGCGCATAACACGTCCATCATTCCATTCATCCGCATAAAAAACCGGTGGAGCGGAGTGAAAAAACGGAGAGAGAGAGAGAGAGAAGCAAAAAACAAAAAATGATACGGCGAACGTGCCTTGGCGTGTCTTGACCTGCACCCGGTGATCCCGGTAGCGAGAGAGGCGAGCGAACGATCTCGAACTAGGATCACTTGTAGGTCGATCAAAGCCACGCCTAACCAATGCAAGAGAAAGGCGCGACCAGTTCTGCTTAGTTTTTTTTTTTGTTTTGTCGTTTTTCAAATGTTTTCAATAAATAGTACAGTCACGAATCTTAGAAAACACGTTGCTCTTACACCTGGTTGTGTAACAACAATTTATCATCAAATTTAACTGGAGCGGCCCCTTCTTGCAAAGGCACACTTAATTATATTAAAACCAAAACGTTTCCTCAACACTAATTATAAATAACGATTCAAAACATCAACAATTGAATTATCACTATACGTATTGGTATTCCAGCGTAATTAATGCATAACGATTTTGAAACAGCCCTTAACACCTTAAATATATACATCCTAATAGCTATGAGTCGCTCTCCGTCGCTCTCTGAGCGCTAGTCGCGTCGGGGTGCCTCAATATAGGTTCTTATAGACTTTAAACACGTTGCGTATAGAGAGCCTCTCGTCACTCTCTTAGTGAATCAGGGTTTGAGTAACTATTTTCTGAGCACTTGTGTTAGGGTAGCTAAATGTAACTTCTATATAGAGTCTAAGCAAGCGTTCTAAAGAGCTGCTCGTCACTCTCTAGGTACTTGAGATGCCAGGGTAGCTAGACATGGTTCTTAGAGCCAAGTGCTCTCTGAGCACTTGCGCATTGCGGTAGCTAGAATATAGTATGTGGGGTTTAAGCACGCTATGTGAAGAGAGTCGCTGATTATTCGTTAGGCACTTAGTGCATATATTGCGTTTAAGTAGCTATAGGTAGCTCTCTGAGTATTTGCCGGGGTAGAATAGCAAAAGGGGGGTTTTAGAGTCTAAGAACGCCGAGTTCAGAGAGCTGCCCGTCACTCTCTAAACGCTTATTGCGTCTATGTAGCTGTATGTCTAAGTTTAGTGCGTTTAAGTCTCTATAAGTCGCTCTCTGAGCATTTGCAAGGGTAGGGAAGCTAAAAGGAGGCTTTAGAGTCTAATAACGTCGCGTTCAGAGAGCTACCCGTCACTCTCTAAACGCTTAGTGCTTCTAAGTAGCTGTATGTCGAAGTTTAGTGCGTTTAAGTCTCTATAGGTCGCTCTTTGAGCATTTGCAGGGGTTGGGAAGCTAAAAGGAGGCTTTAGAGTCTAAGAACGTCGCGTTCAGAGAGCTGCCCGTCCTCTCTCTACGCTTAGTGCGTCTAAGTAGCTGTATGTCTAAGTTTAGCGCGTTTAAGTCTCTATAGGTCGCTCTCTGAACATTTGCAGGGGTAGGGTAACTAAAAGGAGGCTTTAGAGTCTAAGAACGCCGCGTTCAGAGAGCTGCCCGTCCTCTCTCAACGCTTAGTACGTCTAGATAGCTGAATGTCTAAGTATATCGCGTTTAAGTCTCTATAGGTCGCTCTCTGAGCATTTGCAGGGGTAGGGTAGCTAAAGAGAGGCTTTAGAATCTAAGAACGCCGCGTTCAGAGAGCTGCCCGTCCTCTCTCAACGCTTAGTGCGCCTTGGTAGCTGAATGTCTAAGTATATCGCGTTTAAGTCTCTATAGATCGCTCTCTGAGCATTTGCAGGGGTAGGGAAGCTAAAGGGAGGTTTTAGAGTCTAAGAACGCCGCGTTCAGAGAGCTGCCCGACACTCTCTAAACGTCTAAGTAGCTGTATGTCTAATTTTAGCACGTTTACGTCTCTATAGGTCGCTCTCTAAGCATTTACCGGGGTAGGGTAGTTAATAGAAAGTTTTAAGATCTAAGAACGCTGCGTTCAGAGAGTTACCCGTCCTCTCTCAACGCTTCGTGACTCTAAGTCAAAGTATAGTGCGTTTAAATAGCTATAAGTTGCTCTCTAAGCATTTGCTGGGGTAAGGTAGCTAAAGGGAGGTTTTAGAGTCTAAATACGCTGCGTTTAGAGAGCTGCCCGATACTCTCCCAACGCTTAGTGTGTCTGGGTAGCTGTAAAGCTAAATACACCGCGTTTAAGTAGCTTTCTATTGCTCTCTAAGTACTTAAGGGTAACTAAACGAAAGTTGTAGACTGCTTTGAAAGAGAGCGCCCAGTCCTCTCTAGGCATTTTACGCGCTAGGGTAACAATAAGACTACACACACCGCGTTTACACAACTATCTATCGCTCTCTGAACACTTGCAGCGTTAGGGTAGCTGAGCATACGTTTTAGAGTCTAAGCACCCTGCGTTCAGAGAGCCACCCGTCCTCTCTAAGCATCTAATGCGCCAGGGTCGCTCTCCAAACACTTACTGCGTTAGTACGCGGCGTTTAGAGAGCGCCCGTCCTCTCTACCCACACCGTGCGCTAGGGTAGCTACGCGTATAGGTTTAAGCATATGAATGAACTCACCGGGTTTTTTTCCTTATTCAAAATCTCCAATGGCGCTCGTATACTAGGCTTGCCTAGATACCAGTCCTCTTGCGAGTTATAATCCTCTAATAGACGTACGAGTCGTGGCACATTTACGTAATTGTCGTCATCGAAATGGCAAAACCATCTAGAATAAATAACACCACACTATTTAATAAATTATCTACCTTAATAAAAAAAAAAAACAACGCATACACTTTTTTTTATATATATTTTTTATCGATATTTAAAATTGATAACATTAATCGGTTGCATGAGGGCACTAATTAAATATTTACGTAATAATTATTAGTTTGGTGTTACCATACACTAGCCACTGAACTTTAATCATTCCAAGCGTTAACTACGTTTAGACCATAACAGTAATTAAATGAAGCGAGCAAACAAAAAAAAAAAAACAAAAAAAAAAACGATGATTTATACATCCTTAAGGCGTTAGAATTTATTTACGTACATAAAACTCACTCACAGATAGTTTATAAACTCATTATTAATTATTTACGAACATTTAAGCCCTTCGCTTTACTTTAAATCGCTTTAAACAAAATAAAAATAAAAAAACGCGAAATAAAAAATCGTTGATTTCTCGCGAAAATAAAAACAAAATCAACTATAATCGACGGAAACGAATTATTAAACGGAACACCGCGTTTGTCTCCGTTTTGCATTTCATACCTGTTTAACTCATATAATTAACTTTTAAACGGTTTATTTCGAACTCTTTTACTCATTTTTTTTATTTATTTTTTACTCAAATTAATAAAAACACCAGTATTTAATCACTTTTACAAGCGATTTAACGCGTTTTAATCAATTTAAGGTCACATTTACAGGTTTCACTACAGATTTATAGATATTTATACCTGTAACTTATAGAAAACCTATAAATGCTACAGATATAAATATTATAAATAGCGAAACATATGAATAATCGTAATTTAAACGATTTACGTAAATAGACGCCATTTTAGAGTAGTTGGGGGTTTGGGGGGAGGGGTTATAACATTTTTTATTTATTTTGTACTCAAATAATAAATACGCCATTAATTAATCACTTTTACAAGCGATTTAACGCATTTTAATCCAATTAGGGACTCATTTATAGGTTACGCTACAGATTTATAGATATTTATACTTGTAACTTATAGAAAACCTATAAATATTACAGATATAAATAATATAAATAGCGAAACATATGAATAATCGTAATTTAAACGATTTACGTAAATAGACGCCATTTTAGAGTAATTGGGGGGTTTGGGGGGGAAGGGGTGGTGTGTTTTAGTCGATTTTAACCTATAACTTATAGAAAACCTATAAATATTACAGGTTTATCAATTATAAATGGTGAAACATATGAATAATCGTAATTTAAATGATTTAAGTGAATAGACGCCATTTTGGAGTAGTTAGAGGGTTAGGGGGTGGAGGGGGGTGGTGTGTATTAGTGGTCGCTTGAGTGATTTGATGAAGAAGAACCGGATGGCGAAGTTGTTAACGGAAGTGTGTGCAAATACGTCATTAATGTACGCCGCCATTTTGTTAAATTGTGGTAAAAAAACAGATGGTTAAGTGTCATTGACCTAGTGGTCATTCTGACCACCCTGGTTGTAACACTCAAATACTCAAAAACGAGCTTAAATATGTAATTTTTTTTAAATAAACCTCCAAAGCACCCTTGATTTTTTGTTTAAATAAAAATGTCCAAAAATAAAAATGTTGTAATTATTTTTAAATAAAGTTATTTGTTTTTTTTTAAACATAAATGCGTTATTATTTATAATTTTGCGTATAGGAAACTCGAAAAAAAAAAAACGATCTACATAGATCGATTACGTTGATAAATATAGACGATTAATTTTGATCAAGTAGGCTGGTTTTTTTGGTGTATTGCGTCATCAATGTTAATCAGTTATCCGCTGTCAAATTACCGGTTGTGTTTAATTATAATATAATATGAGAAAGTCGTATAGGCACTAGAGTGTACGGCGAAATAAAAAAAAAAAAAAAAATGCTACGCCGACCGGATGAGGCAATAACGTCCAATTGTCGACAACGAAGTATGGCCATTGATATATCACATCATAACCGATCCTTAAAATAAGACCTGGTTGTTGGTCAATTTGTGTTTGTTGATAAACAGTGTTAATAAACGAAGTGGCTATGACACCACTCCTAACATAAGCGGTCCATAGTACCGCACTCGTTTCAAACCCAATAACTCAATTAGGGTGCATTTTACAGAAAAAAGTTTCAAATAAAAGTTATAGCCCTTATTATAATTAACAATTTTGGTCCTGACCATAAAGTTCCTATATAGCCCCATTATCGAAATAATTAACATTTCCTAACATCAACACATTACAACTAGGCGTGCTCACATTCCTAACCTATAACTCAATAAGGGTTGATTTTATAGAAAATAGTTTCGAATAAAAGTTGTAGCCCTTATTATAATAAACAATTTTTGTTCTGACCATAAAGTTCCTAACTAGCTCCATTTCCGAAATAATTAACATTTCCTAACATCAACTCTTTACAACTAGACATACACACATTCCTAACTTATAACTCAATAAGGGTTGATTTTATAGAAAATAGTTTCGAATAAAAGTTGTAGCCCTTATTATAACTAACAATTTTGGTCCTGACCATAAAGTTCCTATATAGTCCCATTTCGGAAATAATTAACATTTCCTAACATCAACACATTACAACTAGACATATACACATTCCTAACTTATAACTCAATAAGGGTTGATTTTATAGAAAATAGTTTCGAATAAAAGTTATAGCCCTTATTATAATTAACAATTTTGGTCCTGACCATAAAGTTCCTATATAGTCCCATTTCGGAAATAATTAACATTTCCTAACATCAACTCTTTACAACTAGACATACACACATTCCTAACTTATAACTCAATAAGGGTTGATTTTATAGAAAATAGTTTCGAATAAAAGTTGTAGCCCTTTTTATAATTAACAATTTTGGTCCTGACCATAAAGTTCCTATATAGCCCCATTTCGGAAATAATTAACATTTCCTAACATCAACACATTACAACTAGACATACACACATTCCTAACTCATTAACTCAATAAGGGTTGATATAGAAAAATACTTCAAATAAAACTTATAGACCATATTCAAATAAACAGTTTTGGACATGACCATAAGGTCCTAATTAGACCAATTTTGAAGATAAACACCATTTCCATAAATAAACACTTTACAACTTCACTAGAACTTTTAGGTAATCGGTTTTTGTTAGTTTTGATTCATTATAAGTCGTTTTATAGTATGAGGCGCTTAAGTAATCGGGATTGTGGTCTTAGTATTGTTATATTTGTGTATATGAGTAACTTATGAGGAGCTTTAGTAATCGGTGAAGAGTGTTTCTTAGTTTTAAAGCATTTTAAGGCGTTTTATAGTAAGAAGAGCTTAAGTAATCGGGATTGTGGTTCCAGTATTGTTATATTTGTGTATATGCGTAACTTATGAGGAGCTTTAGTAATCGGTTAAGTGTTTTTATTAGTTTTGAAGCATTTTAAGGTGTATCAGAGTATGAAGTGCTTAAGTAATCGGGATTGTGGTCTTAGTATTGTTATATTTGTGTCTATGCGTAACTTATGAGGAGCGTTAGTAATCGGTGAAGGGTTTTTGCTAGTTTTGAAGTATTTTAGGGCGTATTATAGTATGAAGCGCTTGAGTAATCGGGATTCTGGTCTTACTACTGTTATATTTGTGTCTATGCGTAACTTATGAGGAGCGTTAGTAATCGGTGAAGGGTTTTTATTAGTTTTGAAGCATTTTAAGGCGTTTTATAGTAAGAAGTGCTTAAGTAATCGGGATTGTGGTCTTACTATTGTTATATTTGTGTATATGAGTAACTTATGAGGAGCGTTAGTAATCGGTAAAGTGTTTTTATTAGTTTTAAAGCATTTTAAGGCGTTTTATAGTAAGAAGTGCTTAAGTAATCGGGATTGTGGTCTTAGAATTGTTATATTTAGGTATATGCGTAACTGATGAGGAGCGTTAGTAATCGGTGAAGGGTTTTTATTAGTTTTAAAGCATTTTAAGGCGTTTTATAGTAAGAAGTGCTTAAGTAATCGGGATTGTGGTCTTAGAATTGTTATATTTAGGTATATGCGTAACTGATGAGGAGCGTTAGTAATCGGTGAAGGGTTTTTATTAGTTTTGAAGTATTTTAAGGCGTTTTATAGTAAGAAGTGCTTAAGTAATCGGGATTGTGGTGTTAGTATTGTTATATTTGTGTCTATGCGTAACTTATGAGGAGTTTTAGTAATCGGTTAAGTGTTTTTGTTAGTTTTAAAGCATTTTAAGGCGTTTTAGAGTAAGAAGTGCGTAAGTAATCGGGAATGTGGTCTTAGTTTTGTTATATTTGTGTCTATGTGTAACGTATGAGGAGCTTTAGTAATCGGTATAGAGTTTTTATAAGTTTTGATGCATTTTAAGGCGTATTATAGTATGAGGTGCTTAAGTAATCGGTAGTATGGTCTTAGTATTGTTATATTTATGTATATGCGTAACGTATGAGGAGCGTTAGTAATCGGTGAAGGGTTTTTGTTAGTTTTGAAGTATTTTAAGGCGTATTATAGCATAAGGCGCTTGAGTAATTGGTGTCGTATATAAATAATGTTGGTTTAAGAGTGTGTAAAGGGTTAAATTATAGGAAAGTAAAAGTTTTACAAGCGCTTGCATATGAAACTGTGATGCATGTGTAATTCAACACTGTATTCACTTGTCTTAAGCACACGTGCATCAGACGACGCTTACCATCTGTTGCTCAAGTGAAACACGAAGCCAAACCACACTATTATTTTCTGAATTATTGACTTTATATTCTTTTTGGGTCGAAATATAAAAAATAAATAAATTATAAACACTACGATTCCTATTATGAACCTCTGGTGCACCAGACTAGCGAACCCTTAGTGGTTTGAGTTTGGGAACCGCTGGTTTAATAAATCTTTTTATTAAATCTTTTTATTTTGGTTGAACACAAATTGTATTTGTTACAAAAGAATTTATTGATTTTTATTACGTTTGTCGACCACAACGATGTTTCGATTGTTTTTTTTTTTATATATATATAAATAATTATTTTGTGGCTGCGTGGACCGTAACGGCATTATTTATCTGTAATCGATGATTTTTCCGCGTCACTTCATCTGGTATTTTCTCACAATTTAAACCGAAATTATAATAAAAAAAATAAACCACAATCCCGATTACTTAAGTTCCACGCACTAAAACAACGAAACAATCCCGATTACTCAAGCTCTTATATACGTAAAATCACATCGCAACAACAACGATTACTTAAGCGCTTCACAATTCATACTCAACAATTAATAAAAACATTACACCAAACATTAGAATAAAACCGATTACTTAAGCTCTTCATACTATAATACAACTTATAACGCATTAAAACACTCTAACCGATTACTCAAGCTCTTCATACGTTACGTATTTTACACCCTTACACTAAAATATATATATTTAACTAAAAAACGCCCGATTACCTAAGCTCTTTCACTTTTACGTAAGGCGATATAAACACAACAACCGATTACTTAAGCACTTTACATTTTAAGTCCAACATTAAATAAATTACTCTAGTTTTATTAGTTTTAAAATACGCCCGATTACCTAAGCTCTCTTACATTTACGTAAGGCGAACAATACACAATAAACAACACCGATTACTTAAGCACTTTACACACTAAGACTGCATAGAACTTATTATGACGTCATCAACAATTCAAATAAATAATTTAATCTATTTTTATTAGATTTAAAAGCGCCCGATTACCTAAGCTCTCTTACAATTACGTAAAGTGAGCAATACTCAATAAATAACACCGATTACTTAAGCACTTTACACACTAAAACCGCATAGATCTTATTATGACGTCATCAACAATTCAAATAAATAATTTAATCTATTTTTATTAGTTTTAAAAAGCGCCCGATTACCTAAGCTCTCTTACATTTACGTAAAGTGAGCAATACTCAATAAATAACACCGATTACTTAAGCACTTTACACACTAAAACCGCATAGATCTTATTATGACGTCATCAACAATTCAAATTAATAATTTAATCTATTTTTATTAGTTTTAAAAAGCGCCCGATTACCTAAGCTCTCTTACATTTACGTAAAGTGAGCAATACTCAATAAATAACACCGATTACTTAAGCACTTTACACACTAAAACCGCATAGATCTTATTATGACGTCATCAACAATTCAAATTAATAATTTAATCTATTTTTATTAGTTTTAAAACCTCCCGATTACCTAAGCTCTCTTATATTTACGTAAGGCGAGCAATACTCAATAAATAACACCGATTACTTAAGCACTTTACACACTAAAACTGCATATATCTTATTATGACGTCATCAACAATTCAAAAAAATAATTGAATCTATTTTTATTAGTTTTAAAACCTCCCGATTACCTAAGCTCTCTTATATTTACGTAAGGCGAGCAATACTCAATAAATAACACCGATTACTTAAGCACTTTACACACTAAAACCGCATAGATCTTATTATGACGTCATCAACAATTCAAATTAATAATTTAATCTATTTTTATTAGTTTTAAAAAGCGCCCGATTACCTAAGCTCTCTTACATTTACGTAAAGTGAGCAATACTCAATAAATAACACCGATTACTTAAGCACTTTACACACTAAAACCGCATAGATCTTATTATGACGTCATCAACAATTCAAATTAATAATTTAATCTATTTTTATTAGTTTTAAAACCTCCCGATTACCTAAGCTCTCTTATATTTACGTAAGGCGAGCAATACTCAATAAATAACACCGATTACTTAAGCACTTTACACACTAAAACTGCATATATCTTATTATGACGTCATCAACAATTCAAAAAAATAATTGAATCTATTTTTATTAGTTTTAAAACCTCCCGATTACCTAAGCTCTCTTATATTTACGTAAGGCGAGCAATAC
This sequence comes from Nebria salina, assembly GCA_944039245.1. Lineage (NCBI taxonomy): Eukaryota > Metazoa > Arthropoda > Insecta > Coleoptera > Carabidae > Nebria > Nebria salina. The sequence goes on from OX063282.1 coordinate 1,490,917, forward strand.
TCAATAAATAACACCGATTACTTAAGCACTTTACACACTAAAACTGCATATATCTTATTATGACGTCATCAACAATTCAAAAAAATAATTGAATCTATTTTTATTAGTTTTAAAACCTCCCGATTACCTAAGCTCTCTTATATTTACGTAAGGCGAGCAATACTCAATAAATAACACCGATTACTTAAGCACTTTACACACTAAAACCGCATAGATCTTATTATGACGTCATCAACAATTCAAATAAATAATTTAATCTATTTTTATTAGTTTTAAAAAGCGCCCGATTACCTAAGCTCTCTTACATTTAAGTAAAGTGAGCAATACTCAATAAATACCACCGATTACTTAAGCACTTTACACATTAAGACTGCTTAGAACTTATTATGACGTCATCAACAATTTAATTAAATAAATAACGCTATTTCTATTAGTTTTAAAACCTCCCGATTACCTAAGCTCTCTTACATTTACGTAAAGTGAGCAATACTCAATAAATAACACCGATTACTTAAGCACTTTACACTTTAAGGCGAATATGATCGATATATCTTAAAGCTAAACACTTATATATGTATAAAACATATAATGACGTCACCAACAATTGAAATAAATAATAAACAATAAAACAAATTACTCACTTTTTATTAGTTTCAAGGAACGTATCAAATTCAACCGACATCTTGCAGCATAACGCCTTTCTGTTATGCGACGACGAACAATTCGTATTTATCATATGTCCCACTAAAACAAACCCAAAGCCACCCATGACTAAATAAAAAAAAAAAACTCTCGAAAATAAACTCGTAAAAATATTATATAACTCACTTGTTTTTATTTGAAACTCAACGTCATCTGTATCCGTAAAGAACCACGTCTGTAACAAACATAAAAAATACTTCTTAAGTACTTCGTATAAGATTGTAGAAACGAATTCAAAATTCCACTTATAAAGTATGACTAAACTCTTAATTGTTGTTAATTGCGTTAGTATTAATTAATATTTAACAAGACAGTCGCTGGAAATGGCGACAGTAATTTCCAACTTTAAATTAGTCTAATTGAAGTATTTTTTTTTAGTTTAGTAACCATTTTTTAATAACTCAAGTTACATTTACTTCTTATGCGTCAAAACGACTTATAAGACTCTGTATGTTATTCCCCAGTAATCTATTTATAATGGTGTTAGTTAAATAAAACGAAAGGTCGAAGGAGCCTATGAAAAAGTTAGTAATTCATGCAAAATCTATTAATTATTAACAGTGTACAAAAAGCAACGCTTAAAAACAATTAGATGTTTTATGTTATTCCCTAGTAGGCTATTTATAATGGTGTTAGTGTTAAATAAATCAAAAGATTGAAATAACACATAAAAACCCTATTCATAATTAATAATATGCAAATTGTAACGATAAGAAACTATTAGATTTCTTATGTTATTCCCTAGTAGGCTATTTATAATGGTGTTAGTGTTAAATAAATCAAAAAATAGAAAGAACACATAAAAACCCTATTCATAATTAATAATGTCCAAATTGTTACGCTTAGAAACTATTAGATTTTTTATGTTTTTCCCTAGTAGGCTATTTATAATGGTGTTAGTGTTAAATAAATCAAAAGATCGAAATAACACATAAAAACCCTATTCATAATTAATAATATGCAAATTGCAACGATAAGAAACTATTAGATTTTTTATGTTATTCCCTAGTAGGCTATTTATAATGGTGTTAGTGTTAAATAAATCAAAAAATAGAAAGAACACATAAAAACCCTATTCATAATTAATAATGTCCAAATTGTTACGCTTAGAAACTATTAGATTTTTTATGTTTTTCCCTAGAAGGCTATTCATAATGGTGTTAGTGTTAAATAAATCAAAAGATCGAAAGAGCACATAAAAACCCTATTCATAATTAATAATGTACAAATTGTTACGATTAGAAACTATTAGATTTTTTTATGTTATTCCCTAGTAGGCTATTTATAATGGTGTTAGTGTTAAATAAATCAAAACATCGAAAGCGGACATAAAAACCCTATTCATAATTAAAAGTCTACAAATTGCAACGCTTAGAAACCAATAGATTTTTTATGTTAATCCCTAGTAGGCTATTTATAATGGTGTTAGTGTTAAATAAATCAAAATATCGAAAGCGGACATAAAAACCCTATTCATAATTAAAAGTCTACAAATTGCTACGCATAGAAACCAATAGATTTATTATGTTAATCCCTAGTAGGCTATGTATAATGGTGTTAGTGTTAAATAAAACAAAACAACAAACAGTGTACAAATTCCAACGCTTAGAAATCATTAGATATTTTATTAGAACTCTATATGTTATTCCCTAGTAGTCTATTTATAACGGTGTTAGTTAAATAAAATAAAAACCCAAAAAAGCACACGAAAGTAGTCAATAGTCATAATGGTGTTAAAAGCTCGAAATAACCAATAAATCACAACAAATATAACACTAATTAACACCATATTACCAACAAACCATCCAATGTCTCATTGTAATTAAGTAATTATTTAAACATCCATTCAAAACGGTGTTAAACAAACAAAAAACGCAAACAAGCTCATAAAAACATCTAAATTACGTATTGTAATAATATATATTATGTAATAACGACTTTAAAGTGGTGTTAAATGAAATAGAAACTCATAAAAACATTAATAAATAAATAAAACACCAATTGTTTACCAGTTAATAAATCATTACAATTTATTATATTTATGTATGTTATTCCCTAGTAGATCAAAAATAACGGGCGATCAGTATATTAAATTTTGTCTAAACAAGCAAAAAACAAACAATGTTTATAATAACTCAAGTAGGGATGTTGTATGCTATTCCCTGGTTTAGTTAAGACGCAAACCTCATTGTGCATGCAACATGAGTATGTTTTATTTAATCTATGAAATATAAACAGGAAAACAGATGTGCTTTGTAGTTTTCATAGAATATTGACTGTCGTTTCATCTTCGTTGATAAAACTCGTGAGAATTGTCGATAAGCGACTTTGTCGCGTTACACAACACCAACGATTAAAATAACGCGGTTTTTTTGTTTTTAGCTTACCTGTTGTTTCGCTAGTTGAAACCATGTCTTGAGGATGATGGGCAGTCTTTGTAAGTGGTAGTGTTTTGTTGTTTTAACACTGATGAACAGATCGTCCAGTTTGGTGGGTTTTCGCGTGGCGATTTGTGCGCTATTTGCGCTTTTATGTGATACTCGTTTCGGACGAGATTCAAATACGATTTCGTTCGGTTCGAATAACACTTCTTCGTAGGCTTTTGCACCGAACGCTTTCGCTTCACCCACAATCTGTAACGAAACGGCGTTATTATAGTTAGATATGCCTAACGGCCAAATGGTGTTAGTGTATTTTAATAAATACTTATTTAAATAAACTTAAACTGTACATAACTCTGGTTTAGCTTAAAATAGAATATTGTTACAAACATCAAATTGAAGCTTGTTTCAAGACCTTTCATTTAATATATTACAAGCTTATATTTACTTATATATAGTAGTAAGGTCATAAATGACCCGAGAATCAAATTTTACCAAAAAACTCAAACTTTAACTACATATAACTCTGGTTTAACTCAAGTATTTTAATAAATACTTATTTAAATCAACTTAAACTTTAACTGCATATAACTCTGGTTTAACTTAAGATAGAATATTATTTCGCACATCAAATTAAAGCTTGTTTCAAGACCTTTCATGTAATATATTACAAGCTTATATTTACTTATATATAGTAGTAAGGTCATAAATGACCCGAGAATCAATGTTTAACACATTTTACCAAACAACTCAAACTTTAACTACATATAACTCCAGTTTAACTCAAGCTAAAATATTGTTTTAGATATCAAATGAAAGATCATTTCAAGACCTTTCATTTAATATACTACAAACAGCTTTAGTAATAGAGTCGTAAATGGCCTGAGAACCTATATACATGTTTTTACACATTCCACCAAACAATTTAAACTTTAATTACGCATAACTCTGGATTAACTCAAGCTAAAATATTGTTTCATATATCAAATAAAAGTACATTTCAAGACCTTTCGTTTGATATATCACAAGCCTATATATGCTGTAGTAGTAGGGTCGTAAACGACCCGAGAATCTATACATGTTTTTATACATTTTTCGAAACAGTTCAACGTTTAACTACACATAACTTTGGTTTAACTTAAGCAAACATATTATTTCGCACACCAAATTAAAGCTAGCTTTAATACCTTTCATTTGATATATAACAAGCCTATATATGCTTTAGTAGTAGGGTCGTAAATGACCCAAGAACCTATACAAGTTTTTATAAATTTTTCGAAACAACGCAATATTTAACTACCTAAACTCTGGTTTAAAAAATTGTTTCATAAACCAAATTAAAGCCTATATATGCTTTAGTAGTAGGGTCATAAACGACCCGAGAATCTATACATACACTCAAGATAGAATATTGTTTCAAACATCAAATTAAAGCTTGTTTCAAGACCTTTCATTTAATATATTACAAGCTTACATTTACTTATATATAGAGTAGTAAGGTCATAAATGACCCGATTATACATGTTTTTACACATTTTACAAAACAACTCAACCTTTAACTACACATAACTCTGGTTTAACTCAAGCTAAAATAATGTTTCGCACATCAAATTAAAGCTAATTTCAAGCCCTTTTATTTGATATACCACAAGCCTATATTTGCTTTAGTAATAGGGCCGTAAATGACGCGAAAACCCATACATATTTCTACACATATCACCAAACAATTCAAACTCTACTGAAACTTAACGAAACTAATAATTAATTTAGACACAAAATTAAACTGTATATTTTATAAATAACACTATTTTTCAAACGTATAATGCTTTTAAATGTAAGTTCGTCGTTGAAATGCGTTTTTAAACAATTAGAAATGATTTTGACCCAGTTAGACCTAAATTTACTTCGCTAACAGAACACAACAAAACATAAATCCCGCTCGTATTTATCGAGCAATAAACAACCAACCCCTATATATATATATACATATAGGAGCAACGGCCACACGAAATGAACAGCTGAACAACAACCGGGTTTTGTTTACCTGTCTGGTAGGTTGGGTCAGGCCATGTGATAGCGACTGGTAGATCAAGAGTGTCGTATACGCCAAGATCATAGCTAAAGTAACCGTCTGCACGAGCCGTTTTAACCGTATACCACTCATGATCGTCTTAACATATTCTCACTAACACCCTGTCCGAACACCCGCATTGCTAATCCGCATTTAACAAAACAATAAAACAACACACGCGCGCACACACACTTTTATTTGTAACGCAACATCGCTCACTAACAACACACGCAGACTAACTGAGCACACGGACCGCGTCTCCGCGTGCTACAACATGTTCCCCCCCCCCTATTTTCCTTTCGAAACCGAAACACATGGCGGATGAGTGAGTTTTGCGATCGTAAACAATCAACAGGTTAATAGGCAAACCGTTTCACTCACTACGAATCAAAAACATCGCTTCACGATTACCTAAGCTCTTTATACGTTACGGACACCGATAAATTAATATCTCAACCCCTTACCAATTACTTAATCACATATTATACATTTTATTAATCAATAAATATTCTAAAAACTCATATAAGACCAATTACTTAAGCACCTTTAACTGTAATATGCATTACAATACTAACAAATACACTCCCGATTACGTAAGCTCCTTATATCTTACGTACAATCAATATTAACAACAAACGCCCGATTACTTAAGCTCCTTATACATTAAGGACCCTAATCAATACATATATCAACCCCATCGATTACTTAAGCGCATCATTCAATACGTTAACTAATTTATAAATCATATAACGCTACAACTAATATAAGACCGATTACTTAAGCACCCTATAGTGTATTATGCATGAATTAAAATATTTTAATGCGAACACAATCGCTAAATTAATAAAACTTCTTATATTTTACGTATAACTACAAATTACTTATCAAAACTAACAACAAACGCCCGATTACTTAAGTTCTTTATACATTACGAACAATAATCAACCCCACCGATTACTTAAGCGCATTATTCAATACGTTAACTAATTTATAAATCGTATAACGCTACAACTAATATAAAACCGATAACTTAAGCACCCTACGGTGTATTATGTATGAATTATAATATTTCAAACGAAAAATTAATAAAACTTCTTATATTTTACGTATAACTATAATTTACTCAACAAACGCCCGATTACTTAAGTTCTTTATACATTACGGACACTAATCAATACATATATCAACCCCACCGATTACCTAAGCGCATCATTCAATACGTTTACCAATCTAAAAGGTTTATACCTTAAAACTAACATAAGACCGATTACTTAAGCTCTTTAAACGTTACGGACACTAATCAATACACACATTAACTCCACCGATTACTTAAGCGCATCATTCAATACGTTTACCAATCTATAAGGCCTACACCTTAAAACTAACATAAGACCGATTACTTAAGCACCTTATACTATAATATAAACATACACCCGATTACTTAAGCACCTTATATCATACTATAAACGACTCATAATACTACAACAACGCTTAACCGATTACCTAAGATCCTCATACTATAAATAATCTAACATTAAAACAAAACCGATTACTTAAGCACCCTATACTATAATATCAACGAAATTTACTTCAATATACGCCCGATTACCTAAGCTCTTTATACGTTCCATATATTAAAACACACATATCGCAATATTAAAGCGTAACCGATTACCTAAGCTCTTTATACAATTCTACACCTATAAACCTCCATATATCGCAATACTAAACACGCCCGATTACTCAAGCTCTTCATAGAATACGTACATATAGTTATAAGTGTCTAGATATATAAAAAACAATACTTACTTATGACTTCGTATAAGAAAGTAAAAACCACCGATTACCTAAGTTCCACACTGTAAATACACACTATATCACAATACAACACGCGCCCGATTACTTAAGCACCTAACACGATAAGGTTTAAAATCACAATAAATCGAAATTTGGGGTAAAACACCCAAAAATAATTAATTTTTATTTATTACTAAAATACATTTTATATTTATTCATTAATAAATCTTGGCATCGAAGCAGTTAAATCTGTAAAATAAAATAAACACTTACAGATCCCATATAGTCTTATAGAAGTTCTTACAGACGTAAAATGTCGCCTAAATTGCACCTATGTGCTCTAAACCATGCTTTAATCACTTCAGTGCCCTAAATACACATACCATTATGCGTCATCTTCTTCTTCCTCAGCCGCAAAAAATTCCTGCTCCAATTTACCAGTAACATCCCGTTTCTTCCCCCCCGGGCTTTGATTTACCCCTTTAACAGAAAACATCGCACACATATACGCATCTGGATTCAATTTCAAACGGGTTTTCCCCGCTTTCGGATCAGTATCCGACTGTTCCGGTTCACAACCCGTTGGTTTCACATCAGTATCCGACACATTCGGATCAGTATCCGTCGGATTTGTATCAGAATCCTTTGGTTTCTCCATTTTAAACTAACAATTAATTCAAACACTACGTTGACTGTTTAAGTAAGACTGAATGCTGCAAACGAATGCATCCGCTTAACTTTAAACTAGCATCAATATATATAGATTGATTATTTACTTAATTACTTGCGTTTAAAAATCAATTTCCGTGTTTGTTTATCTATTTACACGGACATTGCATAAATTACGCACTTCTTAGAATATTAATTAAGCGCAAAGTTAATTTAAGATCGGTAAACAAATTTTAATATATTTCGGAAACCATAAAATACAATACAACATTACACAAATATCAGAAAACATTTTTGTTTCGCGGCGTAAAACTACATATTACCTATTTACCAATCAATACTAACAAACGCCCGATTACTTAAGCTCTAAATACATTACGGACACTAATCAATACATATACTAACTCCACCGATTACTTAAGCGCATCATTCAATACGTTTACTAATCTATAAGGTCTATACCTTAAAACTAACATAAGACCGATTACTTAAGCTCTTTAAACGTTACGGACACTAATCAATACATACATTAACTCCACCGATTACTTAAGCGCATCATTCAATACTTTTACCTATCTATAAAACTAAAATAAGACCGATTACTTAAGCACCTTATACATTAATATAAACATACACCCGATTACTTAAGCACCTTATACCATACTATAAACGACTCATAATACTACAACAACGCTCTACCGATTACCTAAGATCCTCATACTATAAATAATCTAGTATTAAAATAAAACCGATTACTTAAGCACCCTAAACTATAATATCAACGAAATATACTTCAATATACGCCCGATTACCTAAGCTCTTTATACGTTCCATATATTAAAACACACATATCGCTATATTAAAGCGTAACCGATTACCTAAGCTCTTTATACAATTCTACACCTATAAACCTCATATATCGCAATACTAATCACGCCCGATTACTCAAGCTCTTCATAGAATACGTACATATAGTTATAAGTGTCTAGATATATAAATAACAATACTTACTTATGACTTCGTATAAGAAAGTAAAAACCACCGATTACCTAAGTTCCACACTGTAAATACACACTATATCACAATACAACACGCGCCCGATTACTTAAGCACCTAACACGATAAGGTTTAAAATCACATTAAATCGAAATTTGGGGTAAAACACCCAAAAATAATTAATTTTTATTTATTACTAAAATACATTTTATATTTATTCATTAATAAATCTTGGCATCGAGGCAGTTAAATCTGTAAAATAAAATTAAAACCACTTACAGATCCCATAAAGTCTTATAGAAGTTCTTACAGACGTAAACTGTACCTTAAATAGCACCTATATGCTCTAAGCCATGTTTTAATATCACCTCTGTGCTCTAAATACAATAATATGCATACCAATTCATTATTCGTCATCGTCTTCTTCTTCCGCCGTAAAAATTTCCTGCGCCATTTTACCAGTAACATCCCTTTTCTTCCCCCCTGGGCTTTGATTTCGCCCATCAACATAAATCATCGCACTCGTTTCGTGTGGTACAACCATATCTATGTATGAATCCAATCTCAGACGGATTTCCACTGGTTTCGGATAAGTATCCGACTGTTCCGGATCAGTATCCGCCGGTTCCACATCAGTATCCATCAGTTCCGGATCAGTATCCGACGGATTTCGATCAGTATCCAACGGATTCGGATCAGTATCCGACGGATTCGGATCAGTATCCGACGGATTCGGATCAGTATCCGACGGATTCGGATCAGTATCCGACGGATTCGGATCAGTATCCAACGGATTTAGATCAGTATCCGACGGATTCGGATCAGTATCCGACGGATTCGGATCAGTATCCGTCGGATTCGGATCAGGATCTGATGGTTTCTCCATTTTAAATTAACAATTAATTCAAGCCTTGGCTGTTTAAGTAAGACTGATTACTGCAAATCAATACATCAGTTTATCTTCAAACTGTTACTTATTGATTGATTGATTATTTACTTAGTTACTTGCAATTCGTAATCAATTTCCATTTTGTTTATTTATTTACACGAATATTGCACAAGTTATGCAGTTCTTAGAATATTAATTATTCGCAAAATTAAAATAAGATCGATAAACAAAATAGAAAAGCGAAGAAAAACGATGAATAACGATGGATAACGATGAAGAGAAGAGAAGAACGAAGAAAAACGTAGAAAAGTGAAGGAAAGTAATAGGCACATGCCCGATTACCTAAGCTCCTTATACATAACGTATAAAGAATCAATAGAAAAGAATAGCGAAGAATATCGAAGAAAATAGAAGAAAAACTTAGAAGACAAAAATAAACGTAGAAAAGTGAAGAAAAGCCATACTAAGACACATGCCCGATTACCTAAGCTCGTTATACATAACGTATACAATAGAAAAACGAAGAAAGGCGATGAAAAGTGAAGAAAGTAAAGAAAAGTGATTACTTAAGCTCTTTATACATTACGTATAGGGAATGAATAGAATAGAAAAGCGAAGAATATCGAAAAAAATAGAAGAAAAACGTAGAAGAGCGAAGAAAAACGAAGAAAAGTAATACTAAAAGACATGCCCGATTACCTAAGCTCGTTATACATTACGTATAGGGAATCAATAGAATAGAAAAGTGAAGAATGACGAAGAAAACAGCAGCAAAACGTAGACGTTTGTGGAATAAATACAATAGAACAGCGAAGAAAGGCGATGAAAAACGAAGAAAGGCAATGAAAAGCGAAGAAAAGTAATACCAAAACACATGCCCGATTACCTAATCTCGTTATATATTACGTATAAGGAATCAATGAATAGAAAAGCGAAGAATATCGAAAAAAAAAATAGAAGAAAAACGTAGAAGAGAGAAGAAAAACATAGAAAAGCGAAGAAAATCAATACTAAGACACATGTCCGATTACCTAAGCTCGTTATACATTACGTATAAAGAATCAATAGAATAGAAAAGCGAAGAAAATCGATGAAAAGCGAAGAAAGGTAAAGAAAATCGTTGAAAAACGAAGACACACGTCCGATTACTTCCTCAAACATAACATATAGGGAATCAATAGCATAGAAAAACGAAGAATAGCGAAGATAGACGAAGTAAAGCGAAGCTATTACTAAAAACCCCTCTAAACTAAAAATACATAGCACACTCATATATTTTTAGTCGTCCTACTTGGAAACGCCTCCAAAAACACAACCCGCAACACTTAACAGCTAAATTGGTTGCTAAAACCACAGCCAACTTTTACGCATTTTTATACGATAAATTACGCAAATTTCATCAAAATACTTTAAAATCAATCGTTTTGATAGCTTTGCCATCTAAAAGAACATCATTTATGGTTTTAGTAATCCCCGAGCGCTATTTTGAGTCTAGTTGGCTTTGGTTTCGCAATCATAAAAACGATTTTTAGCGCGTTTATAAAACTTTTAAAGCCTAATATCACCATTTAATATTGTTTTAAATGTAATTAGACTTATTTATGAGTTATTTACGTATTTTCGTACATATTTTAATAATTTGACGTTTAATGTTTGAGTCTAGTTGGTCTTGGTTGAGCTTTGTTGTAGTAGAGTTATAAATAAAGCTTATAATGTCGATTTTAACTGATTTAGATGTTAATGAAGTGTGTCGAACGTGTTTAATACGTTCCGATGATATGAAATCGTTATATGAGACATGTTCGCGTGAAATTGACGCATCTTTAGCTGATATGCTAACGTCATTCACGTCATTAAAGGTACGTTTTGATTTACAAGTCGAGTGGGTGTGGTCTGTGACGTCATTCCAAAGCTAACTAGTTATATATGTATTAAATGCTTTAAGGGTTCTTTGTGTGTTTCTTTTAGTGTTTTAACAATGATGGACTTCCGAAACAAATTTGTTATAATTGTATGGGGGAATTGAATCGTTTTTACCTATTTCACCTAAAATGCATCAAATCTGATGGTGTTTTGCGGCAACTGGTGCCCAAAAGCGTTAAAAACGAGGCTGGCAGTGATTTGCGAATTAACGAATATGAATTCGCGAGTGTTAAAAGTGAGGTTATTGACGCTTCCGATTATCCGGATTGCCAATCGCCGGTTAATCGACTGAACGAGAGTGAGACAGATCCTTTAACAGCTACCGAACGACGAAGTGATTTAAATCAAGAATTTACGAATGAAATCGCTGAAGTGAGCGCGAAAGTAGGGTTAAGTGCGCCGAAAAGTGTAGATATTAGTGATTTAGTGACGCAGAAAAGGTTTTCGTGTGTGAATTGCGATAAATCATATAAATTAAAGGCGCATTTAACGATTCACATGCGACAGCATACTGGTGAGAAACCATATGCGTGTGAAGTTTGCGCGCAGACGTTTTACCGTAAAACGCAATTAAATCGACATGTGGCGACGCATTCGCAAGAAAAACCGTTTAGTTGCTCAATTTGCGCAAGCTCGTTTTATCATAAAGACTATTTAGCGAAACATATGCAAACGCATGCAGATGCGAAACCATATGCGTGTGCGGAGTGTGCGGCGTCGTTTAGCCGTAAAGAGCACTTGAAGCGGCACGCGCAAACGCACACGGGTGAGAAACCGTTCAAATGCACGATATGTGAGTGTTCGTTTCAGCGTAAGCACATATTAACGATACATACGCGTAGTCATACGGGTGAGAAACCATATACGTGCGCGGTGTGCGCGAGTAGGTTTATACGTAAAGCGCATTTGACGCGTCATATGCAGACGCATACGCGTGAGAAACCGTTTGAGTGCACGTTGTGCGATAGGGCGTTCCAGCGCAAGGAGCTGTTGACGATTCATGTGCGTAAGCATACGGGTGAGAAACCGTATGCGTGTACGGTGTGCGAGAGTTCGTTTCACCGCAAACAGATACTGACGGTGCATATGCGGAATCATACGGGTGAGAAACCGTTTTCGTGCGCGGTTTGTGGTTGTACGTTTAAACAAAAGTCGCATTTGACGTTTCATATGTGGAAACATAACTGATTTGGTGCGGTGGGGGGGGGGGGTTAAATAGGCGTTGTAGGAGCGATGGTGGCGCTACGGTGCGTTGGTGGATGATTTATGAAGTTTATGATGTATGACAGGGTTTTTAGTTGAAAACTAGCGGCCATTTTGTCGTTAGACACTCTTTAGAGTGTGGAATATTGTTGATATGTATTTAAATAAAAATGAATAAATTATAATTGTTGTTTTATTGGTGTTTACGCCATACATATTCATTCATAACTTCTATATTATTAAAGATACAATAAAATCGTATAAGACAATCTTATACAGGACCAACAGGGGCATCCAACTATAGAAGAAAATATTTTTTTAAACCAGTGGTTCTCAAGCAACAACACAAAGTTATATTTTTTCAAATGAGACGCTGTATATTTTTTAGGCCTATACGATAGAGTTTTTTTTTCTGAATTCAAACATGTATTCGTTTTATACCCTTACATAATAAAAATATCGAGAAAAATGCGATTTAAAGTTGAATAAATTTTATTTTTATTCCGGTTTTTAGTAGGCTATGAAACAAAATTGAGCTTAAATACATTAAATTATTTGTTATTTACTTTATACCACTATTTATCAAGTAAATAACAACTAATTTAATGTATTTAATTTATATTTCGTTGTATTTAACCTCAATTTTGTTTCATAGCCTACTGAAAAATAACTATAAAAATTATTTAACTTTCAATCGCATTTTTCTCGATATTTTTATTCACCCACTCCCAATTTTTAATTGAAATAAATTCCAAATCACATAAACCACTTTAAAAACCAAATTTCATATACATTTCACTCCCCTGGCGCTAAATTCATACTAACCTTATCGATCACAATCGCGCCATCTAAAAACAATCCCAGTGGCCTTGGTCAACCATTGTTGACATACGTAAACGCTCCACCGACAAACATGTCAGACATAATTGAAATTAACGTAGATAAAGTGTGCCGAACATGTTTAACCCCATCCGCAAACATGAAATCGCTATACGACACATCAACAAAAAATTGCGAGACCCTAGCCGACAAATTAATGTCAAATACGTCACTAACAGTAAGTATTCCAATACAAAGCCTCCTAATTTACAATAAAACACAACCAATAAAACACAACAGCGCCTATAACATCACATCTTAATAGGTGGCTGTGTTTCATGGCGCGAAATTCAAATTAATTTTCACTCATTTCGCTTAAAACTCGTTTATTTCCACTCAAATAAGTTTTATTCGATTATCCAAGCTATATACTAGTTCGGATAAAAAAGTTTTACATATTACACACTCACACACTCTTATATATATGCAATTAAACTGTTTTTAAGTACTTTTTACCGACTTAACAGTAAGTATTCCAATACAAAGCCCCCTAATTTACAACAAAACACAACAGCGCATATAACATCACATCTTAATAGGTGGCTGTGTTTCATGGCGCGAAATTCAAATTAATTTTCACTCATTTCGCTTAAAACTCGTTTATTTCCACTCAAATAAGTTTTATTCGATTATCCAAGCTATATACTAGTTCGGATAAAAAAGTTTTACATATTACACACTCACACACTCTTATATATATGCAATTAAACTGTTTTTAAGTACTTTTTACCGACTTAACAGTAAGTATTCCAATACAAAGCCCCCTAATTTACAACAAAACACAACAGCGCATATAACATCACATCTTAATAGGTGGCTGTGTTTCATGGCGCGAAATTCAAATTAATTTTCACTCATTTCGCTTAAAACTCGTTTATTTCCACTCAAATAAGTTTTATTCGATTATCCAAGCTATATACTAGTTCGGATAAAAAAGTTTTACATATTACACACTCACACACTCTTATATATATGCAATTAAACTGTTTTTAAGTACTTTTTACCGACTTAACAGTAAGTATTCCAATACAAAGCCCCCTAATTTACAACAAAACACAACAGCGCATATAACATCACATCTTAATAGGTGGCTGTGTTTCATGGCGCGAAATTCAAATTAATTTTCACTCATTTCGCTTAAAACTCGTTTATTTCCACTCAAATAAGTTTTATTCGATTATCCAAGCTATTTACTAGTTCGGATAAACCAGTTTTACACATTACACACTCACACAATCATATATATATGGAATTAAACTGTTTTTAAGTACTTTTTACCGACTTTTTTTTATTTAATGACGCTTAAAACTCATTTATTTCCACTCAAATAAGTTTTATTCGATTATCCAAGCTATTTACTAGTTCGGATAAACCAGTTTTACATATTACACACGCACACACTCATATATATATATGGAATTAAACTGTTTTTAAGTACTTTTTACCGACTTTTTTTATTTAATAACGCTTAAAACTCATTTATTTCCACTCAAATAAGTTTTATTCGATTATCCAAGCTATTTACTAGTTCGGATAAACCAGTTTTACATATTAAACACTCACATACTCATATATATATGGAATTAAACTGTTTTTTAAGTACTTTTTACCGACTTTTTTTAAATTTAATGACGTTTTTATTTTTAGTGCAAATCAAACGATGGGTTCCCAACGCGCATGTGCACAACGTGCATAAGCGATTTGAATCAAGTATGCGCTTTTAAAACAAAATGCGCAAAATCGCAAGCGACGTTACAAAACTACGCACATTTAACGGCAACGTCGGCACATAACCTCAAACAAATTGACGACGCAAACGCGCGTACACCAATCGAGCACGTGTATATTAAAACGGAACAGCTAGACGCGGAACTCCATCACGAAATCGATTTAAATATTAAATTAGAACAAGAAGACGCCCCAAAACCACAACAAACGAAAAAACTATACGCGTGCCCGAAATGTCCGTCGTCGTTTAAGCGTAAAAACGATTTAAACGCCCACGCCCACACTCACACCGGTGCGAAACCATATGCGTGCGTGCATTGCGTTCGTTCGTTTAGCAACAAAACTAAATTAACCGCCCACACACGCACTCACACCGGTGAGAAACCATATGCGTGCCACCAGTGCAACCGTTCGTTTACTCACCAATCGTACTATAAGAAACATTTGCGTATACATACCGGTGAGAAACCTTATGCGTGCGCAGTGTGCAAGAAATCGTTTAGTTTCACGCACCATTTAACTAATCATATGCGCACGCACACTGGTGTGAAACCATATACGTGCACGGAGTGTGATTGTTCGTTTAGTCGCGCGTCTGGGTTGAAGTATCATTTGATGAGGCATACGGGTGTCAGGCCGTTTGCGTGTGAGGTGTGTGGACGTAAGTTTTATCATCAGCATACGCTTACGGAGCATTTACGGCGGCATACGGGTGAGAAACCGTTTACGTGTGTGGTTTGCGGTAAGGCGTTCAGTAATAAGACGAATGTTACCGCTCATATGCGGGTGCACGCGAAACAAACGCCGGTTGTGTGAACGAAGCTTTTAAAGCGGTGTATAAACGCAACTTTGTATTATACTGTTATTCGCATATAAATTATTAATGTAAACGTGTAATCAATCAAATAAACATATATAAACTACTACAATTGCCTTTATTTTACTCTAAGTCGTTTAAATACGCGATATTTTAACGAAATATGGTGTATAAACGCAGCTTATAACCACAAATTTCGCTAATTTACGCGTTATTTATGCACGAATCACTAATATAGACGTGTAAACAATAAAATAAACATCTTTCGATCACTTTATTCTACTCAAAGTATCCTAATTCGTTTAAATAAGCGATAATTTAACGAAATATGGTGTATAAACGCAGCTTATAACCACAAATTTGACCCATTTACTCGTTATTTAAACACAACTCACTAATGTAGACGTGTAAACAATAAAACTAACATCTTTCGATCACTTTATTCTACTTAAGGTATCATAATTCGATTAAATAAGCGACATTTTAACGAAATATGGTGTGTAAACGCAGCTTATAACCACAAATTTGACCAATTTACTCGTTATTTATACACAAATCGCTAATATAGACGTGTAAACGATAAAATAAACATCTTTCGATCACTTTATTATATTCAAAGTATCATAATTCGTTTAAATAAGCGACATTTTGACGAAATATGGTGCGTAAACGCAGATTATAACCACAAATTTGACTAATTTTCCCGTTATTTATACATAAATCACTAATATAGACATGTAAACAATAAATTAAACATCTTACGATCACTTTATTCTACTCATAGTATCGTAATTCGTTTAAATAAGCGATAATTTAACTAAATATGTTGCATAAACGCAGCTTATAACCACAAATTTGACTAATTTACTCGTTATTTATACACAAATCACTAATATAGACGTGTAAACGATAAAATAAACAACTTTTGATCACTTTATTCTACTCAAAGTATCCTAATTCGTTTAAATAAGCGACATTTTAACGTAATATGGTGTATAAACGCAGCCTATAACCACGAATTTACCCGTTATTTATACACAAATCACTAATATAGACGTGTAAACAATAAAATAAACATGTTACGATCACTTTATTCTACTCATAGTATCATATTTCGTTTAAATAAGCGACATTTTAACGAAATATGGTGGCTAAACGCAACTAATAACCACAAATTTGACTAATTTACTCGTTATTTATACACAAATCACTAATATAGACGTGTAAACAATAAAATAAACGTGTTTCGGTCACGTTATTATACTCAAAGCATCATAATTCATTTAAATAAGCGACATTTTAATGAAATATGATGACGCATGATGTGTAAACGCAGCTTATAACCACAAAATTGCCAAATCTACTCTTAATTCATAAACAAATCACTAATTTAGAGGTGGAAACAATAAAATAAACATGTTACGATCTATTTATTCTACTTAATGTGTCATAATTCATTTAAATAAATGATATTTTAACGCAACATATTCACGCATGGTGTATAAACGCAGCGCCCCGTGACTAAATTATCAAATTAACTAGTTATTCTCATACAAAACAATGTCGCGGGGTAAAAAATTAATCGATAACACATAAAAAACATCTTAAAAACACTTTATTCTACTTCAAGTATCATAATTTATATAAATAAACGATATTTTATCGAAACATATTGACGCATGGTGCATAAACGCAGCTTTGCACTTCGCGACAAAATTATCATATTTACGAGTTATTAATACACAAATCACTAATGTAGACTTGTAAATAATAAAATAAAACATATATAAACATCTTAAATCCACTTTAATGTACTTTAAAGTGTCGAAATTCATTTAAAAAATAATTTAACAAAAAGACTCATTTATACGTCATGACTTTTATAATCCAGCATATAGAAGCATATATAATACTCGAGAATATACTTGTGCATAAACCAAGCTTCATATTTTAAACTGTCATTTATATATTTATTATTTTCTTATTTAAACCTCTAATATATACATGTATACATTAAAATAAAACACATTTACACATCCTTTGACTATTTTATTACCGAAAACCTTGAATTTAATGTCTAAATAATATTAAATCGCTAAAGACCCGTTTATAACACATGCTTTTGAAGCTTAGATACTCTATTTGTATAAGTTTTATTAAGAATATAGTTAGGTATAAACCAAGCTTGATTAAACGTCAAAAGAATTTATTATTATAATAAAAACATTTTGTATTTAGTAAAATAAAGCATATTTAAACATATTAGGCCTATTTATTGAACTTTTAACAATCGAAACTCTTATAAACTATTTTAATTAAATTATTTTATGAACATTTTTCTCACTAAATATGATTTATTGCGAAAAATGTTGAATACAATAATTGGCTTAAAATAAATTGTTGTTTACAATAAAATAATAAAAATAATTATATTTATTTAATTTTTAAATAATTTACTACAGTAAGATAAATTTGTTTATATATTTTTTTATTTAATCGCCTTGTAACATGGCTCGTTGGTCTAGGGGTATGATACTCGCTTAGGGTGCGAGTGGTCCCGGGTTCAAATCCCGGACGAGCCCGAGATGTATTTTTAAATTTTTATTTTTAAAACAAAAAAAAATGAAATAATGGTGCGAGTGGTCCCGGGTTCAAATCCCGGACGAGCACAAGATGTATTTTTCAATTTTTATTTTTTCGCGGATTATACGTCATTAATAACATAATTACCGTCTTACAAATATCGATTTGCTAAAATAAATAAATGTCCTACACTGATATAAACAGTTTTAAAACTCCTGGTTTACCTTCAAAAAAATTGACATATTCAACGGAAACGAGCCCCATAATCGAAAATCGACTTTCGCATGCATCCCTTGCAATAGAATTGTGTTTTTCTAAAAAATCAAACCCAAATTAGCTACACAAATAATTTCGAATTTTTTCAACAGAGCCGTACTAGCCTAATAAGCGCTTCATGCAATTTATTTACCGGACTTTCACCCACTGTCGAGTAAATATCACTTATTACTGCTAGTACGGCCCTGCGATATAAATACCATAAAAGCTAACTTTGGTTCGAAATAAAATATATTTAAGTACCCCACTGTTACTAAAATATTTTTCGACTGAAAAACAATAACAAATTTATTTTAATATGCGTATATTTAAAACAATTTTTTAAACAATATTAAAGGCGAATAAACCCCTTTATTACACCTAACCCCCTTAAAATATGTGCAGAAATACTCAAAATATTCTTAAAAAACTTTTAAAAACTGCACCGGGACCAAAACAGCACTAATAACCAGGAAAAGTCGTCAAAACGTTTCCAATCCATTATAATTTAATATGCCAATGTAAACCCACCCCCCAATTAATTAATGGTATTTTAAAATCCCTGAATACCCACCAAGGACCAGAATCGTTTTCTTTTGTTATTAATACAATTAAGAAACGTTTCTAAATCACATTTAAAAAGAATGCTACGTCTTAAATGACCATATTCTGTAAAGCTCTAGTTCCAGTCCCTCTAAAGAACCCTAGAAAGGTGTTAGTATGAATTTAGGACAAGGAGTACTAGTTCAATTCCCTTAACACCACTTAAAAACGTGCCTGAGATACCTATATACTTAAAATGACACTTATAAACAACCATATTCATCTAAACGCTACTTCCAATCTCTCTAAAGCATCCCCAGAAGGGTGTTAGTAAAGATTTAAGACTACGAGTTCTAGTCCATTTACAACTATTAAACACACTAACAGACCCATAACTGTACTTATACACAGAAAACGACAATTATTAACAACTATCCTCTTCTAAACGCCACTGCCAGTCCCTCTAAAGTGCCCCAGAATGGTGTTAGTGTAAACCTAAGACCATATATGCTAAATTAAGACACTTCACAGTACCTAAATAAAGAAAACAGCACTTATCAACAACCATACTCAGTTAAACGCTATTTCCAGTCCCTATAAAGAACCCTAGAAAGGTGTTAGTGTAAATCTAAGAATATATATGCCAATGTATGTATATATGTATACAGAAAACGACAATAATGCATTTAAACGTTATTTCCAGTGCTTCTAAAGAACCCCAGAATGGTGTTAGTGCAAATCTAATACAACATATGCTACATTAAGATACCTATATACAGAAACCGACAATTATCAACGACCATAATTACCTAAATACTAATTCCAGTCCTTACAAAGAATCCCGGAGTAGTGTTAGTGTAAAGCTGAGACCACATATGCTAATTTAAGACACTTAACAGTATCTATATACAGAAAATGAGACTTATCAACAAACATGGTCATCTAAACGCTATTTCCAGTCCCTATAAAGAACCCCAGAGTGGTGTTAAAGCAAATCCAGGACCATTAATGCTAATTTAAGACACGTAACAGTACCTTTATACAAAAAACGACACTTATCAACAACCATAATCATCTAAAATGCTATTTCCAGTCCTTCTAAAAAAACCAGAAAGGTGTTAGTGCAAATATAATACCATATTTGCTAATTTAAGACACGTAGCAGAACCTATATACAAAAAGCGACTTTTCAGCAAACATACTCATCTAAACGTTACTTCCAGTCCTTTTAATGAACCCAAGCAAGGTGTTAGTGCAAATATAAGACCACATAGGCTAATTTAAAACACTTAGCAGTACTTATAGACAAAAATCTACACTTATCAACAACCATAATCATCTAAACGCTATTTCCAGTCTCTATAAAGATCCACAGAGTGGTGTTAGTACAAATCTAAGACCACATATGCTAATTTAAGACGCGCAAAAGTATCTATATACAGAAAACAGCACTTATCAACAACCATACTAATCTAAACGTTACTTCCAGTCCTTTTAATGTACCCCAGAAAGGTGTTAGTGCAAATATAAGACCACATAGGCTAATTTAAGACACTTAGCGGTACTTATATATAAAAATCGACACTTATCAACAACCTTATGATCTAAACGCTATTTCCATTCTCTATAAAGAACCACAGAGTGGTGTTAGTACAAATCTAAGACCACATATGCTAATTTAAGACGCGTAAAAGTATCTATATACAGAAAACAGCACTTATCAACAACCATACTCATCTAAACGTTACTTCCAGTCCTTTTAATGAACCCCAGAAAGGTGTTCGTGCAAATCTAAGACCACATATGCTAATTTAAGACACTTTATAATACTTTTATACAAAAAACTATACTTATCAACAAGCATGGTTATCTAAACGCTCTTTCCAGTCCCTATAAAGAACCCCAGAATGGTGTTGGTGTAAATCTAAGACCACATATGCTAATTTAAAACGCGTAAAAGTATCTATATACAGAAAACAGCACTTATCAACAACCATACTCATCTAAACGTTACTTCCAGTCCTTTTAATGAACCCCAGAAAGGTGTTAGTGCAAATATAAGACCACATAGGCTAATTTAAGACACTATATAGTACTTTTATACAAAAAACTATACTTATCAACAACCATGGTTATCTAAACGCTCTTTCCAGTCCCTATAAAGAACCCCAGAATGGTGTTGGTGTAAATCTAAGACCACATATGCTAATTTAAGACACTTAATAGTAACTATATACAGAAAACGACACCATACTCATTTAAAAGCTATTTCCAGTCCCTATAAAGAATCCTAGAAAGGTGTTAGTGTAAGTGTTAGACTAATTTAAGAAAATTAACAGTACTTATATAGAAAAATACACATATCAACAACCATTGTGACCGAAACGCTAGTTTCAGCCCCTATAAAGTACCCCAGAGTGGTGTTAGTGCGAAACTAAGACTACAGGGTCCCTAGAAAGGTGTTCGAAGCACCAAAACGTACCTGTTTTTCAGCGCTGTAACAAAACATATACAGCAAAATCATCTGTAACGTGTAAAAGAAGAACATCACCTGCAACTCAAGTACGGTGAACTCCGTGCACCGGCCCAAATAAAAAACGAATATATACACCACGTATTGAACAACATTCAACAACACATTTAACAATAAAATCCACGAGTAAGCCATCCGGAATTCGCGCGATATAATCACCAACTTCTGGTGGACTTCCATGACTTTCGTCAGCGTATACAACGCACTGCGGCGCCCATACATCCGGTCACCACTCACTTCCGGTTCCTCCAGCTCTTTTAAATACCGATTCAACTGTGTTAAGCGTTCACGTACGGCATAAGTAGTTCCCAACGGCAAAAACGTAATCACCGATCTGATAACAATTGCGTATAAAACACCGCAAGCATCTAAGAGTTTTTTATGCAAATCCCGGTCGGTTGTTATTACTAACATCGCCGCAGCTATGCCAAAAGTAATATATGAGATTAAGAAAATAAACCAGAATTTGTAATTAATTGCGATTCGTAATTGCGCGAAATCTGAATCGATTTCCGCTAATAAACGTACTGCTTCGACGTGGTGTTTGTGTTTAAACACAAACACCACCGTCGATAGGAACGCCATTGATATGGTGAACAGTGCTAACACGTAATAAATGACGAATTGTGGGTAATCAGTGGTTGGCGTTATTGAAACGCGCCACGCAAAGCTCGGATACATAACTAAAAAAACGCCTGAAAAAAAAAAAAAACACCAATAATAGTTATTCACTCTTAATACACCCCTGCCGCATCACAAATTACCTGTAATTGTAATTAGGGGCATTGTAAGCGACTCCCTACGCTCCATAATTAATTTATCGTCAACTTTCCGCAAAATAAACGAATAAGATCCGAAAGGAATTAACATAAATAAAAAATCACGATGTAAAGTCACTACATCTTTAGAATAATACATTTTCTATTAGATTTGAGCTCACTTTGGTGGGGAATCACGTGACGCGTGCCCCAACACTCGGCAAATTAAATTAAAATCCGTGATTTATTTGTTTAAATACGCAATATATTATGTATTTATTATTTAATGATCGAAAACCAATAAATAATTGTAAATATTTAATATATATATATATATATATATATATATATATATATATATATATATATATATATACATGTAGATAAATCTGTAATATTTTTAATAAAATTAAAATATATTCAATTTATGTTATAATAATTTATTTAAAATCACATTCACAAATTTATGTGTATTACATTTACTAATTTAATTAAACCATGCGATTTTTGAGCTAACATAGCACCTTTGTGCTCTACAACAGCTTCAGATATTTCATAATGACCCCCTTATTACATTTATAATTAATTTAGCCACTTTTAATATTCAAATCATTCTAAACGATTTATAAGTTAACATAGCACCATTGTGCTCTAAAACTGTTTCCGTTAATTTATTTGTATTAGACATTTTTAATTAAATAAGACCCTCAAAATGCGCACGAAATATTTTTAAATTGTAATTTAAATCATTCTAAACGTATTTATAAGCTAACTTAGCACCATTGTGCTCTAACACTGCTCCAGTTAATTTATTTGTACCCCCCTATTAGACATTTTTAATTAAATAAGCCCCTTAAAACGCGCACGAAATATTTCTAAATTGTAATTTAAATCATTCTAAACGATTTATAAGCCAACATAGCACCTTTGTGCTCTAAAACTGCTTCGGTTAATTAATTTGTACCCCCCTATTAGCTATTTTTAATTAAATAAGCCCCTCAAACCGCGCACAAAATATCTCTAAATTGTAATTTAAATCATTCTAATCGATTTATAAGCTAACATAGCACCTTTTTGCTCTAAAACTGCTTGCGTTAATTTATTTGTGCCCCCCCTATTAGAAATTTCTAATTAAATAAGCCACTCAAAACCCGCATGAAATATTTCTAAATTGTAATTTAAATCATTCTAAACGATTTATAAGCTAACATAGCACTTTAGTGCTCTAAAACTGCTCCAATTAATTTATTTGTACCCCTATTAGACGCTTTGTGGGGCTTATTTAATTTAAAAAAGCCCCACAAACCGTGCACTAAATATTTCTAAATTGTTTACTTATATTAATTTACAATTTAAATCATTCTAAACGATTTATAAGCTCATATAGCACCTTTGTGCTCTAAAAGAGCTTTATACAATTAATTTTTACGCCCTTATTAGCGATTTGTAATCAAATTAAGGCCCTCTGGGTGATTATAAGCTGATATAGCACCTGTGTGCCCTAAAACAGCTTCAACTTATAACTTTACTAGATATTCATGTGGACATAGCAGTTTTTTTTGTGTGGACATAGCACCGTTGTGCTCTAAATTCAGACGTCGGTGTTTTAAATTATATGTCAAACGTATAATAAACAATATATAATTAATATGTTAATTTCTTAAGTACTATGTATAGTAAATTGTCGTTAATCGCGAAAAATGTATGTAATTTTTTTTTTAGCGCCTATAAAAATATATATTTGAGAAAAGAAAAACATTTCATGGTAAACAAGCTAATTAATCTCGAAATAGAAAACCTATTAAATTATCGATGAAGGTTACAACATTATAATGGCACCGAAAAAATATTTATTATCACAATCTGTTGAATTTTGTTGAAAAATGACGATCAATTCAGCGCTCGTTGTAACTGAAGCTGAAGCTGAAAGTATTAAGAAATCTTTCGGGCGTAAAGACTCCGAAATTGATGAAGACGTAAGGGCGATAAGGGACTGGGTCAAAAAGCAGCCACACTTACCCCAAAATGAAGGTAACTCAATAGTTATTTATTAAATATTCAAAAAAGTGCTTATTTAATCACTAAAAAGATTAAAAACGCCTAATATGGAATAACATAAACGCCTAATATGGAATATTTAAATTATTTCAGATGAGCAAATATTAAGACGATTATTAAATCTAAATAAATATAGTGTTGAGCGGACGAAACTAAAATTAGATTATTATTACACTTCCAAGAATCTGGTACCCGAAATTTTGGGTAATAGTTACCCTTTGCATCCGATTATTCAAAAAGTTAATAGTTATGGGTAAGAAAAACTGCAATTCTAATTATAATTTCCGCTTAAAGATACTAATTACAACATAACTCTTTATGGGGTAATTTTATAGGAAAATTTGTTGAATAAAAGTTATAAAAACACTATTTTTAACAATTTTGGTATTTTATAAAAAGTTCCTAATTAGTCTAGTTTCGGAAATAATTAGTAATTTGTAAATTAATTACACAAGCGTAATCTCGATAAACGCATTGATTTAATATACATAAATATGTAACTGTAACTCTGTAAATAATAACTTTACAGAAAAAAGTTTCAAATAAAAGTTGTAGATCTTATTATTATTAACATTTTTGGTATTTTTAAAAAGTGTCTAATTACTCTAGTTTCGGAAATAATTAGTAATTAGTAAATTAATTACACAAACGTAATCTTGATAGACGTATTGATTTAAAATACATAAATATGTAACTATAATTGGTATTTTGTAAAAAGTGCCTAATTAGTCTGGTTTCGGAAGTAATTAGTAAATTATTACACAAACGTAACTTTGATAGACGAATTGATTTAATATACATAAATATGTAACTATAACTCTGTAAAGAGTAACTTTACAGAAAAAAGTTTCAAATAAAAGTTGTAGATCATATTATTATTAATATTTTTGGTATTTTGTAAAAAGTCCCTAATTAGTCTGGTTTCGGAAATAATTAGTAAATTAATTACTAAAACCTATAGATATGTAACTATATCTCTGTAACTTTACAGAAAAAAGTTTCAAATAAAAGTTGTAGATCTTATTATTATTAACATTTCTGGTATTTTGTAAAAAGTGTCTAATTAGTCTAGTTTCGAAAGTAATTAGTAGTTAGTAAATTATTACACAAATGTAATTTTGATAGACAAATTGATTTAATATACATAAACATGTAACTATAACTCTGTAAAGAGTAACTTTACAGAAAAAAATGTCATATAAGAGTTGTTGATCATTTTATTATTAACATTTTTAGTATTTTGTAAAAAGTGTCTAATTAGTCTAGTTTCAGAAGTAATTAGTAATTCGTAAATTAAATACGCAAACGTAACTTTAATAGGCAAAATTAATATACATACATTGTAACTATAACTCTGTAAAGGGTAACTTTACAGAAAATAGTTTCAAATAAAAGATGTAGATCATTTTATTATTAACATTTTTGATGTTTTGAAAAAAGTGTCTAATTAGTCTAGTTTCGGAAATAATTAGTAATTTGTAAATTAAATACACAAACGTAACCTTTATAGGCAAATTGATTTAATATACATACATATGTAACCATAACTCTGTAATGGGTAACTTTACAAAAAAAAGTTTCAAATAAAAGTTATAGATCATATTATTATTAATATTTTTGGTATTTTGTAAAAAGTGTCTAATTATTCTAGTTTCGGAAATAATTAGTAATTAGTAAATTATATACTCAGTAGTAGCCTTGATAGTAAATTATAGCTCATATTATAATTAGCAATTCTTCTTATTAACAAAAATTGTTGAATTTGACCCATTTTTGAAATAATTAGACTTTTATAATATAGTGTTTTATATCAGAAATTCATCACTATATTATAAAAGTTTAATTATCTCTGAAATGGGGCAAATTAGACAATTTTTGGTAATTACAAGAATTGTTTATTATAATATGGGCTACAACTTTTATTCAATGTTTTTTCCCAAAATACCAACCCTTAACAAGTTACTGCTATTTTAGTGTACTACTAATATTACGCGTTTGATTATTTAGAGGATTTGTACCAATGCCGAAATTGACGCCAGATTTCGATCGAGTATCTATGTCGCATCTCTTTATGGAAAACCCTTCAGATTTTAATGGTTTGGACTTCATGAAACTAATTATGGCACAATTCGAATTCCGATTAAAATTCGACAATTACATTCATGATATCGCAATTATAGACTTTAAGGGCTATAGTATTGCAAATACTGTGACCGTTCGACCAGCTGACGTCACTAAACTATTAAAACTAGTACAAGTTCGTATTGTGACGTCATCAAAAGCGTAAATTTATTTAATAAAATATTTCGCTTTATGTTTACAGCAAGCTTATTCGGAACGCATAAAAGGCATTCACTTTTTACATACACCTACTTACGCATCCACTTTAATCAATTTAGTCAAATATTTAATGACAAACAAAATGGGGAATCGAGTTAATTAATTCACATTTAATAAACAATTTATAATTAACACATTTTTTAAAATATTTCCAATTCCAGATTTACGTACACCCGAATTTTGAGTCATTATACAAATACGTACCGCGCGATATTTTACCTAAAGATTTCGGTGGCAATGAACCCTCATTCGCCGATTTGCACAGTAAGTTTATTCATAATTTACCCCGAAATCGCGTAATTTACCATAAAAACTCTTAGGTGCTCGTAGCACCTTTGTGCTCTAATATGCCCAACGGGAAAATAATTTCGTAGCCTTTATTAACGACTTTTAAACAAATAAACACCTTAGAACGCATTGGGGACATGTCCAATTACGTAATTCAGTCAAAATAAAATTTACTATTTAATAATTCTATGTAATTGGGCTAAAAGATGGATATAGCACTTTTGTGCCCTAAAATAACCATCGATAAATAATTTTGGGTCGAATTGACACCTTTAGGGTACAGGGGGGATATTTATTAATTGCCTGATTTGATAGAAATTGATTTTTAATTTAAATTCAATTCCTATTACCTATCTGGCAGATAAGCATAGGGAATTTACATGTTAGAAATTAGCTATCTGCCGGATAGCTTAGCCGGGACTTTATTCGGAGGTTTTGGGTTGGAATGAATTGTTTTTGTTTTTTTTTTTAGAAAAATGGATAGGTTTTATGGAAAGTGAAAATGACTGGATGGTCAAACGATGCGCGATGAAATCGATTGAGAAATTACGTATTGGTAAACCATTGGACATAGAAGTATTTGGCACTGAAGGGACTTTTCGGAAAATAAACATCGACTAAATTAATTCAAATATATTACTCTTATTGTTTAATAAATAAATAAAATGTGTTTAAGTTTGTTTATTAAATATATATACATAAGCTCTTGAACAAATATTATTATAAACAATTACGGTTAATAAACAATTTTTCTACATATTATTGAATAGTTTATTTATTTTATTAATCCTTTTTGGGGGCCTTAACGCTTAAATAGTGGAATATATCCAACTGGTGCGCCTCCCTGATGGTTATTATAACTCAATTGGTCACTGTTTATTATTGGGGCCCTAAAATAAAAAAATATAAAAATACTTAATAATAAACAAAACGCTAAAGAAAAATAAAAAAAATAAATCAAATCATTTCGAGTTATAGTATAGCTACAAATCCCAAAAAACCCAACATACACACACTAATTAGCATATCTAATAGCACAGACCTGCGATAGACTTCTTGTCCATTAAATATTCTGGGATTTGGAGTAGGTGACGCCATGGCTCCAACAAAAGCACAAGCAATAACCAAAATTACCTAAAAACACATTTAATCAATTAATACATACATATCTAATAACATCCCTTACAGCTACTACAGACTAGCTTTGATTTACGATACTTAAATCACAATTAAATCTGTAATTATTTCTTAAACAAAATTAATTTACTTCGTATTTAAATCCACTTTTTACAATAAATAAACTGTACACTAAAGTCTTAAGTAATTATTAAAGTAGTACTTACCAAGTATGAAGTCATATTGAATGATACTAATCCAGTTACTTCGATATTTACCTATATATACGATTAAAACTGTAAAAAAAATATTTTTATTGTATTATTTATATTTGTTAAAATAATAAAACTATTGTCTATTTTTTACGTATTTATTAAATTATCTTATTACGAAATTTAATAGATTTATAATTTATTTAAATATATAAATGACAATAAAAGCTGCATAAAATAATAATTAAACATCAATATGACGGAATAATAACAACAACGCAATCTTAATTGTTTGATAAAAGTGCGTTAAATAACATATTCCTTTCTTATACGCAGTTTAAGTAAGTATTGTAATCATAGAAAATTACGATTTCGAGTTTTTAACAGAAATATACGCTTCTAAACGATTTATAAGCTATAAGCACCTTTGTGCTCTAAAACAGCTACGTATAATTAATTTTTACGCCGTTATTAGAGATTTCTAATCAAATTAGGCCCTTAGAGGCACAGGAAACATTTCTAAATTGTTTATTCATATTCATTATTAAATTAAATCATTCTAAACGATTTATAAGCAAATATAGCACCTTTGTGCTCTAAAACTGCTTTATATAATTAATTTTGGCGCCCTTACTAGAGATTTCTAATCAAATTAGGCCTTTAGGGGCACCAGAAACATTTCTAAATTGTTTATTTTTATTCCTTATTATACTGAATCATTCTAAGCGATTTATAAGCAGATATAGCACCTTTGTGCTCTAAAACTGCTTTATATAATTAATTTTGGCGCCCTTACTAGAGATTTCTAATCAAATTAGGCCCTTAGGGGCACAGGAAACATTCCAAAATTGTTTATTTTTATTCCTTATTATATTGAATCATTCTAAACGATTTAAAAGTTGATATAGCACCTTTGTGCTCTTTTTACTCTCTTATTAGAGATTTCTAATCAAATTAGGCCCATAGGGGGCACAGGAAATATTTCTAAATTGTTTATTTGTATTCATTATGAAATTAAATCATTCGAAACTTTTTATGAGCTGATATAGCACCTTTGTGCTCTAAAACAGCTTTATATAATTAATTTTTAAGTGCTTATTAGAGATTTTTAATCAAAATAGGCCCTTAGGGGCACAGGAGACATTTCTAAATTGTTTATTTGTATTCATTACGAAATTAAATCATTCTAAACGATTTAAAAGCTGATATAGCACCTTTGTGCTCTAAAACAGCTTTATATAATTAATTTTTACGTGCTTATTGGAGATTTTTAATCAATTTAGGTCCTTAGGGGGCACAGGAAATATTTCTAAATTGTTTATTCATATTCATTTTTAAATTAAATCATTCTAAACGATTTATAAGCTGATATAGTACCTTTGTGCTCTAAAGCGACTTCTAATTATGATTTTAAGAGATATTCAAGTGGGCATGGCACCTTTGTGCTCTAAATGCAGCACCAGATAAATTATTTTTTTGACCAAATCAGCCTTTTTGAATATTAAAAACGCATTTAAATATATTTTATTTCATTTGAACGAGTTTATGTGTAGACATAGCACCTTTGTGCTCTAAATTCACATATTGGTGTATTAAGATAAATGTAAAAACGTATAATAAATTATATATAATCGCAAATATCGTAATTTCTTAAGTACTACGTATAATAAATTATATATAGTCGCTAATCGCGAAAGATGAATGCTACTTTCTTTTTTGCTGCGTATAATAAATTATATTTGCATTTCCCGAAAAAAAATATTACAAGGAAAACGAGTCAATAAACATAGTTTATAGTCAAAAAATAAAACGTATTAAATTATCGATGAAAGTTCAAATGTTGGAGTTGCACTTAAAAAATATTTATTCTCAGTTGCATTTCGCCGAAAAATGTCGATCAATTCAGCGCTCGTTGTAACTGAAGCTGAAGCTGAAAGTATTAAGAAATCTTTCTGGCGTAAAGACTCCGAAATTGATGAAGACGTAAGGGCGATAAGGGATTGGATCAAAAAGCAGCCACACTTACCCCAAAATGAAGGTAACTCAACAACTATTTATTAAATACTCAAAAAAGTGCTTATTAATTCACTAAAACGATTAAAAACGCTTAATATGGAATAAATAAACGCCTAATATGGAATATTTAAATTTATTTCAGATGAGCAAATATTAAGACGATTATTAAATCTAAATAAATATAGTGTTGAGCGGACAAAACAAAAATTAGATTACTATTACACTTCCAAGAATATAGTACCCGAAATTTTGGGAAATTGTTACCCTTTGCATCCGATTATTCAAAAAGTTAATAGTTATGGGTAAGAAAACCTCTGCAATTCTAATTATAATTTTCGCTTAAAGATACTAATTACAACATAACTCTTCATGGGGTAATTTTATGGGAAAATTTGTTGAATAAAAGTTGTAAAATAAACTATTTTTAACAATTTTGGTGTTTTACAAAAAGTGCCTAATTAGTCTAGTTTCGGAAATAATTAGTAATTAGTAAATTAAAAACACAAACGTAATCTTGATAGATAAATTGATTTAATATACATACATATGTAACTATAAATCTGTAAAGGGTAACGTTACAGAAAAAAGTATCAAATAAAAGTTGTAGATTATTTTATCATTAACAATTTGGTATTGAGTAAAAAGTTTATAATTGGTCTAGTTTCGGAAATAATTAGTAATTTGTTAATTGATTACACAAACATAATCTTGATCTCTGTAATGAGTCACTTTACAGAAAAAAGTTTCATATAAAAGTTGTAGATAATTTTATTATTAACATTTTTGGTATTTTGTAAAAAGTGTATAATTAGTCTAGTTTCGAAAATAATTAGTAATTTGTTAATTGATTCCACAATCAAAATCTTGATCTCTGTAATGGGTCACTTTACAGAAAAAAGTTTCATATAAAAGTTGTAGATCATTTTATTAATAACATTTTTGGTATTTTACAAAAAGTGCCTAATTAGTCTAGTTTCGGAAATAATTAGTAATTAGTTATTATACATACATATGTAACTATAACTCTGTAGTGAGTCACTTTACAGAAAAAAGTTTGATATAAAAGTTGTAGATCATTTTATTATTAACATTTATGGTATTTTGTAAAAAGTGTCCAATTTGTCTACTTTCGGAAATATTTAGTAATTAGTAATTATACTTAAATATGTAACTATAATTCTGTAATGGGTCACTTTACAGAAAAAAGTTTCATATAAAAGTTGTAGATCATTTTATTATTAACATTTTTATTGTTTCATAAAAAGTGTCTAATTAGTCTACTTTCGGAAATAATTCGTAATTATACATAAATATGTAACTATAACTCTGTAATGGGTCACTTTACAGAAAAAAGTTTCATATAAAAGTTGTAGATCATTTTATTATTAACATTTTTGGTATTTTGTAAAAAGTGCCTAATTAGTCTACTTTCGGAAATAATTAGTAATTATACATTAATATATAACTATAGCTCTGTAATGGGTCACTTTACAGAAAAAAGTTTCATATAAAAGTTGTAGATCATTTTATTATTAACATTTTTGGTATTATGTAAAAAGTGTCTAATTAGTCTACTTTCGGAAATAATTAGTAATTAGTAATTATACTTAAATATGTAACTATAACTCTGTAATGGGTCACTTTACAGAAAAAAGTTTCATATAAAAGTTGTAGATCATTTTATTAGTAACATTTTTGGTATTTTGTAAAAAGTGCCTAATTAGTCTACTTTCGGAAATAATTAGTAATTATACAAAAATATATAACTATAGCTCTGTAATGGGTCACTTTACAGAAAAAAGTTTCATATAAAAGTTGTAGATCATTTTATTATTAACAATTTTGGTATTTTACCAAAAGTGCTTAATTAGTCTGGTTTCGGAAATAATTAGTAATTAGGAAAACAATTCACACTAACATTGATAGAGATAGTCTATTTGTTATATACGTACCTATAACTCTGTAAGGAGTAACTTTACTAGAAAATGTTTCAAATAAAAGTTGTAGATCATACTTTTTTCAACAATTTTGCAAGAGTCTAAAAAGTGTCTAACTAGTCTAGGTTTTGAAATAATTACTAATTAGTACGTGAATATTTGAAGCAAATAGATAAAAGTCTATTTATTTAAGAAATTGGGTCAAGTTCAACATTTTTCGTAAGAATAAAAATTGTTAAACGATATAAGGGCTACAACTTTTATTAATAATATTTTCCCGTAATACCAACCCTTGAAAAGTTACAAGTATTTTAATGTACTATTAATATTTTTTTGATTATTTAGAGGATTTGTACCAATGCCGAAATTGACGCCAGATTTCGATCGAGTATCTATATCGCATATTTTTATAGAAAACTCGCCAGATTTTAATGGTTTAGACTTTATAAAACTAATGTTGGGACAATTCGAATTCCGATTAAAATTCGACAATTATATACATGATATTTTAATTATTGATTTTAAGGGGTGTAGTATTGCAAATATTTTGACCATTCGACCAGCTGACGTCACTAAACTATTAAAACTATTACAAGTTCGTATTGTGACGTCATCAAAAGCGTAAATTTATTTAATAAAATATTGCGTTTTTTATTTACAGCAAACTTATTCGGAACGCCTAAAAGGCATGCACTTTTTGCATACACCTACTTACGCGTCCAGTTTAATCAATTTAGTCAAATATTTAATGACAAACAAAATGGGGAATCGAGTTAATTAATTCACATTTAATAAACAATTTAAAATCAACACATTTTTAAAAATAATTTCAATTCCAGATTTACGTACACCCGAATTTTGAGTCATTATACAAATACGTACCGCGCGATATTTTACCTAAAGATTTCGGTGGCAATGAACCCTCATTCGCCGATTTACACAGTAAGTTTATTCATAATTTACCCCGCAATCGCGTAATTTATCATAAAAACTCTTAGGTGCTCTTAGCACCTTTGTGCTCTAATATGCACAACGGGAAAAAAATTTCGTAGCCTTTATTAACGACTTTTAAACAAATAAACACCTTAGAACGCATTGGGGACATGTCCAATTACGTAATTCAGTCAAAATATAATTTACTATTTAATAATTTTACGTTATTGGTCTAAAAGATGGATATAGCACTTTTGTGCCCTAAAATATTGCTCGATAAATAATTTTGGGACGAATTGACACCTTTAGGGTACAGGGGGGATATTTATTAATTGCCTAATTTCATAGAAATTGATTTTTAATTAAAATTCAATTCCAATTACCTATCCGGCAGTTAAGCATAGGGAATTTACATGTTAGAAATCAGCTATCTGCCGGATAGCTTATCCGGGACTTTATTCGGAGGTTTTGGGTTTTAATGAATGGTTTTGTTTTTTTTTTTTTAGAAAAATGGATAGGTTTTATGGAAAGCGAAAATGACTGGATGGTCAAACGATGCGCGATGAAGTCGAATGAGAAATTACGTATTGGTAAACCATTGGACATTGAAGTATTTGGTACTGAAGGGACTTTCCGGAAATTAAATATCGACTAAATTAATTATAATATAGTGGTTTTATTGCTCATTACTTAATAAAAATCTAAATATATATGTATTTATAACGCAAAATGTCCCGCCATTTAAAATATCACTTAAGGTGATCTGTGATTGGTTGAATCCTAACCAATCCCAGACATGCTTTAGAAACGAGTACTTTTTACCAAATAATTCAATTTTTAAATAGTGTCGCTTAAATAACCAAATTATAGCTAAATTAAGATATAAATCAATAAATTGCATTTGATTATTAATTATTTAATAATAAATGTACATATATAAACAAAAATTCGTTTATTAAAAATTGTAATTAACATATTTAGGATCTTATCAGTCTTGGTTAAGCATTATTTGACGTTTAAGAACTGTCAAACTTTTACAAAAAAATGTCAAATTTACTAGAAATTGATCGAACTAAAGTGTGTAGGACATGTTTAACGTATTCCGAAGACATGAAATCGTTATACGATGCTTATTTAAGCTCAAATCAATTAAGTTTAGCTGAAATATTAATGGCTATTACACCATTAAAAGTAAGTGGGCTTATAAGTTAGGTTATGGTGTCAATGTTTTGTATGAAAATATAGTGTTTTGTTGCTAATATGTAATAATTAGTGGTTTAATTATATATAATTGCGTAAACAAACGCGTTTTATGCTTGTTAAATACGTTTTAATTAGCTCAAATCAAACCGCTTGAAACCTAACCTACAATTATTTGTTTAGTGCTACGCCAACGATGGTCTCCCAACGCATATATGCCAAAGCTGCACGAGTTCCCTAACCCTATTCCATATATTTCAACAAAAATGCATCGACACCGACCAACTATTACGCGACCAGCTTCACCAAACCCCCCAACCCCCCCACTTCACAACCATCCTAATCAAAACCGAACCACCCGACAACCCACCCCCCATCAAAACCGAACCCAATCCACCGTCCGACAACGAATCACCAAACAACCTAACCTCAAAGTTATACATGGCGCTCAAAAACAAACCACGCATCAACATACCAGAAATACAAAAAGACCTCAACAAAAAACTCGACATGCACCCTAAAACCACTACTACCACCCTAAAAACGATAAAAACCCCAATAATACAACCAAGCGAGAAACCATATGCGTGCACAGTTTGCGCCGCGAAATTCGACGCGAAACTACAATTAAAGCATCATTTATCGTCGCATAAGGATAAAAAACCGTTTTCGTGCCCGTTGTGCACGAGTTCGTTCCTGTCGCAAGCGAGTTTAACGATTCACACGCGCAAACACACCGGTGAAAAACCATATGCGTGTCAAGTGTGTCAACGTTTGTTTACACAGTTGGGCGCGTTGAATTTGCATATGCGCACGCACAGTGAGACGAAACGGTTCGTGTGCAAGATTTGCGGCGTGGGTTTCAATCATAAGGCGAGTTTGTTGTCGCACATGCGCAAACATGTGGGTGAGCAGATTCGTGCGCAGTTTGCGAGTCAGTTTAACCGTTGAGAGGGTTTTTTTTGGCGGTTGGAACCCGAAATGACTATTTTAGCGCTCGTTTTTAATTAATTTAAGCGTTTATTGTAATTATATACATATATATATAGAACTGTGGTCGAATTACGCAGTATAAATTCGTTATTTGATTAGTTTAGTAAGATTTACTTGTAATTGGTGCGTTTTTTGAGGAAATGTTTCGAATAAAAGTTGTGTGAAATTTTATTGTCTTTCTTTTTGTATTTATGTGTTTTTTTTGTAAGTGTGGCCGTTTTAGAGATATTGTAAGAAGAACGAGTAGGTGAGTAATTTTTGTAGTTCAGTGGTGATTTTTTTGGAAATTGGTGCACTTTTTGGGGAAATGTTTCGAATAAAAGTTGTGTGAAATTTTATTGGCTTTCTTTTTGTATTTATGTGTTTTTTTTGTAAGTGTAGCCGTTTTAGAGATATTGAAAGAAGAACGAGTAGGTGAGTCATTTTTGTAGTTCAGTGGTGATTTTCTGGAAATTGGTGCACTTTTTGGGGAAATGTTTCGAATAAAAGTTGTGTGAAATTTTATCGTCTTTCTTTTTGTATTTATGTGTTTTTTTTTGTAAGTGCAGCCGTTTTAGAGATATTGAAAGAAGAACGAGTAGATGAGTAATTTTTTTAGTTCATTAGTGATTTTCTGGTAATTGGTGCACTTTTTGGGGAAATGTTTCAAATTAAAGTTATGCGAAAGGTGTTAAATTACACGGATAATTAGCGTAATTGTTACTTATTGATAATTAAACAAAATAAATATAATTATTTTCGTATTATTTTAACTCAAATCTGATTAAATTTCTTAATTATCGTAGTAATTTCGTATTTAGATTAATCTACACGCGCTAATTATTCATGGGGGTGCTTAATTATACGATTTATTAATGTAATTATTACTTAAAGACGATCAAACATAAGAAATTTGTTTTCCCGAATTATTTTAACTCAAATCGCTCTAATTACCGTTACAAATTTCGTATTTAGTTTAATCTACTCGCACTAATTATCATATATGTTTAATTATTGAATAATTAGCGCAATTCTTACTTTTTGACAATTAAACATAGGAAATATTTTGACACAAATCGCACAAAAATGTCTAAGATTCTCAATTCTCGTTGCATATTTCGTACTCTACACGATCTAATTATTACTAGGGGTGTTTAATTGCACGGTTCATTAGCCTTATTATTATTATTTAATGACGATTAAACATAAGAAATAAAATAATTTTGACTCAAATCACTAAAAATGTCTAAGTTTCTTAATTATCATTTCGTATTTACACGCGCTACTTATCACTTGGGGGTGTTTAATTACACGTATAATTAACAAAATTAATAATGATGAGCATAAGAAATATAATTATTTGAACTCAAATCGCACTAAATTTCCAAGTTTCTTAATTATCGTAGTAAATTTCGTATTTAGATTAATCTACACGCGCTAATTATCACTAGAGGATGTTTAATTACACGTATAATTAACATAATTAATAATTAAGTTTCTTAATTATCGTAGTAAATTTCGTATTAAGATTAATCTACACGCGCTAATTATCACCAGGGGTTTTTAATTACACGTAAAATTAACATAATTAATAACGATTAAACATAAAAAAAACAATTTTTATTCCGTATTATTTGAACTCAAATCGCACTAAATTTCCAAGTTTCTTAATTATCGTTGTAAATTTCACATTTAGATTAAACTACACGCACTAATTACCACTAGGGGGGTTTAATTACATGTATAATTAACAAAATTAATAATGATGAACATAAGAAATATAATTATTTTAACTCAAATCGCACTGAATTTCCAAGTTTCGTAATTATCGTAGTAAATATCATATTTAGATTAATCTACACGCGCTAATTATCACCAGAGGATGTTTATTTACACGTATAATTAACATAATTAATAATTAAGTTTCTTAATTATCGTAGTAAATTTCGTATTAAGATTAATCTACACGCGCTAATTATCACCAGGGGTTTTTAATTACACGTAAAATTAACATAATTAATAACGATTAAACATAAAAAAAACAATTTTTATTCCGTATTATTTGAACTCAAATCGCACTAAATTTCCAAGTTTCTTAATTATCGTTGTAAATTTCACATTTAGATTAAACTACACGCACTAATTACCACTAGGGGGGGTTTAATTACATGTATAATTAACAAAATTAATAATGATGAACATAAGAAATATAATTATTTTAACTCAAATCGCACTGAATTTCCAAGTTTCGTAATTATCGTAGTAAATATCATATTTAGATTAATCTACACGCGCTAATTATCACCAGAGGATGTTTATTTACACGTATAATTAACATAATTAATAATTAAGTTTCTTAATTATCGTAGTAAATTTCGTATTTAGATTATTCTACACGCGCTAATTATCACCAGGGGATGTTTATTTACACGTATAATTAACATAATTATAAAATTAAGTTTCTTAATTATCGTAGTAAATTTCGTATTTAGATTAATCTACACGCGCTAATTATCACCAGAGGATGTTTATTTACACGTATAATTAACATAATTAATAATTAAGTTTCTTAATTATCGTAGTAAATTTCGTATTTAGATTATTCTACACGCGCTAATTATCACCAGGGGATGTTTATTTACACGTATAATTAACATAATTATAAAATTAAGTTTCTTAATTATCGTAGTAAATTTCGTATTTAGATTAATCTACACGCGCTAATTATCACCAGAGGATGTTTAATTACACGTATAATTAACATAATTAATAATTACTAAACATAAGAAATATAATTTTTATTCCGTATTATTTTAACTAAAATCGCACGAAATACCCAAGTTTCTTAATTATCGTAGTTAATTTCGTATTTAGATTAATTTTAATTAAGCATTTAATACAAATCTTACGATTGGGTTTGTATAACCAAGACCATTTAGATCCAAAAGTGGAAATTATCACAGGTGCTATTTTGATAATTAAATTATATTTCTCACATTACTCAAATTTAAAAAAAAAAAACACTATTTAATCGTATTTTAATTATTTTATTTATAAAAAATAAGAAGTCAGAACAAATTAAATTTAAATAGTAAAGAACAGCGATGGAGCCCTATTAGTGGTCCTCGACTTTGATATCAATCTCATGTTTAACAATATCCAATTCCTGGTCCAAATCCGCTTGAATTTCCGCCAAATCCATCGGATCTTTTAATTTAACTCGCACCTCAGGCGCCGCACGCACTTCAGGCGCCGCACGCACCTCAGGCGCCTCACGCACTTCAGGCGCCTCACGCATCTCAGGCGCCGCACGCACCTCAGGCGCCGCACGCACCTCAGGCGCCGCACGGACCTCAGGCGTTCTTAAATGCTCGTATCTCGGTGGATACGGATGTAAACGATAATGTCGCCGTAGATCATACTTGAATTTAAACCTACGGTCGCACAACGTGCAAGCGAAGGGTTGCGAATGCGCGTGCCGTAACAAATGATTCTTTAAGTGCACACGTCTCCGATACGCTGTCGGGCAAAGCGTGCACTGGAACGGCCGCTTGCCGTGTATGCGCATGTGAATCTTAAACGCTTTTAGTGCATTATGCGAGCTTTTGCACACGGGACATTTATAGGGTTTCTTCCGAGTGTGCGTCCGCTTATGTCGCGTTAGTTTGATGTGGTAACTGAAGCGTTCGCCGCACACTGAACACTCGTATGCGTACTTTTCCTTCCTAGACTGTTGCGGTGGCTGGTCAACCGGTGCGTTTACCGTTTCTAGGGTTTCGATCGGTTCGGGTGGTGCGGCGGAGCGTTTTTTGTCGGTTTGTTGTGTTTCGATTCGTTCGGGTGGTGCGGCGGAGCGTTTTTTGTCGGTTTGTTGTGTTTCGATGCGTTCGAGTATTACGGCGCAGCGTTTTATGTTCGTTTGTTTTGTTTCGATTGATTCAGGTGTTGCGGCGGAGCGGTTTATGTTTGTTTCTTGTGTTTTGATTCGTTCGGGTGCAACGGTGGTGTGTTTTTTGTTTGTTTGATGTGTTTCGATCCGTTCGAGTGTTACGGCGGAGCGTTTATTGTTTGTTTGTTGTGTTTCGATTCGTTCGGGTGTTGCGGCGGCGCGTTTTATGTTTGTTTCTTGTGTTTTGATTCGTTCGGGTGCAACGGCGGTGTGTTTTTTGTTTGTTTGATGTGTTTCGATCCGTTCGGATGTTGCGGCGGTGTGTATTTTGTTTGTTTGTTGTGTTTTGATTCGTTCGGGTGGTACGACGGAGCGTTTTTTGTTGGTTTGTTGTTGTTTAGTTGGTTTCGTTTTGTTGAAGGTCGCTAGGAGTTTGTTGGATTCGATGCATTTTATTTGGAATGTATATGAGTTGCGCAGCTCCTTGTTGCAGTTGTCGCATATTTGACTTGGTAATCCGTCGTTTAGATGGCACTGCAACAGATAGTAAAGGTGTTTAATTTGGCGCGAAAATTGTTCATGAAGTTTACATATTAATAACTACAGATTGCTTACAGATACAAAATTGCGCTTTACAGGGATTCATACCCAATATATTATAAATCTAAAAATAAATTTTGAGCCTAATTGGCCGTTAATTATAAGAGTTACAGCTCTAAACATCCTATAGAGTCGTAATAAAATAAGCTTTTACAATACGTTTAATGAAGTTTACAAATGTATAACTACAGATTGCTTACAGATACAAAATCGCCCTTTACAGGGATTCATACCCAATATGTTATAGATCTAAAAATAAATTTTGAGTCTAATTGACTCTTAAATATACGAGTTACAGCTCTAAATGTCCTATAGAGTCGTTAAA
The DNA here is from genome assembly GCA_944039245.1 of Nebria salina. Lineage (NCBI taxonomy): Eukaryota > Metazoa > Arthropoda > Insecta > Coleoptera > Carabidae > Nebria > Nebria salina. Next base: position 1,531,530 of record OX063282.1, read on the forward strand.
AAATAAACGTTTACGAAATGTTTAATGAAGTTTAAATATTTATAACTACAGATTGCTTACAGATAAAAAATCGCCCTTTACAGGGATTCATACCCAATATATTATAAATCTAAAAATAAATTTTAAGCTTAATTGACTGTCAAATAAACGAGTTACAGCTTTAAATGTCCTATAGAGTCGTTATAAAATAAACGTTTACGAAATGTTTAATGAAGTTTACATATTAATAACTACAGATTGCTTACAGATACAAAATTGCGCTTTACAGGGATTCATACCCAATATATTATAAATCTAAAAATAAATTTTGAGCCTAATTGGCCGTTAATTATAAGAGTTACAGCTCTAAACATCCTATAGAGTCGTTATAAAATAAGCATATACAAAACGTTTAATGAAGTTTACAAATTTATAACTACAGATTGCTTACAGATACAAAATTGCCTTTTACAGGGATTCATACCCAATATGTTATTAATCTAAAAATAAATTTTGAGCCTAATTGGCCGTTAATTATACGAGTTATAGCTCTAAATGTCCTATAGAGTCGTTAAAAAATAAACGTTTACGAAATGTTTTATGAAGTTTATATATTTATAACTACAGATTGCTTACAGATACAAGATCGCCCTTTACAGGGATTCATACTCAATATGTTATAGATCTAAAAATAAATTTTGAGCCAAATTGGCCGTTAATTATACGAGTTACAGCTCTAAATGTCCTATAGAGTCGTTATAAAATAAACGTTTACGTAATGTTTTATGAAGTTTATATATTTATAACTACAGATTGCTTACAGATAAAAAATCGCCCTTTACAGGGATTCATACTCAATATGTTATAGATCTAAAAATAAATTTTGAGCCAAATTGGCCGTTAATTATACGAGTTACAGCTCTAAATGTCCTATAGAGTCGTTATAAAATAAACGTTTACGAAATGTTTAATGAAGTTTAAATATTTATAACTACAGATTGCTTACAGATACAAAATTGCGCTTTACAGGGATTCATACCCAATATATTATAAGTATAAAAATAAATTTTGAACCAAATTGACCGTTAAATATACGAGTTACAGCTCTAAATGTCCTACAGAGTCGTTAAAAAATAAACGTTTACGAAATGTTTAATGAAGTTTAAATATTTATAACTACAGATTGCTTACAGATACAAAATTGCCCTTTACAGGGATTCATACCCAATATGTTATTAATCTAAAAATAAATTTTGAGCCAAATTGACCGTTAAATATACGAGTTACAGCTCTAAATGTCCTATAGAGTCGTTAAAAAATAAACGTTTACGAAATGTTTTATGAAGTATAAATATTTATAACTACAGATCGCTTACAGATACAAAATTGCGCTTTACAGGGATTCATACTCAATTTCACACCCAGAGATTTCATACAACTGAATGACGTTTAGCGCCATTTTGCGAGTTTATGCGCACGCTTTATTTGACATTTGACCGATAAACAAAAACAACGCGAGTAATCAACCTATTTGGGTTAGAAATGTCGATTTTTGTTGATTAAAATACATAATTATTTATTACCACGCCCTAATTATATGTTTTTAACGTTAATATAATAATATTTACTAAATTTATTGCATTTTGTATGGTTATTGTATATGAAATATAAATATAGAGTAGACATGTCTTGTCGGTACCTTTGATTATCTAGTAAAATATCTAATCAAGTTAGCCTTGGATACGTCGGGCGATTAAGCAAAGGTACCGACCTGACATGTCTATTCTATATTTTATATATACCTATAAAATACCATCAAATACAAAGCCACCCTGATTAAATGTTACCTATATTATGTACGATATATATTAGCTATAAGGTATTGGAAAAATATGAACTTACTTTTAATGGCGTGAATGACGCTAATGTGTCAGCGAGACAATTATGATTGCCACTTAATTTAGTCTCATATAGTGATTTTAAGTCTTTTGCAGCTGCAAAACATATGCGGCACACTGTTTTAACATCAATTGCACTCCAATTTAACATTTTAACACAACTTCGCGTGCACTAAACATGTGCCGCTAAACCGCGCTAAACACAAAGTTAAACATGTATGTACACAAAGCGCGGTCAGCAAAACACTACTGCGCAGTTTTAAATGCTAAACCAAGTACACCTAGAGCAGATTTATCATATTTCTACACATTTACAAACAAGCATCGTCACTTTCACAGCTCATATCAAATATATTTCCGCTTAAAAGAAAATTACTTTAAATCACTATTGTTGCAGAAAGGTTCGTTATAACCGAGAATTCGTTATAAACGAGTTCGTTATATATGAACACTACTATATGTATATACAGTGAAGTCCGGATATAACGAATGCTTATTTTGCATTCATAATGGGTCGTTATATCCGAGGTTCGCTATAGAAGATAGAGAGCTAAGGATATTATACATATAGGAAAACATTAGTATATTCCAGAAAGGTTCATTATAACAAAGGATTCGCTATAAACGAGTTCGTTATAAGTGAACACTACTATATATATATATATATATATATATATATATATATATATATATATATATATATATATATATATACAGTGAAGTCCGGATATAACGAATGCTTATTTTGCATTCATAATGGGTCTCTATAACCGAGGTTCGCTATAAAAGATAAGGTGCTAAGGATATTATACATATAGGAAAATCATTAGTATATTCCAGAAAGGTTCGTTATAACCGAGAATTCGTTATAAACGAGTTCGTTATAAGTGAACACTACTATATATATATACAGTGAAGTCCGAATATAACGAATGCTTATTTTGCATTCATAATGGGTCGTTATATCCGAGGTTCGCTATAGAAGATAGAGAGCTAAGGATATTATACATATAGGAAAACATTAGTATATTCCAGAAAGGTTCATTATAACAAAGGATTCGCTATAAACGAGTTCGTTATAAGTGAACACTACTATATATATATATATATATATATATATATATATATATATATATACAGTGAAGTCCGGATATAACGAATGCTTATTTTGCATTCATAATGGGTCTCTATAACCGAGGTTCGCTATAAAAGATAAGGTGCTAAGGATATTATACATATAGGAAAATCATTAGTATATTCCAGAAAGGTTCGTTATAACCGAGAATTCGCCATAAACGGGTTCGTTATAAGTGAACACTACTATATATATACAGATAAGTCCGAATATAACGAATGCTTCTTTTGCATTTATAATGGGTCGCTATAAAAGGTACTAAGGATATTTTATATATAGGAAAACATTAGTGTGTTACAGAAAAGTTCGTTATAACCGAGAATTCGCTATAAACGGGTTCGCTATAAGTGAACACTAGTATATATATGTACAGTGAAGTCCGGATATAACGAATGTTTATTTTGCGTTTATAATGGGTCGCTATATCCGAGGTTCGCTATAAAAGATAAGGTGCTCAGGATATACATATAGGAAAACATTAGTGTGTTACAGAAAAGTTCGTTATAACCGAGTTCGTTATAAATGAACAATACTGTATGTATATACAGTAAATTCTGAATATAACGAATGTTTATTTTGCATTCATAATGGGTCGCTATAACCAAGGTCCGCTATAAAAGAAAAGGTACTAAGGATATTATACACATAGGAAAACATTAGTATTTTCCAGAAATGTTCGTTATAACCGAGAATTCTTTATAAAAGAGTTCATTATAAGTGAACACTACTGTATACTACTTCCTATAAATGAAAGTAATATTGAAACCTCTAGTTTTTTTTTTATACATATAGGAAAACATTAGTGTTTTCCAGAAATGTTCATTATAACCGAGAATTCGTTATAAAAGAGTTCGTTATAAGTGAACACTACTATATACAACTTCCTATAAATGAAAGTAATATTGAAACCTCTAGTTTTTTTTATATATATATATTAATGCATATATTTAAGATCTTTACATAATTACACTTAAACTTACTCAAACATCACAAAATATCAAATAGCCTCAGCAATCTCAAGTCCTCTTATGCGTTTGTAAATGAGCCTTCAACACATCGCCAATATGCGCATCCTTATGCTTAATCAAACTATATTTACGCTTATACGTTTTCCCGCACACCGAACACTCATACGGCTTTGTATCCAAAACCGAGTGTACCCGAAGCTTATGAAGCTCGAACGCATCCCTTCGGGCGAACGTGCAATCACAAGCCGAACACTCATACGGTCGTTTACGCGAACGTCGTTGTATCTCACGTTCTAATACTATATTTGAGGTTATATTAAGTGGTTTAACCTCAAAATCGTTTTCGGTTTTTAGCGTACGTACATCACCTATTTTAAAGTTCATTTCTAGTGGATCTTTGGGTGTTAATTCGTTTGTTTCGCTCGTTGTATTTGAGTTGTTTGAGGTTATGTTCTCTTGGTTTTCGTTCTTGATTAAATTGTGTGATTTAACCTCAAAATCCGTTTCGGTTTTTATTTTGATGAATTCTAGTGGGTCTTTGGGTGTTGTGTTGTTTTTTTCGCTTGTTGTATTCGAGTTGTTTGAGGTTATGTTTTGAATTATGTTTTCTTGGTTTGCGTTCTTGATTAAAACCTCGAAATCAGTCATTGGTTGAGCGTTTATGGTGGTTCTGGCGTTGTTACGTAATAGTTTATCGGTTTCGAGGCATTTTAACAGGAAATTGTTGAAATTCGTGATTTGGCTCACACATTTATGGCACATTTGTGCCGGAAGGCCATCATTTATAGAACACTGAAACAAATAGATTTTAAACTAAAATAAACACATATTAAAACTTAACTAAGTCCATTAATAGCGTAAAATATACAATTATTACTTTTCGAGTGATAATAAACGAAAACTAACCTAAAAATTACTAAAATAACCACTAAAATAAATAGATTTAAACCAATATAAACAAATAAACATAATTAACTTCGGCAAAAAACTATATTCATAACATTAAACACACAATTAATTCCCCTCCCGTATCAATAAACGAAAACTAACCTAAAAATTACTAAAATAACCCCTAAAATAAATTAATTTAAACCAATATAAACAAATAAACATAATTAACTTCGGCAGAAAATTATATTTATACCATTAAACACACAATTAATTCCCTTCGAGTATCAATAAACGAAAACTAACCTAAAAATAACTAAAATAACCACCAAAATAAATAGATTTAAAAATAGACAAACATTAATGATTAAAGTCGTTATATAAGTTTATTACTGTCATTAAGCATACAATTAAGGCACAATAAATCAAAAATAACCTAAAAATAGTTCTAATTAATCATATTTCGTAATAAAAACTAAAATTACAGCCGTTCCAAATCATATTTAACGTTCTACAATACAGAAACGCGCAAATTTCGTTTGAATTTTATAATAAATACTGACAAAATGGCCGCCGTAAAGCTTCAATATCAAAAGTGACAACTGAGCATAACCACTACTCTAAACTAACAAATATTAATTTAATAATAACTAAATAAACTCTTAATACATTTCTATAAGGCCTAAAGCACTAATTAGAGTATTATCTACTCTTATTACTATATAATCCGTAATTTATACAGAATTAAATATAAACATAACCTAAAAACTTACCCTTATTGGTGTTAATGTCATTAACAACCCAACTAAACATACTTCTTTGGTGTTAAAAGCCCCAAATAACGGTTTCATATCGCCTGACGGCGACATACATGTTCTACACGCTTTATTTATATCAATTGCGAGTATATTTGACATTTTTTAATGACTGTTGTCGCAGTCATAACAAAACATGTATAACCAAGGCCTTTAAGATCTAAATGTGGCACCTATCACCGACGAAACTCGTTTTATATATAAATTATTACTCAAATATTATTTAATTGTAATTTGTATGTAATTTAAATAACACTATTTATAGGTTATGTAACACTAATTTATTTAATCGCAATTTACGCCATTATTATATATAATACAAATTAGTCATAAATAAAAAAACGCTATTATTAATTTAGTTTTTATTTAATAATTGGATTACAATTTGGTTTATTAAATATAACAATTTTGGTCTATTCTTGCCATGGCTTTGGTTTAGCAATGTCAGCTGACATAACAAACCATTAACCTAACTTAATTAATAGAATATCATTGACGTTATCGGCGAAAAATGTCGAAATTACCTGAAATAAAATTGGATAAAGTGTGCCGGGCATGTTTAACCACATCCGGCACTATGACGTCACTATACGAAGCGTTTTCCAGCTCATATATCGTCTCATTAGCGGAAATGCTTACGATAATGACACCTTTAAGAGTAAGTTTGTAATATGTATATGAATTTTTAGTGAAATAATTGGTTTTAGTGCGTTAAAGACGATGGGAAACCTTCAAAAATATGCGATAAGTGTATTAGAGAGTTGACGCGATTCAACGCGTTTCAAATCCAGTGTTTAGAGTCTGATGCTGTATTGGATACGCATATTAGCCGTTTGAGTAAAGGAGGCTTGGACACGCCCTGTGACCTAGTTTCAAGCGGACCAATCAGCGACGAGGAGGTGTTTACGTGCGTGATATGCGATGCTAGTTTTATGGTGGAGGAGGAGTTAGTGTTACATGTGGAGGAGCATTTAGGCGATAAGGTTTATATGTGCGATTTGTGCGACGCTGCGTTTGTTATGGAGGCGTTGTTTACGACGCATGTGCAAGAACACGCGGAGGTGTATTTGTGTGAGATATGCGATGCTAGTTTCACGACTGAAGATTTATTGAAGCTTCACGTACAAATACACACCGGAAGTGATAATTATAAGTGTGTTTATTGTTGTGCTACGTTTAGACTCGAACGTTTATTAGAGTTACACCTACAAAAGCACATTGGGATGTATGTAAGTGATGATCTTAGTGACGTCACATTCACAAACGAGTCATTAACACAACAAATACAACCTAAAAACGACATATATGACGTCATAAACAACACAAAGAAGCCTATAACGCAGCATATACATAAAAACACTCATGACGTCACAACAAACGACTCTAAAACACGTCCTAATGACGTCACAAACACGCAACAAAAACAATCTAAAAACGACACTTATGACGTCATAAACAACACAAATGAGGCTATAAAGCAACATATACATATAGACAATCATGACGTCACCACAAACAACTCTATAACACTTCATAATGACGTCACATTCACTACAACGCAACGTAACCAAATAAACGACACTTATGACGTCACAATCATCACAGATGATTTAACGCAATATATGCAAACCGACGCTCATGACGTCACATTTACAAACGAGTCACTTGCGCAACATAGCCAACCGCAAAACGACACTCATGACGTCACATTCACAAACGAGTCACTAACTCATATACAATCGCTAAACGACACGAATGACGTCACAATCACTATAAACGAGCCACTAACACCATACATACATAACGACGCTTGTGACGTCATAATCAACTCAAACGAGTCTCTAGAGCAATACATCCAACTTGAAAACGACACTTATGACGTCATAATCAACGCAAACGAGTCTATAACGCAAAATATACATATAGACTCTCATGACGTCACATTCAACTCAAATGAGTCACTAACACTACATATCGCACCGCTAAACGACACTAATGACGTCATCAACACAAACGAATCACTAACTCTATATAACCAACCACTAAACGACACACATGACGTCATCAACTCAAACGAGTCACTAACGCAATATATTCAACCTCTAAACGACACTAATGACGTCATCAACACAAACGAGTCACTAACGCCATATAACCAACCGCTAAACGATACTAATGACGTCATTAACTCAAACGAATCACTAACGCTATATAACCAAGCGCTAAACGACACTAATGACGTCATCAACACAAACGAGTCACTAACGCTATATAACCAACCGCTAAACGATACTAATGACGTCATCAACTCAAACGAGTCACTAACGTTATATAACCAACCGTTAAACGACACAAATGACGTCATCAACTCAAATGACCCAATAACGCAATATATCCAAACGTTAAACGACACTAATGACGTCATCGTCACAAATGAGCCTATAACGCAATATATCCAATCAATAAACGACACTAATGACGTCATAAACACAAATGACCCTATAACGCAATATATCCAAGCGTTAAACGGCGCTCATGACGTCATAAACACAAATAAGGCTATAAAGCAATATATCCAACCATTGAACGACACTAATGACGTCATAAACACAAATGACTCTATAAACCAATATATCCAAGCTTTAAACGGCACTCATGACGTCATAAACACAAATGAGCCTATAAAGCAATATATCCAAGCGTTAAACGGCACTCATGACGTCATCGCCACAAATGAGCCTATCGCGCAATATATCCAAGCGTTAAACGGCACTCATGACGTCATAAACACAAATAAGGCTATAAAGCAATATATCCAAGCGTTAAACGTCACTAATGACGTTATAGACACAAATGAGCCTATAACGCAATATATCCAACCGTTAAACAACACTCATGACGTCACAATCACCACAAACGAGTCTATACCATATATAGAGAGCGACGCGTGTGACGTCACAGTCACCACAAAGCTATATACGTGTGAAGTGTGCGAGACTACATTCATCATAGAAGGCTTATTAATACAACACATGCAAACCCATATAGGGCAACCATTGTGCGCATGCGCAATATGCGATAGCTCATTTATACACGACGAACTATTACGTAAACATATGCAAACGCATACGGACGCGTACGCGTGTAGTGTATGTGATAGTACATTTATGCGTGAAGAGCTGTTAATTCACCATGCGCAACAACATACGGGTAAAAAACCCTATAAGTGCAACGAGTGCCCGAACTCTTATAGTCATAAATCAAAATTGAAAATCCATATGCGTACGCACACCGGTGAGAAACCATATGCGTGCGCCATATGCGACAAATCGTTCGCTATAAAAGGCATATTAACCGTTCATATGCGTTTGCACACCGGTAAAAAACAATTCGTTTGTGAAGTGTGCCGTAAAGCGTTTTATATCAAGGGTAATTTAACGAGTCATATGCAAACGCACACGGGTGCGAAACCATATAAGTGCACAGAATGCGCAAGCGCATTCGTGCACCGCTCGAAGCTTAAAGTCCACATGCGCGTTCACACCGGCGAAAAACCCTACCTGTGTACCGTATGCGGGAAGACGTTCACCGTCTTAGGCAGTTTAACCGCCCACTCAAACATCCACGCGCTTAAACCACGCCCACAACGTACAAATCACGCAAAAACGGACAAAAAACACCCGTGCACAATGTGTAATAGTGTATTCACGACACATAAGCACTTAATGAATCATATGAGCCGCCATGACAGTATAAAACCGTATATTTGTGCGATATGTGGTCGAAGATTTGCGCAAAAGTTCATATTAAACGATCATATGCATACGCACACGAACGCGAAACCATATACGTGCGATATATGTGCGCGAGCGTTCAACGCCAAATCAACGTTGCGCGTTCATATGCGCACGCATACTAGTACGAAAGAGTGGGCGTGTCAGTTGTGTGAGAGCTCGTTTAGTCAACGGAAAGATCTGACGAAGCATATGGGTGTACATGTACCGGTGACGTATGCTTGCCGAATATGCACGAAGGTGTTCGAGCGTCGCGTTGACTTGAAGCGGCATATACGAACGCATACGGAGGGTAGGCCGTTCGGGTGTGTGTGCGGGGATTCGTTCGGGCGTTTGGAGGATTTGCGCGTGCATAAACGGATGCATAGTGGCGAGAAGCCGTTCGAGTGTCCGTTGTGTGAGTGTACGTTCGGACGCAAGGGGGACTTGACGGTGCATGTGCGGAAGCATGGTGGGGCGAAACCGTACGAGTGCGGGGATTGTGGGTGTTTGTTTCGTAGGAAGGAGGAGTTGAGTGCGCATGTGCAGGGACATGTGGGCGGGAAACCGTTTCGCTGTTCGATTTGTGATCGCACGTTTTTGTACGAGATTCGATTGATTAATCATTTACGCAAACATAGTGAGACGATTTAAATCAATTTATGTTTTAGTTTTTTAATTATGTTTTATGTATAATTGATAAATAAATGATTTTCATAATTTAAATCCAGCTTTTTTTACTTTCTTATACGCAACATATAAGTATTCTAATCACGAAAAATATCGATTTTGAGATATTAACAAAAATATACGTTTTGACCTTCCCTGACTCGCATTCGACTATTTTTAAAATGACGTCTGTCTGTATGTGTATATATATGTGTGTGTTTGTGTATGAGCTCTAGAGCCTAAACGGTTGAAGGTAAATTAATAAAACTTTAAACTTAAGCTTTTCATATATCTGGAGAAGCGCGTGTTATGTTTTGAAAGAAATATTCAAACCGGAAACGCATGTTTACTCTAGTCATTTTTTGCGTTTTTTGCATTTACTCAAAAATGGTTGCACTTACAGAAAAATTGTTAGGATTTAAAATTATAGGTATTGATATTACGCATAACTTTTGTTTGAAAATTTTTTCGAAAAAACGTACCGGAAACAAGAAAATGGCTATTTGAAATTTGTTCTTAATATATAATAAGTTTCACATAAATCGTATCAACTGTGCCTGTCATTTGTTTAATAGAAAAACAAAAAAAAACTTAGTTATAATTTAGTGTTTGACTTTTAATATTTATTCTACGAATTAATTTAGTAACGAGTTCCAAAAATTAGTAAAATATTATCAAATTAGACAAATAGTCTAAATATGAAAAAAACCGAAATGCGTATAAGAAAGCTCAGTGCATGGCACCGCAGATGTTTATTATAAGGTTAATGGTGTGTGTGTTTTTTGTTGTTTTTGTATATTAAAAACACAAAACACAATAAATACACAAATATAACGAGATTAAACGTCCAAGATTAAGCAGTAGGATATTTAATTATTTTGAGTATATTGGCGTCAACAAAACAATGCTCAACCAAGGCCATTGAGGTCTTGTGGAAGTGTCCAAAATGTCGATAGGATCAATGCTTAACCAAGTATATTAAATAAACATAAAAAATAACTTGAAAATAATGTATCGATCGTCTGTTGTGAGTGGAGTTGCTCAATCGTTTAGAGCGACAGGGCGTATATCTGTAGGTTCTAGGTTCGAGTCCCAGCGACTCGATAAAATTTTCTCAGGTTTCGATTTTCATAATAAAACGTACTAAATTAGTATGTGTGTATGTACTATATATATATATATGTATGTGTGTTTATATGCATGTATATGTGCTTATATGTATATAATAAAAATTTGTCGATACATATGTTCTATATATTTTATTTATATTTGTTTAAATTACACCCGACATTTTTAACGAAATACACGTAAACTTCAACAAAACAATGCTCAACCAAGGCCATTACGGTCTTGTTGAAGTGTCCAAATTGTCGCTAGGAGCAATACTTAACCAAGTACATTAAATAAACATAAAAAATAACTTGAAAATGATGTATCGATCGTCTATTATGAGTGGAGTGGCTCAATCGTTCAGAGTGACAGAGCGTTTATCTGTAGGTTCTGGATTCGAGTCCCGGCGACACTCAAATTTCGATTTTCATAAAAAATAATATTAATTTAAAATATTTGCATGTACTATATATGTATGTAAGTTTATATGCATGTATGTGTTTATATGTATATAATTTTTATTTTAAAAATATATTACAACTAAATAAATAAACATTACACCAATTACAAGCGTTTTTTAATTAATTTACTTTTACAATTATATTTCACACAATCTTATACACTACGACTATTGCCCTCTATGTTATCCTATAGTAACCATTCACCCTAAACAACCATTTTGAATCTAGCTGGCCTTGGCTTAGCACCATATAAAATGTCAAAAACACACAAAATGAATATGAATCAAGTGTGCCGTGCTTGTTTAACACCCGCAAACGATTTGAAATCAATGTACGAAACGTCCAACAACGAAACAAACAATTTAGCGCAATTGTTAACGCGATTTTCGCTACTAAAAGTAACTAACCTAAAAAATTATTTTACTATATACATATATATGTATCATATAGAGTATATAGGTGAGTTTTACGGTATTTATTACTAAAATAATTCATTTTAGTGCTCGATAAACGATGGATTACCAACAAATTTATGCGCAAATTGCGTCGATGAATTAAAACGCTCGAACGCGTTTTTACTAAAATGTTTCGACTCAGATCGAATATTACGCAACGAACTCGATCAAATCGATAAGAACGACATTGGTAATAGTGAACAACGCGATTTGTTAGAGTGCCATGACGATAAAAGTGATTTAGTGAGGTTAGGGGTGACGGATGAGGATTTAAAGCCGTTACTTAACCAGCCGTTAGAGGTGACTGAGTTGGAGAAAGAGTTAGAGCAGAAAATTGATATAATTGAACATGAAGTTAGTGGTGATTTGCAAAATGGCGCTAGTGCAGCTTTTAGGGATTTTAAGGTTAAGTTAGAGAATTTCATCACCGGAAATGACGTAAATCAATGTTTATCAACTAAAACTAACCATCAAACGGAACAATTATGTACGGAGGGGGTTAATTTAGGTGTTTTAGTGGCGCAAACTTGTACTGTAGCTGTTTTACCGAACATAACCTCAAATTTGGTACAAAATCCGCCCGCTGTCGTCCAACAAACTTCTGATTCACTTAATCCGAATGCGTTGCCGCTAAAACCACCTGAATCGTATAATTTACGGCCGCGCGTTCCGGATAAAGCGAAAAAGAGTTTGTTTTGTGCGTTATGCAATCGCAGTTTCGCGCAAAAATATTGTTTTATGGTGCACATGCGCATTCACGCCGGTCACAAAGTCACGTGCACCGTGTGTCAGCGTCTGTGTATCACGAAGGCGGGTTTAAGTGCGCATATGCGCGCGCACACTCGCGCGAAACCGTATGCGTGTAAGCATTGCGACGCGAAGTTTGATGATAAGTTGCGTTTGTTGAACCATAACCTAAAACATTCGAGTAAACGGTGCCCGATTGACGGTGATCATCGTTTGTGTGTCACGATACAGATGAGGGGTGAGACGAGTGTGAATTTGTATTCGTGCACGGTTTGTCGCGTGGCGTTTAATTTGAAGCGTAGTTTGAAGCATCCGGGACGCGTTTATGCGTGTACGATTTGTGGACAGGAGTGCGCGGATGCGATGTGGTTTGTTGATCATTTAATGAAACATAAACGCGAACAGGTTCATCGGTGCGAGTTGTGTGGGTGTAGGTTTAAGTTTGCGTTTAATTTGTTGGTGCATAAGAAGAAACATGGGAAGTTTTAGGTTAGGTACAACGAATGTAGGGAATTGAGTGTCTGATCTCATATGTAAGGTTAGGTTAGGTTATCGTTGTTTTTTTTTATAATAAAACTTATTATTTTGTATTAATTCTACCAAAACTTGTCGTTTTTGTATATAAAAATATAATTATTTAATTTTATTAGTATCAATACATATTGTAGATTTTTGGTTGGATTTAATATATTTAGTTCCGAAAATAAAATTGGTTTTTATTTATTAAATTAAATGCGTTGCTTATTTCAGGACGTATGTTATGCGGGGGTGTCCAAAAGTATGGTTAGAACCTTCGATTAAATAGTTCTAACTGAAAATAGTAGGCCTATTTATTATTTATAGTCGTTATAGATATTTTATAGGTATAATCTATAAGTATTTCAATCGTAATCTACATTTATAACCGTTTGTAAGTATATTTAACTATCAGACTACTTTAATACTCAACCAGGACTATTAAAGCCGCGTAGGAATACCATATATATATACACATATATAGATTAGAACCTTTGACCAAATAGTCCCTGATTATTAATAGGATATTTGATCATTTACTGTAGATTAATATCGTTATAGATATTTTATAGGTATAATTTATAAATAATTCAATTATAATCCTCATTTATAACAGTTATGAAGTATATTTAACCATCAGACTACTTTAATACTCAACCAGGACTATTAAAGACGCGTAGGAATACCATATATATAGATTAGAACCTTTAACTAAATAGTCCCTGATTAATAATAGGATATTTGATCATTTACTGTAGATTCATATCGTTGTAGATATTTTATAGGTATAATTTATAAGTATTTCAATCATAATCCTTATTTATAACAGTTATTAAGTATATTTAACCATCAGACTACTTTAATACTTAAACAGGACTGCTAAAGACGCGTAGGAATACTATTTATATAGATTAGTACCTATAACTAAATAGTCCCTGATCAATAACAGGATATTTGATCATTTACTGTAGATTAATATCGTTATAGATATTTTATAAGTATAATCTATAAGTATTTCAATCATAATCATTATTTATAACCGTTATTTAACCATCAGACTACTTTAATACTTAACCAGGACTATTAAAGCCGCATAGGAATACCATATATATGAATTAGAACCTTTAACTAAATAGTCCCTGATTATTAATGGGATATTTGATCATTTATTGTAGATTAATATCGTTATAGATATTTTATAGGTATGATCTATAAGTATTTCAATCATAAACCTCAAGTTTCGATTTTCATAATAAATAGTACTAAATTAATATGTGTATATGTTTTTTTAACGAGAAACATCAACAAAACAATGCTCAACCAAAGCCATTAAGATCTTATTGAGGTATACAAAATGTCAACTAAGAACAATGCTTAACCAAGACCATTAAAGGAGTGTACGTATATATATATATATATATATATATATATATATATATATATATATATATATATATATATATATATATATATATATATACGTACACTCCTTTAATGGTCTTGGTTAAGCATTGTTCTTAGTTGACATTTTGTACACCTCAATAAGATCTCAATGGCCTTGGTTGAGCATTGTTTTGTTGACGTTTATTTTGTATTTCGTTCAAAAATGTCTGTATTAAGTGAAACAAATATAAATAAAATATGCAGAACATGTGCATCGACTGCAACAAACTTAAAACCACTGCACCAAAATGTCACAAATGCAACGCAAACATCGTTCGCTCAACTATTAATGGCTTTAACACCACTAAAAGTACCATCTAACCTCACAATTTTTTTTTTTTTTTTGTACGTCAAATCATATTAAAAACAATTAACATTAATCGTATTATTTTCTAGTGCTATGAAAACGATGGGTTACCAACACAAATATGCGGTAATTGCCTCACCACATTGTTGCATTTCGAGAAATTCCAACAAGAGTGCCTTGGAACCGATGCGCTATTACGGCAACAGTTCCACCAACCTATTAAAATTGAACCTGATACGAAATATGCGTTGATCCAAACTGAAAATATCGAATCGGACGCAAGTCCGATAATCGATGAACAATTTACGAGTAAACTATCACCTAAAACGCCTCTACTAGCGTCTGATTTACGATTTGAATCAAATCAACCACTAAACATAACCAATAATGACTTTAGTGGCTTAGAAACGACTAATAATTTCGTTTTAAACAAAACCTGGTGGCAATTTGATGCAACTCAACCGAATATCGAAACAAACATGTCACCCAGCGTCACATACGATACAAACGCCGCGTTCGCTCAAGCACCCAATATATTACAAAACATGCGCGAACCGACCGGCGCACCAGCATTCCTATGCATCAACTGTAACATCACCTACGCCGACCCATCCAACTACATAACCCACATGCGAACGCACCACAACTACAAACCATACACATGCGCAATATGCAACCGCGCATTCCGCTTCAAAACCCAACTAACACATCACCTACCCACGCACGCCAAAAAATCACGCAAATACAAAACATCCAACCGCTCAATCCCCGCCCAAACAAGCTTAAACGCCCACCAGCGCTCAAACACAAACAAAAAGACACACGCATGCGCAGTGTGCCACAAGGTGTGCAAGCGCAAGAGTGGATTAGAGCGTCATATGCTCGAACACGGCGCGAAACCATATGCGTGCGCGTATTGCAACAATACGTTTCGATTGCAGCGGTTGCTCAACAAACATATGCGTAATCATACGACAGCGACGCGGTTTTGTACGATTTGCGGCGAAGCGTTTAGCGGGAAAATGTGTATGAAGCAGCATAAAATCGTCAAACAGGAGTTGTTTGTCAAAATCGAACCTAAATCATCTTATTAATCAGGAACGTATGGTTTTTTTTGAGTACTTAACACGCTTAAATGCTCGGAAATGTTAAAATGTGAGGTTAAAAATGTGTTTGGGTCGCTAATATTTGCGTAACTTGATTTATCTGAGATTATTTAACAAATTTGTTAGTTAAGGGCGTTTAAAATAGTTAATTCAGGGACTTTATTGGGGTTATATGCGAATACATATGGAAGAGAAACCATATTCGTGTACAGTTCGTAATTGTTGGTGTAGTTATATGGAAAAATTATTTATATGTGGAAGCACATTTTATTTTTTTATGTAATACTAATGGATTAAATATGAATAAAGATATATTTGCTATAATAAATCGTTAAAAATTCTACTGGTTTACTCTACGGTTATAATCTACAGTAAATGATCAAATATCCTATTATTAATCAGGGACTATTTAGTTATAGGTACTAATCTATATATATATGGTATTCCTACGCGGCTTTAACAGGCTTGGTTAAGTATTAAAGTAGTCTGATGGTTAAATATACTTAATAACTGTTATAAATGAGGTTTATGATTGAAATACTTATAGATTATACCTATAAAATATCTATAACGATATGAATCTACAGTAAATGATCAAATATCCTATTATTAATCAGGGACTATTTAGTTAAAGGTTCTAATCTATATATATATATATATATATGGTATTCCTACGCGTCTTTAATAGTCCTGGTTAAGTATTAAAGTAGTTTGATGGTTAAATATACTCAATAACGGTTATAAATAATGATTATGTTTGAAATACTTATAGATTATACCTATAAAATATCTATAACGATATTAATCTACAGTAAATGATCAAATATCCTATTATTAATCAGGGACTATTTAGTTAAACGTTCTAATCCATATATATATATGGTATTTCTACGCGGCTTTAATAGTCCTAGTTGAGTATTAAAGTAGTCTGATGGTTAAATATACTTAATAACTGTTATAAATGAGGTTTATGATTGAAATACTTATAAATTATACCTATAAAATATCTATAACGATATTAATCTACAGTAAATGATCAAATTTCCGATTATTAATCAGGGACTATTGAGTTATAGGTTCTAATCTATATATATATATATGGTATTCCTACGCGGCTTTAATAGTCCTAGTTGAGTATTAAAGTAGTCTGATGGTTAAATATACTTAATAACTGTTATAAATGAGATTTATGATTGAAATACTTATAAATTATACCTATAAAATATCTATAACGATATTAATCTACAGTAAATGATCAAATATCCTATTAATAATCAGGGACTATTTAGTTATATAGTTATATATGGTATTCCTACGCGGCTTTAATACCCAAGTAATCTGAGTGTTAAATATACTTAATAACTGTTATAAATGAGGAGTATGATTGAAATACTTATATATTATACCTATAAAATATCTATAACGACTCTAAATAATTAAATAGCGTACTATTTTCAAATAGAACTATTTAATCTAAGGTTCTAACTTTTGTACACCCCTGCATAACATATACGATCTGAAATAATCAATGAATGTAATTTATTGAATGAAACCAATTTTATTTTCGGATTAAAATGTATTTTATTTAACAAAAAAATGTATATAATTTTATAAACAAATTGAATTTTTATATACAAAAACAATCTATTTTTGACGTTTTGGTCACCTCAATGCAACCTTAGTGGACTTGGTTGAGCATTGTGTTGTTTATTTGGTTAAAAATGTCGGTTTTAAGTGAAACAAATATAAATCAAATATGGAGAACATATCGACGTTAACAAATTTTTATTATATACATATAAGCACATAACAATGCATATAAACTCATATACATACATAGTACATACACACATATTAATTTAGTACTATGTATTATGAAAATCGAAACTTGAGAAACATTTATTGAGTGTCGCTGGGACTCGACCCTAGAACCTACAGATATACGCCCTAAGCGATTGAGCAACGCTAACCACAACAGACAATCGATACATCATTTTCAAGTTATTTTTTATGTTTATTTAATATACTTGGTTAAGCATTGCTCCTATTGACCATTTGGACACCAACAAGACCTTAATGGCCTTGGTTGAGCATTGATTTGTTGACGTTTATTTCGTAAAAAATGTCGGTTGTAAGTGAAACAAATATAAATAAAATATGTAGAACATGTGTATCGACGTCAACAAATTTAAAACCTTTGTTCCAAACTGGGTCAAGGCCAACACGTACTAGTTTCGCGCAACTATTAATGACTTTAACACCTGTCAAAGTACTACCTAACCTCAAACTTTTTTTTATTGACAAATCAAATAATATTGTGTAAATAATTTTATTGTTTTCTAGTGCTATGAAAACGACGGGTTACCAACACAAATTTGCGGCAATTGCATCTCGGATTTGTTGCACTTCGAGCGATTCCAACAACAATGCGTCGACTCCGTTGCGTCGTTACGCAAACAGTTCCACCAACCTGTTAAAACTGAACCAGTCGCGGATACCAAACATATTTCGATCAAAACTGAAAATATCGAATCGGATGAACAATTAACGAGTAAACAATCACCTAAAACGCCTCTACTAGCGTCTGATTTACGATGCGAATCAAATCAACCACTAAACATAACCAATAATAACTTTAGTGACTTAAAAACGATTAATAGTTTCGCGTTAATCAAATCGCCGTTGATATCCGACGAAACTCAACCGGAAGTCGAATCAAACATGTCACCCAATCTAGACACTTATTCATCACCTCTAAACTACACATTCGACACAAACGGCGCATCCACTCTAGATCTACAAAACATGCGCGAACACACCGGCGCACTAACATCCACATCAATCACCCGCAACCTCCCACCAACGTACATAGCGCACTCAAGCGACAAACCACACACATGCGCAGTGTGCCACTGCGCATTCCGCTTCAAGTACAAACTAACCCGCCACCTACTCACTCACAGTACACAAGCACGCAAATGTGAAACGTGCAACCGCGTATTCGCCACCCAATCAAGCTTAGAGACTCACATGCGTTCAATAACAAATAAAAAAACACACGCATGCGCAGTGTGCCACATTGTATACCGGAGTAAGCACACGTTAAAGATCCATATGCGCAAACACACCGGCGTGAAACCATACGCGTGTTCAGTGTGCAAAGAAACGTTCCGATTGAAGGGGCGGTTTAAGAAGCATATGCTTAAGCATACGACGCCGAAACGGTTTTGCACGCTTTGCGGGAAGCCGTTTTGGGGGAACAAGTGTTTTAAACGACATAGACAACCCAAGGCGGTGGTTTTGACAGCCGAAACTTAAAATATATTAATTACGAAAGCATATTTTGTTTTGTTTCCGATGCTAATACGGTTAAACGCTCGGAAATGTTTAAATGTTAGGTTAAATTTCGTAATAATGGTTGTGAATTTAGGTTAATTAATTAATTAGAATGGTTAAATTTAAATAACAATTGTAAATGACGATTAAATTAAAATAAATATGGATTACACCCATTAAATATCTGTAATCTACCCTAAATAAATAAATCAACCGGGATTGTTTAATCAAGTATATAGACACATCCTAAATTATGAAAATCGAAACTTGAGAAAAATGTATGGAGTCGCCGGGACTCGAACCCAGAACCTCCTGATATACGCTCTGTCGCTCTAAGCGATTGAGCTACGCCATTCACAACAGGCAATGGATACATCATTTTCAAGTTATTTTTTATGTTTATTTAATGTACTTGGTTAAGTATTGTTCCTAGCGACAATTTGGACCCTTCAACAAGACCACAATGGCCTTGGTTGTGCATTGTTTTGTTGACGTTTTTGTGTATTTCATTAAAATTTTCGCTTATAAGTGAAGCAAATATAAATAAAATATATAGAACATTTTTATCGACGTTAACAAATTTTTATTATATACATACAAGCATATAAACTCACATACATACATAGTACATACACACATACTAATTTAGTACTATTTATTATTAAAATCGAAACTTGAGTAAAATTTATCGAGTCGCCGGGACTCGAACCCAGAACTTACAGATGTATGCTCTGTCGCTCTCAGCGAATGAGCCACGCCACTCACAACGGGCAATAGATATATCATTTTCAAGTTATTTTTTATGTTTTTTTAATGTACTTGGCTAAGCATTGCTCCTATCGACATTTTGTACTCTTGAACAAGACCTTAATGGCCTTGGTTGAGCATTGTTTTGTTGACGTTTGTATGTATTTCATTAAAAATTGCGGTTTTAAGTGAAACAAATATAATTTATTATGAAAATCGAAATTTGAGTAAAATTTATCGAGTCGCCGGGACTCGAACCCAGAACCTATAAATATACGCTCTCACTCTAAGCGATTGAGCCACGCCATTCACAACAGGCAATCGATACATCATTTTCATGTTATTTTTTATGTTTTTTTAATCTACTTGGCTAAGCATTGCTCCTATCGACATTTTGTACCTTTGAACAAGACCTTAATGGCCTTGGTTGAGCATTATTTTGTTGACGTATGTGTGTATTTCATTAAAATTTTCGCTTATAAGTGAAACAAATATTATATACATATAAGCACATAAAAACGCATATAAACTCACATACATACATAGTACATACACACATACTAATTTCGTACTATTTATTATAAAAACGTAACTTGAATAAAATTTATCGAGTCACCGGGACTCGCACCCTAAACCTACAGATATACGCTCTGTCGCTCTAAGCGATTGAGCCACGCCATCCACAACAGGCAATCGAGACATCATTTTCAAGTTATTTTTTATGTTTATTTAATGAACTTGATTAAGCATTGCTCCTATCGACAATTTGGACACCAACAAGACCTTAATGGCCTTGGTTGAGCATTGTTTTGTTGACGTTTGTGTATATATTCGTTAAAAATGTCGGTTTTAAGTGACGCAAATATAAATAACATATGTAGAACATGTGCATCGACGACTACAAGTTTACAACCACTGTTCCAAATTGGGCCGAGTTTAACACACACTTGTTTCGCGCAACTATTAATGGCTCTAACACCTATAAAAGTAGTATCTAACCTCAAAATTTCGTTTACCTCTAATCCAAATCGCATTTATAATAATCGTATTGTTTTCTAGTGCGCTGAAAACGACGGGTTACCAACACAAATATGCGGTAATTGCGTCACCGTGTTGTTACATTTCGAGAAATTCCAACAAGAGTGCCTTGCATCTGAGGCGGCGTTACGGAAACAGTTCCACCAACCCATCAAAAACGAAATCGACAATATCGATAATATATCAGTCAAAACTGAACTCTTAAAATCCGACTCTACTCCGACAATCGATGAAAAATCACCAGAAACGTCTAATTTACAATTAGAATCAAACCAACCACTAAACATAACCTCAAACCCCATTAAAGACACTCAACCCAACAATCAGTTCGAGTTAAACAGACCATGGATCCAATCCGAAAAAACCCCCTCAACCCTTAACCACCCCACTACAACAGATATATGTGCTCAACCAACACAAATACAGGAAACTAACCCTACTTTTAACAAATCACCCACTATTCAATCAATTTCATCCGTAAATACTATAGAAACAATTGAAACTCATACAGATATAAGTAAAAAATACACGTGCGATAAATGCCCGGCGTCGTTCACACTTAACGCTAAACTATTACGGCACATGCGCAAACACACCGGATATATGTGTAGAGCTTGCGGTTGCGAGTTCATTTTTGAAGCCAACCATATGGTACACCCACCTGAGTGATAGATCACTTGAATGCCCATTATGGGCGTCACATACGCATTCACACCAGAGAGAAACCATACTCATGTTCAGTGTGCTGTGATTGGTTGGAGGCGCAACGCGCCTTATGAGTAATACCTGTGGGAGGCGGAGCTTGATGAACAAGCGCACGCCTACTTGATCTATATATATACGTGCACTGTGTGTGGCAGCGATTATAAGGGAACTTGTGGCTTATTGAAGCATCACAGAGCGAAACTATATTCGTGTGGGTTTGCACAATGACTTTTAACACCAAAAAGAGTTGGCTGTGGACATTAAAAAATCCACGTATAGATAATTGAGTAATTCGAGACGTAAATCATAATATTAACTAAAGTCAATGTAATTTTTTGTAAATATATATATATATATATAATTTGTTTCTTGTTTTATTTATTTTATTAATTGATCTATTGATCTAAAAACACTACACGCAATCAAAGAGACTTGAATTGAGACTTGGATCAATTTATTAGTGCGTTTTTTTGGGTATTTAGTGTAGTTAAACGTTCGGAAATGTTTAAATGTGAGGTTAAAGGTAGGTTTATTTATGTTTGGGGAATAAATATTAGCGTAGAATGATTTATCTGTGATTATTTATTCTAATTGGTTAATTTGGGGTGTTGAAAAGGTTTATTTAGGGACGCTGATGGATTATATTACGCGGAAGAGAAACTATATTCGTGTGAAGTTTGTAATTTTGCGTTTGGTTAAACGAAACAATTTTTTATTCAAATGTGGAATTAAATTTTATTTTTATGTATTTATGATAAAAATGTATTAAATATAAATAAAGTTACTAATCATTAACATGTCTACTCGTTTAATCTATGGCTATTTAGTCTAAGGTTCTTTTATGGTTATTTAGCACACTATTGCGTGTCTAATGGTCTTGGTTGAGCATTGATGTAGTATGTTGATTAAATATGAATAATAATTGTTATAAATGACGATTATTAATGGAATTTATTTAGATTATAGATGTAAAATGTCTGTAATGACTGTTTAGTCTAAATATATAAATTGCCGACGGTTTAAATTTAGGACTATTTAGTCTATGGTTCTAATCGTAATTTAGAACAATTCTCGAGTGACTTTAATGGTCTTGGTTAAACATTGATGTAAAATGATTGTTATATATGAATTATAATACTTAAAAATGCGTAATTTCATTGAAATAGTATATATAATAGCTGTAACGACCGTAAATGATTAAATTGCTTACGATTTAATATAAGTTTCTATTGTTTAATCTAGATCTATTTAGTCTACGGTTCTAATCGAAATTTAGCTGAGTTCTCGCGTGATTAATGGCCTTGGTTAAGCATTGATGTAATATGATAGTTAAATATGAATTATAATACTTAAAAATGTGTAATTTCATTGAAATAGTATATAAAATAGCTGTAACGACCGTAAAGAATTAAATTGTTTACTATTTCATATAAGTTTTTATTGCTTAATCTAGAACTATTTAGTTTAAGGTTCTAATCGTAATTTAGAGCTGTTCTCGCGTATTTAATGGTCTTGGTTAAGCATTGATGTAATATTATCGTTAAATATGAATTATAATACTTAAAAATGTGTAATTTCATTTAAATAGTATATATATATATATAATAGCTGTTACGACTGTAAATAATTAAATTGCCTACTATTTAATATGAGTTTTAATCGTTTAATCTAGAACTATTTAGTCTAAGGTTCTAATCGTAATTTAGAGCAGTTCTCGCGTGTTTTGAAAGGCTTTGGTTAAACATTGATGTAATATGATACTTAAATAGGAATTATAATAATTATAAATGTGTAATTTCATTGATTTATTATATATAATAGCTGTAACGACCCTAAATAATTAAATTTGCTACTATTCAATCGAAGTATCAATCGTTAAATCAAGGATAATTTAGTCTAAGATTGGTTTGAAATAAGCAATGAATATAATTTAATTTTATTTTGCGAACAAAATGTATAAAACTTAACAAACAATGATTATAATGTAATAAAAAAATTGTATAGATGTTAATAATATAAATTTATTTTAAAATACAAAAACGATCTAATATTGACTTATAGGTCAACCAAATGCGACCTTAGTGGACTTGGTTGAGCATTGTGTTTGTTGACGTTTCGTTAAAAATGTCGGTGTTAAGTGAAACAAATATAAACGAAATATGTCGAACGTGTGCGTCGACGTCTACAAGGTTACAACCACTGTTCCAAATTGGATCAAGCTCAACACATCCGTGTTTCGCGCAACTATTAATGGGTTTAACACCTATAAAAGTAGTATCTAACCTCAAAATTTTGTTTACTTCTAGCCAAATCGCATTTATAATAATTGTATTTTTAGTGTTATGAAAACGACGGGTTACCAACACAAATATGTGATAATTGCATCACTGTGTTGTTACATTTCGAGCAATTCCAACAAGAGTGCCTTGGAACTGATGCGCTATTACGGAAACAGTTCCACCAACCTATAAAAATAGAAATCGACGACGATATCGATAATATTTCGGTTAAAACCGAAATTTTAGAGTCGGACGCAAGTCCGACAAACGAACAATCACGCAAAACGTCTAATTTACAATTAGAATCAAACCAACCACTCAACATAACCTCACATCCTATTAATGGCAATCAACTAAATCGTTTCGAATTAAACAAATCGCACAAATTGGACGAAACCCAACCACAAATAGACGTTTCCGTCATTTACCTCCCTACTACAACAGACGTACGTGCTCAAGTCACACAAATACTTGAAACTAACCTTACTTTTAACACAAATCAATCAATTTCACGCCCAACTACCATAGAAACAATGGAAACTCAAACAAATATAGCTAAAAACTACAAGTGCGATGAATGTATTGCGTCATTTGCGCTCAAAACTGACCTATTACGTCACATGCGCCAACACTCAACTACTTGTAGAGCCTGCGGCTGTGAATACTTCTTTAAATCAAACCACATCGTGCCTTTGCACCCTCAACCGACCGATAGATCACATGTATGCCCAGTGTGCTTCTGCGCATACCGCGACAAGGACAGCTCAACGCGTCACATACGTATGCACGCGCGACCGAAACCCTACGCATGCGCAGTGTGCGGCGATTCGTTCGACGTGGAACCGACGCTCAATGAACATGTGCGCGCGCACACTGACGCTGACACAAGTTACGTGTTGTCGAATCACCCTGTGGCGAACGTATATTCGTGTGCTGTTTGCGCGAAGACTTTTAAGTCGAAAACGGGTTTTCGGCGACATAAAAAAAAATCGCGTACGTATAATTGTAATTCGAGACGCTCCGAAATTATTATTATTTAAATGTGAGGTTATAAATAGCTTTATTTGTGTTTGGGGAACAAATATTAGCGTAGCTTGTGATTATTTATCGTAATTAGTTAATTTAGGGCGTCGAAAGACTCCAATTAGAGGTAATAGGTAATTTACGGACTTAAATGTGAGGTTAAAGATCAGTTTAATTGTATTTAGGGATCAAATATTTGCCTAACTTAATTTATCTGTGATTATTTAGAGTAATTAGTTAATTAGGGCGTCGGAAGTGTCCACTTAGGGATAATGGGCTGTTTACGGACTCAAATGTGAGGTTAAAGATCGGTTTATTAGTATTTAAGGATCAATATATGCCTTACTTGAATTATCTGTGATTATTTAGAGTAATTAGTTAATTTAGGGCGTCGGAAGAGTCTAATTAGGGGTAATTGGTTGTTTACGGACTTAAATGTGAGGTTAAAGATCAGTTTAATTGTATTTGGGGATGAAATATTTACCTAACTTGATTTATCTGTGATTATTTAGTGTAATTAGTTAATTTAGAGCGTCGGAAGAGTCTAATTAGGGGTAATTGGTTGTTTACGGACTTAAATGTGAGGTTAAACGTCGGTTTATTAGTATTTAAGGATCAATATATGCCTTACTTGAATTATCTGTGATTATTTAGAGTAATTAGTTAATTTAGGGCGTCGGAAGAGTCTAATTAGAGGTAATTGGTTGTTTACGGACTTAAATGTGAGGTTAAAGATCAGTTTAATTGTATTTGGGGATGAAATATTTACCTAACTTGATTTATCTGTGATTATTTAGAGTAATTAGTTAATTTAGAGCGTCGGAAGAGTTCAATAAGAGGTAATGGGTTGTTTACGGACTTAAATGTGAGGTTAAAGATCGGTTTATTTGTATTTAGGGATCAAATTTTTGCTTAACTTGATTTATCTGTGATTATTTAGAGTAATTATTTAATATAGAGCGTCGGAAGTGTCTCATTAGGGGTAATTGGTTGTTTACGGACTTAAATGTGAGGTTAAAGGTCAGTTTAATTGTATTTAGGGATCAAATATTTGCTTAACTTGATTTATTTGTGATTATTTAGAGTAATTATTTAATATAGAGCGTCGGAAGAGTCTCATTAGGGGTAATTGGTTGTTTACGGACTTAAATGTGAGGTTAAAGGTCAGTTTAATTGTATTTAGGGATCAAATATTTGCTTAACTTGATTTATTTGTGATTATTTATAGTAATTAGTTAATTTAGGGCGTCGGAAGAGTCTAATTAGGGGTAATTGGTTGTTTACGGACTTAAATGTGAGGTTAAAAATCGGTTTATTTGTATTTAGGGATGAAATATTTGCCTAACTTGATTTATCTGTGATTATTTAGAGTAATTAGTTAATTTAGGGCGTCGGTAGTCCAATTAGATGTAGTGAGTTGTTTACGGACTTAAATGTGAGGTTAAAGATCAGTTTAATTGTATTTGGGGATGAAATATTTACCTAACTTGATTTATCTGTGATTATTTAGTGTAATTAGTTAATTTAGAGCGTCGGAAGAGTCTAATTAGGGGTAATTGGTTGTTTACGGACTTAAATGTGAGGTTAAAGATCAGTTTAATTGTATTTAGGGATGAAATATTTGCCTAACTTGATTTAACTGTGATTATTTAGAGTAATTAGTTAATTTAGGGCGTCGGAAGAGTTAATTAGAAACGCTGATGAGTTATATACGGACTTACACGGGAGAGAAACCATATTCGTGTGAAGTTCGTAATTAGTTAAACTAAAAAATTTCTATTCATATGTGGAAGTACACTTTATTTTTTATATATTTATGATAAAAATGTATTAAATATAAATAAAGATATTAATCATTAACATGTCTGCTGGTTTAATCTATGGCTTATTTATGGTTATTTAGCGCACTATTATATGTCTAATGGTCTTGGTTAAGCACACAACCTTCGACTAAATATATATTTAGTCGAAGGTTGTTGTATGTTTGTGCGCGCTTTAAAGCCTAAACGGTTGAACGGAATATTATAAAACTTTAAACTAAAGATTTGTATATGCCTGGGAGTAAAACCTCCAATTTTGAAACGTATATTCAAACCGATAGTGCATGTTTACTCTAGTCAATTTTTGCGTTTTATGCAATAACTCGAAAACGGTTACACTTATCGCAAAAATAGTTAGAATACAAATTATAGATATTAATATTCTGTATAACTGTTATTTGAAGCTTTTTTTCCAAAACGGTACCGGAAACGAGAAAATGGCTAATTTTTAATTATATTCACAAAAATCGTATCAACTGTGCTTATCAATTGTTTAACACACACAAGAAATTTCAAGAGCCATTTTCTTGTTTCCGGTACCGTTTGCGAAAAAAAGTTTCAAATAAAAGTTGTACAAAATGCTGATATCTATAATTTTTACTGTAACAATTTTTCTGTAACTACAACTATTTTTGAGTAATTGCAGAAACTGCAAAAAATGACTAGAGTAAACATGCACTTCCGGTCGGAATATTGTTTTCAAAAATAGCAGGTTTTCTTACCAGGCACATACAAATCTTAAGTTTAAAATTTCATAATTTTCCCTTTAGCCGTTTGGGCTGTAGAGCGCTCACATACCTACACACACTCACACACAGACGTCGGAATCGATTCAGGGAAGGTCAAAACGTATATTTCCGTTAAAATCTCAAAATCGAAATTTTTCATGAGTACAATACTTACTTATACTGCGTATAAGAAATTAAATGCCATTTATAATTGCAATAAATAATAATCAAAGTCTATTTGTGAATTTCAAATAATTAAATTACCTACAGATTTAATTTTGTACTATTCTAACGAATATTTGGGTTAAATATAATAATTAGTGTCAATAAAACATTGAATATTTATAATAAATATGTATAAAAGCGTTTAAATATGTATCGATTTTAAATTATTACATTTAATTGTGTTTGGTCAACAATTATTTAGTCTAAGGTTCTAAATCTTAGGTTATAATTCGTATTAGAAAGTAAAAACTGTTATAAATGCCATTTATAATTGAAATAAATAATAATCAAAGTATATTTGTGTTTATTTCAAATAATTCCCTACAGTTTTAATTTTGTACTATTCTAACAACTTTGGTCTTGGTTAAGCATTTATGTAGTATTTATGGGTTAAAAACGTTAAAAATAATAATTACTGTCAATAAAACATTGAATATTTATAATAAATATGAATAAAAGCGTTTAAATTTGTATCGATTTTAAATTATTAAATTTTATTGTGTTTGGTCAACAATTATTTAGTCTAAGGTTCTAAATCTTAGGTTATAATTCGTATTAGAAAGTAAAAACTGTTATAAATGCAATTTATAATTGAAATAAATAATAATCAAAGTATATTTGTGTTTATTTCAAATAATTTCCTACCGTTTTAATTTTGTACTATTCTAACGACTTTGGTCTTGGTTAAGCATTTATGTAGTATTTATGGATTAAAAATAATAATTACTGTCAATAACACATTGATTATTTACAATAAATACAAATAAAAGCGTTTAATTATTAATCGACTATAAATTATTGAATTTTATTGTGTTTAATCTTCGATTATTTAGTTTAAGCTACTAAATCTTAGGTTATAATTCGCAAGGTTAGTAAACAAAACATGTGTTATATATGTTATTTATTAGTATAGTTTATAAAATCGTGTTTTAAATAAGTTTTACAATTTTTATTTATTTAATAGTATGCGGAAACGTTATTTTCATTGCATTGTCGTCGGTTGTGAATCATATTCGAAAACAAATCCAGACCTATCGTTTTTTTCTCTGCCGAGAAATGAAGTTGTTTTTCGAAATTGGATCAAAAACTTACATCTTCAACATATACTAGATAAGTCCATACATGCCCAATCCCACTATAGGATTTGTCAGCGCCATTTTGTCGATCGTTGTTTTCAATTGCCTAACAAAAAGAAATTGAATTTTGAAGCAACGCCTACGTTGATAAACGGTAATTTTTATTGATATTATAATTGATATTACATGTATTATATATATTTTTAATGTAGTTTAACCTAAAAATTAATGACAGGGGTTGTTTTTATGGGCGATTTTATTCGAGTTGTAATTTATTATAGGTGAGTCACGAATGAATATGGATAAAGTGTGCAGAACGTGTCTTACAGTTTCTGACGATATGACACCTTTATATGAGTCGAGTTCAACGGAAATCGATAAAACTTTAGCGGAAATCCTTATGTTGTTTACGCCACTTAAAGTAAGTTGACAATTTTAAGCAAATCTGTAACTTTGTGAGGTTAATTTCTGATTGTTTGAACTGTTTTAATTATTTACGGGGTTTAAATGCGTTAATTGGTAGCTTATAGACATTTGTAAGCGTAACAAATCAATTTTTTAGTGATTTATTTCCAAATTGGGTTTCGTTACAGATTAACTATTTTAAATCTGTAAATTACCAATATTTAGGTGTCTATTTTGATTTGTGGTGTTATAAGTGTGTTAAATGTAGTTTATAGATATCTGTAAGTTACTATTTTAAAAATAATTCAATTTAGAATAGATTTTTTTGGAAGAAACAGTTACAGATTTGTTTTCGTTATATGTTTTAGAGTGTTTTGAGTGTTGTGTCTGTAAGGTGTATAAGTGCTTAAATCTGTAGCTTATAAATGTCTGTAAGTTGCTAATTTTACTAATAATTGAATTCGTAATGATTTTCTGTAAGAAACTGTTATAGATTTTGAAAATAATTTAATTTTGATTGATTTTTTTTTTGAAGAAACAGTTACAGATTTGTTTTTGTTATATATTTGTGAGTGTTGTATCTGTAAGGTAAGTGCGTTAATCTGTAGCTTAGACATGTCTGTAAGTTATTTTTTTAATAATGGATTTTAAATGATTTTCTGTAAGGAATATAGTTAGAGATTTGTTTTCGTTATAGATTCTATAGTCAAATTTAAGTGTTTTATCTGTAAATTATAAGTTGATCTGTATCTTATAAATGTGAAATTCAATTTAAAATTTTTGTAAGAAATATGGTTACAGATTTGTTTTCGTTACAGATTTTAGGGTGTTTTGTCTGTAAGGTTATAAGTGCGTTAATCTGTAGCTTATATATATGTTACTATTACATAAGTTATTTGATTATGAATGATTTTCTGTAAGAAATACAGTTACAGATTTGTTTTCGTTACAGATTTTAGAGTGTTTTGTCTGTAGGGTTATAAGTGCGTCAATCTGTAGCTTATATATAAGTTACTATTTCATAAGTAATTTGATTATGAATGATTTTCTGTAAGAAATATAGTTACAGATTTGTTTTCGTTACAGATTTTAGAGTGTTTTGTCTGTAGGGTTATAAGTGCGTCAATCTGTAGCTTATATATAAGTTACTATTTAATAAGTAATTTGATTATGAATGATTTTCTGTAAGAGATATAGTTACAGATTTTAGGATCTGTTATTAGTATTCTGTCTATAAGGTTATGAGAGCGTTAATCTGTAACGTATAGATATCTGTATGTGACTATTTTAATAATAATTAAATTCTGATAGATTTTCTGTAAGACTCATAGTTACAGATTTGTTTTCGCTATAGATTCTACATAAAGATTTAAATATTTCATCTGTAAGACTATAAATAATTATATTATTATTTAAATAATAATTCAATTTTAAATGATTGTCTGTAAGAAACATAGTTACAGATTTGTTTTACGCTATAGATTCTACATAAAAAATTTTAACATTTCATCTGTAAGACTATAAATGTGTCAAATTGTAGTTTATAGACATCTATAAGTGGTTTTTATATAAAAGAAATCGTCATTTTGAACAATTATCTGTAAGAAATACTTACAGATTTGTTGGCGCTATAGATTCTTAAACCAAATTAAAGTGAATTATCTGTAAGAATGTTTAAAATTATATAAGAAAAAAAAAAATTTTCGGACATTTATCCGTAAAAAAACACTGTTACAGATGTGTCGCTATAGACTCTAGAGCCATATTTAAGTATTGTATCTGTAAGACTATAAATACCTCAAAAACGTAATTTTGAGCAATTATCTATAAAAAAAACATAATTCTGTATCTTATAGACATCTGTATGTGATTTTATATACCAAAAACGTAATTTTGAGCAATTATTTATAAAAAATCATAATTTTGTAACTTATAGACATTTATAAGTGGTTATATATATAACAAAAACGCAATTTTGACCGATTATCTATAAGAAACATACTTACAGATTTATTTAACAACAAATCTCGTTATGTTTCCAGTGTTCTACAAACGATGGACTTCCAAATCAAATCTGCAACAACTGCACCAGCGAACTGAGTCGCTTTCACACATTCCAATCAAAATGCATCAAATCCGACGCCATCTTACGTACCAACATAACCAACACCACCCCAGACGCCAAACAGCACAAACATCCACAAAACAACAACAAACCCTCGTCCAACGAGCCTAAAACAACCACAAACCCACCCACCCACACTTCAAAACCTCAAACCGCACCAAAAAGCGACGCCATATTGCTCAAACAAAACATCCAAGTCGTAATCCTCGATAATAAACCTTATAACGCCGTCAATAAGGGTCATAATTCAAAGACGCAAAACAACTCGATTAATCAGGACGCTATTGGTGCAACAAGCGATAATGAGCCTTGTAGCGTTGTCAATAAAGGTGAAACCGAATCGCTGCGTGGGAATATGTGCCGTAAAGGTAATGTAGGCCATTATGAGCTTTGTCGAGTTGGCAATAAGGGCGAAACCAAATTACTGGGTGGTAATATGTGCCTTAAACGTAAAACAGGCGATTATAAGCCTTTTAGCGTCAGTAAGGTTACGAATAAACCAGAATTAATATTCATTAAAAGTAAAACAGGTTTAAACCGACGCGAAACTCAAGTCGTGCCTAAAAAACGTTTAAAACTCGACTTAACGGCTAAAAACTGTTTAACAGACGATGTAAAGCGTATAAATCAACCGGATGACGTCACTAGACTAGTTAATAGTACGCTTAGACGCCAAACGCGTGAAGATACTGAAGGAACGTTCTCTTGTCCAGTGTGTGATGCGTGTTTTAAGCGTATAGATGTCCTCACGCGACATATACGCTCACATACACCGGCGGGTGAATATGGTCAAGTGAAGGGGCCTTCATTGAAAAAAAACGCGGTGCTGACCGGACGCACGATTGCACACGGGGGAGAAACCATATGCGTGTTCAATGTGCAATAGTGCTTTTAACTGTATATGGAACTTCTAGTAGTGATGAGAAACCATATGCGTGTTCAATCTGCAATGGTGTTTTCAACTGTATAGATGTGAGAAACCATATGCGTGTTCAATCTGCAATGGTGCATTCAACTGTATAGTTGTGAGAAACCATATGCATGCTCAATCTGCAATGGTGTTTTCAACTGTATAGTGGTGAGAAACCATATGCGTGTTCAATGTGCAATGGTGCTCTCAACTGTATATGGAACGTCCGCATATATAGTGGTGAGAAACTATATGCGTGTCAAGTGTGGAAATTCATTTAAGCTCAACTTGGATAAACATTGATGTTATATTATCGTCAAATGTGATTATAATACTTAAAAATGTTTTATTTCATTGAAATATTATATATAATAGCTGTAACGACCGTAAATAATTAAATTACCTACTAATTAACCTAAGTTTCTATTGTTGCCATCTATGATTATTTGCTCTAAGCTTCTAATTTTGTATTTTAGGGTAGTTTTCGCGTTTTTGGAAAGGTTTTGGTTGAACATGTAAGATATGAGTTAAATATAAATTATAATATTTAAAAATGTGTGATTTCATTGAAGTATTATATATATAATAGCTGTAACGACCGTAATTAATTAAATTACATATTATTTAATCTAAGTGTCTATTGTTGCCATCTATGATTATTTATTCTAAAGTTCTATTTGAAATTTAGGGTAGTTTTCGCGTTTTTGGAAAGGTCTTGGTTGAACATTTATATATGTGAGTTAAAAATAAATTATAATATTTAAAAATGTGTAATTGCATTGAAATTTTATATATATAAAGCTGTAACGACCGTAAATAATTAAATTACCTTCTATTTAACCTAAGTTTCTATTGTTGTCATCTATGATTACTTACTCTAAGGTTCTTATTGTAATTTAGGGTAGTTTTCGCGTTTTTGGAATGGTCTTGGTTGAACATGTAATATGCGAGTTAAATATAAATTATAATGTTTAAAAATGTGTAATTTCATTGAAATTTTATATATATAAAGCTGTAACGACCGTAAATAATTAAATTACCTACTAATTAACTTAAGTTTCTATTGTTGCCATCTATGATTATTTACTCTAAGGTTCTAATTGTAATTTAGGGTAGTTTTCGCGTTTTTGGAAAGGTCTTGGTTGAACATGTATATATGTGAATTAAATATAAATTATAATATTTAAAAAAGTGTGATTTCATTGAAAAATTATATATAATAAAGTAACGACCGTAAATAATTAAATTACCTATTATTTAATTTAAGTTTCTATTGTTTAATTTAGGACTATTTAATCTAAGGTTCTTATTATCACTTAGGGTAGTTTTCGCGTTTTTTAATGGTCTTGGTTGAACATGTCTTTAATAGCCTTGGTTAAGCATTATTGTGTTAAAACAGTGATTTATAATTGAAATAAATAATAATTAAAGTCGATTTGTGACCAGTTCATTTAAAATAATTAAATTAGCGAAAGTTTTAATTTTGTACTATTCTAACGACTTTCTCAGTCTTGGTTAAACATTTATGTAAGTATTTGGGTTAAATATTTAGTCAAGAAAACATTGATTAGTACAATAAATATAAATAAAAGTATTTAAATATATATCGATTTTAAATTATTGAATTTTATTGTGTTTTAATCTATAAAGGGTTCGAATCTTTGGTTATAATATATTCTAACGATTTTGGTCTTGGTTAAGCATTTATGTAGTATATATGGGTAACATATAATAATTACTGTCAATAAAACATTGATTATTTATAATAAATATAAATAAAAGCGTTTAATTATATATCGACTCAAAATTATTAAATTTGATTGTGTTTAATCTTCGATTATTTAGTTAAGGGTACTAAATCTTAGGTTATAATTCGCAAGGTTAGTAAAGAAAACATTTATTAAATATTTTATTTATTAGAGTATTTTATAAAATCGTGTTTTAAACAAGTTTTATGATTTTTATTTATTTAATAGTATGAGGAAACGTCATTACAATTGCATTGTCGACGGTTGTGAATCATATTCGAAAACGAATCCAGAGCTGTCGTTTTTTTTCCTACCGAAAAATGACGTTGATTTCCAAAATTGGGTCAAAAACTTAAATCTCCAACACATACTAGATAAGTGTATGTACGCCAGAGCCAACTACAAGATTTGTCAGTTGCATTTTGAAGATAGTTGTTTTCAATTGCCGAACAAAAAGAAATTGATTTGTGAAGCAACGCCTACGTTGATAAACGGTAATTTTTATTTAATATTATAATTGATATTACATGTATTATATATATTGTTAATTTAGTTTAACCTAAAAATCAACGACAGGGATTGGTTTTTATGGGTGATTTTATTCGAGTTGTAATTTATTATAGGTGAGTCACGAATGAATATGGATAAAGTGTGCAGAACGTGTCTAACAGTTTCTGACGATATGACACCTTTATTTGAGTCGAGTTCAACGGAAATCGATAAAACTTTAGCGGAAATCCTTATGTTGTTTACGCCACTTAAAGTAAGTTGACAATTTTAAGCAAATCTGTAACTTTGTGAGGTTAATTTCTGATTGTTTGAACTGTTTTAATTATTTATGGGGTTTAAATGCGTTAATTGGTCGCTTATAGACATTTGTAAGCGTAACAAATCAATTTTTTAGTGATTTATTTCCAAATTGGGTTTCGTTACAGATTAACTATTTTAAATCTGTAGATTACTAATATTTCGGGGTTTATTTTGATGTGTGATGTTATAAGTGTGTTAAAAGTAGTTTATAGATATCTATAAGTTTGTATTTTAAAAATAATTCAATTTAGAATAGATTTTTTTGGAAGAAACAGTTACAGATTTGTTTTCGTTATATGTTTGTGAGTGTTTTGAGTGTTGTATCTGTAAGGTGTATAAGTGCGCAAATCTGTAGTTTATAAATGTCTGTAAGTTGCTATTTTATTAATAATTGAATTTTGAATGATTTTCTGTAAGAAACAGTTATAGATTTGTTTTCGTTATAGATTCTATAGTCACTTTTAAGTGTTTTATCTGTAAGTTATATCTGTAGTTTATGAATGTCTGTAAGTTATTTTGTTAATAATAATAAGTAATTTGATTATGAATGATTTTCTGTAAGAGATATAGTTACAGATTTGTTTTTGTTACAGATTTTAGGGTTTTCTGTCTATAAAGTTATAATTGTGTTAATCTGTAGCTTATATATAAGTTACTATTTCATAAGTAATTTGAGTATGAATGATTTTCTGTAAGAAATATAGTTACAGATTTGTTTTCGTTACAGATTTTAGGGTTTTCTGACTGTAAGGTTATAATTGCGTCAATCTGTAGCTTATATATAAGTTACTATTACATAAGTGATTTGTGTATGAATGATTTTCTGTAAGAAATATAGTTACAGATTTGTTTTCGTTACAGATTTTAGGGTTTTCTGACTGTAAGGTTATAATTGCGTCAATCTGTAGCTTATATATAAGTTACTATTACATAAGTGATTTGTGTATGAATGATTTTCTGTAAGAAATATAGTTACAGATTTGTTTTCGTTACAGATTTTAGGGTTTTCTGTCTATAAAGTTATAATTGCGTTAATCTGTAGCTTATATATAAGTTACTATTACATAAGTAATTTGAGTATGAATGATTTTCTGTAAGAAATATAGTTACAGATTTGTTTTCGTTACAGATTTTAGGGTTTTCTGTCTATAAAGTTATAATTGCGTCGATCTGTAGCTTATATATAAGTTACTATTACATAAGTTATTTGATTATGAATGATTTTCTGTAAGAAATATAGTTACAGATTTTAGGATCTGTTATTAGTCTATAAGGTTATGAGAGCGTTAATCTGTAGCGTATAGATATCTGTATGTGACTATTTTAATAATAATTCAATTCTGATAGATTTTCTGTAAGATTCATAGTTACAGATTGTAGGGTTTATGATCAGTTTGCTTTCTGTAAGGTGTATAAATGCGTTAATCTGTAGTTTATAAACATCTGTAAGTTATTATTTTGGTAATAATTCAATTTTGAATGATTTTCTGTAAAATACAGTTTTTGTTTTCGCTATAGATTTTATGTGTTTTATCTGTAAGGTGTATAAGTGCGTAAATCTATAGCTTACAAATATCTGCAAATTACTATTTCAACAATAATTCAATTTTACATGATAGTCTGTAAGAAACATAGTTACAGATTTGTTTTATGCTATAGATACTACATACAAATTCAAATATTTCATCTGTAAGACTATAAATGTGTCAAATTGTAGTTTATAGACATCTGTAAGTGGTTTTATAGAACAAAAACGTAATTTTGAGCAATTATCTATAAAAAACCATAATTCTGTAACTTATAGACATCTGTAAGTGGTTATATATAACAAAAACGTAATATTGAGTAATTATCTATAAAAAAACATAATTCTGTAACTTATAGACATCTTTAAGTGGTTATATATAACAAAAACGTTATATTGAGTAATTATCTATAAAAAAAACAATTCTGTAACTTATAGACATCTGTAAGTGGTTATATATAACAAAAACGTAATTTTGAAAAATTATCTATAAAAAAAACATAATTCTGTAACTTATAGACATCTGTAAGTGGTTATATAAAACAAAAACGTAATTTTGAGCAATTATCTATAAAAATACATAATTCTGTAACTTATAGACATCTGTAAGTGGTTATATATAACAAAAACGTAATATTGAGTAATTATCTATAAAAAAACATAATTCTGTAACTTATAGACATCTTTAAGTGGTTATATATAACAAAAACGTTATATTGAGTAATTATCTATAAAAAAAAACAATTCTGTAACTTATAGACATCTGTAAGTGGTTATATATAACCAAAACGTAATTTTGAGCAATTATTTATAAAAAAAACATAATTCTGTAACTTATAGACATCTGTAAGTGGTTATATATAACAAAAACGTAATTTTGACTGTTTATGTATAAGAAACATACTTACAGATTTAATTAACTATAATTCTCGTTATGTTTCCAGTTTTCTGCAAGCGATGGACTTGCAAATCAAATCTGCAGCAAATGTATGGGCGAACTGAACCGTTTTCGCATATTCCAATCAAAACAAATCAAATCCGACTCAATCTTACGTAACAACACCTCCCCAGAGGCTAAACACCACATACATCCACAAAACAACAACACACCCGAGTCGAGCGAGCGTAAAACAACCATAAACACTCCATTATTGCTTTAAACATTGATTAAAAACTGGTATAAACACTATTTATAATTCGTGAACGAAATTAACAACTCGCGCTCTGGCGGCGGAACTAATGCACTACAAAAATTAGTCGGTACGTCGGCCATTAATGAACCAATCAGCTGTTTGGTGACTAGGTAATGCAAATAATTATATTATGTACTAATCTAACGATTTTGGGCTTGGTTAAGCATTTATGTAGTATTTATGGGTTAAAAATAATAATTACTGGGAATAAAACATTGAATGTTCATAATAAATATGTATAAACGCGTTTAAATATGTATCGATTTTAAATTATTAAATTTTGTTGTGTTTGGTCATCAATTATTTAGTCTACGATTCTAAATCTTAGGTTATAATTCGTATTAGAAAGTAAAAACTGTTATAAATGCCATTTATAATTGAAATAAATAATAATCAAAGTATATTTGTGTTTATTTCAAATAATTTCCTACAGTTTTAATTTTGTACTATTCTAACGATTTTGGTCTTGGTTAAGCATTTATGTAGTATTTATGGGTTAAAAACGTTAAAAATAATAATTTCTGTCAATGAAACATTGAATATTTACAATAAATATGTATAAAAGCGTTTAAATATGTATCGATTTTAAATTATTAAATTTTGTTGTGTTTGGTCATCAATTATTTAGTCTAAGGTTCTAAATCTTAGGTTATAATTCGTATTAGAAAGTAAAAACTGTTATAAATGCTATTTATAATTGAAATAAATAATAATCAAAGTATATTTGTGTTTATTTCAAATAATTTCCTACAGTTTTAATTTTGTACTATTCTAACGATTTTGGTCTTGGTTAAGCATTTATGTAGTATTTATGGGTTAAAAACGTTTAAAATAATAATTACTGTCAATGAAACATTGAATATTTACAATAAATATGTATAAAAGCGTTTAAATATGTATCGATTTTAAATTATTAAATTTTATTGTGTTTGGTCAACAATTATTTAGTCTAAGGTTCTAAATCTTAGGTTATAATTCGTATTAGAAAGTAAAAACTGTTATAAATGCCATTTATAATTGAAATAAATAATAATCAAAGTATATTTGTGTTTATTTCAAATAATTTCCTACAGTTTTCATTTTGTACTATTCTAACGACTTTGGTCTTGGTTAAACATTTATGTAGTATTTATGGGTTAAAAACGTTAAAAATAATAATTACTGTCAATAAAACATTGAATATTTATAATAAATATGTATAAAAGCGTTTAAATATGTATCGATTTTAAATTATTACATTTAATTGTGTTTGGTCAACAATTATTTAGTCTAAGGTTCTAAATCTTAGGTTATAATTCGTATTAGAAAGTAAAAACTGTTATAAATGCTATTTATAATTGAAATAAATAATAATCAAAGTATATTTGTGTTTATTTCAAATAATTTCCTACAGTTTTAATTTTGTACTATTCTAACGACTTTGGTCTTGGTTAAACATTTATGTAGTATTTATGGGTTAAAAACGTTAAAAATAATAATTACTGTCAATGAAACATTGATTATTTATAATAAATATGTATAAAAGCGTTTAATTATATTTCGACTCTAAATTAATGAATTTTATTGTGTTTAATCTTCGATTATTTAGACTAAGGTACTAAATCTTAGGTTATAATTCGCAAGGTTAGTAAACAAAACATGTGTTATATATGTTATTTATGAGTGTATTTTATAAAATCGTGTTTTAAATAAGTTTTATAATTTTAATTAATTAATAGGATGACGAAACGTCATTTTCATTGCATTGTCGTCGGTTGTGAATCATATTCGAAGACGAATCCAGACTTATCGTTTTTTTCTCTGCCGAGAAATGAAATTGTTTTTCGAAATTGGGTCAAAAACTTAAATCTCCTACATATACTAGATAAGTCTATACCTGCACGATCCAACTACAGGGTTTGTCAGCGCCATTTTGTCGATCGTTGTTTTCAATTGCCTAACAAAAAGAAATTGAATTTTGAAGCAACGCCTACGTTGATGAATGGTAATTTTTATTGATATTATAATTGATATTACATGTATTATATATATTGTTAATGTAGTTTAACCTAAAAATTAATGACAGGGATTGTTTTTATGGGTGATTTTATTCGAGTTGTAATTTATTATAGGTGAGTCAAGAATGAATATGGATAAAGTGTGCAGAACGTGTCTAACAGTTTCTGACGATATGAAACCTTTATTTGAGTCGAGTTCAACGGAAATCGATAAAACTTTAGCGGAAATCCTTATGTTGTTTACGCCACTTAAAGTAAGTTGACAATTTTAAGCAAATCTGTAACTTTGTGAGGTTAATTTCTGTTTGTTTGAACTGTTTTAATTATATACGGGGTATAAATGCGTTAATTGGTAGCTTATAGACATTTGTAAGCGTAACAAATCAATTTTTTAGTGATTTATTTCCAAATTGGGTTTCGTTACAGATTAACTATTTTAAATCTGTAGATTACTAATATTTCGGGGTTTATTTTGATGTGTGATGTTATAAGTGTGTTAAATGTAGTTTATAGATATCTGTAAGTTACTATTTTAAAAATAATTTAATTTTGAATGGATTTTTTTGGAAGAAACAGTTACAGATTTGTTTTCGTTATATGTTTTAGAGTGTTTTGAGTGTTGTGTCTGTAAGGTGTATAAATGCGTAAATCTGTAGCTTATAAATGTCTGTAAGTTGCTAATTTTATAATAATTGAATTCTTAATGATTTTTTGTAAGAAACAGTTACAGATTTGTTTTCGCTATAGATTCTATAGTCAGATTTAAGTGTTTTATCTGTAAGTTATATCCGTAGTTTATAAATGTCTGTAAGTTACTTTGTTAATAATAATAATTCAATTTTCAAATGATTGTAAGAAATATAGTTACAGATTTGTTTTCGTTATAGATTTTAGGGTGTTGTATCTGTAAAGTTACGAGAGCGTCAATCTGTAGCTTATAGAAGTCTACAAGTTGATATTTTAATGATAATTCAATTTTGATTGATTTTCTGTAAGAATTATAGTTACAGATTTGTTTGCGTTGCAGATTTTAGGGTGGTCTGTCTGTAAAGTTACGAGAGCGTCAATCTGTAGCTTATAGATGTCTGCAAGTTACTAGTTTAATAATAATTCAAATCTAATGGGTTTTCTGTAAGAATTATAGTTACAGATTTTAGGGTGTATTATGAGTGTTGTGTCTGTAAAGTTACGAATGCGTAAATCTGTAGTTTAGAAATGTCTGCATGTTACTATTTTAATAATAAGAAAATTCTGATGGATTTTCTGTAAGAAATATAGTTACAGATTTTAGGGTGTTGTATCTGTAAGGCTACGAGTGCGTCAATCTGTAGCTTATAGATGTCTGCAAGTTACTATTTTAATAACAATTCAATTTTGATTAATTTTCTGTAAGAATTATAGTTACAGATTTGTTTTCGTTACAGATTTTAGGGTGTATTGTACTATCTGTAAGGTATATAAGTGCGTAAATCTGTAGCTTATCAATGTTTATAAGTTATTATTTTAGTAGTAATTCAATTCTGTATGATTTTCTATAAGAAATATAGTTACAGATTTTAGGGTCTGTTATAGATATCTATACGTTACTATTTTTATAATAATTTAATTCTGATTGATTTTCTGTAAGACATATAGTTACAGATTTGTTATCGTTACAGATTTTAGCGTCTATTCTGAGTGTTTTATCTGTAAGGTTATAAGTGCGTCAATCTGTAGCTTATAAACGTCTGTAAGTTTTATTAATAATTAACACCTGAATTGTCTGTAAGAAATATAGTTACAGATTTGTTTTCGCTATAGATTTTACATCAATATTTAAATGTTTTATCTGTACGACTATAAATGTGCCAAATTATAGTTTATAGACATCTGTAAGTAGTTATATATATATATACAAAAAAATATAATTTCGGGCTATTATCTGTAAGAAACATAGTTACAGATATGTCGTCGTTATAGACTCTAGAGCCATATTTAAATATTGTATCTGTAAGACTATAAATGTCTCAAATTGTAACTTATAGATATCTGTATGTAACAAAAACGTAATTATCTTTAAAAAAAACATAATTCTGTAACTATAACTTTAAATAATAATTAATTTCTAAATGATTTTCTGTAAGAGTTACAGATTTATTTTCGCTATAGATTCGACAAAAAAATTTAAATATTTCAACTGTAAGACTATAAATGTGTCAAATTGTAGTTTATAGACATCTGTAAGTGGTTTTATATATTTTGAACAATTATCTGTAAGAAATACTTACAGATTTGTTGTCGCTATCGATTTTAAAACCAATTTAAAGTGAAGTATCTGTAAAAATGTTTCAAATTATATATATATATAAAAAAAAAAAAGAAATTTCGCACATTTATCCGTAAAAAAACACAGTTACAGATGCGTCGCTATAGACTCTAGAGCCATATTTGAGTATTGTATCTGTAAGACTATAAATACCTCAAATTGTAACTTATAGACATCTGTATGTGATTTTATATACCAAAAACGTAATTTTGAGCAATTATTTATAAAAAATCATAATTATGTAACTTATAGACGCTTATAAGTGGTTA
Source organism: Nebria salina (assembly GCA_944039245.1). Taxonomy (NCBI): domain Eukaryota; kingdom Metazoa; phylum Arthropoda; class Insecta; order Coleoptera; family Carabidae; genus Nebria; species Nebria salina. Next base: position 1,574,064 of record OX063282.1, read on the forward strand.
TATATATATATATATATATATATATATATATATATATATATATATATAACAAAAACGCAATTTTGACCGATTATCTATAAGAAACATACTTACAGATTTATTTAACGACAAATCTCGTTATGTTTCCAGTGTTCTACAAACGATGGACTTCCAAAACAAATCTGCAACAACTGCATCGGCGAACTGAGTCGCATTCACACATTCCAATCAAAATGCATCAAATCCGACGCCATCTTACGTACCAACATAACCAACACCACCCCAGACGCCAAACAGCACAAACATCCACAAAACAACAACAAACCCTCGTCCAACGAGCTTAAAACAACCACAAACCCACCCTCCCACACTCAAAACACTCAAACCGCACCAAAAAGCGACGCCATATTGCTCAAACAAAACATCCAAGTCGCAATCCGCGATTATAAACCTTATCACGCTGTCAATAAGGGTCATAATTCAGAAACACAAAACGACTCGATTAATCAGGATGCTATTGGTGCAACAAGCGATTATGAACCTTGTTGCGTTGTCAATAAGGGTGAAACCGAATCGCTGCGTGGGAATATGTGCCTTAAACGTAATATAGGCGATTATGAGCCTTGTAGCGTTGTCAATAAAGGTGAAACCGAATCGCTGCGTGGGAATATGTGCCTTAAACGTAATATAGGCGATTATGCACCTTGTAGCGTTGTCAATAAGGGTGAAACCGAATCGCTGGGTGGTAATATGTTCCTTAAACGTACTATAAACGATTATGAGCCTTATACTCAAGTAGAATTAGATTTAGACTCTAAAAAACGACTAAAACTAGAACTAACGCCAGGAAACTGTTCAAAAAACGATTTAAAGCCTATAAATCAACCAGATGACGTCACCAATACGTTAAATAGTACTCTTCGAAGCCAAACGCGTCCAGATACTGAAATAACATACCCGTGCCCAGTGTGTGACGCGTGTTTCAAGCATATATCCGGCCTAACGCGCCACATGCGCTCTCACACCGTTGAGAAACCATATGCGTGTCGCGTGTGTGGGCACTCGTTCAAACAAAACTCGAATCTAATCATACACACACGAATGCACACGGAGAAACCGTATGCGTGTTCAATGTGCGATAGTGTTTTTAATCGTAAAGACCATTTAAACCGCCACGAACGTGCGCATAGCGGTGAGAAACCATATGCGTGCTCGGTTTGTGGTGGCTCGTTTACGGAGAAATCGCACTTGAACGTGCATATGAGAACGCATTCGGGCGACGCCCCTCACCCGTCTACAAACTGCGATAGTACTTTTAATCGGAAGGATACGTTAAGCCGACACATGAGGGAATATAACGGTGAGAAACCGTATGCGTGTTCAGTGTGCAAGAGTGCGTTTAGCCAGAAAGAGAATTTAACGGGGCATATGAGGATACATACTGGTGCGAAACCGTACGCGTGCGCTGTATGCAAGTGTGCGTTTAAGCGGAAAGATTTTTTAACGCGACATATGTTAAAACACACCGGGGAAAACTTACAAGTTGAGAAACATTAATTATATTATATATTTTATATTATCTTTATTATTTAATAAATAAATATATACTTAAAAGAATAAATTACATATAATTACTCATACAGCTAATATTTATGCTTTAGGGTACTTGTTTTGCTACAGTTGGCTACACTGCCTAACATACGCGCGTATAAGTGCATAAGCTTAAACTTTCTTCTGACGATTACGTTGAATTAAGTTGCGTTTTTGTGTAAATCGAATATAGTTAATGTTTAAAATTGATTTTAATTGCATTTTAGCGTGATTTAGTCGATTTTAAAGTCATTTTATTCCTTTTTACAGCTAACTTTAATGCTTTAGCATATTTTCTTTTGCCACAGTTGGCTACACTGCCTTACATGCGCGCGTATAAGTACATAAGCTTAAACTTTCGTACTTTTTTTGACGATTACGTTGATTTAAGTTGCGTTTTTATGTAAAACGAATATAGTTAATGTTTAAAATTGATTTTAATTGCTTTTTAGCGCGATTTAGTCGATTTTAAAGTCGTTTTATACCTTTTTACAGCTAACTTTAATGCTTTAGTGTATTTTCTTTTGCCACAGTTGGCTAATTTGCCTTACATGCGCGCGTATAAGTGCATAAGTTTAAACTTTCGTTCTTTTTTTGACGATTACGTAGAATTAATTTACGTTATTGTGTAACTCGAATATGGTTAATGTTTAAAATTGATTTTAATGGTATTTTAGCGCGATTTAGTCGATTTTCAACTCGTTTTATTCCTTTTTACAGCTAATTTTATTGCTTTAGGGTATTTTCTTTTGCTACAGTTGGCTATACTGCCTAACATGCGCGCGTATAAGTGCACAAGCTTAAACTTTCGTACTTTTTTTGACGATTACGTTGAATTAAGTTGCGTTTTTGTGTAAAACGAATATAGTTAATGTTTAAAATTGATTTTAATGGTATTTTAGCGCGATTTAATCGATTTTAAAGTAGTTTTATTCGGTTTTTACGAAAATAACTGCTTAAGTTGGTTAAAATGTGTAATATCGGCGCGTATAAATATATTTTGAAATTAAAAATTCGTTAATTTGGTTTTGTAAATGTGACTGAATTCGTAAATCTGTAACTTATAGACACCTGTAATAAATATCAGAGTTATAGATTCAAAATTTATATGGCGATAAATATTCAAATTTTATAACAAAAATTGCATTTTGTATAAAATTTTTTTTACAAAATTGTGCATTAAATGAGTTAATTCGTTTCGTAAATATTCCTAAATTTATTAATCTGTAACTTATAGACATCAGTTACAAAATGAAAATAAATACAATTTCGGTTTTAGCAAAAAATCCTAACCTTTATTATTATTATTTTATGACGAAAATTGCATTTTAAACATAAATAATCGTTTTAAATGAGTTTAATCAATTTGTAAAATCATAAATCTGTAACTTACAAACATCTATAATAAGTACTTTAGCAACAAATTTGAAATAAATCAAATTCAGTTAAATCTAAAATTCCTAACCTTTATTATTATTTTATGACGAAAGTCGCATTTTAAACACAAATAATCGTTTTAAATGAGTTTAATCAACTTGTAAAATCATAAATCTGTAACTTACAAACATCTATAATAAGTACTATAGCAATAAATTTGAAATAAATCAAATCGAAAAATCCTAACCTTTATTATTATTATTTAACACAAATTGCTTTTTAAACACAAATAAACGTTATAATTCAATTTGTAAAATCATAAATCTGTAATTTACAAACATCTGTAATAAATACTAAAGCAACAAATTTGAAATAAACCAGTTTTGGTTATATCGACAAATCCTAACCTTATTTTGCTGAAAATTACGTTTTAAACACAAAATATAGTTATGATTGAGTTTATTCAGTTTGTAATTGAGTCTAAAATCGTAAATCTGTAACTTATAGACGTTTGTTGTACGTATTCAAGCAACAAATTAAATAAATGAGACAATTAGGTTATGTTGAAAACTAGTAACTTTATTAATATGTAAAGCACAAAATGGCGTAAAATAAACATTTTAAAACAAAGGATTAATGGGCATAACAAATTCTTGATACATCTTCGCATACTCCGGCCGTCCCCGAAACTGTTCCAAATCCTCGTAAATCCTCCGCACCTGGTACCGCTTCAAGAACTTACTACACGTCCGCATCGAACCGGCCGTATACAACAACCGCACTTCGATGCGCGTATCAACGAGTTTCCGGATCAACGGTAACGCACTGCCGACGAACCGGTGCGGTCCGTGTCGCACGCGTATTATCGCAATGCGCAAATGCGGATTGCAATATTTCACCACCATGCTCGGGTAGAGGAGCGTCGCGATACCGAAATCGCCGTAGAGTCGCTTCACTTTCTCCTGAATCGCGTCCAGGAATTCATGATTCTTTACGTGAAACGATGCAACGTTTGTATCCGGTGTAACGGGGTTTATTTCTAGGAGCAAATACCTACATTATTCAATTAGCAACTATATATTTAATTAAAATAACACACCGATTCTTCGTCCTAACCATGTTGTTAAATGTCAAAAAATTTCTAGGTTATATACACACAGTATTGCCAACTATAGCAAAACTTAATATCTAAACTTTCAATTTAAACAATAAAGGCTTCAATACCTACAATTCCCTTAAATTTAAACTAATATATACATAATTAAACACTTATTTACAAAAAAACCAGGTATAATTCGTATTAAACTACTTAAAAGTCATAAATTTACTAAAAACGTCCATGTAATATTATAGTTGCACTAAAAGTGTTACCAATGAGAGCAATACTGAATTTACTTTAGAATTTAATTCAAAAACGCTTTAGATTCCCTTAAATTTCGTTTATTTTGTATATAATTAAACTCGAATTGATACAAAACGATATAATTCTTATCTAACGAATTAAATGCCGTTTTGGTAACAAAATATAAGTGTGTTAAAGTATGTCTGGGGGAGTATTATTGTGGTACACAGGGTTACCAATGAAAGTAAAATTAAATATTTTGACTGGAATTTTGTTTAAAAACGATTAAAATATCCTTAAATGTCGGTAATTAAGTAGATAATTAAACGCACACCATCAAAAAATAGATTAAATTCTTATCTAACAAATAACCAACATGATTAATAATAGTGTCTTAAATAATTAAATATTTGAATTTTAATATCTTTCCGATTGAAACAAAATATGTACGTATAAGAACGTACAGTGTATGACACTACAGAAATGTTTATTACTTTCTTATACGCAGTATAAGTTAGTATTGTAATCATGAAATATGTCGATCTCGAGATTTTAACGGAAATATACGTTTTGACCTTCCCTGAATCGATTCCAACTATTTTTGGAATGGCGTCTGTCTGTGTGTGTGTGCCCTACAGCCTAGACCGTTGAAGGTAAAATTATGAAACTTTAAACTTAAGATTTGTATATGTCTGGGCAGAAAATTTTTTATTTTTGAAAATAATATTCCAACCAGAAGTGCATGTTTACTCTAGTCGTTTTATGTAATTTTTGCAATTACTCGAAAATGGTTACAGTTACAGAAAAATTGTTTAGATAAAAGTTAAAGGTATTTATATTTCGCATAACTTTTGTTTGAATTATTTTTTTCAAAAAGGGCACTGGTTTTAAAATAATGGTTATTGAAATTTCTTATTATATTTATTTTACATAAATCGTATCATCTGCGCCTGATAATTTTTTTAACATAGAAATAAAATAATTTTATATTTATTCTAAGAAATATGTTTTTATTTAAATTGTAATGTAAATTAAATATCTTATGAAACTCAAAAATATTTAGGTGTTCAAAATTGAAATAAAATTGTTGGTTAGCGAACATTTATCAATTCACAATATATACATAATAATAAATACATATATTATTTATCAGATATTATATTAATTATAATAATCATATTTTTAGTCGTGTATTGATAAAAAACCCAGCTTAAAACACTAATTAATAGTAATGTTTAGCAGCTTAATTATAGAAAGAAAATGTTAAAAATTAATAAATACCTAGACTATACTTGTTTGTAAGTGCCCCAAATGTTTACCAGAACCCCAAATAATGATGAATAAATGGTTATTATTTTTATAAATTGACAATATACGGTTTAGATGTGTAAACATACATTTATGTGCGCGGTTGGAGTCAAATAATACAAAATGTATTGATATGGAAATTAGCATTGCGTTATGCCCGTGTTGTCCCGTTACAAAGCGTTACCAATCGGTGTGCCTAAGGCTCAAAGTGTGAGTGCGCGTTGCACATACATACATACATACATACATACATACATAAATTGCATACAATGCATACATTACATTCATTGCATATAATGCATACTTTGCATAGATTGCATATTTTGCATACAATGCATACATTGCACAGATTGCATACATTGCATACAATGCATATAATGCATACATACATACATTGCATACAATGCATATATTGCATACATTGCATACAATGCATACATTACATTTATTGCATATAATGCATACTTTGCATATTCTGCATACAATGCATACATTACTTGCATTGCATAGATTGCATACATTGCATAAATTGCATACATTGCATACATTGCATACAATGCATACAATGCATACAATGCAGATACATCCATACATTACATACAATGTATACGACATACATTGCATACATTACATACATTACATATATTGCATACATTGCATATAATGCATACATTGCATATTTTGCATAGAATGCATACATTGCATATTTTGCATACAATGCATGCAATGCATACATGGCATACATTGCATACATTACATACATACATACATACATATAATGCATACATTGCATAGATCGCATATTTTGCGTACAATGCATACATTGCATATTTTGCATACAATGCATACATGGCATACATTACATAAATTACATACATTACATATATTGCATACATTGCATATATTGTATATATTGCATATAATGCATACATTGCATATAATGCATACATTGCATATTTTGCAGACAATGCATACATGGCATACATTACACAAATTACATACATTACATATATTGCATACATTGCATATATTGCATATAATGCATACATTGCATATAATGCATACATTGCATACAATGCATACATTACATATTTTGCATACATTGCATATTTTGCATACAATGCATGCAATGCACACATTGCATACATACATACATATTACATGCAAATACACACATATACCTACACGTATGCATGCATACATATGCATACATATACATACATATTTTCTGTGGCATCCATGCAAACACTGTTGTTTACACATCTTCATTTTTGAGTGCAGCTACTCGTTTTTTTTGTTTTTTTTTTTGGTAATTGGCAATTTTAGTGTTTTTGTTTTGCGCGGATTTTACAATTTCTGTCAGTAGATGTTCGAAATAAAACTTATCCAATTTTGGTTTCATTACCACCAAAAAAAAATCGTTTTTTTTTGGCACTTGTATGACTAACATACCCTCGCATGTCTTACAAATTAAGTAACAGATTGATTTTTTACAAATATACAGTTGACCCTGAATTTTGATGTATTCCTTACAATTTTCCTTTAATTCATACTTATCACCATTCTTCTCGATATATTTTAATGCTTTGATATTCTTATTAATCGCATCTTCTGGAGTCATTAGTACAGATGGATGACATTTAACTTGAACAATTGCATCCTCGTCCCGTATTAGACAATCCGGTGTGGCAGCTAGGTAATGCCAACCTTCGGCAAGCCAAAGACCGGATTCAACGATTTGTTTTTTGTAGACTTTTGCAAATTCAGCGATTACTTTGGAACGTTCTTGATTAGCCTTTCGCACATAGTATTGCTTATTTAAATTAGACGGTTTTAAAATTCTCTGAATAATTTTTTCTTTTTTGGTTTTATGTAACATTTTGCAAACTTCACCGAAGTAATATGAAGTCAAGCGCTTTTTTCGTTCTTCTTTCCATCGGTCACTTTTATATTGTCCCACGGTATCTCTTTCCAACGCGCTTACCATCTCCTCTGGTAACTCAACATGTTTTTGAAAATATTTTTTTGCTGCCGCACTTTTACATTTTTCTGCCATTTTTTTTTTAACGATTGTTCAATTGCGAACTACGTTTGTTTAATGAAATATAATAATGCAATGCAAAATATATATATATATATATATATATATATATATATATATATATATATATATATATATATTAAACATATGCGTCAAATGTACAAAAGAATTCGATAACGAATTTATCGATCTTGTGCAATATCTACCTGATACTCTTATCGTTAATGAACATAGATAATATAATTTCATTTTTAAAACAAAGGGTTAATTATGATTATAATTCCTTACAAAGTGTACAAATTTAAGGCAATAATACAATAATACGCGAAACAGTATATATACAGATATATACGGATATGTACGTATATGTACGGATATATACGGATATATATATATATATATATATATATATATATATATATATATATATATATATATATATATATATATATATATATATATATACAGGATGTAACAGCAAAACGAGCTACCTCGAATAACTTCTATGTTATTAAAGATACAATAAAATCGTATAAGAGAATCTTATGCAGGACCAAGGGGGACATCCAACTATAAAAGAAAATATTTTTTTAAACCAGTGGTTCTCAAGCAACAACACAAAGTTATGTTTTTTCAAATGAGATGCTATATATTTTTTAAGCCCATTCGATAGAGTATTTTTTTCTGAATTCCATTATGTATTCGTTTTATACCCTTACATAAGTAAAATATTGAGAAAAATGAGATTGAAAGTTAAATAAATTTTATTTTTATAGTTACTTTTCAGTAGGCTATGAAACAAAATTGAGCTTAAATACAACGAAACATACATTAAATACATTAAATTATTTGTTATTTACTTTATAAATAGTGTTTTAAAGTAAATAACAAATAATTTAATGTATTTAAGCTCAATTTTGTTTCATAGCCTACTGAAAAGTAACTATAAAAATAAAATTTATTTAACTTTCAGTCGCATTTTTCTCACACTTTGTAAGCAATTATAATCTTAATTAATCATCTGTTTTAAAAATTAAATTATCGATGATCATTAATGATAAGAGTCTCAGGTAGATATTGCACAAGATCGATAAAATTCCTTATCGAATTCTTTCGTACATTTTGCATATATAATAAATTTTGCATTTATTTAAACTTTTTAAAGTAGTTTGCAATTGAAAATGGCAGAAAATTTAAGTGCGATAGAACAAGAATATTTTCAAAATCATGTTGTGTTGAACGGGGGGGGCTGGTAAGGGTGTTGGGAATTGTTGTGTTTGCATATTGCATGTTGTATATTGTATGTTGTATATTGCATTTTTACTTTCTTATACGCAGTATAAGTATTGTAATCAATAAAAATTTCGAACTTGAGATTTTAACGGAAATATACGTTTTGACCTTCCCCGAATCGATTCCAACTATGTGTGTCTGTATGTGTGTGTATGTGAGCGCTTTACAGCCCAAACGGCTAAGGGAAAAATTATGAAATTTTAAACTTAAGATTTGTATGTACCTGGCACGAAAACCTCCTATTTTTGAAAACAATATTCCGAGCGGAAGTGCATGTTTACTCTAGTCATTTTTTTGCAGTTTCTGCAATTACTCAAAAATGGTTACAGTTACAGAAAATTTTCGTGAACAAAAATTAATGGTATTTATATTAAGCACAACTTTTGTTTGAATCTTTTTGCCAAAAAAAGCACTGGTTTCAAAATAAATTTCTGCTTATTATATATATTTTTAGCATAAATCGTATCATCTGCGCTTGTCAATTGTTTAACAAAATAGACTTAAATAATTTGAAGTTTGACATTTCATATATATTCTAAGAAATATATTTAGTGTAAAAGCGATCTAAAGGTAAGCACAAATATTATAAATTAGAAAAAATAATGTAACTACGATGTGGTTTAACCTATATGTGTATAAGAAAGTTCGGTGCATGACACTGCATTTTATGTTTTGTTGTATTTAAGCTCAATTTTGTTTCATAGCCTACTGAAAAATAACTAGAAAAATAAAATTTATTTAACTTTCAATCGCATTTTTCTCAATATTTTACTTATGTAACGGTATAAAACGAATACATAATGGAATTCAGAAAAAAATACTCTATCGGATAGGCCTAAAAAATATATAGCATCTCATTTAAAAAAATATAACTTTGTGTTGTAGCTCGAGAACCACTGGTTTTAAAAAATATTTTCTTCTATAGTTGGATGCCCCTGTTGGTCCTGTATAAGATTGTCTTATACTATTTTATTGTATCTTTAATAACATAGAAGATATTCGAGGTAGCATATGTATATTGTATATTGTAAAAACAGAAAAACAGGTAATAAAAAGACAAAAAATCCAAGAAAATACTTTAATAATCAATCAATCTTATACAAAAATCAAAAATCAAAATACAATAAATAGCACTTAATCAACATGTAACTTCAAATGGCGCGTCAAGTGCCCTTTGCGACTAAACAACTTCCCGCAAACCGTGCACGGAAACGTCACCTCACCCCCATGCACCCGCCGGTGCACCATCAACAACCGTTCCCTATGGAACGCCTCACCGCACACCCCACACACAAACGGTTTCTCGCCCTCATGCACCACCACATGTCGATTCAAATTCGTTTTACGACTAAACGTCTTCCCGCAAACGTCACACGCAAACACCGTCCCCTCATGCGTCTGCATATGCACCTTCAAGCTATTACTCTGCGTATACTCGCTACCGCATATATCGCACGCGAACGGTTTCTCCTTCGTGTGTTTCCGCCGATGTACGGTCAAATTCGACTTGTTATTAAACGTCTCGCCGCAGTCAGCGCACGTGTATGGTTTCTCACCCGTGTGCATTCGAATGTGACGCGTTAGGTGAGCTCTACGATCGAATTTCATCGAACAAAACTTGCAATTGTGGAGTTTTGGTGGTTTAGCGCGCGCCGGCGCGCTTTTTACTGGTTGTTTGAAGTCAGACTTGAAAATTGCGTATGTTTTAGGTGATTTTGAGGTTGAATCGTCGGATGACTCGGACGAAGTGTTTGATTGTGGTTGGGGTGGGGGTGTTGGGTTTGAGTAGCCGATGTAGCTTGAGTTTGGGTTGTGGGAGATTTGCGGGGGTTTTGTGGGGGGTTGGTTGCGTAGGGTGGCGTCCGTTTCGAGGCAGCGCCATTTGAAAGTGTTGAAGCGGATTAGTTCGCCGATGCAGTTGTGGCATATTTGGGTTGGTAGGGTGTCTTCTTCGTAGAACTGGAAAATAATAAATATTTAGTTGTTTATTATGAAATATTTGAATGAGGAGAATTGTTTTTGCTTTCTTATACGCAGTTTTAAGTATTGTAATCGGGAGAAATGTCGATTTTGAGACGTTAACGGAAATATACGTTTTGACCTTCCCTGTATCGAGTCCGAGTATTTTAAACAGTATATATATATATTTTTAGTTTTACTATTAATCAAATGACAAGCACAGTTGATACGATTTATGTGAAAATAATTATAATAAGAGCAAAATTTAAAATAGGCATATACGTTTGACCTTCCCTGTATCAAATCCGAGTATTTTAAACAGTATATATATATATATTTTTTTGTTTTACTATTAAACAATTGCCAAGCATAGTTGATACGATTTATGTGGAAATAATTATAATAAGAATAAAATTCAAAATCGGCATTTTCTTGTTTCCGGTGCAATTTTTGAAAAAAAGTTTCTAATAAAAGTTATGCGGAATATTAATATCTTTAATTTGTATCTTAACAATTTTTCTGTAAGTGTAACCATTTTTGAGTAATTGCAGAAAACGTAAAAAACGACTAGAGTAAACATGCACTTCCGGTTTGAATATTGTTTCAAACATAAGAGGTTGTCTTACCAGACGTATACAAATCTTAAGTTTGAAGTTTCTTAATTCTAACTTTAGTCGTTTGGGCTGTAGAGCGCTCACAGAAACACACACACACACACACACATATTCCAAAAATAGTCGGAATCGATTCAGGGAAGGTCAAAACGTATATTTCCGTTAAAGCAATTGACAGGCACAATTGATACGATTTATGTGAAAATAATTATAATAAGAACAAAATTCAAAATCGGCATTTTCTTGTTTCCGGTACATTTTTAGAAAAAAAGTTTCCAACAAAAGTTACGCGAAATATTAATATCTTTAATTTGTATCTTAACAATTTTTCTGTAAGTGTAACCGTTTTTGAGTAATTGCAGAAAACGTAAAAAACGACTAGAGTAAACATGCACTTCCGGTTTGAATATCATTTTCAAAAATAAAAGTTGTACAAAATGTTGATATCTATAATTTTTATGGTAACAATTTTTGAGCAATTGCAGAAATTGCAAAAAATGACTAGAGTAAACATGCACTTCCGGTTTGAATATTGTTGTCAAAAATAGGAGGTTTTCTTACCAGGCGTATACAAATCTTAAATTTGAAATTTCATAATTCTAACTTTAGCCGTTTGCGCTATAGAGCGCTCACAGACACAAATTCCAAAAATAGTCGGAATCGATTCAGGGAAGGTCAAAACGTATATTTCCGTTAAAAACACAAAATCGAAATTTTTCATAATTTACAATACTTATACTGCGTATAAGTAATTAAATAATGCGCGAAAGCTGACCTAAAACTTCGTCATACCACAAAAACAAAATGGCGACTAATCAAAATCATCAAAATAAAACAAAATAAACCACGAAATACCAAACTAAAATCACTTAAATGCACTTATATAAGTAAACAACCTCTCAAATATATATATTTATATAGAAATTAGACAATTAAAACGAATTAGGACACAAAAACACTAACAAAATGGCGGAAAACGTCAAAGAGACCGCATGGCCTCTCACACCCACTTAAATTTAAAATAACCCTTCTTTACACAAACACACCACTAAATAAACCATTAATATCTATTTTATTAAAAAAATATATATATATATACTTACTTCCAATGGTGTAAAAGACATCAACAATTCCGCAAAACTAACATCAACATCCATTGCAACCTCATACAAACTTTCCAATTCCGTCGACGGCGTCAAACACGTTCTACACACATCACCAAACATCGAATCACTTAAATGCGCCATTTCAACCCAAAACTAACGCACAAACCACCAAAAAATACAAAAACGCGCAACAAATATAACCTCAAACACTCAAACAACCAACGGCTCTTCCAAACACCGATCAGGGTTGTCCAACAATACAATCAGCGCTCATATGTTCTAAATGAGAATTTTATTAATTTTTGAGTACTAAATTTGTAATTATTTTCGATTTAAATGACTAATTATCTATAATTAGTACAAATTACACACTTATGAAGTGTTTTTATAAATTTGCAAAATTGTGATGTTTAGATGTGCGATTTGAAACGTTGTGATTGTTTTGGGCAACCCTGATGGTGGGAAGTTGGTTATTTGTTTGAATTGTGGAGTTTTTGCGTTTTTCGGCTGGAAGTTTGTGGTTGAAATTGCGAATGTTAATGCATTTGTGTGGATTAAAGTGTGTCGTACATGTTTGACGCTCGCGACGGATTTGGTGTCGTTGTATAAGCGTACAACAGGTGGTGTTAGTTTAGCTGATTAAGTTGGTGTTGTTTTTATTTTTTTTTTGTAGGTTAAATACGCGCAAACGCAAAACGTTTCCGAATTAAGTTTGTTATTCGTTTTAGTGCCACGAAATAATAATAATATGTCCGAATCAATTACGAATCAATTACGGTTGCCGATGCAATCAAGGAAGATCGCAAACAAACGTCGTTTACGTTCGCGATCGAACACTCATTCACGTTTACGGACGCAATCAAACACTCTATCGAATTTACGGACGCAATCAAGCAGTGAATCAGATTTACGGACGCAATCGGGCACACAATCAGGTTTACGGATGCAATCAAACATGGAATCAGTCACTGAATCAGATTTATGGAAGCAATCAAGCACGCAATCAGGTTTACGGATGCAATCAAGCATGGAATCAGTCACTCAATCAGATTTACGAACGCACTCAGGAACACAATTAGGTTTACGGATGCAATCAGGCATGGAATTAGTCACTCAATCAGATTTACAGACGCAATCAGGCACACAATCAGGTTTACGGATGCAATCAAACATGGAATCAGTCACTCAATCAGATTTACGAACGCACTCAGGAACACAATTAGGTTTACGGATGCAATCAGGCATGGAATTAGTCACTCAATCAGATTTACAGACGCAATCAGGCACACAATCAGGTTTACGGATGCAATCAAGCATGGAATCAGTCACTCAATCAGATTTGTGGAAGCAATCAAGCATGCAATCAGGTTTACGGATGCAATCAAGCATGGAATCAGTCACGCAATCAGATTTACGAACGCACTTAGGAACACAATTAGGTTTACGGATGCAATCAAGCATGGAATCAGTCACTCAATCAGATTTGTGGAAGCAATCAAGCGTGCAATCAGGTTTACGAATGCAATCAAGCATGGAATCAGTCACTGAATCAGATTTATGCAAGCAATCAATCATGCAATTAGGTTTACGGATGCAATCAGGCATGGAATCAGTCACTCAATCAGATTTACGGCCGCAATCTGGTTTACGGATGCAATCAAGCATGGAATCAGTCACTCAATCCGATTTACTAGCGCAATCAAGCACACAATCAGGTTTACGGATACAATCAAACATGGAATCAGTCAGTCAATCAGATTTACTAGCGCCAGTAGGCACACAATCAGGTTTACGGATGCAATCAAGCATGGAACCAGTAACTCCATTAGATTTACGTACGCAATCGCCCATGCAATCAAGCACACAATCAGGTTTACGGACGCAATCAAGCATACAAACAATAACGCAACCGGCGAATGAATTAGAAGCGTCGCAACATGTCGATGGTGATTCGATGTACATGAACGAAGCGCTTGATGGCTTTGATCTGCATTTTATGAGCGAAACGTATTTCGCGACGGATCAATCGGGCGATGAGTTAGATGTGGGTGAATGTGTGCGTACGAGTGCAACGTCGATATTGTGTGACCGTTGCGCTACGTGGTTCGCTAACGTCACGCGATTAACGGTGCACAAGCATCGGAAACACAAGAGCGAGAAAGCATATGCGTGCAACGTTTGTAAATTACAATTCGCCCAGTTCGCGTCGCTTCAAGCGCATTTCAAACAACTGCGAGGCACGTATCCGTATTATTGTAACGTTTGCCAAACGACGTTCAATCGCATTGTCATGTTGCGGCGGCATTTAGAGAAACACATCGATTGGACGCGGTGCGCGTGCGCCGCGTGCGATATTGATTACGGCACGCGACGTGCCCTGCGCACGCATATGGCGACGCACGCAATCGAGCCGCCGTACGCGTGCGACGTGTGCCGCGCGTGGTTCATGGACGAATGCGGTTTGCGCGCGCACAAATTGCATCACACCGGGGTGAAAGCGTATTTGTGTGCGGTGTGCGATGCGACGTTCGTGCAGGAAAAAACCTTGCTGGGTCACATGCAGAAATACACATGATTCTCTTCTTTTTCTTCCATACCGCCATATTGAGAAGTCTAAGAAGATAAAAGTAAACATTTTTGTTGATTTACCATTTTTAACATAACTAAGATAAAAGATATGTTTATTAATGAGATAAAAAGAGATGGAACAAAAAAATATATACAATTTAAGATTTAATGTGATTTGTAAGTGTATAAACTGCAACAGTTTATTTATGTAATGTTTGTATTAAAATAAAGTAATTTATATTTGTTTCCGAAACGATTTTTAATTTATCAACCATTTGCACATCATTGAGTGGATCTTAGTGGCTTTGGTTAAGCAATGTTTTGATACCTAACCTAGCCGTTGATGTTTATATAGTTGAAAATGTCAGTTTTAAATAAAATTGATGTAAATAACGTGTGTAGAACTTGTTTATTGAGTTCGGAGCAAATGACGTCATTATTTGAGGCGTATTCGAGTGCAACGGGCATTTGTTTTGCGCAAATATTAACGACTTTTGCGCCAATTGAGGTTAGTTTCTTGATTTTATAATTATAAGTGAGTTTAATTAGGCGAAATTAGCAAATCAGTGTTTGGAACGCACATAAAAATAATATAAACACATATTTCGCAATATAACCTTACAAATTATTAACCAACTAACAAAAAACGATGTACTTCTAGTGCGATTACAATGATGGTCTTCCGAATCAAATCTGTCTCAATTGCGCCGATCAACTCAACCAATTCGACGCGTTCCGATCGAAATGCATCGCATCAAACACCACACTGGGCCGCGTCATCAATAAAACCAACTATGACGCAATATTCTTTACAAACGACGCTCAAATCAACAGCGAAACGCAAACCGAACCTCAAACCGATCCGCTTGCTACGACAAGCAACGCGGACGACATCAAAGACGAAGAAATCAAACAGGAAATCAACGAAAATCCACCGACGAACGCGAATCAAACGGAAATCACAAGACACCCAAGCGAGAAACCATATTCGTGTGCGCCAAAACACCCAGTCGTTCGTAAAACGTTGAATAATCGCGAAGCGAAACCATATGCGTCTTCGACCGCCGGTAAGAAACGATATTCGTGCGACAAGACAAGCGCGAGACTAGTGTCGTGTGGCGTGTGTGGTAAAGCGTTCAATCGTAATTTTCGGTTATTGACTAATAAACGCTTGCACACGGATAGAAATGCGTTTGTGTGCACGTTGTGCAAAGCGAGTACGGCGGCGCATGCGTCGAAACACTCGACCGAGAAACCATATGCGTGTAAGGTGTGCGGTAAGACGTATAGTCGCAAAGCGAATTTAGCGACGCATAAACGGTTGCACGCGGGTGCGGAACCGTTTGCGTGGACGAAACCGTTTGCGTGTACGTTGTGCGCGTGTACGTATTCGCGCAAGGATCGTTTGAGAGCGCATGCGTGGAAACACCATGAGGTAACTGTATGCGTACGAAGTTCACCATGAGCGCGTTTAATTTTATATCGCATTTAAGTTTATATATGAGACAAGATTAATAAATATAGTCAATTGTTCATTTTTATTTATTTTAACCCCCCCCACCCCTAACAAATACAGGCATATTGATGCGTAAACATTTATTTTAGGTTAATAATTACGTTAAAGACGTTATGTAATGAGATAAAAAGCGTTGGAATATATTTATAGATTAAAAAATGTTCAATTTAAGATTTATTGTGATTTTTAGTCCTGAATTTACTCTATATTATCAAATATTTAGACATCTTTGACTGTAGTTCCTTCAGTAGATCTTAGTGGCCTTGGTTAAGCATTTTTTTGATACGTAGCTTTGCTGATGGTGTTTTTATGGTTGGAAATGTCGAATTTAAGTGAAATTGATATAAATAACGTGTGTCGCACTTGTTTAACGAGTTCGGAGCATATGACGTCATTATTTGAGGTGTATGCGAGTGCAACGGGTGTTTGTTTGGCGCAAATGTTGATGTCGTTTGCGCCAATTGAGGTTAGTTTGTTTATGTTATGTTTGTGAGTTTAATTACGCGTAATTAGTGAAACTGTTGGTAATTATAGAAAAATAGAGTAATCATAGTTACCGTCCGTTGCTATAGTAGAGTTAGCACTGTCAATTGTTATTATTATTGATGTAAAAATTCTGATATAAAATAAAACCTGTCACCTTTTATTTGTCCTAAAATCGTATATTTATTTAAAATAACTGCGTATTCAGATTAAATACAATTAGAAATGGGTTCTCAACTTTGTAATATAGTAAATGTGCTCTTTATAACGTAATTAACTTAAAAAGAACCATACATAACCTTACAAATCGTTAATCAACACTTATTTAAACATATTAACAATTATATTCTTATAGTGTGACTACAATGATGGCCTTCCGACCCAAATTTGCTTTAATTGCGCCGATAAACTCAACCAATTCGACGCATTTCGGTCGAAATGCCTCGCTTCGCACACCGCATTACGCAACCACATCAACAACGTAGTTTTCGTTCCGAACGACGCCCAAATCAACACCGACATCCAAACAGACCCTCAAACAGATCCACTAGCCCCGACAAGCCCCACCGATCACATCAAACAAGAAATCAAATTAGAAATCGATGAAAATCAACGCCCAAACACAATTACAGACGTGAATCAAACCGAAAACGTAAGTCACCGAAACGAGAAACCATATACGTGCGCGCCTAAACGCACTTTAGCGTTAAATAACCATGGAGCGAAACCATATGCGTCGGGGAACACTGGTGAGAAACGATATTCGTGTGAGGCGATTGGTGAGAAACCATATACGTGTGGTGTATGTAAGAAGGTGTTTACTGATGAATTGAGTATTTTGACTCATAAACGGTTGCTGACGGATAGAAAAGCGTTTGCGTGCACTATGTGCCATGCGTCGTTTATGTACGCACCTAGTTTGGCGACGCATGTGCTTCGGCACACGGGTGAGAACCCATATGCGTGTGAGGTGTGTGGTAAAGGGTTTAGTCGTAAATCGAATTTAGTGTCGCACAGAAGGGCGCACGCGGGTAAGAAAGCGTTTGCGTGTACGGAGTGCGAGTGTTCGTTTGTGCGCAAAGCTAGTTTGACGGCGCATGCGTGGAAACACACCGGGAAGAATCCGTACGAGTGTAAAGTTTGCCATGAGGCGTTTAATTATAGATCGAATTTAAGTTTACATATGCGAAAACATGAATAAATCTGTTCATTTGTTTATTTTGATTTATTTTATTCCCCTTCCCCCTCCCTTATCATATATAGACATATTAAATGCGTAAACAATTATTTTTGAATAATAATAATAAAGATATTAGTTATGTTATTTAATGAGATAAAAAGAGATGGAATATATTTATGGAATAAAAAATTTTAAGCGTTTTGTGTATATTTAGTGAAAAGTTCGTTTTAAGATTTAAGAACGTCTTTAATGTGTTTTTTAATCCTGGACGCGATCTAAATTATGAAACATTTGGACTTTCTTGGCAACAGGTCCTTGAGTGGATCTTAGTGGCCTTGGTCAACCATTTTCCATTGATAAAATGGCGCTTTTAATTATTCAAATTTGTAAAACAAAGTCTTACTTACTTATACGTTTTTAGGTTAAATCACATCCGATTTTCATTATTTTTCTAATTTATAATATTTGTCCTAACCTTTAGAACACTTTTACACTAAATATATTTCTTAGAATAAATATAAAATGTCAAACTTCAAATTATTTAAGTCTGTTTTGTTTGTTTTTTTTTTGTTAAACAATTGACAGGCGCAGATGATACGATTTATGTAAAATTAAATGTAATATGAAGAAATTTCAAGCGCCATTTTCTTGTTTCCGGTACCGTTTGTGCAAAAAAGTTTCAAATAAAAGTTGTACAAAATGCTGATATCTATAATTTTTATTGTAACAATTTTTCTGTAACTGCAACCATTTTTGAGTAATTGCAAAAATTGCAAAAAATGGCTAGAGTAAACATGCACTTCTGGTCGGAATATTGTTTACAAAAATAAGAGGTTTTCTTACCAGGCTCATTCAAATCTTAAGTTTAAAATTTCATAATTCTAACTTTAGCCGTTTGGGCTGTAGAGCGCTCACAGACACACACACATTCCAAAAATAGTTGGAATCGATTCAGGGAAGGTCAAAACGTATATTTCCGTTAAAATCTCGCGATCGAAATTTGTCATGATTACAATACTTATACTGCGTATAAGAAAGTAAAAATTAAATAAACCGTCGCTTTGTTTTAATTTGCTTATAATAATTTAAACCTAGTTGGTCTTGGTTGCGCACAAGCTTCTAAAAATCTGACGTTTGTGATGTTTAACACAGAAATAACAAGCTTAAATAAACTGTTTATACGATTTAAACATTTTGCATACTTAAAATAGTCTTTGTGATTATAGTTTAATGAAATTTACTACAAATGAGTGTTGATGATCTCTAAAAGTAGGTTATGTATGCTAAACCAGAGATTAGTAGTAGTAATTTCGGGCTAAATGCACCAAATCTATAAATTAATGAATATTAGTGATAATAAAAAAGCGTTTTTAACCTCAATTTTACTTAAATCCTCAATAATATATTAATATAACCTCACTAATAATCAATAAAAATTACAGATATGGAACAAATTACCGTTCAAGTTATCGTACAAGAAGAAGACAACACTGAACCTCGAATCCCGAAGCAGAAACACACCAACAAGAAATCATATACGTGCCCAATATGCGGTGATTTATTCCCGAAAAAAGCGACCCTAACCAAACATATGTGCACGCACGGCAAACTACATACGTGCGCAATATGCACGAGCTCGTTCCACCACAAAGAGGGCCTAGTGCGTCACATGCGTTCACACACCGGCGAGAAACCATATGCGTGCACGTTTTGCAACAGCTCGTTCAGCCAAAAATCAACTCTAACCAATCATATCCGGAGGCACACTGGCGAGAGACCTTTTATGTGTCATTTATGTAACAATACGTTCTCGCATAAGAAGAGTATAGCGCGGCATATGCTTTCGCACACCGGTGCGAAACCATACCCGTGCGCAATCTGCAATCGCCCGTTTCGCCATAAAGAGAATTTAACGCATCACATGCGCACTCATACGGGTGAGAAACCGTATGCGTGTACAGTGTGCGATGGTAGGTTTGGGCAGAAGTTGAGTTTGACGAATCATATGCGAACGCATACGGGTGAGAAACCGTATGCGTGCGGTTTTTGTGATGGTGCGTTCGGGCATCGGTCAACGTTGACGATACATTTGAGGACGCACACGGGTGAGAAACCGTTTTCGTGCGGTAGTTGTGCGATGAGGTTCACGCGCAGGGATACGATGGTGAATCATATGCGGAAGCATTCGGGTGAGAAACCGTATGCGTGCGGTGTTTGCGCGATGGTGTTTAGTCACCGGTTTAGTTTGACGATTCATTTGCGGAAGCATACGGGGGAGATACCGTATGCGTGTACGTTGTGTGATTGTGCGTTTAATCGGAAGAGTGCGCTGGCGAGGCATATGCGTAGTCATAAGGGGAAATAGGGGGTGTGGGAAGGATTTGTCTATTGAGGCTATTTAATTTAAGCTGATTTTAGTATTAAACACTATTTTTATTGGAATAAATGTAATTCTGTACTTATATTAATTAATAATAATATATATATATATATACTTCCTTAATCTCTCTCTCTCTGTATCTCTCTCTACTCATTCTTTTTATTTTCTTATACGCAGTATAAGTAAGTATTGTAATCATGACAAATTTCGATGTCGAGATTTTAACGTAAATATACGTTTTGACCTTCCCTGAAACGCTTCCGACTATTTTTGGATTGACGTCCGTCTGTGTGTGTGTGTATGTATGTATGTGAGTGCTCTACAGCCCAAACGGCTAAAGGGAAAATTATGAAATTTTAAACTTAAAATGTGTATGTGCCTGGTTTGAAAACAATATTCCGACCGTAAGTGCATGTTTACTCTAATCGTTTTTTGCAGTTGCTGCACTTACTCAAAAACGGTTGCAGTTACAGAAAAATTGTTACAATAAAAATTATAGATATCAACATTATGTACAACTTTTATTTGAAACTTTTTTTTCCCACATGTGTGTGTGTGTGCGTGTGTGTGTGCGTGTGTGTGTGTGTGTTTGTATGTGAGCGCTCTACAGCCCAAACGGCTAAAGGGAAAATTATGAAATTTTAAACTTAAAATGTGTATGTGCCTGGTAAGAAAACCTGCTATTTTTGAAAACAATATTCCGACCGTAAGTGCATGTTTACTCTAGTCATTTTTTGCAGTTGCTGCACTTACTCAAAAACGGTTGCAGTTACAGAAAAATTGTTACAATAAAAATTATAGATATCAACATTTTGTACAACTTTTATTTGAAACTTTTTTTTCCCACATGTGTGTGTGTGTGTGTGTGTGTGAGCGCTCTACAGCCCAAACGGCTAAAGGGAAAATTATGAAATTTTAAACTTATAATGTGTATGTGCCCGGTAAAAAAACCTCTTATTATCGAAAACAATATTCCGACCGTAAGTGTATGTTTACTCTAGTCATTTCTTGTAGTTTCTGCACTTACTCAAAAACGGTTGCAGTTACAGAAAAATTGTTACAATAAAAATTATAGATATCAACATTTTGTAGAACTTTTATTTGAAACTTTTTTTTCCCCACATGTGTGTGTGTGTGAGCGCTCTACAGCCCAAACGGCTAAAGGGAAAATTATGAAATTTTAAACTTAAAATGTGTATGTGCCTGGTAAGAAAACCTGCTACTTTTGAAAACAATATTCCGACCGGAAGTGCATGTTTACTCTAGTCATTTTTTGCAGTTTCTGCACTTACTCAAAAACGGTTGCAGTTACAGAAAAATTGTTACAATAAAAATTATAGATATCAGCATTTTGTACAACTTTTATTTGAAACTTTTTTTCCCAAACGGTACCGGAAACGAGAAAATGGCTCTTGAAATTTCTACATAGTACATTTAATTTTACATAAATCGTATCATCTGCACCAGTCAATTGTTTATCAAAAAAAAAAAACAATATAGACTTAAATAATTTGAAGTTTGACGTTTTATATTTATTCCAAGAAATATATTTAGTGTAAAAGTGTTCCAAAAGTTAGAACAAATATTATATATTAGAAAAATATTGAAAATAGGATGTAAAATGGGTTAAAAGTAATAAATGAAGCGCAATTCGTAAATTTGGTAATCAAAATATATTTTCATAGTTAAATACAATTCGGAACAATTACGCAATATTTTATTTTTACAATACTACATCTATTTTTTTTTTTTATGACTTACAACTAAAAATCCATAAACTATGAAAGTGTTGTATTTCGCAACTTATTACCACTTATACTTATTTTCGATTTTTTTTTGTTTAAGTTCTTAAAAATCACATTTAAATTTTTTGTAATTCACGGAATTTTTGTCCTTTTTTTCCCCCACAACTTCCAAACAGCCCCAATTAAAAATGTCTATCAAAAATTTTTTGTTCGTTCCAAATTATTATATTTTATTTCTAAATAGTTTATTAATAATTTATTAATACTTCACTAATAAATTTTGCATGTTTCGTCCAATCCCAATTTTTTCCATAAAATGTTCTTCATATTTGTATTTCGTCTTGAAAATCTTCTTGAAATTGCGTTTAATTGTAGCGTATGATTTTGTGATTGAAAATAGCAAAATTGTAGATATATTATTACATTTTTCGCAAATATCTGATATCTGGAATTTTTCGTTCATTTATATTGTATTATATAGTTATATACCTTATAATATATAAATACCTTGTAAATTTATTCGACGAATAAATCTGCGTGATTATTCTTCGAAATAGTGATGATTTGTAGACCGCCATTTTAAACCTGTCGACCAGAGAAATGAAAAAATTATGGCTGGTTTATTTTTGTTTGTTTTTCTGTTAAACAATCGATAGGCGCAGATGATACGATTTATGTAAAAATAAATATAATAAGAATTTTCAATAACCATTATTTTGAAATCAGTACTCGTTTTGATAAAAGTTTTCAAACAAAAGTTATGCGAAATATGAATACCTTTAATTTTCATTCAAACAATTTTACTGTAACTGCAACCATTTTTGAGTAATTGCAGAAACTGTAAAAAATGACTAGAGTAAACAGGCACTTTCGGTTTGTATATTTTATTTAAAAATATGCGATGCACATGCGAAACATATAGAAATCTTAAGTTTAAAGTTTCACCCGTTTAGGCTGTAGAGCGCATACACACACACACACAGACAGACAGACGGACGTCATTCCAAAAATAGTCGGAATCGATTCAGGGATGGTCACAACGTATATTTCCGTTAAAATCTCGAAATCGAAATTTTTCATGATTATAAAACTTAGTTATACTACGTATAAGAAAGTAACTAGAGAAAGTAAAGTAAATATTTTTACTTTCTTATACGCAGTATAAGTATGTATTGCAATCATGAAAAATTATTATATATATATATATATATATATATATATATATATATATATATATATATATATATATATATAAACTAGTCATATTCTCTATATACTAATCTATCTCTCCCTGATACACCACATTTTAGTCTCAAACGCATTAAACTAAATTAGTTATGTTTATAACCGATAGAGTCAATTATAACAGCACCCTAAATATATATATAATCTCACCATTATTTAGTATATTAATCTATATCTCCTTGAAACACCACAATACAGTCTCAAATACCTCAAACTCAAATATATAATCATATGTATATATAAACATATAGCCAAAAGAATCGATTATAATAACAGTCTCAATAAATAAACTAGTCATATTATCCTATATATTAATCTATCTCACCTTGATACACCACATTACAGTCTCAAACCCCTCAAACTCAACCATATAATTATAAACATATAGTCAAAGGAGTCTATTATAATAGTATCTTGAATATATAAACTAGTCATATTACCCAATATACTAATCTATCTCTCCGTGACACACCACAATACAGTGTCAAACATTTCAAACCCAACCATATAATTATATTTATAAACATATAGGCAAAAGAGTATATTATAATAGTACCTTGAATATATAAACTAGTCATATTACCCAATATACTAATCTATCTCTCCGTGACACACCACAATACAGTCTCAAACCCTTCAAACTCAACCATATAATTATATTTATGAACATATAGGCAAAAGAGTCTATTATAATAGCACCTTGAATATATATCTAGTCATATTACCCAATATACTAATCTATCTCTCCGTGACACACCACAATACAGTCTCAAACACTTCAAACTCAACTATTTAATGATGTTTATCAACATATACCCAACAGAGATTATAATAGCGCGCTAAATATTTATAAACCATTCATTACGGAACTAGTTTAAAATAATAAACAATTAATTAATAAAATATTCATTTATTTTTATAGTGTATTTATACAATAACATAAACACAAATTAGCATCATGCATTTACAATCTTAGTGGTCTTGGTTAAACAAATGTCAAAAAACAAACATTTATAACCAAGTCACCTAAGATTTAAAATATATATCTATATATATAAGATAATAAAGAGGTTCGGTACTAGTTTAAAATAATAAACAATTAACTAATAAAATATTCATTTATTTGTATAACGTATTTATACAATAACATAAATAAACACAAATTAGCATCATGCATTTACAATCTTAGTGGTCTTGGTGAAACAAATGTCAAAAAACAAATATGGCGGCATTTATAAGCAAGACGCTTAAGATTTAAATTATATATTTATATATATAAGATAATAAAGAGTTTAGGAACTAGTTTAAAATAATAAACAATGAATTAATAAAATATCTATTTATTTTTATAGTGTATTTATACAATATCACAAATAAACATAAACCAGCATCATGCATTTACAATCTTAGTGGTCTTGGTTAAACAAATGTCAAAAAACAAACACGGCGGCATTTATAACCAAGTCACCTAAGATTTAAAATATATATCTATATATATATATGATAATAAAGAGGTTAGGAACTAGTTTAGAATAATAAACAATGAACTAATAACATATTCATTTATTTTTATAGTGTATACAATATCACAAATAAACATAAACCAGCATCATGCATTTACAATCTTAGTGGTCTTGGTTAGACTTCAAGTGCCTCCATGTTTGTGAACTGTCAGCCAAATGGCAACGGAAAACATGTTTAACGACGAAATAACCGACTTAAACCAAGCGTGTCGATCATGTCTACAAAAAACAAACGACATGAAATCGTTATTCGATCAATACTCAACATATATGTGCGTCGCCGATGTGTTTGTATACGTGACGTCACTAGAGGTCAACCAATTCACTAAATTCATAATAATTCCCACATAATATACTCAAAATCACCATTTATTTTTAGTTCTCCGGCGACGCGGACGACCTACCCACGCAAATATGCAACGCCTGCTTCACCGACCTAACCACCTCATATACGTTCGTCACCAAATCGCAAGAATCCCACAAACAACTACAAAACCAACAAAAAACCACGAATTTCCATCACATCGACATCAAACAAGAAATCGACGACTCCAACGACGCCCTAACCTCAATCGACCCAATACCACCACCCGATTCCCAACTAGACATAATCAAACACGAAATCGACATAAAACACGACGATTACACCAACTACCGCAACGAATGTCACTCAACACCACCAAACACCATCACAAATCAAACCACAACCACAAACAGCACTTCAAACCCCAAAACAAACAATTGCACTCAATGTAACCTCACTTTCACCACATACCCAGCCCTATTAACACATTATACACAAATCGAGCACGAAAACCTCAACGTACTTTGCCGATTCTGTCCGGAAACACACGACTCAACCAACATATACGCCCACCACCACACATCACACTCGAAACCCCGCGAATCACCACCAAACCAAGATCACTCAATCACAATCGACTCATTCACAATTTGTACACAATGTAACCGCAAATTCGAAACGCACGACGCGCTTTTAACGCACTATTCGCAATTACGCCACGAACAACTAGACGTAATTTGTCAATTTTGCTTAAAAACTTACGACTCAAACGACTTAAACACTCACATTCACTTAAAACACTCGAATCGTGATGAAACAATCACACTTGACGTTTGTAAACAGTGCGATATTGAGTTTGCGACGTACGACGCACTATTATCACATTATGCACATATTGAGCACGATGCGCTCGACGTAGTTTGTCGATTGTGTGCGGAAACGCACGATGCGAACCAGATAAACGATCACATTCATAGCGCGCACGATATAACCCAACTAAAAACACCGCACAGTGACGCCACACCGACGAATTATATTTGCGCGCAATGTGACACGAAATTTCGCACTTATAAATTGTTATTGATGCATTATCGCGAATTGGAGCACGATAATTTAGAGGTTGTTTGTCGATTTTGTTCGAAAACATACGACGCGAATGACATGTACGCTCACATTCTATCGACGCACCCGATTAAACAACCTAACATACTTGAGTCAAATTGTGATAATTCAACCACTATAGACACTTGTAGTCAATGTGATGTTAAATTCGCAACGTATGAGGCGTTATTGGTACATTATCACGAAATTAAACATGATAATTTAGATGTGATATGTCCATATTGCTCAAACACTTATGACGCGAATGAGATGCGCGCGCACGTTGCGTCAACGCACTCTGAGGAACTAAATGACGTTGAAACATCAAATTGTGATAATTCAATCACAAACGACTCGTGTACTGTGTGTGGGTTGCGTTTCGAGCATAAAGGTAATTTAAAGCGCCATATGGCGATTCATACCGGTGAAAAGTTACATGTGTGTGAAGTGTGTGATAAATCGTTCAATCGTAAAGAGTCTATGACGTATCACATGTTATCACACACGGGTAAACAACCGTATTTGTTCCCGGTGCCGGATAAATTCATAAATAAAGCGTTGATTACGCATAAGGTGATACATATTAAGCGTACGCAGTACTCGTGCGCGATTTGTGATAAGGCGTTTAATCACAAAGGTAAGGTGCGCCGGCATATGTTGACGCACACGGGGCAGAAGCCGTATTCGTGTGATGTGTGTGATAAGTCGTTTAATCAAAAGGAGAATTTGAGTCGGCATATTTTAACGCATTCGGGACATAAGCCGCATGCGTGCACGAAGTGCGAGCGTTCGTTTACGCATAAGGAGAATTTGACGTATCACATGGCGACGCATGCGGAACAGAAGCCGTTTGTGTGTCCGCATTGTGATAAGTCGTTTATACAGAAAACGAAGTTGAGTCGACATTTGTTGACGCACTCGACGCAGCGGCCGTATTCGTGCGAGATTTGTAATAAGTCGTTTATTAAAATCGGGAATTTAAACCGGCATTTAATCACGCACACTAATTAACGCTCGGCTTTTAGGTTATATTTCACACACACACCCCAATTAATTTCTAAACCGTTATTGTAACAAATAATTAAAATGCTATTGAATACATAATTATTTATATTTACTTGTACAAAATAATAATAATAAAGATTGTTTTATTTACGAGTTTATTGCTTTTAATTTAATTGACAATTTTACTGTTTTATGTTTCTAAAAGCAAATTAACTGTTGCTTTAAACGGAAACATAAATTTAAGCGTTTTTTTCTATACAGGAACAACTTTAGGAGCCATTTTCTTGAAAATGGTACACTTTTTAAAGAAACATTTCAAATAAAAGTTGTTACAAATAGTACGATCTTTAATTTCGTAAGTAATTATTTTTCTTATAAGTGCAACCGTTTAGGAGATATTACTAAAATAATCAAAAAACGACAAGAGTAAACATGTACTTCCGGCACGAATATTCAAATAAAAAATAGTGGGTTGTCATGTAAACCATACACAAATCTTAAGTTTAAAATATCAAAACTATAGATTTAGTAACTAGGGCTGTAGATCACTTATAAAAAACAACACACACACATCCCTATAAATAGACAATAACGAACTTTAGGAGCCATTTTCTTAAAACTGGTACACTTTTAAAAAAAAAGTTTCGAATAAAAGTTGTTACAAATAGTACGATCTTTAATTTCGCATGTAACTATTTTTCCTATAAGTGCAACCGTTTAGGAGATATTACTAAAATAACCAACAAACGACAAGAGTAAACATGTACTTCTGGTTCGAATATTAAAATAAAAAATCGTGGGTTATCATGTAAGCCATACACAAATCTTAAGTTTAAAATTTCATAACTATATATTTAGTAACTAAGGCTGTAGATCACTTACAAAAAAAAACACACACACACATCCCTATAAATAGACAATTACGAACTTTAGGAGCCATTTCCTTAAAACTGGTACACTTTTAAAAAAAACGTTTCAAATAAAAGTTGTTACAAATAGTACGATCTTTAATTTCGTAAGTAACTATTTTTCCTATAAGTACAACCGTTTAGAAGATATTACTAAAATAACCAAAACACGACAAGAGTAAACATATACTTCCGGTACGAATATTCAAATAAAAAATAGTGGGTTGCCATGTAAACCATACACAAATCTTAAGTTTAAAATTTCATAACTATAGATTTAGTAACTAAGGCTGTAGATCACTTACAAAAAAAACACACACACACACATCCCTATAAATAGACAATTACGAACTTTAGGAGCCATTTTCTTAAAACTGGTACACTTAAAAAAAAACGTTTCAAATAAAAGTTGTTCCAAATAGTACGATCTTTAATTTCACAAGTAACTATTTTTCTTATAAGTACAACCGTTTAGGAGATATTACTAAAATAACCAAAAAACGACAAGAGTAAACATGTACTTCCGGTACGAATAGTCAAATAAAAAATAGTAGGTTGTCATGTAAACCATACACAAATCTTAAGTTTAAAATATCAAAACTATAGATTTAGTAACTAAGGCTGTAGATCACTTATAAAAATCAACACACACACACATCCCTATAAATAGACAATTACGAACTTTAGGAGCCATTTCCTTAAAACTGGTACACTTTTAAAAAAAACGTTTCAAATAAAAGTTGTTACAAATAGTACGATCTTTAATTTCGCAAGTAACTATTTTTCTTATAAGTACAACCGTTTAGGAGATATTACTAAAATAACCAAAAAACGACAAGAGTAAACATGTACTTCCGGTACGAATATTCAAATAAAAAATCGTGGGTTGCCATGTAAACCATACACAAATCTTAAGTTTAAAATATCATAACTATAGATTTAGTAACAAAGGCTGTAGATCACTTACAAAAAAAACACACACACTTTTTAATAAATAAAAAAACCAAATATATATATATATATTTATTATATATAAACTATTACAGTTAAATTTAATAAAGATCTAAATTAAAGCATTTATTAACAAAATCACCAAAAAAATACCAAGGCCATTGGGGTTTAAATCAACAATAACATAGTAATGTTACTAAACGCAAATATCCCACCAAGTCAAACCAAGACCAACAAGGTACAATAACACAAATTTATTCTCAAATATATTTAGATTACAATATTTAACAATTAACAAATAAACAACCCTAATTACCCTAATGGTGTATCGGCATGCGTTCGTAAATGCTTCGCAAGCTTCCTGCGCTGATTAAACACACACTTACAATACGTGCACGCATACGGTTTCTCGCCAGTGTGCACCCGCACATGACGCGTCAAACTAATCTTCTGTTTAAACGCCCGCTTACACACCGCACACCAATACGGCCGCTCACCAGTATGCGTGCGCATATGAGTCTTCAAATGCGCATCCTGCCGGAACGCCAACTTACAAATATAACACGCATATGGTTTCTCACCGTTATGCTTCCGCATATGAGCCGTCAACGTTGCTTTCTGCTTGAACGAACTATCGCACACCGTGCACGGAAACGGACGTTCATTCGTATGCATCCGCGTATGCACCGTCAACGCGGATTTCTCGTTAAACGAACTGTTACACATTGCGCACGCATATGGTCTCTCACCCGTATGCGTACGCAAATGTACAGCGAAATACGACTTACGATTAAACGTCCTGCTACAAGTAGGACACGAATATGGTTTCCCACCCCTATGCTTCTTCATATGCACATTCAAATTCTTCATCGCCTTAAACGCGCTCGTACAAAGAGTACACGCATATGGTTTCTCAATCACCTCCACATTCACCGCCTTAACAGTCGCATTTTCAGGAAGTTTAGCTTGAATTTCCCCGATTTCATGTATCATTAAACTAGTATTGCGTTTAGGGCCAATTTTCAACACAGAAATATCTAAATGGCCCTGATTACCCATAAATATCGATTCTTCCGCATCAGTTTTGATTAAAACCTCCTCAAAACCAGTCGCGCACGCATATGGTTTCGCAATTAAGTCTTGAGCG